>OX382357.1:9660080-10910080 GCA_947508005.1 Amphipoea lucens
TTCCAAGACTTGGGCTGCTGGCAATCTATTTGTCTTGGCGGTTTCCTGGTAATGGTGGAGTTTCTTGCCCATTATTCTCCATACGAACCTTCTGGAAGAGAACTAGAATCATTTGTATCCATGCGCGGTCCGAGGGGGGGGGTCGTGGGGGTCATGACCCCCCCCAAAATCATTCAAGCTGTCGAATTCAAGCTGTCGAGAGTCTGAATGATTTACTTGCCTTAATAACTTAAAACTGTACTTGAGCCATGAAAACCCCGATTGGCATATTCAAAACATTAAGAATATCGGCAGACATGGGGACTGCCGACTGAAGTAAAAACTTAAAACGATGAAATGACAGTGGGTTTTTAACGCGCCTAAAAAATATTTTCCTTTAAAAAGGCTGTTAATAAAAATATAGGATCCAGGATTCAAGAGCGAGCGAAGCAAACTCGGGATATTGGGCACCCCGCTCGTACGTAAGGTTGAAAGGCTTAGGTAAGGCCAGATTCCAAAACCTAAACTGCTGTAAAACGAGTTTAAGCTTTTCGTCATCTACACTAATATTATAAAGAGGAAAACTTTGTTTGTATGTTTGTTTGTTTGTACTGAATAGGCTCAAAAACTACTGGACCGATTTTAAAAATTCTTTCACCATTCGAAAGCTACATTATCCACGAGTAACATAGGCTATATTTTATTTTGGAAAAAAATAGGGTTCCGTAAGATATTTGGGTTTTTCGGACACAAGGTGTAAAAAATCAACCAGAAAAGTTACTTATTTTGCGTACGCTGCCTAAACTATAAAAGATAGAACCATAAAATGTTCTAATTAATTGTAGATCTTATAAATATCTACAAAAAAGTCCGCGACACACTATACCCATCTATGTCGAGTGAGGCACAGCAACCATTTTTTTATTTAAAAATCTTGAATTTTTTTTTGGACTACATTTAAACGCGTTTATTTTACTCATGCTATTAATCCTTATCAAAATAAATGATTTCATCACTAAGAACAGTTTATGGAGATAATATTTGGTCTTTGAATGATTAAAATTGGACGTTTGGTTTTGAAGTTATGGCGAAATTAAAATATTACCGAGGTTTACTTGAAAACGATGACCATTGGGGTAACAGTTTAAGCGAAGCTTCGTTATCACATTGTCCAAAAAAACTAAGGGAGTTGTTCGTAGTCATACTTTTATTTTGTCAACCATCGGAACCATTGAAGTTATGGGATACTTTCAAAGATCAGTTCTGTGAAGATATTAGACATCGTATCAGACAACAAAATCAGGATAACACTTTACCCTTCACTGAAGTCATTTATAATGAAGGATTAATCGAAATAGAAAACAAACTTCTAGAATTAAACGACAAAAATTTAAGTGATTTTGGATTACCTTCTCCCGTTCGTACCCAGAATAATACTATTGACACAATGGTACAACAGTATAACAGAAATGATCTAACAGCGTTTGATAATGACAATGTGCCAAAATTAGTACCAGATCAAAGACATGCTTATGAGACTATTGTGGACAGCGTGAACAATAACATGGGGAGATTATTTTTTTTGGACGCACCAGGAGGCACCGGAAAGACTTTTCTCGCAAATTTGATACTTGCTAAGATACGGCAATCAGGGAAGATAGCGATTGCAGTTGCTTCGTCAGGAATTGCTGCAACTCTCTTGAACGAAGGAAAAACTGCTCACTCTACGTTTAAACTCCCGCTATCCGTATCTTTAGATCAACGGTCTACGTGCTCTATTCGGAAAAATGGGCCTCTTGGTAAGTTGCTGCAAGACGCGTCGTTGGTAATATGGGATGAATGCACCATGAGTCATAGAGCTCATGTGGAGGCCGTTGACCGTACTTTAAAAGACCTCCGAAGCTCTGCTAATGTCATGGGTGGTATCACTTTTGTATTTGCTGGAGATTTCCGACAAACGCTTCCAGTCGTCAACAGAGGTACGCGAGCAGATATTATGAAGGCATGTTTAAAATCGTCTCACCTTTGGACATCTGTTCAACATTTGAATTTGCGCACCAATATGAGAGCTCATCTACATGGAAATACGCATAGCAATTTTCCACAACAGCTGCTGAAACTTGGAGAAGGAATTTTTCCATCTTTAAATTTGGGCACCGATTATGCGGTTACTTTGGATGAGTCTCTAGGCCAAATAGTCCATAATTTAGATAGTCTGATAGATGCTATATATCCTGACATCGAAAACTTACATCAAAATGATTTTCGTTGGCTGTGTTGTAGAGCAATAGTTTCTCCCAGGAATGAAACAGTCAACGAAATAAACAGTTTAATTATGCAGAAAGTACCGGGTGAAGTTAAGTGCTATAAATCCATAGACACCGTCACTAACATCGAGGACGCTGTGCACTACCCCCAGTAATTTTTAAATTCTCTGAACCCCGCTGGGCTACCACCTCATGAACTGTCGTTAAAAGTTGGCACGCCGATAATGCTTCTCAGAAATTTAGGCCCCCCCAACATGTGTAATGGCACGAGACTTCTTATAAAGGAGCTAAAAGATAATTTAATAGTAGCGAAGATTATCACCGGCCCTGCAGCTGGTGAATTAGCTCATATACCAAGAATACCCATGATCCCTACTGATTTGCCTATACCCTTCAAAAGGCTCCAATTTCCAGTAAAAATTTCTTTCGCACTAACGATAAACAAATCCCAGGGCCAAACATTCAAATTAGTAGGAATTGATTTACGAAAAGAATGTTTTACGCATGGGCAACTTTACGTTGCCCTATCAGGGGTCGGGGCTCCCGACCATCAGTATATTTTGTTACCTGAAAATAATTTAACGTCAAATGTTGTTTATGGAGAAGCTCTACAATAATCGCTTTAGTTATCTATCCTTAAACAACGGGTTGCGCTCAGGGACTGCCGGCAGAAGTGAAAACTTAGTATTAATTACATTTAAATATTTTCATCATTAACAACTTAACATACACAGAAAGACAATCTGTGCAGCCTGCGGATAATGACTGCGTCGTCAATGTTACTGTCGGTGTCTGTGAATTGACCTGGGAATCATTTTGCTGACCGTGTCTTTCCTGGGTAGGCTTTTTGCAGCGGTAACCGACATCCACGCGGGCGGAGCCGCGGGCGACCGCTAGTCTATCAATATAGGAATAAATGAACTTAAAGGGTTGTATTTATGATTTTAATGATTATAATTCTGAAATACATATTGTTACGGTCGCGAATCATATTTTGTTCAACATACAACCTGCATTTCGCGGGCTACCCTGGCGCTTCCACCTTAAGAAACATTTAAACGCCGATAAAAGATTAGATAATATTTAGATGATCATCCTCTTGCCTTTATCCCAATTTATTTCTTCTTCCATACTTCTCTATTAGTAGTCATCTCGGTAGTCATCCTCTCTCTAGCACATGTATAAATTCTTAAGTAAATATTAACTACTCTATCAATATTTACTCCATTTCTCTTCCTTATCCCTCCATTCCTTCCTTTTCTTTTTCCTTTCTTTCTGCTTCCTTCTTCTTTTTTCTCTTTTCTTCTTTTTTTTCATCCTTTCTTTTCCTTTCGTTTTTTTCTTATCCATGACACTAATACTCAGTTTCTATAAACAATTACGAATCGGTTTTGTTACGAATGGTAGCAATTTCATTGCCAAACTATGCATATAAATAGCTTCGTAAGCTAATTTTACCTGTGATAGCTATTTCCATATGGAAGGGTGAACTATGCAACGTTATGAAGTGTTTGCTTCATTATTGGTAGAGATAACGGTCCGTAAATTATAGGAATCGGCCATACCGAGCTACCTCCTGATGTTATGGTATCTTTTGAACCTGACCTATTTTTGTAAATAGCAAAAAATATAATTATTAAAAAACTTTCCTCGCCGCAGCCAAACAAAAGCTGATAGTAAGTAAGCATGGTAACAAATAGTTTACACTGTTTACATGTCATTATCACGTTAGCACCACGCATGCCAAATCACATCGTCTTACACGTGAGGACTCGTCTACGTCGTCTCGCTTAAAAGATTTACCTATTCTGGAGTTTGTAATTAATTAGGCCTTCGAGAGGGAGTGAAACGTCATAATTGTATTGTTTTTGTATAGGAATGTACTCACCAAGCGAGCGAGCATTCGTTTCACGAATTTGTTTTGCAAACATTCGTTGCGCGAGCTTATGTTACGTCCATAGATCTATCAAATCCATTACAAGATTTTTGAATTATTCGTCTGTGTAGAACACTTTTTTAATACAGGTCAGTGAGTAGAGATCAATTTGTGAAGGAGCTCGTTCGGGAAGACTACCTATTTGTGCAGTCAAGCAGTATTTCTATAACCTTGAAGGGTTTGGGTGTAGCTGTGGGAGGCAAATGAGATATATCAGCTTTCTCTGGGATGTCAATGTCCCTGTAATGCTTGTGATATATTGCAGTCCACAGACCGTAGGAATGAACACAGCCTATTGGTTTTCAACCCAATAACAACAAAAATAAATCGTGTTTTGTTTTACGACACCTCTGAGAAGAGTTACATATTATACAAATGACATCTGCGAAACACAGAAATTACGTCCAAAATTTTTCAGAATCCCAATTAATGTATGTCACACAAAAAGTCACAATACACAGAATCGGAATCCATCACGAATGATTCATTTAAAAAAATTCTCACACCAGCTGAAATCCAACTGAAATTCCGAGTACCATTATTACAATGGTCTCGTCAATAGGTACAGTCAACATAATCAGACCATGAAATTAATTCGCGACCGTCAAATGACTCAAGTAGTGTAATGACAGCGAATGAACGCTTGATGACGATGACATGCCGTCATTGGGCCTTCAGTGGAGCATTTATGTGAACTAGTAAGTACTGGTGCAGGTTGATTTTGATGGGATTCTTTCAGGACTAATTAAGAAGATGATTGTTGGAATTCGAAGCATGACTGGTGAGCGTCAGTTTGATTTCCAAGAATCGCCTAAATACCAAACGTCACCAAGTCGTAAAATTACTAAAGAAATCTCTGGAACATGTCTTAGTCCTAAAGTGACGGAAATACAAAACATTACAAACAACATTCCGGCTTTTTATATTAATAGTACCTAACTGGCAGATGGTCCTAGTAAACATAGTATCCTCTGTCTATTACAATTGTTATGCCACCTTATTAATTCCAAACAATTAACTATATTTGATTCTTAGATATGTCATCGGTCCATCGGTCCTCTAAGTCTAAATTGATTTAATTTTGATTTTCTCCGTTTAAACAGCCAGGTAACTCATTGCTATAGAAAAAGGATATGTGGCAGTGGTTGAGCAGGACATAGGTTACTCTTTCACAAGGATCTCACCAAATGCTGAAAACAGTCGCATGAAAATTAACCATTAGATACAGCAGTCTGCATTCATTGGGTAACCTTCTTACATACCATCAGCATTATCATTCTTCTAAGAAACTAGTTTATACCGATCACGTATTAAAATTTAAAATAAATGTTTAAAAATTGTAAACCCTCCGTGTAGATATATCCAAGATACAGGCTTGTCTAGTTTCGGGCCAAAGTACAAGCCCTTGTACTTGCGCTCAGGGTAGGTGGAGCCACGATCTTCCCAGGGTAGCTGGTAGCAGCTGAATGAGAGTTGCCCAGAATCGAGCTAAATGGCGTGCAATTGAAGAGGCCTATGTCCAGCAGTGGACTGCTGTAGGTTGATGATATAAAACCCGTTGTAATCTGTTGGCAATGAAGACTTTTTGAAGTGAAAACTTCTTTAGACGCGTTGGGCATTTTTTGATATGGTAAAAACTATTGAACTCGCGCCACTGTTACCGTAATCGACACCGCTTCGGATGTGTTAGGCTGTCCTCGGGATGTATTGGTCGCGCCACGTAAAATGAACGCTGGCGTTTACCTGCGCACTGAGCGATTTAACGATCAAATTGGTGGTATGAAGGGAGCGCCACGCTAGTAAAGTAACTATTATGATTCTACAACAAAACAATTACACTTATATACATAAAACAATAGCCTAGTACTTTAGGACACGACTGTGCCCGTGCGCAGACTCACCCCTCCACTGTCGCTCAGCGTTATTTTTACGTGACGACAGCCTGTACTCGGTTTTAATGTATATCCAATATGTCAGTGAGTGATGGCAAAGTATTTTGTTTGTGTTTTGTTGGGTACATATTTGAATTTCGAAAATTTAAATATCTACGGTTAAAATGTCAATGTTCAAAATATCGAAAATTTAAATATCGAACGACCACAAAACCGAAAATTAAAATAACGTAAGTTTATATTGTCGAATGGTTAGATAACCTACCTCCAATATATCTAAAATCTAATTATCGACAAACATGACATCGAAAGACTTAAATATCGAAGTACAGATTATCTAATGATGTAAATATCGAAGTACAGAGTATCGAATGTCCTAAATATCGATATTTATTTATTGTATGTTGTGCTACAAAAATTAGTGACAGAAACAAATCGCTGCAAAACCGACTCCACGTGGTCTTGTCTGCCCTACCCTAGAGTGTAATTTAAGCCCGCGTAGGCGCAGAGGGGCGAGGCGGCCCGCGAGCTGAGGCGGAGGTGGCTTTAACGCCCGCCGCCGTGGCTGAGGCTGGCCGGCGAAGCCGGCCAACAAGCCGAAGCTGCGGTGGTGAGCGTTAAAACCATCGACGACGATAAGCTCGCGTGGGACCGCCGGAGCCCCGCAGCGCTGGAGTCGTGACAGAAACCATGCCTGCTGCATGATGCATGCTCGCTTGCACTCTGCATGCTTAAGTAATATTATTTTCACATAATAAGTAACTTAAAAAAAAAACACATTTGTAGGCCGCGCCCGCTCTTGCATCTTATGTCGACGGAGCCCCGCTACGCGGGGCCCCTGTTTCTGTGTAAAGGGTTTAAAGTAACCTAACCTAACCTAACACCGGGGTGCCCTTCGCTCTCTCTTGCATCCTGCAACCATGCCTGCCTGCAAGTTCGATATTTGAACTAGTAGGTATTTTTAACGTAAATATAATGAACTAAAGTGTATTGAATGTTGACATTTTGAACTTAGGTATAATGATTATCGATGTTTTTAATCTACACTAATATTATAAAGAGGAAAACTTTGTTTGTATGTTTGTTTGTTTGTACTGAATAGGCTCAAAAACTACTGGACCGATTTTAAAAATTCTTTCACCATTCGAAAGCTACATTATCCACGAGTAACATAGGCTATATTTTATTTTGGAAAAAAATAGGGTTCCGTAAGATATTTGGGTTTTTCGGACACAAGGTGTAAAAAATCAACCAGAAAAGTTACTTATTTTGCGTACGCTGCCTAAACTATAAAAGATAGAACCATAAAATGTTCTAATTAATTGTAGATCTTATAAATATCTACAAAAAAGTCCGCGACACACTATACCCATCTATGTCGAGTGAGGCACAGCAACCATTTTTTTATTTAAAAATCTTGAATTTTTTTTTGGACTACATTTAAACGCGTTTATTTTACTCATGCTATTAATCCTTATCAAAATAAATGATTTCATCACTAAGAACAGTTTATGGAGATAATATTTGGTCTTTGAATGATTAAAATTGGACGTTTGGTTTTGAAGTTATGGCGAAATTAAAATATTACCGAGGTTTACTTGAAAACGATGACCATTGGGGTAACAGTTTAAGCGAAGCTTCGTTATCACATTGTCCAAAAAAACTAAGGGAGTTGTTCGTAGTCATACTTTTATTTTGTCAACCATCGGAACCATTGAAGTTATGGGATACTTTCAAAGATCAGTTCTGTGAAGATATTAGACATCGTATCAGACAACAAAATCAGGATAACACTTTACCCTTCACTGAAGTCATTTATAATGAAGGATTAATCGAAATAGAAAACAAACTTCTAGAATTAAACGACAAAAATTTAAGTGATTTTGGATTACCTTCTCCCATTCGTACCCAGAATAATACTATTGACACAATGGTACAACAGTATAACAGAAATGATCTAACAGCGTTTGATAATGACAATGTGCCAAAATTAGTACCAGATCAAAGACATGCTTATGAGACTATTGTGGACAGCGTGAACAATAACATGGGGAGATTATTTTTTTTGGACGCACCAGGAGGCACCGGAAAGACTTTTCTCGCAAATTTGATACTTGCTAAGATACGGCAATCAGGGAAGATAGCGATTGCAGTTGCTTCGTCAGGAATTGCTGCAACTCTCTTGAACGAAGGAAAAACTGCTCACTCTACGTTTAAACTCCCGCTATCCGTATCTTTAGATCAACGGTCTACGTGCTCTATTCGGAAAAATGGGCCTCTTGGTAAGTTGCTGCAAGACGCGTCGTTGGTAATATGGGATGAATGCACCATGAGTCATAGAGCTCATGTGGAGGCCGTTGACCGTACTTTAAAAGACCTCCGAAGCTCTGCTAATGTCATGGGTGGTATCACTTTTGTATTTGCTGGAGATTTCCGACAAACGCTTCCAGTCGTCAACAGAGGTACGCGAGCAGATATTATGAAGGCATGTTTAAAATCGTCTCACCTTTGGACATCTGTTCAACATTTGAATTTGCGCACCAATATGAGAGCTCATCTACATGGAAATACGCATAGCAATTTTCCACAACAGCTGCTGAAACTTGGAGAAGGAATTTTTCCATCTTTAAATTTGGGCACCGATTATGCGGTTACTTTGGATGAGTCTCTAGGCCAAATAGTCCATAATTTAGATAGTCTGATAGATGCTATATATCCTGACATCGAAAACTTACATCAAAATGATTTTCGTTGGCTGTGTTGTAGAGCAATAGTTTCTCCCAGGAATGAAACAGTCAACGAAATAAACAGTTTAATTATGCAGAAAGTACCGGGTGAAGTTAAGTGCTATAAATCCATAGACACCGTCACTAACATCGAGGACGCTGTGCACTACCCCCAGTAATTTTTAAATTCTCTGAACCCCGCTGGGCTACCACCTCATGAACTGTCGTTAAAAGTTGGCACGCCGATAATGCTTCTCAGAAATTTAAGCCCCCCCAACATGTGTAATGGCACGAGACTTCTTATAAAGGAGCTAAAAGATAATTTAATAGTAGCGAAGATTATCACCGGCCCTGCAGCTGGTGAATTAGCTCATATACCAAGAATACCCATGATCCCTACTGATTTGCCTATACCCTTCAAAAGGCTCCAATTTCCAGTAAAAATTTCTTTCGCACTAACGATAAACAAATCCCAGGGCCAAACATTCAAATTAGTAGGAATTGATTTACGAAAAGAATGTTTTACGCATGGGCAACTTTACGTTGCCCTATCAGGGGTCGGGGCTCCCGACCATCAGTATATTTTGTTACCTGAAAATAATTTAACGTCAAATGTTGTTTATGGAGAAGCTCTACAATAATCGCTTTAGTTATCTATCCTTAAACAACGGGTTGCGCTCAGGGACTGCCGGCAGAAGTGAAAACTTAGTATTAATTACATTTAAATATTTTCATCATTAACAACTTAACATACACAGAAAGACAATCTGTGCAGCCTGCGGATAATGACTGCGTCGTCAATGTTACTGTCGGTGTCTGTGAATTGACCTGGGAATCATTTTGCTGACCGTGTCTTTCCTGGGTAGGCTTTTTGCAGCGGTAACCGACATCCACGCGGGCGGAGCCGCGGGCGACCGCTAGTCATTAGATATTTTTATAACTCGGCATTTCAATGTTAGACATTTTATGCTTAGGTATAACAATTTTCGATATTATGATATAACCGATATTTAAACTTTCGATGTTTTGAACGTTGACATTTTACACGTAGGTATTTTAATGTTCGACATTCAAATATGTACCCGTTTTGTTTTCACTTCTGTCGGCACTCCCGGAACACCACTGTTTTTTTTTAATACAAAATATATTAAACCTAAAAAAGGGGTACCAACTCATTCAGCAACGCGAATAAGCTTCTCATTCAATCCATACTGGACCAGTGATTACCAGTTCAGATTGATTCACAGGGGGATTCACTCGCCACTAAATTAATTGAAGAATGAACTAGACTACAATGAAGATTGATGTATCCTGAAAATTTGTGGGCCGCGAGTCAGTTAGGACTCGTTCAAAGTGACTCAGTGACGAGACATTTGCGTGTCATCGGCCTAAATGGTTAGGTCATTGATATGGTCATGTGCGGTAACCTCTGGTCGTGTTTACATATTGATATTTGGAGGCGGAACCTATTAGGAATTAGGAAAGAAAAGCACGATGCTGGCTGTCTTCTTAGAGTATCGATGGCAATCTAAACTGAGTCGGCTCAAAATTTGACGCCTTCAGTAGCGTCCTTCAGAGTTTGCCAAGTGCAGACAACAGGACAAACTTGCCATGATATTAAGTTGCCCATCGTTTGTAGAGCTGCAACACATTTACACTCCAGGGCGGAGTCATCTGTGAATGTTAGCACAGAATTCTGTGTTAACATTGCGTTGCCAAGCATCAGACATGACGTCAACATCATAATTTAAACAAGCAACAATCGCGTCATTTACAGATTGACATAAAAATACGTAATCAATTAATCAAAAAATACGTAATAATAGCTTATCCAAGCAATACTGTGATGGTTTATCGCTTACGTATTAGAGTTATTATAAGAAAACTGGTTTTAATAGGTACGGTTTGTTAACGCTTTTTTTAACGTCAGCTGACGTAGCTTGTGTTAATTTTTACGTCAATAATGCAAAGTAAAACTCGGATAATTATACCGTGCTCGTGTGGTCTTGATGTTAGACATTTTTATGATTAAAAAAAAATGTTTTGTAGGTATGTAATCTGTTTGTTTCGCTTAAAGTCTACTTTTAAATTCTTGTATTGATTTATTTACCATCTTATACGCCGCAGGGGTTGTCAGCAATTCAGCATACGCTTCGGCTTCACCACGTCTAAAGAGAATCTTCACAAACTCTAGCAAACTCTAGAGTTATTCTCAAAGAATTACAATTCCAATATCCGGTTTCTAATATAACATCTATTTCTAAACATAAATTCCTTTATTCGTAAACGGTGCTGGCATTATCAGAATCTGGCATTTTTAGAATCTGACATTTGTAGAATCTGACATTTGTAGAATCTGGTTATCTGGCATTCATAAAATCTGGCATTTTATACTCGTCCGACATTTCTAGAATCTGACGTTAGTCGACTATACCAAAGTTAAGTAGTGATTAGAGACTGTTTAACCATATATTTTTGTGGTTTGAGCGTTACTTAAGTTTAACCATCGTTTATGAATAAACCCCAAAATCGTGCCCATGTTTTTCCACGTCATCCTAGCCTAGCCTTTTCCCAACTATGTTGCCGTTGCAGTTTAACCCACCACCCAGCACTCCACAACCCAGTAACTGGGTATAATACGATACCCCTTGGTAAGACTGGTTGTCAGACTTTCAGGGTTCTGACTACCCGTAACGACTGTCAAAGATTCAAGAATGACAGCCGGAACCAACGGCTTAACGTGCTTTCCGAGGCACGGAGGGGTCTCTCTCGGTATGTAAACATAGTCACCCTTCCACAGACCAACCGCGGCAAGCGTAGCTTAACCTGATCGATCGACTGTTGCGGCTGTTATTATTTAGTCAAGGGCCATGTTTTCCCACGTGTCCTGTATTTGTTGATTATGAGAACGAACAGATTCTACGATCGAAACGAAAATAATATATCCAACATACAGTTTCAGGTTGTCTTAGCTGCAATATCTTCAACAAACGTTAAATATCCCAATAGTAGTAAATCTTGCACAAGTATTAATAATTTATGAACTTTACGAACTACGAGTAAGCTAAAAACTGATTTATCTCCCAGCTTACAATACGTTACAATCAAGGTTAGGCTCTAAACGTACAGATCATGCTGACCTAGATGAATTAGGTCTAGTGCACAACTGTTATTAAAAGCGTTTGAAAATGCATATTTCCTGCAATTAATACTTTTTATGTTTTGTTTTATATACTTAAATAAAGAGTATATTGTGTACTATAACTGGATGGTATTTTAATTCCAACATGTCCTTTGGTTTGTTTTAAAAAAAAATATATGTTTATTTTTTTTATTACCAAAAACTGAAAAGTGGACTTAGCCATTTCTCGATTTGGAGCACCCAATAAATTTATTCTTTACAAACGACGTTTGTGTTCTCATTTCTAAGTTTCTTCAGGAATCCCTTTCGGGGTAATTGCGTATCCCACTAACAGTAGCAATGGCTTTCATTTTGGTAGTTCAACAACATTCTTTGCGTTATTTACGTTGTTGAACAGACAAAATTTTCGAACATAATATATGACCCGCACCCGCGTAAATGCCGATCCCGTGGAAATATCGGAATAAAAAGTAGCCGATATGTTAATCCAGGGTATCAGCTACCTCCACACAAAATTTTATAAGAATTGGTCTAGTCGTTTGAGCGCGAAGAAGTAACAAACATATAAACACACACACACCCTCGCACACACTCACAAACATTCGCCTTTATAATATTAGTGTGATGTATTAGCAATATCCTTCCCAGATTGGGATTGATAGTGTGTTACGCAATTAAAAGGTGCTGGACTCGAATTTAATCTGTCAAGCGCCGCTAATGAGACACAATTGATTTTCTTTTGTTTCGTCGCCGATTGGCGAACCGCGCCGCTTGACCGGTTCACACCCCGGACACTCCATACAATGCTCGCAAAATAATTACCTACAACTACATTAAAAAATGACGTTTGTATACGTATGAATGTGTGCGTGAGGTACTTGTGTTTGCGAGCGCTCTTGTTAAAGAACTGCGACGGTAACCTCGAAGTGCGGGGTGAGGTGCGGTAACTGATGTTAGTGCGGGGAAGGGAGTGTCCTTTCTGTACGTAGTACTTTAAGTATTCTGTGACCGGTTAAAGTATTTTGCAATTGTCAAAGAGTCGGTCAGTTAGTCAGAAACTAGAATCTATTTGCTCATTCCAAGACGTAGACTCTAGAAGTAAAATAATAAATCCATCTCCATGTCTCCATGGAGTTTCTTGCCCGTTCTTCTCCATAGAGATCTACGTTTTGGAATGAGCAACTAGCTTCAACTTTCTAACTGACCGACTAATTAATTTTGACAATTCAAAAAGCGCCTGCACATGGTTTAATTAAAATAAATTGAGTTTGAATTTATGTAATTTTGACGTTCGAAAAGTGCCGATTCTCAGGCTAATTTCAACACCTAAATGACTTTTCATTTTAATTTTTGAAAACAATTTAAGCAAGTTAGTGAATTGTTATGGTAGAATTGAATGTAGGTACCTGACATTGCACAATTGCAATATGGTACCAATCACCGATTACAAAACAAATAGAAAATTCGCACTACCCACTAGATACTCCGAAACTCAAATAGACTAACCACACGGATATTAATAAGTCACGTGACCCACACTGGCGCCATGCGTCTCTGTCAAAACAAAGCTTGCGCACGCGCTCGTAACCTGCCAAGCTTACTAATGCCAAGTGCTGTGATTGGCAGATTGATTTCGCTTGTTAATGAATTAAAATTATTCATTTGGGATAGTTAAGAATTAGAAAACAAACGACAGATACTTACAAGAAAGGATGGGGAGGAGAAAGAGTAGAAGCGTATGTACAGATGCCAGCACATCAAGGTAGGTACTACAATCTGTCAAATTTATTTAATAGATTTTCAACTTTATCGCTAAAACTTAAGGTTCAAAGTTGATTGGGAAAATTTGACAGTTTCGGGTAGTTTAATGTGCTGGCATCTGTACGTATAGCATCCGAATTGGTCAAAGGATAGCGCCGCTATTAGAGAGCAGTGGTGGCCTAGTGGTAACAGCCCCGATTTACGAGTTGTAGGTCGTGGGTACGAACCCAGACAGGCGCTTTACTTTGTGTAAATTATTTCATCACCACTGCTCTCAAAACGGTGAAGGAAAACATCTTGAGGAAACCCGCGGCAGTTCCTAGAAACAAAAATTCAAAGATATGTGACATCTACCAATCCCTCTTACCGAGAGGCGGCCTGTGTCCCAGCAGTGGGAACATTATAGGCTGATCAAGTGTATGCGCAGTATCTGAAATACGGAAAGATTTGTCTTAGTCGTAGGTCAAAGGATAGCGCCGATGTCTACCAATTATGTCGACTGACTCTTCTAAATTTCCTGCCCATACGAGAGCAGCTGCATCCGGTCAGGCTGGAAGGCGACCCTGACATATTTGGGAAAAGGCTTCGGAAAAGATAGAAGACGAGAGAAACAAAGAAAAACCAACCACAGGCCAGTTTCCAGTCTCTAAGATATATAAGAAAAATAATAATATCCCTAATCAGCGTGGAAAGGCACAAGGAAGTCCAAACGATGACCTAAAGGTCGCAGAGGAACAGCTCCAAAATGCGGGAGGCTCTGGACCGTTTGTTGCGAAGCTTAGGAGAGGCCTATTTCCAGCAGTGGATATCTTTCAACTGAATAATAATGATGATCAGGATCTATAATACGTAGTTACTTAAACAAAGACTCTATAAATCTTTAATCTACGACCAAAGTAACTCAAACACCAGTTTTAGAAACAAAAATAAACCTAATCACGTTCACAGCATTAACCCAAACGAATTGTTTTAGCTTTTCTTTCATAAAATTAGACCATTACTAGGTCGAGTTTACTAAACATAATCCGTTTTACATTTACGAAAGTTATCAAAACAGTGTTCAAAGTCCAAAATAAAGGGAACGGAAATCGAAGAATGCTTCATTGTCTTGTCGATGGCATGATAGTGTTTTACATTTTATTGGTAATAGTATTTTATTAATTTAAAATCTACTCAATGGTTTTTTGATTTTCCATATCGTTCGTTTGTTTTTGAAGTAAACCTTCTTTAGTCGCGTTGGGCATTTTTTGAGATGGGAAAAACCATTGAATTCGCGCCACTGATACCGTAACCGACACCACTTGGGATGTGTTCGGCTGTCCTCGGGATGTAGCTACTCGGTTTTAATGTATATCCGATATGTCAGTGAGTGATGGCAAAGTATTCTGTTTGTGTTTTGTTTTCACTTCTGTCGGCACTCCCGGAGTGCCACTGTTTTTTTTTCCGTTATATTTTGTTTATATTCTTTATATCACAATGATCTACTTAGAAATTCAGAAATCTACAATTTATAATACCAGCCTATTATTGTCCCACTGCTGGGCAAACGCCTCTTCTCATACAGAGAAGGCACGTGCATTGATCACGACCCTTGCTTAACGGGAGGTTACCTATCCGAATTTGCCTATGTTAGAATCAATATTCATCTGTCAAGCGCCGCTAATGAGACACAATTGATTTTCTATTGTTTCGTCGCCGATCGGCGAACCGCGCCGCTTGACCGGTTAAACGGTCAAATTAGTATACTTAGGTCCTCAAAAAAATATATGTCATAGAATAGATTCTTGATTTAGGTAAATTAACTGTTCAAAACACGATGAAACACTTTCGTTCGATGAAAAAAATTCAAAGCAGGGTCGATTTCGAAATAATTTTTCGTTTTATTTTCAATAACGGGTTTGCGACTTCAGACTTACCTATATCAAGTATAATTCCAAGATTCCTCACGAGGATTTTCCTTTACCGATGTCACACAATATGATTATTAGAAGTTTTAATACAAATCATTCATCGGAAAAAAAAAACAAAGTTTAGATTCTGCACCAGCCAAGTCATAAAAAAAAATTCAATAAGTTTGTTCTCTCAGTAATAATTTTACGAATTATTATTTGTATAGATATTTACATAATATAAGCTAACATATAAACTATAATAATATGTACAATTACATGAAAAAATCATCATAGGGCATCAAAGAATTCGTCCGCATCATCGTAATAATTAGTCGTTATAGAAAGCAAGGGCCACGACCGGTACTCTCCCTGAACTATAAATATATTGACTGAGAAAGTAAATGAATCGAAAGTAGAGTGACCATAGATATAAGATATTCTCATAGAAATATCTTATATTTATCTAGGGGAGTGACTAAACTTGTCTACATGATGCAAATGTTTCTAGTGCCGTATCTATTAGGCTTCTACAGATGGATTAAGTACCACTGGTTTCCCCAAATGTAATTAAGTACAGTAAAACGGGGCTACTTTGAACAGGCGGGGCTACTTTGACCAGGCCGATCACAACGCTATGACGCGTTCCCCACACCCCGCGCCTCGCGCAATATTACTCGAGGTCACGCACGCTTGCTGAGCACACGTGAAAACCGATTTTGGCGCTCTGTCAAAGTAGCTCCAAAATCTGTCAAAGTAATCCTGGAAGTCAAAGTAGCCCCGTTTTGCGGTACCTACTTCGTCCAATACAATTCGTACAATTAACAATATCATAGGTTTCATAAACACTTCGGGACTGCCGACAGAATAAGATACACACGTAATTGTTCAAGATTTCAAACTTGAACAATTACTCGTACGTTTGTATTTTTTGAATCGACATATAAAAAAAACACAAACAGAATACTTTGCCATCACTCACTGACATACCTATCGGAAATACATTAAAACCAAGTAGGTACGTCCCGAGGACAGCCGAACACATCCGAATGTAGCGCGGTGTCGGTTACGGTAACAGTGTCGCGAGTTCAGTGGTTTATACCCATCTCAAAAAAATGCCCAACGCGCTTAAAGAAGTTTTCAAATAATATTAGTCCTCAAGACCGTATTTCGGCAGTGGCGACCAATCTCAGTGGACCGGAGACTATAAGCCTTCGATGCGGGACATATGTACCTATTATAGTACATAAGTTTGTGCGCAGATACAAGTGCACTCTCTCTGTTTCCCTCCCTCTTATAGTCCGATGGGACGCCAATCCGACTATAGAGAAACCAGGTGCAGGACCCTAATTGCGTATGCTTATTCCCAGGGGCTCCAAATCTGGTGTTCTTCAAAAATCTAAATCATTTTGAAGGATATTGCAAATCCATTACTTCATTTATTTATTTATTTATTAAACATTTTGTAGACTAACAGGCAACCCAAGGCGTCTACAAACAAGTGACTTTGGTAGTAATATACGCTTACAGTTATTTGTTGTTAACATAGGTAATATTATTATTAGATACTAATGTTTAACTACTAACTTATAGTAAAATACAGCTTAGGCTACATTACATGAGGTTAAATTTAAAAATCCTTATAGTCTGCTTTCGTCGACTTAACTTCATATGTTTCGCAGTAAATTCCTAATGAAAAACCCGATAACATAGTAAAAATCAATAAGTAATACAAATACGCAAGATTCTCTAAATATTGCTAGCACGTCGGTGATTCTAGCAATAAAAGTTCAAAATGTAAAATGAGTGGTCGAAAAATAACAACGCTTTTCGCACGAAAGTCTTGGCGTACGTGCGATTCAGACACATTCGAACGTTTGTATTTACACTAGCCGCCGGGTACTTAGATAAATGTAGTAATGAATAATAATATTTGCGTACAAAGTCTAGCTTTTTGATCGTATTGCACGTTTCCGTAAATATTTATTTGAACGGGATATAGTATAAACTTGGCGGTTCACACCCTCTAATGATGTCAGGGACTGGTTTTAAGAGATTAACGGTGTTAATCCCGCGGATTTTCTTGGAAAAACTTATGGCCAATCGTTCTTGGTTGTTATGTGGCAGGGGGGCTAAGGCTTATGCTGTCAATTCCTGTATTTTGCTGAGGTCGGAAGTCCTGCGTCACCTGTTTTTCACGAAATGATGATGATGTGTTGGCATTTTCGGTTATAAAAAGATCCAAATTACGTTATTATATTTTTAATTTTGAAGATAAGTGCATTAGCATAATCAGCCCATAATGTCAGGACTTTGCTGGCACAGGCCTCTGTGAGAAGGAGTGGGTCGTAATCCACCTCGCGGGACAGAGTGCGGGTTAGTAAATGTCATATGTCTTCGATTTTTTGGTTCTAGGACGAGCCAGTTTCCTCACGATGTTTTTCTTCAACGTTTGAGAGTAGTGGTGATTAAATAATTTACACAAAGTAAAGCATCTGTCTGGGTTCGAACCTAGGACCTGCAACTCGTAAGTCGCGGCCGTTACCACTGGGACACTACCACTCTCAAGATTGATGAAACGAATAAAACGATCCATCCACAGGATCATACCTTATTCCGGAGATTACGTTGACTGGTAGATTAAATGCCAATGACATTAAGTCCGCCTCTGTACATTTATGTGCTTAAAGTTTTTAAGGTGAATACGCAGTTGTAGCCCGCGAAATTCAATTTTTCTTACGTTTTTTGCAATTTTCAGGTCAGTGTCAGGTTGTATCTTGATCAAAATATGATTTGCGACTATAACAGGTACGTATTTACAGAATTATAATAATTATAATCATTAATACACCTTTCTAAGTTAGATTTCTACCGTTAAGAACAAATCTCGTATGGAAACGTGTTTATGGTAGAAATCTAACTTAAAGAGATATATTAATGATTCTAATGACTATGATTCTGTAAATACATGTCTATTATAGTCGCGAATCATATTTTGATCAAGATACAACCTGGCATTGACCTACAAATTGCAAAAAACGCAAGAAAATTTAAATTTCGCGGTCTATCACTGCGCATTCACCTTAAATAAATAAATTAGTCTAAACTCTGCATTCACGTTTATTTATAATACAATCTTCACAGAGCTGATGTAATCTTGCGCATAAGGCCAAGTAATCAGATGACGTATGATATCATCATTACTGATTCAGGTACTAAGACATATTTAGAATTTGGCCATGTTTTAACAGCTGACATGTCTCATTTCAAAGAGTGAGGCGATGCTAAAACCGAACTCAATGTTTTTGCTTACGTATCAGATGTTTTACATAACGTAACATCACAGACCTGTATGGGATATACAGGTGTGTGTTAAGGATTAGGCAGTGGTGTACAAACGCCAGCACATCAAGGTCAAGCTACTACAATCTGTCAAATTTCATTAATAGATTTTCAACTTTATCGCTAAAGAATAAGGTTCAAAGTTGATTGGGGAAATTTGACAGTTTCGGGTAGCTTGATGTGCTGGCGTCTATACTTACCTTTACTACACTCACATTTCGCCAGTTATGTTTAAGTCCCATGTGATAGGGGGCGAGCCTACTGCCATCTACCGCACAAACCCAGACTGCGGGCTGCTACTGAGAAACTCCAGACAGAAAACCCAATACTTAACACTTTTCTCGACCTGGGAATTGATCCCAGAACCTCATGCTCTTACGATCACTAGGCCAACGAGGAAGTAGACCTTATCCATCGCTTTCCATCAGGCGTGATCGAGATCAAGAGCAGGCCTATTCAACAATACCCAAACAAATAAAAAAGGTTAGTCTTGCAAGTCTATCTCTCTCCCCAATCTAGCCTTCAGAGCGTTTACGACCGAGACGTACGGCATTACATACAAACTTTCAAGCCCTTGTGTTTCGAAATTAATGAACCGATTTTAATGAAACTTCATACGCATAAGCAGGGATACAAAGGTCTAAAAAGTTAGTAAAGGACATTTTCGAAAGATCAGACTGTGAACGTTCTTAAAACTACGAGAAGTGCCCCTCTGGTATCAGCAAAAAAGAAATGTGGCTCTGTTCATAGTCTCGGAACTGGAGGTAAGGTCATTCTTACGTGATGAAGAACCTCTCAGATTCGTCAGTGGCTCAAATGTCTTATAAAGGTCAAAATATTTCTGAATTCGACCTCTAGAACTTATACTTTGCATACAAAAGTAAGTAAGTCATGAAATAAATTCAGCGAATATTCAGTTTACAGTCATGAAACAATGTTTATTTAAAGCTTATGAAAATGCAGTCTTACGAGAATGTAAATAAATACGGGTGACTGTACCGCGTTTACGACACTACGGAGTTCGAGATTGTTGTGTGAAACTATCTGTTTTATAATATGTACTCGTATGTGTAATTTTACGCCTTGTTTTCCCGAAGAGGTAAGCAGAGGTGTTAAGGTCACCCACATTTTGCCTATTGTGTTAACTGGACACAAATCCAGCCTACTGAGGTATCCTACATAAAAAAAAACAATAACACTTTGCTCAACCTAGGTCGATACCCAGGTTGAGCAGTGTTATTGGATTTTTGTGTTATTGGCTTGAGCATAGAGGATATCTAAGGCCGCCCGCCGAGTTATTAACCTACTCTTGCGTTGATCCCCAAGGTTGTCACTTTTACTTTTAGTTAATATTTTCGAACAAGCAGCACTTGATCTAAATTTATGAAATAAAAAGCATATTATGATTGAATATTTTACCAATTTATAAATTTAGTAAAAATAAAAAGCCTTTATTCACATAACATTTATTATACTCGTAAGTTACAAATTTGATACCGAGAAAATGTTTCTCCTGTTTCTGCACGTCCGGAACGCTTTATTATTATTTGTTAATGTAAAGTAAATTCTCATTCTTATGTAAAGTTTTTGTAAAAAGCTTTTGGGAAAGCATGGACAGGGCATCTTAAATTCTATATCATTCAGTTGATCGTAAATTGACCGGCCAATTTTAATGTTGATGTGGTCCTTTTCGAACGCTTTGCGAAACACCTGCTCCATCCTTTCTACATTATCGACAAAATCATCAGGTGGGATCATGAGTAAATTTCGATCTTTGCCGTAATTCCTGTAATGGGTGTATCTAGATTCTACACTTAAATTACACGCTCGTTGATTAACGTCAACGTGATTATTTAAAAAATCGCAGTTCTTATGGTAATCAACACATTTTTTTAACAAAGCGCCACAAACATAAAAAAATGCATTTTTTTCCGGTAGCTCATGTTGTATTGGTACATAGTCAGAACGTACGATTTCCGACAAAATATTTTCATTTCCTTGTGTTTGATTGCTACTGGTCAGATGTTTGTCGATTACTGAGGCACTTGTTTCGAAATGTTTGTGATTTTTCAAACTAATCAAAAATTCTGTGATATCTTCAGAAGAATAATTACCATCTATTGGAGGCTTTGTAATATTTGTAAAATAAATCTTTCTATATGCAGATATGAATTGCCTACTGGTTGGCTCTGTAGCCATCCCGTTTTTTGACCGAATTTTTCCAAAAAAATTTTCAATAACATCTTGATTAAGGCGTCTTGTCAATAAATATTCAAACCCTTCTTGTTTAAGATCATCAAACAACTGTAATATAGATTTGATAGTAATTTGAAAACCATCAATAAACTTGACTGTTTTCGTAACGTCGCTGCCGTTTTTTGGATTATATAACTTTAATGTTTGAAAAAGTGTTAACATTTTATTAAAAAACTCTATTTGATTGTCATTTCCGCAAAAAGCATTTTTGTAAGCATAGCTATGATAACGCGTCGAAGAGTTAAGTGCGTCAAATAAATCATTCATATTTTTTATGAATTCAACTGTTGGTCTTGCAGATTCATCAATAATTTTAAAATCTATGTACGTTAATAAGCTAACTGCAACAGTCCTACTCAAAAGTTGAGTCGCATATCTGACTTTCATTTTTTCAAAATTGGTAGGGTTAATATGGCTGTTTGTTAACTTATATGCCTGTTTAAATGTTTTGTTTTTATCTTGCTCATAAAATTTAAGAATATGCTCATACTTTGCAACTCTGCCATTTTGTAAATGAAAATGATATGTCATCAAATTATTACGAACTAATTTAATTAAGTGAGGTACGTCAAAAATGTAATATATTTTATGATCATTAATAGTGAAATAGGTTTTTTCCACGCATATTCCCCTTTTTTTAGCCGCATTTAATAAATCTGATCCAAGATCAGATACAAACACTCTAACTTTCAACCCGACTTCAAAGAGTTTAAGTATAATTTTGTCGATCCATTTGGATATATTATTGTCATTTTTACATTCTGATAACAAAGCAAATCCTATCGGTTGGGACCATTTTACAAAAATACCCCTCACTAACACAACTAAAGCGTGTTTTGCCGGTAGTGGGGATTGAACGCCATCTACTTCATGAAAACCAATGATTTTGTCGTCCTTAATATTATAAAAGAGATTTGTTTTAAGACTCATTGCATCCACTACTAAAGTACATTGCTTCTCTTTGTCAGACATGCTGTTTACTTTTAATTTAAGAACTGCCATTAAATCCTCATTGATCTGTGTAGTTATAGGAATGTACAGCTTATTTAACGTAGTTTTACATGGCATGCAAAGAGTTTCTTGTAATAAACGGTAGACTTGTGGGCTTGCGTAATACAAACTCAAGCAAAACATTTTATAAGCCAGAGTGTATTTGTTGCCTTTATAACTTGACTTTTGATCTACTTGCACTTTTACAATATCGGCAAATTTTTCCGATAAAAAGCGGTCACATAGCTTAAAAAACATGTCTTTTTGCGAATCACCCGAAGTCTGTCCTGTTTCATTTACTTTTAACCTTTTTTTTACACTAGACAAATCAGATTTTAATTTTCTTTTGCGCGGAGTATTAGCAGAAAGCGAAGCAGCAGTTTGAACTTCTGTGTTGCTTGATGTACTGATCTTCTCTGTTTGGCATGAAGAACTGCATGATGGAAGATCAATTTGGGTTGAAGTGGTGACTGACGTTTTTTCAACTTGAGTTCCTTTATCTTCTTTATTTTTAGGCAAACGTAAACACGGTAAACAATTCTTATTTAATCGTTTTCGTTGAGAGTTCATATAAATGTCTTCTGCTTTAAAATGTACTTCACATATTCGTTCATTATGTTTTGACTTGTTAGATAAGTCTTCGCGATCAATTAACCGTAGCCACTGTAAGCGTCTGAAACAATTAAACAAATTGGTCAAGTGAATTAAATAAAGAGTTCCATACGTATTTTCGCGAATATGTAAAAAAATATTTATCACCTATTATTTTTCTTTCAATACATGATACCTTACTTTAATAAAACCGCAAAACTTTTTAGCCTCATTAGCTTCTGAGATACAATTATAATTATTGTTTATATGGGTACGTGTAATAATTGTTTATATAATCGGATAGCGTCAATTATTTCAAATACATCTCGCGTTACTGTTGTCGTCGCGCGCGTCGTAGGGGTTAAAGGTTATAAATAAAATTCTACGCAACCAAATGGTTGCGTAGAATTTTATTTATAACCTTTAACCCCTAGGGTTGCCACCACTTTTACTTTTAGCTAAATAGCTAAAAGTAAAAGTGGTGGCAACCCTAAGCGTTAGTCGGTCACATGTTACTATAATTTTGTTAAGTTAATATTATGATTAAGACACCATATTTGGATTGAACAACACATCAGACAATAGAAAAAATAATAATTTCAATAGTAATTAATTTGCAATATTAATTATTGTGAAATTGCCCTTATTACAACTATACGCGACAAATACGTTTACCTAAACGATGTTTCGTACTCAATCCTCTGTTTTATAGTAAAACTAGACTTCTTAAAATAAACTTTAGCTCTAAACATAGTATTCAGAAAGTAAATTTGGGAATACATTTATATGGAAAAATGCGACTCGGCTACGCTCTTAATAAAGCAAATAAACTGTGAAATAAACAATACAATACCACATTTTCTAATAATATTTAAGTATAAGTAGGTACTTACATTTCTGGTTGAGTAGGAACTATGAAGAATGATAAGTCCGGGTTTGCGAAATCATTATTGAGGCACCCGAAAACACTACAATATTTTTTTCCCCTTTTTGAAGTCATGATACTCGTAATTTAAGTGGCCGCCGCCGCCGGCGAGAGTTGACGAACGCAAGCGGTCATGTAGCGTACGCGCGTGCTCACAGTCGCGCTGCACAGCCCGCACTGCCACCACCTTATTCCTTCATATATTATGCTAGCGTGTGCGTGAAATCGCGTGCCCACACATTCAAACCGAGAGCGGCACGTTTGTATGAAGATGTTTTACTGTATATTTACTGTGATCGTGCTCAGCAGACGCACTTGTCTAACGTGGCACTGAAGTTGGAATATAAATATTTATTATATTACCGAGTATATATTTCTACTGAGTGATTTTGTGTACGTATGCATACGTCCACTACCTGCTAGGTATATCGAAGATTTTAAAGTGGTCTAGTATTCTAGAAAGTGTTTGTGAGCCCTATGATGGGAAAACTGAAATAAACTTTTCTAGGTATTGCTGAAATACGTGTTTGCTATTAAGAACGAACACGCGGGTATTGTTATCTTCACTTTTCTACACTCACCACTTTTTCCTACAACGCGATGTCACAAACCCGTCCCGCAGAGGTCCCGTTTTCAAAAGGCTTTTATTCAATTATCTCAGAATTAGGACAAAATTGACAAGGTACCGGTCAAGTTGCAGGTAAGCCTGAGACATTTTTTTAGGTGCATGGCTTAACTGCAGTCGCTAAAATTCTTAGCAATACCATCTTCAGAACAGGGAAAGCAAACAGTTATATCGGAATTCTACTAACTGAAAGCACTGAAAGCACACAGTATTCCTCCAAGTACTTGTAAGGCACGTGCATTTTTCCGCATTCATATTTTGTAGGTTCGCCACATTTAAACAAATGCCTGGGATTTAGGCCCTTCACCTTTTGTGGTCGTTACCCTAAGGTCGTAATGTCCTTCAGAGAAGCTCATCGCCCCGTCTCGGGTATGTGTCTGTTCGGGCAACGAACCACGGTGACACACCCAAAGCCCAGCTTCCAGCGTCACAATTATAAGAATCCAGTCGAACTTTGGGAAAACCCCACGACACGGGTGAGTTGTTAAGGAAAATTAAAAAATTCTATGAACCGTTTCCGAATATCTTCAACAAAATAATATTATGGATAATTGCCAATAGGTTGAACATGAAATCTACTTACGCAGGCGGCTTTCCTAGAAAATATGGTAAACACGCTTTGGAGCTGAGTGTACTAGATTTTGAGAAAACTGACTAGAATCTGTGTATGTTTACGTCGAGAGGTAATCTGTTTGAAGGAGTTAGTATTTTTTTAAATAATTGTTTCGTAGATAGGATGTTAGCAAAGGTAATTTAAAATGCAGTAATTTAAAATCAAAAGTCATTTATTCAAATTAGGCTTAGAATCAGCACTTTTGGATGGTCAAAATTACATAAGACAGTCCTCCAAAACGTCCGCCTTTCACCACTTCCTAGTGCTTTAGCTGCAAAGAAGAAGTGACGCAACAAACTCCAAAAAATCAATATGAAAATGCCGAAGTTACTTGACGGTTTCTAGGGGATTTGACATAGAAGTGACCATATGGAACGATCAATGAGCGCAGTGAACTGGTGGATGAGAAGTTGTCGATATCAGGAAGAGGCGTTTATACCAGAAGTGGACAGAAGTAAGCAGTGCTCGAATTGTATTTAGACCCAGAAATATAAGTTGAAAGATTGGTTGTTCTGATACAACTTTATAAAACTATAAGCACACTGAAATTAACATTTTCTAAAAACCATTGCTGTCAGAATTAAATCCAAAACTTCTCACATTTGCTTTATACATATAATTCAACCGTGTGTAAATAGAATTACACAATAGGTTGCAAAAGACCCCCGGACAAACTGCGCCAAATAAAATGCACCTGTAATTAATTCCTATTTGTAAGTAATATATAATATAACATTTTTTTTAAATTAACCAATGAATAAATAAACATCTATATAGATAGATGTTTATTGTAGATAGCTATCGACTGTCAGAACGGGTTACCCCGACCCCGAGGCCCCTGTTCCGGAGGACCCCGAATACGGTAAATATGATGAAATATTTTTTTTTCTCTATTCAATGGGTCATGTCAAAGTCAAATAAAGTCATTAACACGGTGTAATTTAATTGCCATTGCATCGACGTTGGTCTACATAGCAACAATAAAAGCTGCACCGTCTTAACAATGTTTAGAGTTCACAGTAATTTGTTGCTTCAATATTATTGTTTGCCACAGGGCAAGTAACTTGCATCGTGTAAATGGGGCTTTAAGGCCCACACAGCTGAATGTAAATGAAGTAGGTTTTTAGTCATAGACTATGGTGATGGCATAGGTATTTCTGGTATCCATTTCTGCATTTGCGAAGTAGCTCATCTGGGGAAGTACTATAGTAGCTGTGCTACCGGGGTCGTAGCTGCAGAGGCGCTGACGACCAATAATTAAGACACTCTAAGCTTTTTACAGCATTTATTGCATAAGAACCACCTCTTACAATAGCAATTTTTAAACTAAAATATAAAAAACACTAGCAGAATATTTGACACTTGCTTGAAATATCGAATGGAACATACTTTAAAATATAACCAGCCAGTCTTGTAGAGGTGTGGCTTTCCAGCCAGCCTCGCTTTAGAGCCGGCCTCTACATGAGCTACGCCCACCCTTGAATAACAGTCTGGGCATAGGTCATGACTTTTATTCACACCATTCGAATTTCCAAGCCCTATCTACCTATCCTATCGGAAGCGTACCTATATCGCGATAGAATTTACACGTTGAGGTCCGTCTCTTACAGGAGAAAGCTTAAGTCAGGACAAACGAAACGCGAATCCAACACCACGCTAAGTGTCAGGTAAGTTAACATTTACATGTGCCAACGTGCACTCAAACAAACTAACGCTGTCATGCTTAAGCCTCGTCGGGTCAAAACCCGACTAAAAGGCTCGACGCGGCCTCCTAATAAGAACAACGGATGTGAAAGTTCACATCGACCTGGAAGAGGCTTAAGAGAATTAAACGATCTTAGCATCAGATTCTTTTAACTCCATCGGACGGGATTGAGCCAGAGGGAGGGAAAAGTTTAAGAGGCCAGGGTTCGTTGAAGAAAATTAACATGCTCCTACTCCAGCAAAGAATGTCAAATACCTATTTCGAAAATCAATTATTTAATATCAGTCACTACTGATAAAACTGTTGGTCCTCAAACACAAGTTGAACCGAAAGTGTCAACCAAACACACTTTGCAAGGGTTATACCCCTGTTAGCAAAGTCGGTGACAACTTATGCTGAGTGTCTGTCACCCCCCCTTCTATAGGAGTGACCACAGTTATAAGAGTGACTTTCCTCCCATAATTCGCGTCCATAGATTCATGACCATTTATGACAATGTTATTTTTAATTGTTTTGTCATTATGATCATGACATATGAGGGAATTTGACATCGGCATATCATTTTGCTCAGCGTATTTGCAAAAATTTATACGAATACGCCCCTTTAACAACAAACAATTATCGCGAAAATCTATGATTGCGTTATATTTGTAAAAAAAGTCCTGTTCGAGGATTAATTTTTGGTTAATGTCTCTTAAAATCACGAAACTATTTACAAATACACACGAATCGATGATGAAGCTGATCTTCGTCTCGCCTACGACTTTTAAACACGAACCGGAGATTGATCTCACAAAATGTTTTGCCTTGTCAGTGGTATGTTCTAGCTTTAGCTCCACGAACAGCTGCTCCGATATGCACGAGACTGAAGCTCCAGTGTCTATCAGCGCGGTGTAGGCTTTGCTATTTAAATTTACTTTAATAAAAGGACCGAAAGCACACATTGTATTGTTATTTAGTGGGAGTTGTTCCTTCCCGGACACAGCCTGTAACTCCCTGTCATCCTTCATCGTCTGTGTCCTCGGTCGTTTGGGTATCTGGGCTGCTGCTGGTTGCTTGAGCTGGGGGCAATGGGAGAACGATTATATCTGTTCGTAAAGGGGTATCTCGGACGTAAATTATATCTAGGGGTATGAAAAGATTCCTCTTCTCTGCGCTCTCCTGCTGAATGTGGAGGGGTTGTCGCAGAATGTGGCGGCGCGGGGCTTGTGGGTCTAGAAGCCCTCGGGGACCTCTGACTCTCTATCGATAGAGGATGATCAAACCTCACTTTAGTTAACACACCCTTCGGAGCCACTATTGGAAGGTTATGTTCATCACGGCGAGAATCCTCGAAAATCTCTTTAATTTGCTCCAGGGTAGCCCTCAGTTCCGCTCTGGATGTATATAATCTCGTCCCCAGTTTCAGTTTGTAATCTGGAGTCACCCCTTTTAAAAAAATTTTGATAAAAATTTTGTCGTCGGTAATATTCGCCTTAAGCGCGAGGGCTACCAAATTATAGTAGAACACCGATATATCTTCATTAGCTCCCTGTCTCGCATTATAAAATTTTTCCACGTAATCTGCGCTTGACGGAAATTCCGCTCTTACAAGGTCACAGATTGTTTTAAAATCTAAATTTTCTTTATAAATTATTTTAAAATATGCGAGCGCGGGCCCCTGCAAATACGCGCCTAAAATGAGCGCTAAACTGCTCTCCGGCCATTGGTTGATAGCGGCGATAAGTTTAAATTGTCGAAGAAATTCTTCGAAACAGTTGGCACCGGTGCCCGAGAAAAATACGGCATCCGACATGGTGCAGTTTTTTTCCTTTTAAGACCACTTAGCTGTAGGTACTCCGGCGTCGATCTCACCACACAATTTTTAATAATGCCTGAGCGTATGTATTGGGCTGAAAATAAAGTTTATTATACAGCAAATTTTGAAGTACGTGAAACTTGTGTAGTATTATTCGGCTCTACACACGCCATCCAAAGAAAAAAACGTCCGAAACTGGCGCCTCCACCAAATATAGTAGCTGTGCTACCGGGGTCGTAGCTGCAGAGGCGCTGACGACCAATAATTAAGACACTCTAAGCTTTTTACAGCATTTATTGCATAAGAACCACCTCTTACAATAGCAATTTTTAAACTAAAATATAAAAAACACTAGCAGAATATTTGACACTTGCTTGAAATATCGAATGGAACATACTTTAAAATATAACCAGCCAGTCTTGTAGAGGTGTGGCTTTCCAGCCAGCCTCGCTTTAGAGCCGGCCTCTACAGTACCTACTACCACAAGAAATATTTCTGTCGCCAAACAGCGTTGCATACGTGTGTCCTGTTTGGAGAGTAAAAGGCTTCCGAAAACAGGCGCGACGCGACGGTGACGGTGCGACTCGATTCTGTTTTCAAAGAAATTGTTCGCGTCGTGCTGTCGCGTCACTCCTGGCTTCGGGAGCCTTAATGGATGTATATTCCCTGTAGATTTGTCCCTGATCTCAATTCCAGAGAATTACCAAACCATCTAATTCAAACGTTTGTGGTAAGGTAAGAAGACGTGTTTTTTAAAAGTTCCTTTGAAATTAAACCATGTTAATGCATCAGCAATTTACCTGGCTGGCAAACTACCTATGAAAACAAACATAAACAGATTTGTAATTTAAAACACAGACGTGGAGGCGTTTAGTGCAATAACATAAAGATTGTGTGTCTACGAAAATATTTACAAGATTGGAGTAAGTAGTTAATGAATTCCTTTTAATAAAACGAAAAATTTTATAATATGAGCATACTTATCAGCATAATTATTCTAAGTGATAAAATAATTTTAGATTTTTCTCTATGGAAACTTCGGAGATAAGAGGGGGAACGGTATTTTTTTTTTTTTTTGCATTTTTCATCAAAAGCTTCGGCTTTTGCCGAAGAGCAAACTTACTAGGGCATGTGGGATATCATAAATGAAAGAGCGGTGTTTGCACATTCTCAAACAATTTGCTTTTTTTTTTTTTGTTCGCACTATGCGGCCTAAAAAAAAAGGAAAAAAGTTTAAAATTTCATTAGTAGTTCTTGAGATATCCAGTTGTGACAGACGGACAGTCAGACAGACAGACTGAATCGCACCATAAGGGTTCCTTTTTATACCATTTTGGTACGGAACCCTAAAACCGTAAATTAAACAAATAGTTTCCATACTGTATGTAAATTTCATTTTATTGTTATACATATTTCATGTGACAAAACTTTCTGTTAAAATTGGTTCAACCTGCCAACTTTCATAAGATATACCAACGGAAGGTAGTAAAAACATATTATTTTACGAGTTTCATAAAAACCGTGGGTTTATTAGAACAACAAAAGATTGTTATGTCTAGAACAGGTAAAGTGCATGCAACAGGTCATATTAATATTGCTTTTTTTTGTAAACAAGACGTTTATCAAAGTAGTTTGTAAACTTCCCACGGTATTGAAATGTATGCGGGTGAAATCGCGGGGAGCAGCTAGTTTATAATATTAGTGAGTTCTCTTTGTTTGTCTATTACGCTTTTACGCTAAGACGTGATCTCTAAGAAGTGAAGATATTAATCTTCACTTCTTAGATGTTTTTGCACGTTATTTCCTATTTTAAACATTATCGATATTGCAGGAAACGCCTTCAGATATTTAGCAAAACATGAAAGTTACGTCAAAACACAATCTTGCTAGGTGTAAACACGTTTTACCAGCTGTGTTTACAAACAGATGAGATGGCAGACAATAGTGGCTATAAATATATTAAGAACTAAAATTATACCAAGTGTGATGACGTGGCTGTGCTTACTACTGTAGGTAGGTGGCTACTGGCAGTGAACAATATGTTTACAATATTAAAGAGATGTTCCTTTGTTTTCTGACTTCCATTTTAACAACAATACAATGCTAAAGACATTGGGGCTGTTCCACTGCGCTCCAGAAATGCATTCCACTGCGCTCCAAAATAAAATATGTAGTCAGCATAAAAGGCAAACCATTAGTTGTTTGTTATACACAAATATAAATATCCTTAGTATTTTTTTACCGTGGCGCGTGGATTCATCTCGTGTGTCAAAAATGCTCTAGGCCATTTCGCTTTTTATGGCCCTAGTGTGACTGAATAAATATAAGTATTTGATATGCATTTTTTTCTTTTTTTTTATGATATTTAATATAATGTTTCATGCTTAGTTTATTTTTTTGCTAACTCTACTCAACACTTCTTGGAACGCAGTGGAATCAATGTATGAATATTGAAATTATGAGAACAATGGGTTTTGGAGCGCAGTGGAACAACCCTACATTGTCACTAAATTGGGATCCAGACATTTGGTGTAGTTTCCAATTACATTTACAAATGCTAGGGTCGCTTGATGGGTTTTCCGATTTTCAGATTTCGGGTAGCTTGATGTGCTGGCGTCAGTACCTAAAACCTATTGGTTTATTAAGTACCTTGGTTTTACAATACTAACGCAACGAATCATGACTATGACGTCTACTTACCCTAAAAAAACATAAAGATAACTTTTATGGAACAGATCCAGCTGCAAATGGTTGCCATTTTACCGGGGGATCCCATGATATGACGCATTTGTCAGATTATGTCAATTGAATGACAAAAAATCCCCTGAGACGAATTGATAAGTTTATTTGCGGGAGATTCTATACGATTTACTTATCGATGTTTATTAAGCTGAGTACATTTTCAGTTATACTGTGATCCTTTTTATGATAGAGTACTGTACAATGATCAATGATGAAACATATATAGTTAGAAAATACATTTATTTAGGTCAGGCTAAAAGACACAAAATACACAAAATGGCTTATTCCTAGGACCTCCTAATCTATTGTTCTTCAAACAATTTCACTCCATATATTAATTCCCAAGAGCTCCATAATTGTATTAAAATACCTACTAAAATTGTTCCCATTGCTTTTTTAATTTGGAGCCGCCGGGAATAAAATTATGGAGCGTCTGGGAATAAGCCCACCAAATACATACATCAGATAAAAACAAATAGAAAATTAAATAAAAAGTGCGTGTGTGAGAGTGTGTCTGTAGTGAAACCCCCTTATTCATAATCCTATTTTATCTCTATTTTAGCTAAAATAGGTTTATAGAACGTTTGTCTTTATCTGTCACGTTGACATTTCTGTGTGTAAGAAAGACAAACCCCATTTTAACTAAAATAGGTTTGATAAGTTTTATGAATAAGGGGGTAAGTGTAATACATTCCATTAGAGCCAAACTACGGCAAAACCCAATAACAATGCCTGCCTGTCTATTCTGCCAAAATCTCACCCTGAAAACTTTAAGAAATGAGCTTTGAAGTGAGCATTCATTCCACATTGATCCTAGGGTTTGACACTATTGACAGCTCACATCAAACTCAATTCATCTAAGATTTCACGGTAAGTAAAATTTACAGAATAGTTCGGCTGATCGTGACTTACACCCTGATAAATCATAGTTCATCCCTATTCTTAAAATTATGTAACTTTAATTATATTAACTTGCAATAATTAATGAAGGCTCAATGTAGGTGCCAACGACCTAAAGAAAAAGACATTTTTCAGACTGAAAAATAAATAATTACCAAAGTCCTGTCGGGGGAGCGGTGAATGCTTATGCGAATCCCGCACCCCCGGCCATAGGTAGAGGTGGAACACCGCAGTGGTTTTAGCCGGTAAGAGTCCGGCATGCTCCTCTGTCACCCCCACGTTAGAAGAAGTCCATGAGGATTTCCACAGCTCAACAAAAAAAGGTAAGTTATTTCACTATAATTACTAGCGATAACTAATTTATCTATGCCATAACACAGTACTAATTGATCCAAATCAGCAATACCATAGTTAAACTTTCCAAAACTTTCCATTAGATTTAGAACAATTAAATCATGAATTAATTGGCAAAAACCATGAACTCTGCGTGCCGTAACTAATTAAATTAAGAATTAAATACAATGGGCTAAAAATATAAATCAAAATAAATAGTTCTGATAACATTTGGTTGCCATGGCGTTAGTATAATGTGGTTTATCAACTTTTATATTAAAACTAGTTTACCCCACCGCTTCGCTCGCGTGGTGATCGGAAATGAAGGTACGAGTTCTCAGCCGACCGCAGACAGCAGCAGCAGACGACGTGACGTTGCGACATGTCGTAGCGACACGTCGCAGCGTCATGTCGCTGCAGTCATGATTTCGAACTCAACTGCTCCAGCGTCGGTGGCACTACTTATCTGGGGTCGGGAGACACGACGTCTGCGATCGTGCGACGTGTAGTCGGGCAACGTGTCGCTAGCTGCGGAAGGTATCCCATAGAATTTAGAAATACATACAAACCAGTAGTGTCGTTGCGACACGTCGTCTGCTGCTGCTGTCTACGGTCACCAAGCGGTGGGGTGGGGATTATATGAACTTGAAGGTGGTCAGTCCATCCAACTGGGAGGCGTCCCACACTACGATTGACACTCTGCCTATGGAGATGTGTAATACCAGAGACATCGCATCTCATGTGCCTCTCATTACATCAGCACCCTTAAGGCTCCCACAGACAAGTACGACGCGACTCTCTAGTAGATTTTTTTTTATAAAAACTTCAAGGAAATTGTCCTTCCAGATTCGCGTCCCACCGTCGCGTCGGGCCTTTCTGCAGCCTAATTGCGAAACTTATTTTGATTCTGAATGCAACTCCGAACTGAAGCCAACTCCAGTTGTAATCGGCTTCAATATTCGGAATTGTGAGACTTTATCTGATTCAAACTAAGCAGAATTGGTTAGTGACGTACTCTTTTTTGGGCAGAATTTGTTTCGTGAACGCGTTTCGTTTCATCATAGATGAACTATTCGCTTCTGAATATTTTTGCTATAATTAAATTTTGTTTTGATTACAACTGATGGTCTACTACTGCTTATAAATAAAAATGTACAATGATAGCCGAAAAATGAAAAACCAATTTATAATACACTTTCTACCAAAAACTACCATAATTGAAATACGCAAGGAAACGTTTTATTTTTCACGTTTTAGTTATCTGTGGCCAGCGATAAAATCGTAAAAACGCAGTGTTGTCAACTTAGTGGGATTTCCACTAAACCTGGGGGTTTGGACACAGGGGTGGGGTGCTGGCGGACAATATTTTGCTTTTAGTGACTGGTGGGTTAGAGTGCTAGACTAATTCAATTTGTAGAAAACAATACAATAAACTACTTAAGCGCAGAAAATGTTATAATAACACGATAATGGCATGTTTTATGTTTTATTTCATCATTATCATTTCAGCCGAAAGACGTCCACTGCTGGACATAGGCCTTTTTTATTTAAACCCTGTGAAAGTGAGAAATAAATCATAAAACTACTGACGTTTTACCTACGATTTATTTCTTTCAAATGCGGAAACCACTATGGATTTGAACGCTGATTTGCATGGAGATCGAAAAACAAAGTAATTTCGAAAAAAATCACACGGCAACATACTTCCGGGATAAAAAAACCAACATCTAACAAACATAACATCTTCACTAACATCTTGAGTAAACTATTTTATGATATTATTGTAGTAGGATGATGTTAAAAAAATACCGTGAATAACTTATGTGTTCATTCTCAAATCTTAAAATGGACGATCGAACATCGGTAATAAGAATAAAAATAATTAAAAAAAAATTGCGACTTCTAGTGGACTCGGGAGAAAAGTTGGCAACACTGACAATGAGTAAAAGTTATTATGAAAATAGGAAACTTTTAAACCATAATATTCTTTGTTTGGTTTTATTTTGAATGTTGTTTAAATTAATAGTTGTTTTTTAACATACAAAATTATATTTAGGTACTATTCTCATACAGAAACATGGGCCTATGTTAAATAGTTTCGGAAAATTTTTCTCGCGGTTTATTGTAGAAGGAATACGTTTGTCAAGTTCTCTGAAAGAGGACAATCGGAGGTTTTCGCTGGCTGCACCAAAACTTAGGCTATTTGCTCGATAGCGAAAAGTACCTAAGTCAATATAATCCTACAAGTAAGTACACCCAATATATTTACGAAAAAGTTGTCCGTATCTCATTAGATTGATTAGATTATTGTGGCTCGTGTACTTACTTTGATACCGATGATCATCAAACATCGACCTATATTAGCTTTTGAATACTCAATAGTAAATGATAACTTCTCCACGTACCTACACATAATAGTTATAATACACGATCTAAGACGACCCACTGACCGATCTTTGAGAACTAAAAATAAAGCTTAAACCATAAGATTTCAATGTGTTTTTAATTTTCAGTTATGACTTCCAACAAATGGGACTGACTGAGGGTGAGGATGATTTTGTAAATAAAAGAGCACTTCAACTGGGACAAAGTGTCCTTACTTTCTCACTCTATGGGAGCAATCACTGGCTGCACTAAGAATTAGGCTGTTTTGCTCAATAGCGAAAAGCCAATATTTTCATCACAAGTAAGTTACTTACCCAATATATTTAGGAAAATGTTGTCAAAGTCAAAAGGCACTTTTGAATGTCAAACGTTGTTTGTATCATACACATACTGACAATCATTCCTTTTTTGTATATATAAGCAACTTATTTAGCTTAGCTATTTGTTGTGGTTAAAATAATTATCATAGTATGTCTGTTAACCTCCATTCTAACAACTGAAATTATTAATCAATATGTTTGTACATAAGTAGTTATTGAAACAAATTATAATAACCATTAATCAAATAACAACTAAGTACAAAACATTAATCATAATATTTTTGCAGATGGTGCTAAGAGCTGAAAATACAAGAATGAAACACTGCCCTACTAACATCAATCTAGTTGACATATAATGGATTTTCTTACAAAGAATGGAAAACCTATCTGCCGTATTAATAATTAAAGGTAAGCTTTTTGACATAGTTAAGAATCAAGCAGCAACTCACATAGGTAATAATTATTGATGATAAATATATCATAATTACTATGTTATATTTTATGTATACCTAACTAATGTTTACAATTCAAAAGTGTTATGTTAAATAAAAATGTTTGGAGACTGAAATACTGGCCCTAAACAAAGAAGAAATTAAACACTGCACAGCATGACAAGGCCTATGGCTTTTGTTCAGCCATGGGCTGATGATGATGTTGAAATAAAACGCGCGCAGTCATTACACATGTTCAAAAGACTTGTAAAGGAACACTGCTTGTCGTTGTGATTTTGTCCTAACTGCAATCATCTACTGTCTTCTTTTATTTTCGGTGCTTATAGCTAATTAGTATGTATTTATTTAAGTATCTATAATTTTGGATATGTATTTATCTGTGTATCTATTTTAGTGTATTGTATATATAATATTTGCACCAATGACAGCCCCATTTTGTGTTCAGCGAAATCACTGTCCATTCCAAGGTTGCCTGGAAGAGATCGCAGAAAGCGATAAGGCCGCCCATTGTATATTTTGTAGTGTTTGATGTGTTTATTTCATGTTATGTATTTTTGTGGTGTACAATAAAGTATATATAAATAAATAAATAAAATATGCCTAGTTTTCTACATAACATAGTTTAAGTACCTACCTACTTTATTTGAGTAGAGAGTAATATGATTCATTTTAACACTGCAGGAGAATTCTCGGGGTGTTTCACCTACGAAGACATGAAGGCAGCATGATTGACGCCCATTACTGGTCGCCACTGCTACTGCTGCTCAGCAACTACTTCAGTTTTTAAGCTTCTCAAGTACAAACTCAAGATTGTTAATAAAAGCTAATCATTGTATTTTAGAAAACTTGAATCTTCAGTCTTGCATGACAAAGATATAAACATATTATCTATCTAGTGTTTTAATTGTGAACTGTAAAGGTACAAATAAAAATAACTTGTTATGAAAAATGTAAGAATAGAACACTAAACCTTTTTTTTAATAAAGACAGGTGATTATTATAGTGATACTAATTAGAAAATAGTGGTGTTTAGCTAAATTAACTGTCATTCATTGGGTATAGGTAAATAGAAAGACATAAAATATAGTAAACAAAAAAAACTGGTTTTATTTAAATATTATTACAACCTTAACTGACAATAGTATTTATTCACATTTAACATGAAATATTTGGACATGCGGTAAGAATAAATTGGAACAAATATGTTGTATGGGATTGGTGGAATTTGGCATCTGAAGTCTTCTCGTAAAAGTCATCATGGATAATTTATATACTGCTTTCTAATGCTTGCTGTCAGAGAATGTAATTTTTTCTTGAATAATGTGGTTGAGCCTGACAACTGAAAGATAAAAAAAAAGAATTTATGTAAATCCTCACTATAATATTACAACCATCCACAAAGTAAAAGGCCTCTCCCCTTAAACACTTCAATGCAAAAATTCCTTAATCTGTAAAGAGCATGAGAGCTCTTTGAAAACTTGCTCTTTAAGTGACTTCCAATTTACTTTGCTATCAATACCTATACAGATAGATTGTTGCTGTGCATAGCACACAACATATAAGATACAATATTTAGGTGGTTATATCTATGATGGGCACATTCAATGTTCAACACATACCCAACAAGAAAATAATACTGACATTACCTTGAACAGAATGATGTGGATATGAGTAGGTCTATGTATATGATGGTGTGTGTGTTCGTCGTAGTCCTTAGGTACATAACTCATTGATTTACGTATATTGCTTCAAAGTGTGCTTTTTGTTCTTCCTCTTTACTTATTGCCTTTCCAATGAAGTAAAAGCCAGACTGTGTTGCTAAGCTTCTGGCATAAGTTAACGTTTGTTATGATACGGACGAGGTACGAATTTGTCTTTCGTTAAAATGCCACCAATATACATCGTTTCTGAAATATCATAATATGTATCTTTAATTTAGATTGTAAGCACTTGTAACAGAATAAAACTTTTACAAATATTTTAATAAATTCACATCACCGCCTCGATTTTTAAAATACCACTGATATTGATGCATTGAGGTTTTACACATTCACAATTTATTAGGAAGACTACCACTTACATTTTTTCGAAATAATTATGGAGATCACGCGTTTATATCCTAAAATATGTAGAACGGAAAATGATTCCGACGAGAAGGTCGCCTTCGGTTTCAAACCAACTGCAGTTGGTTTCGATTTGACGTTTTAAGCCAATTGTCCCTTGTCATTTTCGTTTCACAATTCCAAAAATTGACGTTTGCCCACTTTTTCTTGACATTTCGTTCACTCTTTATCGCTATTAATTGGTTTCATAATAAACTAGAGTTTCGCAATTCGAAAATCGTAAAATGAAGCCAATTGTGATAGAAATGAAGCCAACTGATCAGAATCATTTGACGATTTGGCGTTCCGCAATTAGGCTGCTGGAGCCTTTAGGACGCGACGGTTTCACACTACGTCCGATCCGAATCCGAGAAATACCGGTCCGAAGTGACTATAGTCCTATTTGTATGAGGGGTTGCGCACTAGACCCGAACTCTATCCGTCAAAATTTAGAACATTCCCAATTCGGATTGAAGTCGGATCTTTAATTCGGATTCGGATCGAATGCAGTGCAAAACCGCTTTTACTCTCCAGACAGGACACACATAAATGCAAGGCTGTTCGGCTGCAGAAATACTTCAGCATAGCTATTCACAAACACTCAATATGCTTCCGTATCGTATCGAACATGAATCATTGTTATCGTAGGAGTCTTCTAAACGCTGTTCACAAGTCCAAAACCCGAAAATTTTGTCAGTTTAAATCAAATAGACGCCCGCTATTCTTCCAACAGCTATTTGCTGTTGAGGGCAAGTCAAATCAGGTTATCGAAATGTCAGGTTTTCGATACGATAGCCTGTCGTATGGTTGTGAATCAGGGCTCTGGCGGTATTTCAGACGAGCTACGTCACAAATGCAGAAATGGATGCCAGAAATACCTATGCCATCACCGTAGTCTATGACTAAACCCTACTCATCACATTTACAAACATGAAGTGGTAATGAAATCATTAAGTGGTACTTAAATCTCCTTCGCAACAAGTCATGCAGTACCCACTGGGCACTGACACGTGCTCAACTAATGACTGTTATTATAGTGTCTATAGTAGAGATGTAAATTGAAAAAAAACAAAATGTTTTTTTTCACAATGTTGAAAAAAAACATGAAAAAAATCTTGACACCGTTGTTTTTTTTCTAAATTTGGTTTTTTTTTTCAGAAAAAGTGAAACACTATAACTAAAGTGGAATAAAACACTAAAGATTCTTTTGTTTTTATGAAAGCTAAATTATGTTTAAATCAATGGGTAACTATTATTAAGAACTTAAAAAATACTTAATGTGTTTCAATCATCTGCATCAGTATCAGTAGCTACGGCTACGCTTGTTTTATCAGCATCGGAATAATGTTCTGTGTCTGTATTTGTTTCATCTGATTCTGAATCAACGACTATACCTACTATCAGGGACTCTATTACCTTGTGTTTGTGTTAATATTGTTGATGATTGTACTGATTGCAATCTTAAATTGTGCGCAATGTAAATCAACCAAAACATAAACCAAACGAGGATTAGGGAAATCCCCGTCCATAAATGTAGTTTACATGTGGTGTTGCCTAATAAGTTAAGACATGTATTTATTAACAAAAAACAAATGGTATGTTCTTTTTGAACAAAAAAAAATAATAATCTCAACTCATATACGATAACCACCTTACCATATTTTTATTTTCCTACTCATGAAAAAAAACCTGCTCCAGAAAAAAAACTGTTTTTTTTCATGTTTTTTTTAAACGTTTTTTTTCATCTCAGAAAAAAAGCTGTTTTTTTACAACTCTAGTCTATAGCAACGTATCCCACTCCCTGACTAACAAACTCACTTTCGCATCCATACTTCCATACTATATATACCTAATATTATAAATGCGAAAGTGTGTCTGTCTGTCTGTTACCGCTTCATGCTTAAACCGCTGAACCGATTTAGATGAAATTTCTTATAAAGATAGTTTGAGTCCCGGGAAAGGACATAGGATAGTTTTTATCGCGATATTCTCACGGGGTCGACACTTATGCGGGTGAAACCACGGGGCGCTGCTAGTTTATAATAGTGAGTTTTCTTTGTTTGTCTATTACGTTTTCACGTTAAGACGGCTGAACGGATTTAGATGAAATTTGGCACAAAGATGGACCATGACCTGGGTAAGGATATAAGCTACTTTTCATTTTGGATCGCATGCGAAGTCGCGAACAACAGCTAGTAATAATATAAATGTGAATGTGTTTTGATGTTTGTTACGTTTGTTTTGTTATTCACGAAAAAACGGCAGGACGGATTTAGATGAAATATGGCACACAGATATTTTAGAACCTGGATTAACACATAGGGTACTTTTAATCCCGGTAATACGATCCAAAAATTCACCAAAAACTACTAAAAATTCGAAGATATATTATTATGACATCTACCAACCCGCACTGGGCCCACGTGGCGGATTGCGGCCCACGGATCTCACAAAGAGGAGGCCTGTGTCCCAGCAGTGGGAACATTATAGGTATGTTATGTTTTTTCATTACGTTCCCGTGGGATATTTTTCGACATCCACGAAGGCGAAGCCATGGGCAAAAGCTAGTGTTTATAGTTATAAAATAATAATAACTATAGTTGCATGCACCGACGTGTGACTACACTTATCATAGATTTAATAAACATACATTATTCATGGATACAATTTGCGTTTGATGCGACTATGCAGGTAGGGCAGTATAACAGAAGTAGATAAGTATAAGTACTTCTATCAATATGTCAATATAGCAACGTCTCGCTACCCTTTTTTTATGGATGGGAAATCATCTCTGGGTGGAGCGGAAGGGAGTGTCAGACTCTTACTGACTAAAACCCATCCGTGTTCCTTCCTTAGCCCTTTATGTTCCGGGGTAGCAGTAACCCTTTCGGACAATCCCACACCCCCAGCAGGCTTCGGCCCTGACAGGCCCCTTCCTGTATGCTGACATCTCTTTGATGCGCGAGTGGAACACGTACGCGCCGTCCGGCACGGGCCTGGTCCTGACCGGACGGTAAGCTACCCATTACTCTCCGTCCGCAGGCCCGCGCCTACGGTGGCCGGGAGTCGTCACGCGGCTCCCGACGCCCGGAGCGTCTCCCGCGGCGGCTGGGACGTGAGGCTCTCTCTCTTGGTTTAGTTAGAATTTCAACTGCATCTGGTTAGACTGAAAGCAAACCTAAATATAGTTGGGAAAGTGCCGCTACCCCAAGACAGACTTCAGGTTTAGGTGCTTAGAATAATAGTAGAAATATTCCCCTGTTCCATATATCCCTACTGATGTATCTCCACTAGTAGGGATACCTACTTGGAGAATTTTGAGGTGCTGAGGAACGAGATGTAGACGACGGTTTAGGAGGCAGTTTAGATATATGTATGTCCATTAATTCGTCTCAATGCTCATAGTTAAAACAGCTACAAGAGTCGATCTTCAAGGTTAAGCAACGGTTGCCAAGGTCGGCCTGTGGATGGGTGATCATTCGTTACATACCTAGAAAGCCTCGGAAAGCACGTTAAGCCGTTTGTTCCCGGCTGTCATTTATAAATAATTGACAGTCATTACGTGTAGTCAGAAACCCGAAAGTCTTACAATCATTGCGGTCTTACTCAGGGGTATCGTATTACCCAGTAACTGGGTTGTGGAGGTCAGTCGCTCCATGTAAAATACTGGTTTTCCGCTGCATTCGGTGAGACTGCAAGCCGACCCCAATTACTTATAGTTATGAAAAAGCTAGGCAGATGATGATTCAGCCTCATGATAGGTAAATCTGGCTATTGAGGATTAAACTACTGTCCTACGTACCAAAACGAGTTGATATTTTATTCTAATCAAAGAAGGCTTATAACCTCAAATAAAATATCAACTGGTTACAAAAACACACAATCTAAAAACACGAATCAATCATAGTAATCCCATTTTCGTGAGTCAGTGGTCAATTTTATCATTTTAACCACGTAGGAGATGGCGGGACGAGCTGAATAGGTTCCGTCAAAACTGGAGGGAGGACGCGCGGGCTCGCGAAAGATGGAAGGAGTGGAGGGAGGCCTTTGCCCAGGAGTGGGACAGCACAGGTTAGAAAAAAAAACCAGGTAGGTATATCTCATAAAGCTTGGTCTAATAAAGTAACAAAGAAGAATGGGCGGTTTCGTCCCAAGTGTTGTAACATGTTTCTACCTATATCATATGGAAGATCTCAGTGAGTGTTATTTTTTTTTGTATGGGCATAACTCTGTATCTCGTGCAGGGAAAGTGTTATAGTAGTTTCATTTATTTAATACAATTTAATTAATTAGTCTTTTAATGACAAAAGGACTAAAGCTATTTATAACTACCTACTCCTACTCTGACCCAACACCCCCCAGCACCCCCTCTACTACCCTGCGCCGCGCACTGCCATTGTTTTTTTTTTGTTGTAAGCGCAGGAGCAGCAAAAAAGCAGCAGCAGTTTTATATGGGAGGATGCATATGGCCAACAGCCTAAGTAACTATGCCATCAAAAATAATATAAATCGACAGCGAGCTTCTTTTCGCGCTATAACTGCGGATGACAATCAATTATTGCAGTTTCCAGTGTTAACAGAAGACCTTTTATTAATTTCTCTAGGTAGTTACCAAATAAAGCTTGCCCGGTCATATTTGAGCGAACACGTAAGAAATGGCATGTACACAATCGAAATATGCATAAGCTATTCCTAACCTTGTGTGATATAATATAAATATTTCAGAAGGTATTCGTTTTAAGGGGCGGAAAAAATCGCGACATGTATCTGGTAGGATTTATTATTCGTATATATAAAAAGTAGAGCAGACACGGTGAGAGATGCAATTGCACATTATTATTGCTCATGTTTGACTGGAAAAAGAACAGTGGGTACTTGCGCTCACATAATGAGTATCATTTGGTACCTTGGCTGGGCAAGACACCAGCCAAGCATATTGTTACCCGCGACATTTTTGGACGACATTATTATAGATAATAACCATTATTAAAAGTAAATCACCGTCAAATAGTAAGTAATGCCGCCAGTCTCTTGGGTACATTACCAGTCGACAGCGATTCGGATGAATTTTTCGACGCTATATTTTAGTTTGTGTATAGTTTTAGTTAAGTTAGGTTTCAACTTTTTTATTTTCGATAGAATATAGAGACTACTTAATTAATCAATTATTATATTACAAGTACCAATATGTGTATAATGTGCATTTGTTTGAAGCATACTCCTACATAAGGGAATTATTCAGTGATAATTGTATCTTTTTTTTTGTTTATGTATTTTCAAATGTGCGTTTATTAATAACTGACTTAAAGTAACTGTTACTGCCTGTGATTAATGTACAATTATTATAAATTTAATAATTATGTGGATATGTAACACAAAATGTAAAAAAGTATTGATTGTTATTATGATTAAAGCATTATTTAGTACGCAAAATACGCGCATTGACGTGGAGTTGCGGACACCAGCCTGTATTACCTATTACCTAAAGCATTATTTAATACAAAAACCTTTTTTTCATTTGAAGCCCAATACTTTTGACCTGCACGCAATTGTAATAACAACTTGGATTATTATTCATGAAAAAGCCTAAATGAACATGTTTATACTAGTCGCAACTTGTTACAAGGGTTGGGACGCAACTCATATAATAACGCCCATTCTCCTTTTCACCCTGAAAACCTTTTTCGACCAGCGGGGCAATTGCGTAACACATTATCAATCGGAATCGGTTTCATTTTGACAGTTCAACACATTCATTGCGTTATTTACGTGTTGAGCAGACAAATTTTTCGAACTTATGAAACAATGGATTATCAATTTGCTTCAAAATTATTCTGATTCCGATTGATGGTGTATTACGCAATTAGGGTGCTGAAGAAAATCGACAACAAAGAATCACAATTTACGGACGACCATTTCAATTAATCCTTGTCCTAAGGAATCCCAAAGATAAACCCATTTCTAAGAAAGAAAGGCCAATGAAAGACAGATGAAAAGAATCCCTAAAAACACTTAAATTATACAAAAGATTCAAGATTTATATAAGATCCGGGAAGTATTTTCTGTGGTGGAAGAAAAAGCCTAAGGGCGTTTGTCCACCACATATTAAACCACCGAGTTCGTTTGATCGTTTATCTACCACGACCGAACTCTGCGGTTCAATTATGTTATGTATGATAGACAAAACAAAATCCGGCCGAACGGTGCCGGTGGGGGACGGCAGTGTGTGGAAAAGATCAAATGTGTTCTTTTTTATTTATTTTTTTATTGCTGAATGGGCCTCTTCTTAACCTCGATCACGCCTGATGGAAAGCGATGCATGAGGTCTATGATGGAATGAGCGTACTCAGAAATGCCTGTTTTGTATTGCCGGCAAATCGGTCCGTCACAATATCGGGCCGAATTCTAGCGGTTGCGCTGATGACGGCACTCGGGTAACGGATATGCGATGGACACGCGGCCATAGTAAATGTATGTATCGCTTCGGCGCCGTCATGTCGTTCTCGGTGACGTACCGGTAACGGCTCCTGTGTACAAACGCATTAAGATGTGTTAGGTAAATCGTCTATTCTCTCGTAACAGCCTGCTAGTTTTCCCACAGAGTCTACAAAGAAAACCGGATAATTTATGAGTGTCTATTGAACATGTTTTAAGGAACTTTCACTAACTAATTACACTGTTGTTTAACACTTAACACGTCTGGTAAATATTTAAATACATTAACTTATGTACGAAGCAAAAATCAAGGCTAAACAAAACAAAAATAATGGAGATTTTGATGTTTTTCGTGATTAGTTTTGTAAATTTTCCTCTTTGGTCCTCTTTCTACCCTTAACTTGAGGTATAAACCGGTAAATTGCAGATATTCTAAACAGACTAGGAGACCTAATCTTCTGAAGGGAGGTGGACTGGTTGGATTGACCAGCGGCGGCCGGCATGGCTCACGTACACTTCGTTTCGGCACGTAATCCACGTGCGGAAACCAATCCCAGTAACATAGAACGGGTAGATTGTCTTCATTTCATCACCGGCATCAGTGTTGTTTCTGTAGTCGCCTAAAGGGCATGTGTGTATGTGTGTGTGGTGTCTTAGGGTTGAACCTCATCTGGCAGCACGGAATCGCATTTGTTCCGCCTGTGCTACCACGTGCTGCAGTATGCTGCCGCATGCGAACGCGCGCTGTCGCATTCCGCAGACAAAAAAGGCGATCGCACGCGTCAGCATGCTGTAGCATGGGTGGCATACTGCCGCGTTCTTTCATGATCAGTTTAGTTTCAAGCGCGAGATGGATAGGACCACGGAAGAGAGAGCAGTGATTCTAGCGTGTATTTTGCAAGAAATGCAAAATCAAAATAATAAAAAGAAACGCATTCGCAAAATAAAACGGAGATACTGGGTTCATCCTTTGCCGCGTGCGCCATTGTACGATAGAGTGAGACAGCATGCGAAGTGATCGGTGGTGAAAGGATGCGTTAGCATGCTATCGCGCGCTTCAGCGTTCCGGAGTCTCCCTGCCGACCATTGCATTTTGTCCGTGATGCCGATCGCCTCGAGGATTCCGCCGCGTGCTATCGCATTATGCTTTCTGTCTCGGTCTAGCAAATGGCAGTTCTAAGCGACAGAAAGAGAAAAGGCGACGGAAAAAGGCGATTCCGTGCTGCCAGATGTGGTCCAACCCTTAATGGCCAACTTGAAATAAATGATTTGAGTTTGAACCGGAAACAAGGGTTTAACGTGTTTTTACCCGACTGCGCCAGAAGGAGGGTTATGTTTTTCGAGAGTATGTATGTTTGTATGTACGTTTGTATGTATGTTTGTATGTATAATTGTTTGGCACGCTCTGCGGCCTGAACGGCTCGATGGATTTTAGCTTGAGAGGTGTCGTTAGATTCGTATTTACTGTGAGAGTGACACTGGGTATATCAAAATAAAAAAAAAAACCAAAATGGCGGATTGTTGGTACCATATTATGCCATCAAAAAAAATTTTTTTTCTCAAAACCTATCGAGTGGTGTATCAAAATAAAGGGTTTTAAAAGGTGATTACAAAAATATATGCAACTTATATGGTTAAAAGTAATTCAAAGTGACAAATCGTAAAAAACACGTACCAAGAACTAAATCGTCTGCGAAATCTCTCACATTTGTAAACTAAAAAGCTGGAAATAAAAAAAAAATAATAAACCCGACTGCAACCTTATGTCAAAACTAACTGAAAAGCCCATTTTAAAAGTTGGAAGCAGGCGGGACCCATTTAAGTTTGAAACTATAATAATGGTATGGGCCCCGCCTGCTTCCAACTTTTATTTAATTTAAAATGGGCTTGTTAGTTTTAGTATAAGGTTGCAGTCGGGTTTTTTTAATTTTTTTAATTACTTTTTTTTATTACAAGCTTTTTTTTAGTAATTTCCCCGTATCGATTGCTTCTGTACCTAGTGTTATCAAATTACTGATAATTGTAGAAAAATTCCCGGTACAATGTGCATTGTTCGTTATCTATAGCTGGTCTACTGCCCCAAAGGGCTTTTAAAGGACGGCTATATTTAGTACGACAATCAGTTTATTTCTCTGTAACAGCATTCTTATTATTTCGTGAACTACGCCGAGTGACTCGTTGCCGTGTAGACTTGTAGTTTAATAAACAGTTTTCAACCATTGTGTCCTGCAAGGCGGAGACTTGGACCGAAATTATTCGGAACTAGCTGCGCCCTGCGGTTTCACTCTCATAAGTCTCGATGCCGTGGGAATATCGGGATCAAAAGTATTCTATGTTTTAATCCAGGAAAATGGTCTACCCATGTGCCAAATTTTATCCAAATCTGATCAGCCGTTTTAGCGTGAAAGCGTTAACAAACAAACATACAACAAACAAAAAGAAAACAAAATCGGTTCAGCCATTTGGTAGTTACGATAGTGCAGACAGATACACAGATACACAGACAAACAGATACACACGTTAAATTTATAACACCCCTCTGTTATTGTTGGGGGTTAAAAAATCAAATCAACGAAATATAACTTGCAACTAGTTGATCATTCCATTGTCATTGCAGTTTGGCATACATAAAACCGAAGGTTACCTACTATGTTCGTTGAAGACAACGACACCTTTAATGGAATCACTCCACTCAAAAACATGGCCGTAGGGGACTCCACTGAGGCCCGCGAATCGGTAAAGAACTGTACCTATCTAATACCATAGTACTATTAAGTATTCTGTGCTAATACTAAAGCCATTACCTTCTTTTTGGGGGAGCCCACACATCTGCTCCCCCAACCGCGGGTTTTCGCTGATGTTACCCCACTAATTACTTACTTATCGCGTTTGCGTCTCCTCCAACACCGACCTGTTAGAGCCCATCTCTCGCTCTATCCATTTAAGATGCTCCAGGTACCATTACCATACCACCTTTTGAGGAAGCCCAAGAGGAGGTTATTTTCAGTTTTAGGTAAGCTCCTTACGCTTTTGTACCTCCGCTCTCCAAATGCTTAAGGAGCTTAGGTACTATTGTATTTGATACTTTATGATAAACTAGCTGCGCCCCGCGGTTTCACCCGCGTGAATGTCGATCCCGTGGGAATATCGGGATAAAAGTAGCCTATATGTTAATTTAGGGTGTCAGCGACCTCCATACAAAATTTTATCAAAATTGGTCCAGCCGTTTGAGCGTGAAGAAGTAACAAACATATAAACACACACACACACTCACAAACTTTCGCCTTTATAATATTAGTGTGATTATAACTGGCTATGCGCTTTCGACAGGAATCAGTAGACGCCTAGTCCTGGTAAACACAGCTATGATCAGTACGAAATTTTAGTTAATAATTTTGGGATCACATGGCAGTTTCATACTGCAATTGTTTTTAATCGTATGAACACTGGGATAGTGGCGTACGTGTGATCCCAATGCCTTAAAATATCGTACCGTCCACAGCCGTGTGTACGGGGCCTTATCCGGAACAGCGACATTACATAAGTTACAAAAGTTCCTTATATAATCCAGGAAAACCAAAAACTTTATTGGTACCGGTAGCACTAGCTGAATAGGCTCGTTTAATTCCGAGGAAGGAGAGGTTGTTGACCCTTTGTCGTAGACATTAAATATGTACCCCCATTGCAGTCTAGACGTAGGTTTATCGTACGGCTATTTTATAGAGAGCTGCTTATTTAAGTATAGGATACTAGCCACCCGCCTGCTTCACACGGGTGCATTCGACATTTCAAAATATCGAGTTTTCTTTACTATATGTAAGTTTAATATTTATTTGTTATACACAAATATCTTCCGGAATAAACTCTCTACATGACGGTGAAAACCGCATCAAAATCCATTTAGTAGTTTAGAAGAACTAGGTTGCCCACACACACGCGATTCAGCGTCACCAACCGACTGGAGCCGAGTATACCCGACTCAGCGTCACCGACCCGAGCGTGATGGTTCAGCTTCGTTCAGAAAGAGCGCTAAGTGCGCCCATAGACTTATAAGTGCGCCTAAAGCAAGTTTAACCTCAAAAACCACAACACCTATTCCCCTATTAATGTCACTAGGTAACCGTCATGGGAACTGTAAAAATCGACATGGTCTATTTATTTACCGTACAAAACTACTCCATTGTTCTTTAATTCTCTCTATACTATACATACCGTATCAAATAAAAATATCGATAAGCAAATCGTGTAACAGTTAAAATAAAAAAAAAACTATAAAACACCCGGACCCCTTGACAACCAGACTCATTAACTCATTAGAAACGAGTACCTAGGTAATAAGAATCGATGTGGAAAAATCGATTCGATCGAATCGTTTTGTCAACAAACAACATCGGATCCTGTGATTACCGTAGCGAATCGAGTCTTTGTTATGTGAACAACGGACTGTTGTGGCAAACGATGTAAGGTATCGATTACAATCGGTATCGGGACACTCGATACTATTGTCTGCTTGTTCCCAAGGTGTAAAGGGCTCGTTATTTTGTTGCACATGCGCGTTACGTGTTTGGGAAGACTCGCTCGACCGCTCGACGATGAGAAGTTGGTATCGATTTTTGGGAGAACTTCAGTCTGTGGGACTCAGCACGTTGCAATTAGTGTAGAACAGGTTTATTTAACGTTTCGTATGAATTTTTAAAAGGACTTATTTACCAGTAGTCAGATAACTTTTATTTGAAGTATAAATTTAATATGACAGTTGATTCCTCAGAGCAATCTGAATATTGAAAAATCGGTCCTTAGTTAGCACTGTTTTGATATTTACAAAAAAAAAAACAAAGCCCAAGTTAGCAACTAAAATAAAATTGATCGATTTCTGGCTCATGTCCCAAGTCCCTACAAACAACCATAATGTTTTCTGACGGACATTCAGTAGATAGGATTATTTCCTTAAGATTTTCTTTGAGACCTTAATGTAATGAAACAATAAATAATAAGCTAAATCTGTCGTTAGTAGAATATTTCATCAGAAAATCCTCAATATGAATATTGTGAGATGTTGCTCTTGACTAACTTTTTATGATTTTGCTATTTGACATCAAAGCAATTCATATTTTATGGACCATTTTACGAATCTCCATACAAAACTATCAAACGGATGAATAAATAAGTGTATTAAAAACGGTTATAACAATGGAAATTGAGAAAAAACAAAAGACGCGCGATTAATCGTTCAGAAACAACGAGGTTAGATTTATGTTCATATACCAATATACTCTCCAAGAAGGTTTTAAGGGCATTGAGTTTCGTTCTATAATCCTATCTATAACTTAAACCAAACTTTGGCCCTAGTATTTCAGGGCCATACTTAATTCGAAATTTACATATATATCCACAGTATCACACTAAATAAAATCATTCAAGCTGCCTAAGCTTTTCCCAACTACGAGCTAGCTGAATACCAGTAGTTATAACATGTTCTAGAACAAAAAATTTGAAGACTTGACATCCACCAACCCGCACTGGGCCCGCGTGGTGGATTACTGTCCACTCCCCCTCACAAAGAGGTGGCCTGTGTCCCAGCAGTGGGAACATTATAGGCTGTATGCTCAATGTAGCATAATTGCTATATGGAGCGACTGAATATGTGAACACAACAACATTACATGTAGGATTCCTCGTCGTAAGACGGGTTGTCAGAGTTTTGGGCTTCTGACTACCCATAACGACTGTCAAAGATCTACGAATGACAGTCGAGCCGGGACCAGCGGCTTAACGTGCTTCTTGAGACACGGAGGAATTTCTCTGTGGAATGGATGGTCACCCATCCACGAACCAACCGCGGCAAGCGTAGCTTAACCTTCAAACGACCCGTGCGGCGATTATTATTGAGCCACGAGCCCCTAATCTATAATAATCATCATTATTTATTTTATATTAATTTACTCATACGCAAAATCCGTATGTTCGATAAACAACATCCGATTTACGTCAACAACCATAAATCATGAAAATCTGTCGGTTTAATTACAATAAGCGGCTTTCGTGCTTAATTACAAAACAAAATAAATAAGGTTTCATAGATTAGTAATTATAATGGCGTAATTTTTACATTGCAAGTTTTTATCTGGAAGGTTTTTGGAGTTCAAAGATTGCGGACATACAACGGTGAACTTCATAATCAGCCTATGATGTTCCCAGTGCTGGGACACAGACCTCCTCTCCTCAAGAGAAAGTGGGCTTAGAGATTACAGCCTACCTTCGCTCGAGGAAAGGAGGCCTGTGCCACACAGGCCCAATGCGGGTTGGTAGATGTCACATGTCTTCGAATTTTTGGTTCTAGAATATGCTGGTTTCCGCACGATGTTTTCGTTCACCCTTTTGAGAGCAGCGGTGCTGAAATTATTTACACAAAGTAAAGTGCCTGGGTTCGAACCCATGACCTACAACTCGTAAGGTGGGGTTATTACCACTAGGCCACCACTGCTCTCATGGTGAACTGACTGTGAAATAAATAATTCAGATTGTTACAACACAATTTAAAGAGACGTCGTGACTTCTCAAGATCTATACTACCGTATAATAGGGTAGTTTCCTGGGTAAAAAAATAATAATTCTAATTAGTCCGTCAGTTAGATTATCGAAAAATAATGGACCCATATTTTTTCTTTTGTCAATCAAACAAAAAATGACAAAGATAAAGCACGTCAAAATTTGGGAGTGGGGGGTCGTGACGTCACGCCGTGCTAAAAAGTGTCGCACGGCGTGACGTCACGACCCCCCACTCCCAAATTTTGACGTGCTTTATCTTTGTCATTTTTTGTTTGATTGACAAAAGAAAAAATACGGGTCCATTATTTTTCGATAATCTAACTGACGGACTAATTAGAATTTTTTAGGAAACTAGCCTATTGCTTTGTGGGTAAAAATATAACCTAAAATCACACCTTTATTCGAATGGTTAGGCAGAGGTGTACCTATAGTACGCCCACATTTCGCCAGTTATGTTTAAGTCCCATGAAATAGGGGGCGAGCCTATTGCCATCAACCGGGCACAAATCCAGACTCCGGGCTACTATTGACAAATTCTAGAATGGGAAAATCCAATAACACTTTTCCCCGACTCGAGAATCGAACCCAGGAACTCAAGCAAAGCAACAGCGCTTGCGACCACAAGAAGTCGAGATAAAAATATTGAGACTGTTACGACACCATCTGATGATGTTTGAAGTCATCATAAAAATAGTCGGAATCATCAAGCATCGGGTTTGCGACGCCCGTGGACATTTAACGGATCCCCGCGACCTTCACTAGAACCGTGGGTCTAACATCTTCACGGAGCACGAAAATAATTAAAGTACCAACTTACATGTAATACCTTGCACCTGGAGAAGATTTAGTTTGTTTTTGACCCGGCTTCATCGACTCCCGTATGTAGTTAATGCCCCCAGACAATACAAGGGTAAAATTTAGATAATTAGGTTAAATTAGGTTAAACGGGAAAAGTGGAAAGAGGGAGGGAAGCCTTTGCTCTGTGCAGTGGGACAACACAGGCTTATAATATAAACTAGGTTAAAAGGTGATTTTTATGTCTTTCATTCACCAACTCTATCGAATCGGATAATTATTTCAAACTAGCTGAACCGGCTAACTTCGTACCGCCTCAGAATTAAATAATTTGACAAAGTTCAATAGACACGTGGCGCCATCTATTATCATAATAACGTTATTGTTGTTTTCCTCGGGAACAGCAATTTTTTTCGGGATGGAAGGTACCCTATGTCCGTTTCTGTACACCTGACTACGTATGTGCAAAATTTCAGGATGATCGGTTCAGTAAATATAAGCGTGAAAAGGTAACAAACGAACTTACTTTCGCATTTATAATATTAGTTAGGATTAGGATAGGATGAATAGTGCGTAACACCAATGTCAGCCAAATATTGACTTTTCCACAACTTAACGATAACTGACTCAATACAATTATACTTATTTGTAGAACTGTGTTCTAAGAACATAACTTAACATTAAGTAAACCAAAAACCCTGTACTGTTTGCTTCCTTACTTAAAAAAACACTTGAAGTGATTGCGGTGCGCGGTGATTCGAGGAAAATGGCGTTAACTATTAATAGGTATTAAACTTTCGATATGACTCGTATGACTCGTTATTCGTGTGATATTATTAGACACGAATTAAAATGGTTAGATAACGATATTATGACGGAATTGATATATAAAATGACTTCACAATCACTCGTAACCTGCGTGGTAACTCGGATGTCTATGGTGGTATAACATTGGTGGTTACAGGCAGTACAGCCGGTCTAAGAATTCTGTAAAAATCTCACCGTGAAAAGTTGTAACATCGGTGAAGTGAGCTGCTATATTATAATGACTAGCGGTCGCCCGCGGCTCCGCCCGCGTGGATGTCGGTTACCGCTGCAAAAAGCCTACCCAGGAAAGACACGGTCAGCAAAATGATTCCCAGGTCAATTCACAGACACCGACAGTAACATTGACGACGCAGTCATTATCCGCAGGCTGCACAGATTGTCTTTCTGTGTATGTTAAGTTGTTAATGATGAAAATATTTAAATGTAATTAATACTAAGTTTTCACTTCTGCCGGCAGTCCCTGAGCGCAACCCGTTGTTTAAGGATAGATAACTAAAGCGATTATTGTAGAGCTTCTCCATAAACAACATTTGACGTTAAATTATTTTCAGGTAACAAAATATACTGATGGTCGGGAGCCCCGACCCCTGATAGGGCAACGTAAAGTTGCCCATGCGTAAAACATTCTTTTCGTAAATCAATTCCTACTAATTTGAATGTTTGGCCCTGGGATTTGTTTATCGTTAGTGCGAAAGAAATTTTTACTGGAAATTGGAGCCTTTTGAAGGGTATAGGCAAATCAGTAGGGATCATGGGTATTCTTGGTATATGAGCTAATTCACCAGCTGCAGGGCCGGTGATAATCTTCGCTACTATTAAATTATCTTTTAGCTCCTTTATAAGAAGTCTCGTGCCATTACACATGTTGGGGGGGCTTAAATTTCTGAGAAGCATTATCGGCGTGCCAACTTTTAACGACAGTTCATGAGGTGGTAGCCCAGCGGGGTTCAGAGAATTTAAAAATTACTGGGGGTAGTGCACAGCGTCCTCGATGTTAGTGACGGTGTCTATGGATTTATAGCACTTAACTTCACCCGGTACTTTCTGCATAATTAAACTGTTTATTTCGTTGACTGTTTCATTCCTGGGAGAAACTATTGCTCTACAACACAGCCAACGAAAATCATTTTGATGTAAGTTTTCGATGTCAGGATATATAGCATCTATCAGACTATCTAAATTATGGACTATTTGGCCTAGAGACTCATCCAAAGTAACCGCATAATCGGTGCCCAAATTTAAAGATGGAAAAATTCCTTCTCCAAGTTTCAGCAGCTGTTGTGGAAAATTGCTATGCGTATTTCCATGTAGATGAGCTCTCATATTGGTGCGCAAATTCAAATGTTGAACAGATGTCCAAAGGTGAGACGATTTTAAACATGCCTTCATAATATCTGCTCGCGTACCTCTGTTGACGACTGGAAGCGTTTGTCGGAAATCTCCAGCAAATACAAAAGTGATACCACCCATGACATTAGCAGAGCTTCGGAGGTCTTTTAAAGTACGGTCAACGGCCTCCACATGAGCTCTATGACTCATGGTGCATTCATCCCATATTACCAACGACGCGTCTTGCAGCAACTTACCAAGAGGCCCATTTTTCCGAATAGAGCACGTAGACCGTTGATCTAAAGATACGGATAGCGGGAGTTTAAACGTAGAGTGAGCAGTTTTTCCTTCGTTCAAGAGAGTTGCAGCAATTCCTGACGAAGCAACTGCAATCGCTATCTTCCCTGATTGCCGTATCTTAGCAAGTATCAAATTTGCGAGAAAAGTCTTTCCGGTGCCTCCTGGTGCGTCCAAAAAAAATAATCTCCCCATGTTATTGTTCACGCTGTCCACAATAGTCTCATAAGCATGTCTTTGATCTGGTACTAATTTTGGCACATTGTCATTATCAAACGCTGTTAGATCATTTCTGTTATACTGTTGTACCATTGTGTCAATAGTATTATTCTGGGTACGAACGGGAGAAGGTAATCCAAAATCACTTAAATTTTTGTCGTTTAATTCTAGAAGTTTGTTTTCTATTTCGATTAATCCTTCATTATAAATGACTTCAGTGAAGGGTAAAGTGTTATCCTGATTTTGTTGTCTGATACGATGTCTAATATCTTCACAGAACTGATCTTTGAAAGTATCCCATAACTTCAATGGTTCCGATGGTTGACAAAATAAAAGTATGACTACGAACAACTCCCTTAGTTTTTTTGGACAATGTGATAACGAAGCTTCGCTTAAACTGTTACCCCAATGGTCATCGTTTTCAAGTAAACCTCGGTAATATTTTAATTTCGCCATAACTTCAAAACCAAACGTCCAATTTTAATCATTCAAAGACCAAATATTATCTCCATAAACTGTTCTTAGTGATGAAATCATTTATTTTGATAAGGATTAATAGCATGAGTAAAATAAACGCGTTTAAATGTAGTCCAAAAAAAAATTCAAGATTTTTAAATAAAAAAATGGTTGCTGTGCCTCACTCGACATAGATGGGTATAGTGTGTCGCGGACTTTTTTGTAGATATTTATAAGATCTACAATTAATTAGAACATTTTATGGTTCTATCTTTTATAGTTTAGGCAGCGTACGCAAAATAAGTAACTTTTCTGGTTGATTTTTTACACCTTGTGTCCGAAAAACCCAAATATCTTACGGAACCCTATTTTTTTCCAAAATAAAATATAGCCTATGTTACTCGTGGATAATGTAGCTTTCGAATGGTGAAAGAATTTTTAAAATCGGTCCAGTAGTTTTTGAGCCTATTCAGTACAAACAAACAAACATACAAACAAAGTTTTCCTCTTTATAATATTAGTGTAGATAAACACTATTGACAACTCACTTTGAGCTGATTGTGAGCTCACTAAGTTTTCATAGAGAGATTTTTACAAAATAGATCGACTGTAGTCTTTAAAGATTCTTTGAAATCACTTCAAACCTCACTCAAGTGATTGCATGGAGTTTCGAAGGAATTTCCAACTCTACCAAGGCATTAAAAATGTAGGTACAGCCATGAGCCTACATCAAAACATGGCCCAAACGTGTGCGAAGTGTTGTACACTTGTAGATCTTGAGAGATTATAGTAAAATATCAAATAAAAGAATAAAGGTACTTGTACCTAACTCAATCAAATGAAAGAATAATACCACTTATAGTTATTATTATATTATTCTTTTCACACCTTAAGCACAATCTTTTAAAAGATTTCAAATTAACTGACCAGTGTCAGTTTCTTTAATTATACTAGATCTCTAAAATTACACTTAACGCTCGTGTTTTATATCAAACTGCTTAACTTTTACGAAAATACCGCAGTACGAGTTATTATCATTTTTTTTTTTTTTACGCTTTCTTGTATATACCTATGTATTTATGTTTCTTGTTAAATCAAGGTATGAACAAATTAGGTAGCTTTGCGGGGAAATGATCTGGTTAATTCTTAAAATGAGAAAGAAAAAGCCTAGGCTGTAGGAATCCTGGATATTTTAATAGGATCAGGGATTTTGGATTATTTCGTTTCGAAAAATAACAATATTTTGAATTGTAATGTTTATACTTCACAACTTCATCAAAACGTGGAAAGCATTCCAAATTGCAAGTAGATAGGCAGGTATACTAACTGAAATATCTTTTGTAAACTATATTTTGCAATTTTGCATGACATACTCGAATTGACACATAATCCTATCTATTTATTTTGGGAAGAAATTCCATTTTGCATGACACATTGACACATAATCCTGTCTATTTAAGTATTTTGAGATGAAATTCCACATCAAATCTCAGGCCAAATCAAGATGGATGCTCAGATAAAGCTGTTTTCCCGCCAGTAACGCGGTAATACGCTTATCTAAGTTGGCGCCAAGTTTTACTCATCGTTCGTTGCCATGTCCTTACAATAATAACTAAAGTACCTATTTGCTGTAGAACAACATTGCAATAAATTGTTGCTTGCGTCACCCTGTTAATTCTAAGAAAGGATTTTAACAATATTACTCACAAAATTAATGTGATTGTGTGCACGACTGAAGAGCGTGTTTGAGTTAAAGAATTATTGATCGTTATCTGGCAGAATTCGTAGGAAAAATAGAGTAAAATTATATGGGGAGAAGCATCTGCGACTTGTCGCTAGCGGGCACTAGCGGGGAACTGGTATAAATCTTCATCTAAGATGGGCTGTTAGTTTATTGAACGACTCATAATGCAAAGCTGTAGAGAGTACTATACGATCGAAAAAATTTGTTTGCGTCCTTTCTGCAACTGTTTCTATTGTTATACTCCTGCTAGTCGGTACACAGAACCTACGTACTTAATTTATATAGGTACCATTGTATAGATAATTTAATGGATATGAATTCTAGACTTTTCAAAAATTTATTGAATGCAGTAGAAACGAAAAAGACATCAAAATATTTCTAAAAAAAATCCCGTCAGTCAAGTGTGAAACCTGAAAACATTGTAGCTTGCGAAAAAATCAATTAATTGAGTAATTTTTTTTTTTAATAGTTCGTTTTACCCATAGGGGGGAACCCTAATGAAAATGACTCTTTTATTCAAAATAGCTTAATTATAATTAATAAAAAAACTAACTAATATAATACCTATCTACATATCTATGATTTTTTATACGATCAAATGAGCATTATGAGTCGTGCACTTTTGGATTTTCCAAATTTTTATACATATGTATCTACATTTATCATAAAACATCTTATCATCAATATACTTAAGCCAGTTACGCTTAACTCCCAACATGTCAGTACTACGAGTATATGGGGCGAGGCGAGCCTGTTGCCATCAGCCACACGTCAAAAAAGCTATTCAGGAACTCACTTTTCCAAATCAATCTGTAACTTTGAGTTACATAGGAATGACAGAACTATTTAAAAGCATGCAACGTCAGTCGTATATCGGTTCCATAACGATATTTTTAACTTGAATCTAACCGATTACGAATAGAAAGTGTTGTAGAATCATCATCCATACAAAAACCAGCCGCAAAATGCCAGACATCATACATATTAACCCATGGCCTTCAAGTTCAATTAGGCAAATACACCATATTCGCCGAAACAATAACATCACAGATTATACAAAACTAAATTACGCGGGAAAGCGCTCTAGTTTATGGCATGACGCGATCGCCCTGTTCCACGAAACGAAAAACGAGTGGGCGTTTACGCTTAATACTCGTTTAAATATCTGAATTTGGATTATCCACTACTACATAATTAGTTGATTACTTTCATACGAAATGAAAATGTAATGCAATATACGTTAGGGAAATATGTTGAGGAAAACTGGCATAGCCTAACTTCTAGTATTTATCCACTCCCACTGGGTTATGTAAATATTCATAGTTAATTCTCGTTCCTAACTAACTATTTATCTTAGTGTTATGGATGTCTCGAACGGTTTTCTCTTTGCAGGTCTAGTTCAAGAGGTAATAATAAATTATGAGGTGAAATCTTGATTCTGCATAGATTAAAACCCGCACCCTATTATCGTCTTGTTCATGACCAGAGGGCAATTCCCGTATTTTTAAGAATTTTTGCAGTCCAATCTGTCTCAATCTGTCAAATATATAATCAACTAGAAGCGCCCCGCGGTTTCACCCTCATAAGTTTCCCGTGAGAATATCGGGATCAAAACTATCCTATGTCCTTTCCCGGGACTCAAAATATCTCTATTTCAAATATTTCGCCAGAAATACTATGATTTCTACGAAGTAGAACGTCGTCTATCACGTATTTCATAGAAATACATAGAAACCAGTAGTGTCGCGGCGACCTGTCGCCTGCTGCTGTCGTCTGCAGTCGGCTACGAACTTGTACCTTAACACAACGCTTTGTCTTCTTCTTTCGAAAGTAAAATTACAGACGACTGTAAGAGAGAAATCGGTGTGTAACTATTCATCTGATATGTTTATTAGTAAGGGGGTAGGTATAGGTATATAGGTACACCTCTGCCTGTCTCACAGATCAGGGACTACAATTGTTTAATTTTTCTGCATAAGTGCCTGTTCTCAGTAAGGTATGTATGGTAGTCACGAGTTAAGTATGTGCCTAACCTACCAGTTAATCTACTACGCACTGCCTAGCCCTTCGCCCTTGACCTAAACTGTACAGTAACGAATTTGGTCAGGGTCTCCAATTATACCTTTACACGATGGTTAACTATTTTCCATTCATGTTTACATCGAAACAGTTAATCATTAACACATTCACTGCGTTACGGGAAGTATTTGGTTGTAATTGAGTTCTGCTCTGTGCGGCAGCTAGTTGTCCTTGTTTTGCACTCCGTGTGGGGGTGATTTTTTCAAATATTCGTACAAGTAAAAAAGAGACGCCTACATTGCCGGTGTCCTTGCTTGAAGTGTATTAAAATTTACGAATAAAAATGTACGGGAATTATTTTTTCGTAACGCACAGAAAGGTAATTATTTTACAATAGTGCGATACGGGTACTATTTGGCCGTATCCAAGACCTCGTACCGCACTGAACGTGCGCGCGCGCGGAGCTTCAGTTAGTCGTAGTGCTGTGCCCAGTTAATACGTTTTTACAGAACGTAATATTTTATTCGTCACGCCTAAGTGGGTAAATTGTACATAAACAATGAAACGTTCACGTAAAAAACTTATTATGGGGAAAGGTGTAAAGACAGAAGGTAAAGAGGCTAGAAACATTATTGTGCAGAGTACTGGTTCCAGTTTACCGAATCCCAAACCATCTAGTACAAAAAAACATCTAGTACAAAATAAATAATTGTGATAAATAAATTAGGGACTTTTTTGTAATTTAGCTTTTATAAGTACCTAAAATAAATATTAATATAAAATAAGAATTTACTGTTTTTGTTAAAAAGTTAACATTAACATAGTTAATAATTACTTATTATTTTTGTTAAAAATAGTTTTCGTTGATTGTGTACCACCTGAATAAACAATAATAAATCTGAAACAAAAAAATATTTTACTTATTACACCCCATCCCTAGCAATATGACTGTTGTATGCGCCACGACAAGTATTTTCCCGTAAAATCAACAATTTCCAAAAATACCTGTAACTTTTAAGATATTACTTAGAACCCCGTGCGACTGCAGCTGTGTATACACAAGGATATAACCTATTTATTGGTACAACAAAAAAAATCAGCTGTGGACTTTCCATGTCTCTGTGGAGGTTTGAAGTCAGGACTACGTACGGGAAAATAAACGTCGTAACGCATATCAGGCATTCTTGATACGGGAAGTATGTGACTTGTACAGCACTGGAAGTAAGTTTTAATCTAGCGTAGCCGCAGTGAATGTGTTAAAATGGTTTCACAGTATTTTATTATTTCTAGGATCGAGGAAACTTACATACATCTATACACCGTAAGGGCTATTCTTGCTTGCAGCGCTCGGCCGCTATAGTAACGCTTGCTAACAGATGTGGTCATCGTGTGCACGGGATTTTGTTATCAAATTGGGCAGATGTAGAGTCAACAAGGCCGTAGGGAGAGGGGGGTATGGGAGTTCAACCCCCTCGAAATGACAGATTCCAGAATCTTAATCCTTTATTTACTTATGATCATCCACGTGGGTTGCCTTTTAATTATGCACAATTATAAAATATCAATCTGCCTAGGCTTTTCCCAACTATGTTGGCGTCGGCTTGCAATCTAACCAGATATAGCTGAATACCAGTATTTTACATGGAGCGACTGCCCATCTGACCTCCTCAACCCAGTTACTGGGTAATACGACAGTCCTTGGTGAAGGCAGCGGGTTTCCCGGTACAGATTGCTGCAAGTTGATCTACGGAAAGAAACGGTCACAATGTTTTACCTGTTTCTTTATGTGTAAACGCATAAGTTAATACGGGGATATTTTACCAGGGGTGAAATTTCACGCAGACGAAGTCGCGGGCAGAAACTAGTTATAATATAAGCCCATAAAAAAAAGGTTACTAATTGTCTCTGGTCCTGAGCTCGACCCCAAAGTGAATTCTTGGCTACGGCCTTGATAGTCAATCATAGCGACATATTGCTATATTAACGTAGGTACAATATGGCCCATAATTTACAGTTCAATGCACTTCTTGAACACGCGTGTTGACATCTATAGTCACTGACCGAAACAGCTATGTCGGTCATGCAAACTAATGTGTGTATTGGAAAAAAAAATTATCCATTCCGTATCAAAATTGTTAGCTTCTGCCTGCAACTTTGTCCCCGTGAAATTTCTTGTTTTAAGATAAAATATATCTATGACAATCGGCAATAATGTAGCTTCCCACTAGTGAATGAATTTTCGGAATCTGATCAGCAGTTTCGAAGATTACCCCCTAAGTACCTAGGTACATACAAACTCGCAAATTTTACCTCTTTGTAATATTAGTAGGTATAGATATAGATAGAGGGGCTTGTGACTAAGTAACAACAGCCGCATGGGTCGATCGATCAGGTTAAGCTACGCTTGCCGCGGTTGTTCTGTGGATGGGTGACCATCTTTATATACCAAGACCCTCCGTGCCTCGGAAAGCCGTTGGTCCCGGCTGTTATTCGTGGATCTTTGACAATCGTTACGGGTCGTCAGAAGCCTGAAAGTCTGACAACCAGTCTTACCAAGGGGTTTCGTATTACCTAGTAACTGGGTTGTGCAGGTCAGATAAGCAGTCGCTCCATGTAAAATACCTACGGATACTCAGATGCATCCGGTTAGACTGGAAGCCGACTCCAACATAGTTGAAAAAAGACTAGGCAGATGATAATGAGATATAGATCAACAGGTACCTAGGTAAGGTATTAAAAGTCGTCATTATAAGTAGAGTAGTAATTCTGGTCCTGGGTTTGATTGCCAAGTCGCGCAGTGTTATTGGGTTTTCTCTGAAGAATTTCTTAGGGGCATAGCAGCCCGTAGGTACGCCCCCTGAGACAACACAAAAACTGTTTGTAAAATATAGTTCAAAATTGTGTTTAGGTACCGTAGGCCGACTTTTTCTTTTAAAAAAGTTTATTTCTTTATTTTTCCACCTTTGCCTCAAACTCTGCATTTCCGCCTCCGCCTCTGCTAACACGGCGTCAGCTATATATCCCTAGTTCATACCAGGTACCTACCTATATTTTTTACCTGTCAGTAATTACCGACCGCGTATCAAATCAACCCACTTACAGACTTGTTTAGTAGACATTATGCAACTTCCTATAACATGTCCAAATTAAAAATAAATATCGAGGCCAAAAGTTCACATGGTCAAACCAGCCAGTTATGCGTTCCAATAAATTAATGATCAATAGCAAAGGAATCAATCATGTCATGATAACTTAGGTACTGTGGTCGTTGCTTCTGAAGTAAACAACTCATATTCTCGTGTTATTGTACAATAATAATGTTATTATCATTATTTATAGCTCAACATTTATGTGCAACAATAAATCGCAACTCAAAATTAATAATTTAATGAGACAGAACTGTACTTTATTATATAGTACTTACATACTAATTCCATGGCCAGTATAATGTTTGCGGGAAAGAAACATGGTGGTTGCACTATGGTTATTAAAAAATAATCGTGCCTATTATCCGTATTTTGTTTGTTTTCTTGATTTGAGCAACGATAATCAATTAAGTAGAGAGTTAGATCGATTGATTGATCGATTTGTCGTTTGTTTGTTTTGTTGTGTCATGTATGTGTACAGATTGATGAACACCGAAAATAAAAAAAACGGAATAATTTTAATAGATTTTAATGAAAAAAGAGAACTTATAAAATAACTTATAGTTACGACATTTATTTACATATCACAGATCGAAATAACTAACAGATATTTACGTTTAAATAAATACACACGTAAATACGTAAGCCTACTGAACATAACTAACAATACTTTTACAAATAAAAGCTACCAAAGTAACTTCCTTAGTTTAGGTGCGACAATTAATTTTTATGTAGGTTACAAAAATCTTAAAGTAGCTTTAGCAGATTTTCCACGACAGCTATAAGGCCACTTGTAATTAATCAATTACTAAGTAAACAAAAATTGATTCGTTATCTGAGTATGTTAACACTTGACAAGGTACCATATATAGGTACCATTATTGACCCCAAAGGTCCTCTACTGCGAATTTAAATAACAACATTTGTCTGGATACTATAAAAACCATGTAAATGTTAACATTGTGCGTTTTTTTCCTTATAAGTGGATGTTTAGGTACCTAAGCATAGAACATTAGGATACATAGAAACCATGGCTACAATTTTCCAAAAGTGCACAGTTTCTGAACACCAAAATGTCATGAATCAAGAAATATAGTTTGAAACATTGTCTTAATGTGAATAGCTACTAATAAAAGTTGCATCTTACATAATACCAATCGTTTTTAAATGATTACCTACTTCATTATTATTGCATACATAACTGCGTTATTTATCTACGTAGGCAGATTACCTTCGAATTAATCGACGAGGCGTGGCCATGTGTCAACAACAATCATCCATCACTGATTACATTTGGTCAAACATGAATTACATTTGTACATTTCCACAATGAGACAATTTTGTTGCACACATAAACATGTTGCAACATTTGTAGGTAATTGCGCGGGAAATCCGCCATTTTCCTAATCAACTTTTTTTGGAGAAGACACCATTCTCCTAAAGCCAAATAGGTATCAACCTATTTGGCTTTAGGAGAATGGTACCTTCTCCAAAAAAAGTCATGTAAACAAATTATGTAGCTTACAACCAGATCTATACATTTATAAATACCTACAATTAATTACAACAGAAACACAGCGTTAACATTAAACATTTTAATTATAAATAGCGTTAATTAGAAAGTACTTAATCCTTGAAACACAAATTCCACCATACGACAGCAAAAACATACTTATAATTTTAATTTAATAATCGTCATGTTTATCAAACTAATAGAACATTAAATTACTCACCTAATAGTACTTAATTAGATAACAATTTTATCTGTATCTATTGTGTGACTAGTTTAATAAACAATTAATCACAAATCACTTCCATCGCTTTCTAAAGTTACAGCTACTCTCACTAGCTTGCCGGCACGCATATCGGACATCTTTCGACAGCACAGCAACCATTACGAAGATACAAATTGACGAATGCACTAAATAAATTGAATATCTTGTACTTATTCTATGCATTTGGTATATTTATAAGTGCCATGTTGTGCCTTGGCCACTGGCAACACTGCACGTGGCAGGCAAAGGCAGTAAATTCGGAAATCCTTCCAAATTCCAAAAAAATATCCTCAACACTCATCGTACTCCGGCAACGCTGGCAGTTTGAGGCACTGTTTTCGGTGTTTCCGCCTCCTGTGCACCATCTTGCAGGTCTTTTTCAACTCTGTGTTGCTGCATTCTTTGTCCTCTGGCAAAGGCGCGAGACTCCTTTTAGGTCGACGCGGCAAAATGCACTCGGTGGCAAAATTATTGACCTCTTTGCACCTCAGCATGTCGACGTCTGGGTATTCTGACGATAAGGTCGAGATTGCGAGTTTCACTAACATTTTATTTATTTGTATGATACGTAACGTAAAACACAGGCGTCCAGCACGAAAGCAACTTTATGACTGAGAGCGGTGCAAATGATAGCTACGAACTTTATTTTTAGACGAACGAGTTTGGCGCATGCATTAAATGGGGTTGTCGATAGGCCGTCGTAAATATTAGAACGTGCCAAATGAACTATTGTGAATACAGATTAATGTGCGTAAATTATTATATTACGCGTTACGTGGTAGATTGTAGATACTCGAGTGTTTTACTGATTTGCTTCGGCAGTTTACCGGCTCATTATCTTGATTACATAATCGAATTATTGTTTGGGGGCTCGTGGCTTAATAATAGCAGCCCCACAGGTCGATCGAAGGTTAAGCTACGCTTGCCGCGGTCGGTTCGTGGATAGGTGACCATCCATTACATGAGACCCCTTCGTGCCTCGTATGGAGGTCAGATAGGCTGTCGTTCCACGTAAAATACTGGCATTCAGCTGCATCCGGTTAGACTGGAAGCCGACTCCAATAATAGTTGGGAAAAGGCTAGGCAGATGATGAATTGCGTCCGGTTAGACTGGAATCCTTTTCTCAACACAGTTGGGGTCGGCTAATGATGAGTGCATGGGATTTCTTCAGTATTGTTGACATCGTACCTGAATCATTGAGGTGTGAACTTGTGAATGAACTCGAGGTGCTGCAGCTGTCACGAGATCAGCCAACTATTTAATTTATCGATAATCGAATCCAACGACAATGTATCATTGAATAACTATAAGGTCAATGACTGCAGTTTATTTTTTCAATTGGTAATCTTATTGCTAAAAAGACGTTTATTTCTTAATAATACTTATTCAGTTTTACATGTTTCAAGTTTCAGCAGCGGGGTAATTGCGTAAGATACTAACAGTAGCAATGGGTTTCATTTTGATAGTTCTACAACATTCATTGCGTTATTTTCCTTGTTGAGCAGACAAATTCGAACATAATATGAAGGGGTTGTTCCACTGCGCTCCAGGAATGCATTCCACTGCGCTCCAAAATAAAATATGTAGAGTCAGCATAAAAGGCCCATCCATTTGTGAATAACAAACAACCATAAGTTGTTTGTTATTCACAAATATAAATATCGGTAGTATTTTTACCGTGGATTAATCTCGTGTGTCAAAAATGATCAAGATCATTTCGCACTTTATGGCCTTAGTGTGACTGAATAAACATATTTGATATGCTTTTTTTATGATATTTTATATAGGTAATGTTTCATGCTTAATTTATTTTTTTGCTAACTCTACTCAACATTTTTTGGAACGCGGTGGAATCAATGTATGAACATTAAAATTATGAGAGCAATGGGTTTTGGAGCGCAGTGGAACAACCCCTGTTGCAATGGATTAGCAATATCCTCCAAAATGATTCAGATTGTGATTGATAACGTGTTAGATGCTCTTACTTTCTCGAATTTACTGAAGTATCCTTTTTTTTTCGTTAACGTATATTTTCCCACTGCTGGAGAAAGATCTCCCCCATATTTTTCCACTTTTCTTTGTGCTGTGCCTTCTCCGTCCAGTCGGTATCCTACTAATGTAACATGTAAAAGTTTGAGTTTGGATAGAATTTGGCACAAACATATTTTTAACCTGGATTTAACGTATAGGAAATTTATTATTATTTCCACGCAGACTAAATTGCGTTCTGGTAAGTAAATAAATGTGAAACAACATAAATCAGCCAGAAAGGGGAGTATACATTAAAAAAAAAACAAATTATCCATTTACCTAAATCATTAATTGTTTATTATATCAGCAATAATACATTTTTCAGCCAGTGGCATCTTGTTTACAATGTGAAACAAGTGTTTTCAGCATTTATATTCACTACGTATATTCAGCCATAAGTTTATTTATAGATATATTGTTGACCTCATTATTTGGAAATGACCTTATTCTACATTTAAAATCTAAACATAGAACCGATAAGAACGAACGGTTTATTACGAAAATCTGAAAACAAACACATTTCACGAACATTTATTTTTCAGGAAATATTTTAAGTAAAGGACTCCTTTTCATGGCTACTGAAAATCGATAAAGTTATTTTATTCCAAGGATGTGGCAAGTGGAGACAACACATAATGTTTTCCACAGACATATCCCTTAATTTTCTTAAAGGTAGATTATTGGTATATTATGATTGGAATACAAAAGAAATAAATCGGAAAATAAAATAGGTGCCTAATATAATATGTAGATACTTACATACTCACTTGCCCACTTTTACTTACTTTTCTATGGTGTAACTACATAATAAAGAGTATTCTATCTATTCTTACAAACTTCTAATCCATAAGTACTAATATTATAAAATGCAAAAGTGTGTCTGTCTGTTACCTCTTCACGCTTAAACCGCTGAACCGATTTAGATGAAATTTCGTATAGAGATACTTTGAGTCCCGGGAAAAGACATAGGATAGTTTTTGTCCCGATATTCTCACGGGATCGAGACTTATGCGGGTGCCGCGGGGCGCTGCTAGTATTAAATAAACCAAAAATTATTAAAATAAAAATAAAATAACCTAACTATTCATTACATTTTCCTAATGTAGGTCATCGTCTGCCCTTATCCCATGTTACATGGGGTCGGCGCAACACGTTTTTGTCTTCCATTCTCCCCTGTCAACCGTCACACTATCATTCACTCCCTTCTCTTACATATCATTCCTCACACAATCCATCCATCATAATATAATTATGTAATTAACTAGCTTCTGCCCGCGACTTCGTCCTCGTGAAATTTCACCCTCTTAGGGATGGAATTTCGAAAACCCTTTCTTAGTGGATACCTACTCTTCACAAAGAACACACCCTCCGAATTTCATGTCTCTAGGACCAGCGGTGTAGGCTGGGCGTTGTTATATCAGTCAGTCAGGACTTTGAATGTTTTATATATCTTAGATGTAAGTATACAAAATAATATATTGTAAAACATTTTAAAAGAGTAGGTAACGGTGGAGTTTCTTGCCCATTCTTCTCCATACGAAACTACCTTTTGGAAGGGGCGGCTAGAATCAACCCTATTTTTTTTAATTTTGACGTTCAAAAAAAGTGCCTCTTATGTGCCTATGCAGCCTATGATAAATGATTGGCTTAAACCCCTGCAGTTAAAATCCTTTATAAATTCATTAGCATTAATAAAATCCAGTTATAGTTGATATTTCTTTACTTATTTTATTTTTATTGAATGTTCTATCATTTATTTTGTGACGTTTTGCATCTACTAACTAAAAATGTTTTGTCCTTTTTTAGCATGGGGATCCATGGATGCCACCGCTACAAACACTGATCAATAGTCGTGTTACAATTTACGATCAACACTTACTCATTCTCATACCTTGACATTGGCAAAATCATCGAACGTTATCGATGGAGCCAGAACCTCAAAAATAGAATAGAAATGATTGGCTTTGACTTTTGACATCTTTTCATTGGCCTTCCTCTCCCTCTCCATCCATCAACACTTAAATTCATCAATTTTTTATTCACCAGCACCCTAATCGCGTAACCCACTATAAATCACAATCTTAACCATTTTGAAAAATGTTGCTAATCCATTGCTTCATATGTTCGAATAATTTGTCTGCTCAATAACGTAAATAACGCAACGAATGTTGTTGAACTGTCAAAATAAAAGCCATTGCTATTGTTCGTCTGTTACGCAATTACCCCGTTGCGTTAATTTTCCTAAAGTAGGTATACCTTACATAATCATATGCTAATGTATCTACACTAATATTATAAAGAGGAAAACTTTGTTTGTATGTTTGTTTGTTTGTACTGAATAGGCTCAAAAACTACTGGACCGATTTTAAAAATTCTTTCACCATTCGAAAGCTACATTATCCACGAGTAACATAGGCTATATTTTATTTTGGAAAAAAATAGGGTTCCGTAAGATATTTGGGTTTTTCGGACACAAGGTGTAAAAAATCAACCAGAAAAGTTACTTATTTTGCGTACGCTGCCTAAACTATAAAAGATAGAACCATAAAATGTTCTAATTAATTGTAGATCTTATAAATATCTACAAAAAAGTCCGCGACACACTATACCCATCTATGTCGAGTGAGGCACAGCAACCATTTTTTTATTTAAAAATCTTGAATTTTTTTTTGGACTACATTTAAACGCGTTTATTTTACTCATGCTATTAATCCTTATCAAAATAAATGATTTCATCACTAAGAACAGTTTATGGAGATAATATTTGGTCTTTGAATGATTAAAATTGGACGTTTGGTTTTGAAGTTATGGCGAAATTAAAATATTACCGAGGTTTACTTGAAAACGATGACCATTGGGGTAACAGTTTAAGCGAAGCTTCGTTATCACATTGTCCAAAAAAACTAAGGGAGTTGTTCGTAGTCATACTTTTATTTTGTCAACCATCGGAACCATTGAAGTTATGGGATACTTTCAAAGATCAGTTCTGTGAAGATATTAGACATCGTATCAGACAACAAAATCAGGATAACACTTTACCCTTCACTGAAGTCATTTATAATGAAGGATTAATCGAAATAGAAAACAAACTTCTAGAATTAAACGACAAAAATTTAAGTGATTTTGGATTACCTTCTCCCGTTCGTACCCAGAATAATACTATTGACACAATGGTACAACAGTATAACAGAAATGATCTAACAGCGTTTGATAATGACAATGTGCCAAAATTAGTACCAGATCAAAGACATGCTTATGAGACTATTGTGGACAGCGTGAACAATAACATGGGGAGATTATTTTTTTTGGACGCACCAGGAGGCACCGGAAAGACTTTTCTCGCAAATTTGATACTTGCTAAGATACGGCAATCAGGGAAGATAGCGATTGCAGTTGCTTCGTCAGGAATTGCTGCAACTCTCTTGAACGAAGGAAAAACTGCTCACTCTACGTTTAAACTCCCGCTATCCGTATCTTTAGATCAACGGTCTACGTGCTCTATTCGGAAAAATGGGCCTCTTGGTAAGTTGCTGCAAGACGCGTCGTTGGTAATATGGGATGAATGCACCATGAGTCATAGAGCTCATGTGGAGGCCGTTGACCGTACTTTAAAAGACCTCCGAAGCTCTGCTAATGTCATGGGTGGTATCACTTTTGTATTTGCTGGAGATTTCCGACAAACGCTTCCAGTCGTCAACAGAGGTACGCGAGCAGATATTATGAAGGCATGTTTAAAATCGTCTCACCTTTGGACATCTGTTCAACATTTGAATTTGCGCACCAATATGAGAGCTCATCTACATGGAAATACGCATAGCAATTTTCCACAACAGCTGCTGAAACTTGGAGAAGGAATTTTTCCATCTTTAAATTTGGGCACCGATTATGCGGTTACTTTGGATGAGTCTCTAGGCCAAATAGTCCATAATTTAGATAGTCTGATAGATGCTATATATCCTGACATCGAAAACTTACATCAAAATGATTTTCGTTGGCTGTGTTGTAGAGCAATAGTTTCTCCCAGGAATGAAACAGTCAACGAAATAAACAGTTTAATTATGCAGAAAGTACCGGGTGAAGTTAAGTGCTATAAATCCATAGACACCGTCACTAACATCGAGGACGCTGTGCACTACCCCCAGTAATTTTTAAATTCTCTGAACCCCGCTGGGCTACCACCTCATGAACTGTCGTTAAAAGTTGGCACGCCGATAATGCTTCTCAGAAATTTAAGCCCCCCCAACATGTGTAATGGCACGAGACTTCTTATAAAGGAGCTAAAAGATAATTTAATAGTAGCGAAGATTATCACCGGCCCTGCAGCTGGTGAATTAGCTCATATACCAAGAATACCCATGATCCCTACTGATTTGCCTATACCCTTCAAAAGGCTCCAATTTCCAGTAAAAATTTCTTTCGCACTAACGATAAACAAATCCCAGGGCCAAACATTCAAATTAGTAGGAATTGATTTACGAAAAGAATGTTTTACGCATGGGCAACTTTACGTTGCCCTATCAGGGGTCGGGGCTCCCGACCATCAGTATATTTTGTTACCTGAAAATAATTTAACGTCAAATGTTGTTTATGGAGAAGCTCTACAATAATCGCTTTAGTTATCTATCCTTAAACAACGGGTTGCGCTCAGGGACTGCCGGCAGAAGTGAAAACTTAGTATTAATTACATTTAAATATTTTCATCATTAACAACTTAACATACACAGAAAGACAATCTGTGCAGCCTGCGGATAATGACTGCGTCGTCAATGTTACTGTCGGTGTCTGTGAATTGACCTGGGAATCATTTTGCTGACCGTGTCTTTCCTGGGTAGGCTTTTTGCAGCGGTAACCGACATCCACGCGGGCGGAGCCGCGGGCGACCGCTAGTATTATATAAAAGTATATAATAAAAAAAGGAAGAAAAAAAAGGCAGGAGCTCATTGGGCATCAAAAAATTCGTCCGCATCGCTGTCAAAGGGATAAGTGCTCAAAATGCTGGCAGAATTTCCACGTTAGATGGCAATGCTGATTCTTTGGGCTAAAAATAGGCTAGCCCTCTGGTCACATGAAGAGTCAAACACTAATTAATATTAACATAATATATAATTGGCACATAGTTACCATTAGGATAACTATCAATTAGCATCGTTAGCAACCAGCAATCGAATACCTATATGAGCTCATCACATAACTGGATTAAACAGGATAGTTCAACATTTTTGTTGATTTGGTTGAGTTTGAACAAAAACAAGGTCGAAATCATTAATTACTCTAGTCATTGCTCCATTGCGAAATTGATGAAAAGATCTTTGGTAAACAACAAGAAAGAGAACACGAATGATGCAGTCATGATGACTAATGATAATTATAATTAGGGTAGTATTCTAGAAGACCATTCTATGTAACATCACGCTACGACTCTTAGGAGCCGAGCAAAAAGAAAAAAAGCAATAGCGCGAGCGGGCGACGATGTGTCGAACGAAACGTATATAATTAAGATTATGATAATATATTTTCATTTTATAAGGGTGGAACTGGTGTCCAACACCCCTTGGTGTTAGAATTTGCAGGAGAAAATACGAAATTCAGGCAAACTAAGTCGCGAGGAAAATGCTATTCATAAATAAGAGCGTCCACGTGGATTGAAGGTGTAGAAGACGAGGACATATAATCAGTAGACAGAGGGAGATACTTTAAGGGAGTGTAGTAGTACTCGTGAAAATGAACAACTTTTAATATATGGGGTGGACTCAAAAATATGAAAAAAAAAAACAGCTGTTCACTACATTTTGTCCAGTTATGCGAACATAAATTTATAGAGCGGTTGGTTTTTAACCGACTTCAAAAAAGGAGGTTCTTATTTTCTCGATTTCAGTGTCGATCCCTTAGTAAAAGTTGTTCATATTTATGGGTACTACACTGGAGCACAGAATACTTAATACTGGAGTATGTCCCTCGTTTAACCTGACAAACTGTATAGTATTTTTATCTCACGAAAGGACGCGCGCTTTCCTTGTGGTAACCAAGTGTAAACACGCAGTGAATGTGTGTTAGGTATTATAATGTATTACTTTATATAATATGCTCGTGCAGCTTCCTTTCGGAAAACTACAGAACATTTCGTGTTCTAAAACAACGGACTTTGACCTATCCTAAAAGAGTCAACTATCTATTTTTAACCGACGAAAAAAAACGGAGGAGGTTCTCAATTCGACGCGTATATTTTTTTTTTTTTTTTTTTTTTTTTTTTATGTATGATCACGCATAACTTTTTACAGTGCAGTCCGATTTTGATAATTCTTTTTTTATTAGAAAGGGTATACCCTGAAGTTGGTCCCATATAAATTTGGAAAAAAAATTCCAACCCTAAGGGTTAGAAAACAGGGGATGATTGATTGTTCACTCACTGATTGTAATGTATGACCACGCTTAACTTTTTACAGAGTAGTCCGATTTTGATAGTTCTTCTTTTGTTGGATAGGACATACTTCGAAGTTGGTCCCATGTAAATTTGGAAAAAAAAACCTACCCTAAGGGTGGGAAAATAGGGGTGACTTATTGTTCATTCACAGATTTTAATGCTGAGCTGTGTATTACAATTAAAATAAAAGGCCTATCTATGTTGGTATATAAAGCCTGTTTTTTTTAAGTATTACATTATATTATTTAGTATTATATTACACAAAAAATAATAGTTAAAGTAGGATTATATAACAGTTAATGTCTAAAGTAAGGTAGGTATTTTAAAAGTAATCAAACATTAAGCATGTAGTAATTAGTAAATTATAGCCTCAAAAAATTATAAAATAAAAACTTTTTAACAAAAAATTAAACCTCCGAAAAAACTGAAAAGCAAAAAATAATAAACTTTTTTTATTTAACCTTAATAAATAAGTTCTTAAACTAATGCAAGTATACCTAAGTAATTTTGAGTCGGCGCCAAACAATCAATGAACAAAGATTACTAAAAAATTACCTTAAATTTAAAGAAATAAGCAACGTGAAATCTATAGCGATAAACATTAACATTTCAAACAAAAAATGCGCTCTCCGCACGACCACTCGCAACGAATTAATTTGCTTGTTTGGCGCCGACTCTAAATTACTTAGGTATACTTGCATTAGTTTAAGAACTTATTTATTAAGGTTAAATAAAAAAAGTTTATTATTTTTTGCTTTTCAGTTTTTTCGGAGGTTTAATTTTTTGTTAAAAAGTTTTTTACGATCCCACTGACATACATAATTATTATCTTGTGCAGCCTTGAAACTTCACAATACCTAAAAAATAGTCTAGGTTATTTTCCACAACTGTCAATTGTTTTACTTATGAAATTCGATAAGTTTGCAACAATGTGTCACTCGATAACATAAGCTCAAATATAGATAAAACTTTATTTTCCGTCCGGGGATTTTTCCGCGTGGTATGTCGATAAAAAGTAGCCCTTCCATTTCAAAGTATCCCCATACCAAATTTCATCAAAATCGGTCCAGCCGTTTCGAGGATTAAGCTGTGTCCAGATATGTTATTTTGTCCGTTCCCGTACCTTCCTCCGTTTCGTATCAGCGCGCGTCGCGATCCAACGCTGTGATACGAAACGGAGGTACCACGATACGGACCATAGATACTTAGGTATATGATTTACATTTCTATGGTACGGAGTTACGGACAAAAGAACATATCTGGACACACCCTAAAGCTGTGTTTAGCTGTATCCAGATATGTTCTTTACCGTACCTCCGTTTCGTATCAGCGTTGCGATCCAAGAACGCTAGTGTGGACGCCCGTTCGGTGTTACGCTGTACCGTACCGTACCGAACGGGCGGACAAAAGAACATATTATTATCTGGACACTCCCACTTTGTCGGAACAAAGCAACAGACAGGCAAAAAATGTAAACATTGTTATTTTTTGTTTTATTTAGTAAAAATCTGTGATTTTGATATTACAAACAGACACTTCAATTTTATTTGTATTTATAGATTGGATAAAAGTAGATTATAATATTGTAAGCAAAGCCATTTTAGTCATCATCCTCCTGTCGCCATCCCAGTTTATTTTGTGGTCGCGACATCATTAGTGGCAACCTTGATCCAGCCACTGCTGAGTCCTGAGTACAGGCCTCCTCCGTTTTGTGCCATGCTTCCCTGGTCTGTGCAAGTCTCATTTAGGTCTTCTCGATTGATGGATTTTGTGAAAGATAATATGGATATTTATCTTTATCTTTTCCGGTCTCCTGATAGCTACTTTAATCAGCTGGAACTTATTGTATTTTTTTCTTCTGAGTCACACACGTAAAGTAGGATATAAAAGACTAAATAAAGATATTATATCAATTTTGGGTTTTTCCGATTACCTACGTAAGCAAAATCACCAATCAATCAATTAATTTTTTGATTTCAATAAATTTTTATCCGAAGAATTGCCAAACTTAAGTGGCAGTGGGCAGGGCAAATTGCTCGCAGAACAGATGGCCGATGGGGCCGAAAGGTTCTGGAGTGGCGACCGCGTACCGGAAGGCGTAGCGTTGGAAGGCCTCCCACAAGGTGGACCGACGACCTTGTGAAGGCCGCAGGAAGTCGCTGGATGCGAGAAGCACAAAACCGGTCGAAGTGGAGGTGCTTGGGGGAGGCCTATGTCCAGCAGTGGACGTCTTTCGGCTGAAATGATGATGATGAAATTTTTATTTAAAAAAAAAATTCAAATCGGCACTTTTAAACGTCAAAATTACATAAGACAGTCCCCCAAAACGCCCGCCCTTCACCACTTCCTAGTGTTTTCGCTGGGAAGAAGAAGTGGCGCAACAAACTCCTCAGCAGCAGATTTGTCTTGTCGGTTGGAAGAACTGTCAGATTTATAAATTGACTGTTTTCTGCTAGTGGTTAGTCTCGATTAATGTTGAACACACCTCGACACTGGCAGAATAGTCGACATTGGCTCAATTTCCAAAAAGAAAAGAAAAAAAAAACGTTGTCCTCATTTTCCTAATGATTGATTGCTTATTTTCTGGTTGAGTAGTATCCTTACGGGTATGTCTTCTTCTTTTCTCATATCGCCATGAACTGGGTATAAGTATGAGGATAGGTCATGTCGTGGAAAAATATTTATTTTGCCTGGCAACAAGTTTCCAAGGGTTAGCGGCCAGCGGGGCTGGACTGTTTGCCCAGGATCCACCAAGTGTTTTTTTTTTTTTTTCTGGTCTGTGCTGTTCCACTCCTAGGCAAAGGCCTCCCTCCACTCCTTCCATAATTCGAGAGCCCGCGCGCCCTCTAGTTTTCAATGTTGAAATAAGTGGAGAATATTTTATTTCTTTTTTTGTCAATCGATTCTGCTTTATTTATCTACAACGGAAACGTGTTTTTTCGCAAACAATATTCCGTTAGATAATAACGGAATATTGTTTGCGAAGGTAGATACCTTTATCATGATTTATGAATGGTTACAACAATCTGATGATCACTGACGCGGTTTTTCACCCATGCGACAACAGCATACACATTTGGTAGTTTCACGTTTTTTATTATTTTTATCTTGTTGTGACATGGTACGGTTATACAGGATATTCTGTACTGTTTCTATACCTATTTATAATTTTTGGGCTTGTTGGAATTACATTGTGATTCATCCGGATGTCGGTTCCTGCTATGTTTAAATATTGTGTAATTTTTATGTAAAATTACTTTGATAAAGTGTGGATTTGATGTTTTCCCGATGCTCGAAACAATAAATTGTATTCCGTCCATGTTGTTTTTAAAAAAGGCTTAGTGTTTCAGCTGCTAACAAGAACAATATTAATAATGAACAATAGTTTCTGGATATCGTACAACTCTCGGCTTCAGAAGACTTGGTATCCGGTTAAACATGTTTGGGAAACCAGGATTTTCATATAAAGTCTTTGAAAGGTTTTTAAGTTTAGATAATCAATACAATCTGCCTAGCCTTCTCTGCATGAGCTATTGGGGTCGACTGCCTATCTGAACTCCACAACCAATTAACTGGGTATCACGCATAGTTCTGTTTTAATCTCGGTCTTATCCACTATAAACTTTTTCATTCCGGGCATGAAGAAGGCCCCTCGTGTAACGCAGTTCTTTTCCGCCAGTTACTCAACTGATCCGAGCGCTCGGCGCATCCTGGACAGTCAAACCCAACACCTTATTTGACTGGCCAAGTCTTCCCTTGCGGTGCGGTGGTAGGGCTAATGCCCGCCTGGTTAGCGACCACCCTTCTACCGGAGCCCGTCAAGCAGCCTGCTGTGTTTCGTCGATGCGTGGGAGTTCCAGTGCCTTAGGCATCTTCTGGGCACGCTCGTTCCATCATAGACCTCCTCCAATGCTTAGGCGTGATCGAGGTCAAGAGTGGGCCCATTCAGCAATTTTTTTTTTTTTTAATATAAGGTCAGTTGGGGTGGCAAAGGGATCAAAGCCCGAGAGGAATGACACAAAAGCCATTCGTTTCACGGAAATATTAGGTCCTTACATATGAAATTGGCGTTTTTCGTACTGGCCACTTTAATCACGAATTTCTCCTCTTTGGTAAGGAATTCCAAATTCAAATTTGTACAGCTATTTACTCATGTATTTGTGCTTCGATGACCGTCATTCATTTGTTTTTTTTCTTCTGTTTTTTCTGTTTGCGTCACTCATTTTACAAAATGGAAAATTTAAAATATCGCATTATTTACGAGTACGAGTTCCGCCGTGGCACTAGTGCTGCGGAAACGACTCGAAGGGTGAATGATGTGTATGGCGGTCATGTTGCAAAAGAAAACACAGTTCGTTTTTGGTTCCAACGTTTTCGTTCTGGAAATTTCGACCTGCAGAACAAGCCCCGTGGACGGCCTGAGACCCAAGTTGATAATGGAGAATTGAAGGCTATTGTGGAAGCGGACCCATCGCAAACCACGTCCGAGTTAGCTGCAGGCTTCGATGTTAGTGATAAAACTGTTTTAATTCACTTGAAGCAAATTGGGAAGATTAAAAAGCTTGAAAGGTGGGTACCTCACGAATTGACTGAAGCAAACTGGCAAACGCGCGTCGACTGCTGCGTTACATTACTTGAATTGGAATGTCTTAGACATCCTCCGTACTCCCCGGACCTTGCTCCAACAGATTACCATTTTTTTCGCAATTTGGATAACTTTTTGCAAGGGAAAAAATTCAACTCCGATGGGGCAGTCCAAATCGCCTTCAAAGATTTTATTGATTCCCGTCCGACTGGTTTTTTTAGTAAAGGGATCAATGAACTACCTATAAGATGGCAAAAGTGCATTGAAAACAATGGTTCATACTTTGATTAATTAAATATATTATCTATATTAAAAAATATTCGACTTTTTGTTCCTTCCATACAAAACGCCAATTTCATATGTAAGGACCTAATATCAAATTCTGACACAGCTTTGTGAACAAACACAAAAAGTATGCGAACTGTAACAACCTAGGATTCTGACGAGAACATATTGTTATTTGACAATACGTGTTTTTTTATCTTTTTATAAGTATTTATCTTGTTCCGCTGGTTTCATTTTACATGCAATTCAACCACACGTTAAATAAAAGTAGGTACGGTGAGAGAAAAAGTATCTATGATGGATTTTGTTTCGAGGAAGTTAATTATTTTCTTGTTCATGCCATGTTGTTCTAGCTTGTGGAATAAGAATATATGATTATTTTTATTGCACACAAAAAGTTTAAATTCTAGAAACATACAAATACAGTAGGTATACATGCACCTACATAATACCTTAGTGCACACACTAACATAATGCACCTGCATAGATAGGTAGTATCATTCTTTGTAAGTGAAGCCGGGGAACGCGATGAAAACCACTTTTATGTTTAGCCTAGTTAAAACTTGTTGCTGGTCGATAACCAACAGGCGCTTTATGGCTCTCGGTTTCACCTTACAGACTTCAATAATAGTCCTTATGATGATGTAGATACCTAAAATAAATACCTAGAAAATAAAAGTTCTACGAACTGAAGCCCTGAACGGTACCGCGAAGATTTTTCAACAATATGTGGCCTTCGTTGTACCTAAATTTATAAACATTTGGGAAATGTGAAAAGCAGCAGGTGTGGTGCCTCCTTAATCGTTTCGATAAGGGTACCAGGCCAAGGACTTCGAAAATGCCTTGACCTCATTGATTGATATCAGTTATTACTGGTTCTCATGGAAGTAACCCAAAAGTCTCACAACCAGTCTTACCAAAACAGGAAAAGGCTTGGCAGAGAGATTTTCTACATTAAATACCTTGATGGTTGCGAAAAGAAGAAGCAATGACTTACCTACATTGATTCTTATTGAAACGAAAGTAATCTAAGTCCACTTTTAATTTCAGCAATAAAACAATCAATAAAATAATGATATTATACTATTGCGTAACTTTCATTACATAAAATCCAAGGACCCGTTTATCACGTCCGCCATTACTATAAAGCTTAGTTTAAATGGACTTTGATTTTAATCGACAAGTGAAATAGTTTGAATCTCGACAAGCTAGAAGGCTAGAACATTCTACCTTGAGTATGAGCATCAGCATCACTTACTGAGCTTGAGTCACTGACCTATATTATACAAGTAGTCAAGTACGCTGGACATAGAGAGCAGTGGTGACCCCATACATATATGAATTTTCTATGGGTGGGAAAATTTCTATAGGTGGCCCAGTGGTAACGGCCGCGACTTACGAGTTGTAGGTTCGAACCCATACAAGCGATTTACTTTGTGTAAATTATTTCATCACCACTGCCCTCAAAACGGTGAAGGAAAACATCGTGAGGAAACCGGCATGTCTTAGAACTAAAAGACAAAAATTTGAAGACATGTGACATCTACTACCAACCCGCACTGGGGCCGCCTCCCTCTCGACGAAAGGAGGCCTGTGTCCCAGCAGGCAAACCAAACCCTCCACAAAATGCGTTCGTGATAAATGATTTTATTTCTGTAAGTAGGTTTGTACAAACACTTTTACACGTCAATCATATTTTAAAAACTAGATAACATCGGCATTTCCTATGAAAAGCCGAAATAAACTCAGAGGTCAAAGTCTCTTTTAAAGTCCAGACATAAACCCCACTTCCACCTTACTGTCTGGCGATTATTTCCTCCAAACTATTCTTATACACTAAAGTTTGTGCCGATACGACGGAATACCTCCCTTTACACATCTCCCCTTTCCTGCGACAGCAGGGAAGCAAGGGATTCCTGTTATGAAGATGATGATGATGACAATCATCATCATCTTCATAACAGGAATCCCTTGCTCCATGTTACTTGGGACCGCCGGCCGGTGCAATGCAACACGTTTTCTCCCCTTACCTACCGTAATGCCGTTTAAATATTTTATTCTTGTAAAGACTGAATTGTTCTAAGACTTGATTTATGTAACTGTAAATTAGGGCTAGTTCCAAATATTTGGAATTTGCGTAAATACAGTGTCTGTAACACCCCGTTATCAACGATTGGGCGTAAACGGTCAGTATCACGCGCTGCACTTTGCTCAGTTTCTCTATAAACAAGGCCTTACAATACAAATTAAACACGCCAAATGTCACCCGGCCATGCACAATCAAATTATAGATCGACATTTGTTGGTAGGTAAGTGGCACAGCGCGGTCAGCTGGTTTATTTGGCTACGGACTATGAATTGTAGATAATTCACGTGCCAACTTCCGTATTTTTAGGTCGGGTGTTGACAAATACGTTGAGATTGTACTGTAATTGCATTGCAATTTGATTAATAGGTCGTTTAGTGGAAACCTACCTACTGTAAAAAACTGCTGAATCAAGTGCTAATTAAAGGTAGGTATAGTAAAACTTACAGGCGGACCTTAGTTGCTGTCAAAATAAAGTATTTCTGTCATATATAAACTTTGTTTGCGAAATTAATAAACTTCTTTCTAATTTCGCACCCTTTTTTTAAATTATTTTAATGGCCTGGTTATTGGCGCTCTTTTCTAAACACTCTCCACAGATTAACTAGAACTACACTCACTGAAATTAATAACCTAGCAACACTGGTAATATTACTAGTTAGTCGATTATTATGTCTAAAGGTATGCGTCCATCCTACCATCATTAGGCGGACGGCAACATGTCAGCGAAAAAAAATCCGCCTGTTATATATTTTGTATGAAACTACGAGTAGTGACAGGGTGCAGCGGACGGATCTCAGAATGTGTAGCCGGGCGATTTTTTGCGGCTCGAGTCCGACTCCAACCTAATGGACGTCTAGTTTTCCTATAAATATGGTAAAGCAGATGTTACAGACGCTTAATGCTAATTTTTGGCTATCATTCGGCATCTTTGTTATAAGAAATTCATTAGTGAACCGATCTAACCATAGAAAACTTTCTTCTATTTATGGATTTTGGCAAAGGGGATCTATAACTGTCCTATCGAATAATCAAAATAAAAGAAAAGGAGCAGCTACACTCGAGTGAAGCGTCTGATATCTCATATAAGCTTAATCGCAGAACCGCTAAGGTGCACGCACTACGGTATATCTACCAGTCGCAAAACCGCCAGTGCGTGGGCTTGTATTCTTTTTATGTCGCAAAAAAATTGTGTCTAAAACCGTGCAATAGCTATTACAGTGCGACCTAGCCCTTAGATTATGATGTTTTCCTGTGCAATAATCGACTAAAATGCGAAAAGAAATGTCAAAATACTGTCAATGGAAACAAAATGGCTGAAATATCAATGCTCTGTGGTGTGGTAAACATGGCGTCTTGCTAACTGGAATGGAAAGTGACGCTTGTCCCTGTTTTGTTTAAATAGAATTATTTTACTGATTTCAGGATATTGGAGCTAATAAACTCGTTGAACTTAAGATAGCACCAGGTAAGATGTGTTACAGTGTTTTAAAGTTAGCTCCTGAGCTAGAAATAACAGTTATTCTTGATTATAAACTGGCCGGTAGTCGTCCGCATTTTAGATTTACTCGAACATATTTTTGTGAATTAGAGATCCGTCAATTGCTGCTTATTTAGGAACAACTGGACTCAAGTTAGTACAAGCTTACAAATAATAAAACTATAAATAAAAATGAGTAGAAATTAACGTTATTCTAGTAGTCAGACATTCCTTGTTTATTATTCCAAAGTGATCTAAGATTCATATTTTCAAGTTTAGAAACAGGCAGCAAGATAAACACATTCCTTTGCAAATCTATTAGATGATACAGATTGCAGACATTAGTTTTAACACATCACCTAAATATTACTGTACCTTCCTGTTTCAGAGTGACTTCGTGCCATGGCTGCACCAAACAGTTACAAACAAAACACATCGATGTCGATGCCCAGCCCTCAGAGCAATCCGCGTTTGTATTCCATGCACACATTTTTATAATTAGAATGTAAAAAAAAGAGCAAAGCATAGATAACAGTTTGGCCGAACACACTTACAGCATTGAAACTGTTCTCTTTGAATGTTTGATTAATATTGTTTCTAGAATGTTGTTAGATACTAACTACGTATAACATGTATACCTGATTTCGATGCCTTAGCAAGCTTAGCAGGGCTGAGAGTTGGTATTGCTGGTACCTAACTGCTGTTATGACCCGCGTCAGCATGACTCCAATTCTATGCTTGTTTATTTCAAAGTATATGCATTAGTAACATACTTTTATTTTCTCTTAATTTGTTCTTTACGCATTAGACTACATTTTACTGTTATGTTGGTTTTGTTTCATGTTTTGTTATGTTGAAACAGACTACATGATTGCGGGGCCCCCCATGAGTTTCGGTATGATGAAAGGTAATGCTACAATCTGATTTACTTTTATTTTTCAAAATTGTTCTCACACCCTCATCTGTTTGGAAATAGGTACTCTGTGGGGATTTAAAATTTATTATTGCACCAAAATTTTTCTCGTTTTCACATCACAAGTCATCGTCTCACACCAGTCTGTTCTCTGATTCTTGATTCTTTATGCTAATTAAGCCTACTAAATACTACGCTAGTACTGCTCGCTCACACTAATAACTTCCACTTAACATTATGATTTGATATTATTAGTTGTTGTTGCATTTGATTATCTTTTGTTTGCCCCGCCCTCTCCTGTCCCATCCCCTTATGCTTTTTGTTTTTTTCTTTCATTGTATTGCCGCCCCGCTGCTTGGCTTGAAGGCGGTATGAATGCACCGCCGCCGCACCATAACCAATACCAGTACCACCACCCGCAATACCAAGGTGGTCCCTCGCTGGGCCACCAGGGGGGGTACGGCGGCTGGCCCACTCCCCAGCAACAGCGTTTCGGTGCAGAGGCCGCGAGGCGCGCCGCCGGGGCCGTTGTGGGCGCCACTGCCACGGCCGCTAAGGATGATAAGACCAGTCCATTTGTATCCACGGTACATTCTCATCCTGGATTTCAGCCGCAGAAGATCGGCAAGGGCGCCGGTGCGGTGAGTCGAGTATATTGGGTAATATTTTGTGTGTTTTTACGGTAGATTGTTGTAAATGAATACTGGTTTGTTGTTTTAGTAACTGATGTTTAGTGTAATTTCAGCCTTTATGAACTCCTATGCTTACTAAAAACTTACTTTCAGCAACTTCCTCTTACAACCAATACCAAAATACTCATACATTCAAATATTCTAGGGTGCGGGCCTACCAAAGCCCCCGAAGCCGCCAGAAAAGCCCTTAATGCCATACATGAGGTATTCCCGCCGCGTATGGGATACTGTAAAAGCTGCCCACCCAGACCACAAGCTATGGGAGATCGGAAGAATTATTGGGGGCATGTGGAGAGACCTGCCTGAGACCGAAAAGGCTGGATATGTTGATGAGTATGAGGCTGAGAAGGTATGGATATCTTTCTTACTGTCTGATACTAGTTTTATGTACCTACTTACTATGTATGGCATTTCTCATACCAATAATTGTAATCCAAAGAAAATGTTTTGAGCATGTTCTCAACTTACTGAATAGAAGCAAAGGCTGCTTAGGTAGTTTTTCATTTACCAAAATGCTTACAAAAGCACTGAAAAATACTAAACCATTGTTGTTGTTACAAAATAATATATTATCTCTACTGTAATAAATTCTAACAAAGATTATTATAATTAAAGTAAGATCATATATCCTCATTGATGCATATACATATATAATTAGAAAACTTAATGAAAAACGTGAAATGACTTTTTTGTAAAAAACAGTAGCTTTTATGACACGTGTTGATTGATAATGTCATCATTTTTGTGCAATTTCATGCACATACAGTAAATTGCTTGATATTCTACGCTCGTCTCCTATTACATGGGACTTAAACGTAACTGGCGAAATGTGGGTGTACTGTAGGTACACCTCTGCCTAACCATTCGGGGATTATAGGCGTGATGTTATGTTTTTTCCAAAAATTGACCCAAGAAGGTCACAAAACTTGACAAACCTCTTTCATCCAGGCGCAGTACACAGAAATGTTGAAAGCTTACCAATCGTCGCCCGCCTATGTACAGTGGTTGGCACACAAGACCAGAGGTACAATAATGAACCCTATGCCCTACTCACAGGGTACAAATTTGTGCATAATCCACACCATCATGACAGTGCTTGTTTTAACACAGGGTTTTGAGGTTTAGCTCTTGCTGTTTTGTGTTTTTAGTATTTATTATTATTTTTAACTAATTTCCCGTTTTGAAAAATTGGTATCCATGGCAGTGGATTCCAAGGATTTTGAAACATGAAGCACAGGTAGTTCGAAAACAAAACATGTTGTAGAAAAAAGTATCTAATATCTGTTTTGGGTTTTCCCCTTTCCAATTGCATCTTTTTGTACCATAGATATTTTATTATTTCTTGTATAAATCACATCCCTATTTTTTTTCTACTCATAATGATTAAAAAATAAAATATCCTTTTAGTTTTTAGTAAGCATCGAAATAAAGCTAAAACTTAGTTCACATTCAGTCATAGTTCAAATCTATACCTAAATTTCACCCTCCAAAGACCAAAAGAACTCCCTAGAAAGGCACAAAAACAGCAAAAGCTTCACACATGAATGAACATTGGTTACCATTGTGTGAACACATCCGCCATCATGTACGACTGCTAGGTACCATTGTAGCCACTGTATATTACCGCACTTGGGTACAGCCATTATATCCATTGCTAAAAGAACTGTGGTCCGTTCCCTTCCCCGGTGGGAGATTTGTGTTAATAGTTTATTTGTTCCTGATTTGGAAGTGTGTGTGGACCTGTTGTAACAACTGTCAATTTATTTCAATAGAGTCCAGCTTGATACAAACGTTCTTTTAGGGACCGATTTGTCAATCCTCTGATAACTTTTATCTGAAGAATAAATATGGCGGTTTGACAGCTTTTGTACAGAAAATATGTCAAACTGTCATATTTATTCTACAGACAAAAGATAAATGATTATTGCAAATCAGCCCATAGCCGTATTTTACGCTACAATTCACGCTCGATTCGCTAGTTGTCACTGGCAGTCAGAACGTCATAGACATGTACTAAAATTTAAGAGAATTTTATTTCTTGCTTATTCACATAGAAAAACATTGTATTTTCTAACTGGTTCCCGGCAAAACTTTATACTGGCAAAGCATAGATCGTTGTCTTAGATATCTCGCGACTCCCCGTACTTTTTAATCATACAATACCATCTACACAACCGGTAAACACGTCCACCCACTTCCAAGTTCAAAACGTGACTAACCCGCACTTCAAGTAACGCTATTTTGTCCTTCACATGCACGCCACCTCATATATTGCACGCACGGGACTCATCTGACAACAGTTGGAGTATGAAAAGAGTTTGAAGGCCTACCACAACTCGCCTGCATATTTAGCGTATATAGCGGCGAAAAATAAGGCTGTAGGTAAGGGATACAGAATGCATGTCGACATGTCTGTGTAGTTTTTGTTGCCGGCAACTTTTTTTTCGGATAGTGTTGCCATGTGAAATGTTTGTAATTTTTATAGAATCGCATAAAAGTTAATGTGATCCATTTGCAGCGCTTTTCTGTGTTGTCTAGAATAGATAATGATAAAGTTACGCTTACTTATTGGAGTATAATAAAAAATAAATAAATATATTGTCTCCGATTTGTTTTTTGCATTAAATGCCTAAAGATTCGAATATTATGTGTTTTATGTCTTTATGTGTAGCTTCGTAAAGCTTAGGCGCGTCGCCCACACGAGCTAGAGTCGAGGCGGCGTGGAGGCGCAGGCGCACGTTTTCTATAGGAATAAATAGGTATGTGAGCGCATTGCCATTTATTCCTATAGAAAACGTGCGCCCGCGCCTCGACTCCGCCTCGACTCTAGCTCGTGTGGGCGACGCGCCTTACGTGTTAAAACGCCTCTGTAAATACGACTCTCTCATTAAATTGCATCATGACAACCATTTGACGCTCTCAAACGCATCTTTCACGCATCAATGTCGCTTCATATCTTCTTGCTCACATGTTGCCGACACACATAAAAACGATTCGACGTCGCAACGCAAAAATTGAATGTTTTAACCCACAAAACTTCACTGATCCAATTTTCCAAATCTGGTACTTATTACTCTGAATATTATTTAGACTAGATTGAATATAAAACAGTGGGTCAATTGCGTAGGTAACACACTAACAGTAGCAATGGCTTTCATTTTGACAGTTCAACAACATTCATTGCGTTATTTATGTTGTTGAGCGGACAAATTTTTCGAACATATTATGATGCAATGAATTAGTAATATCCTTCAAAATTATTCGGATTGTGATTGAAAGTGTGTTACGCAATTAGAATGCAGGTTTAATTATCCAAAAATTTGCAAAATCTTGGGACTACTTTGAACATTTTGAGAAAAGATGTTGGTTAGTGCATTTTACCAAACCAAACAACAAACTAAACAAATTAACTAAGTTTTGGCATTGACATCGCATCGTTTTTATGAGTATCGGCCTACAAGGTTCAATCCCTAACACATACTTTGTGTCAGCAGTAGGTAATCTTGAAGAAGAGAGTTCGAGCAAGAAGGGAAGCTCACAAAAGGAGCAACAGCAACAAGACAGAAGAATTGATATACAACCCGCTGAGGATGAAGAAGGTAGATATACATGTCGAGCCTTTTCAGGAAGAAGATCGTAACCGCCATTTTGCATATTTTACAGGAGAAGGTTTTTTTTAAACATTTTCAAAATATTTATAGCATCAATATGAAATTTTTACTTAGTGTTTTAAGGGCACCTCCCTATTAATTCAAATGTTAAGATCTGGCGGTTAATATTGTATATATATATAATCAGTTGATCTGGCTGTAAATATGAAAACAGTTTTTTGGGATTTTTGGCGCTTACGATGTTCTTCCTGAAAAGGCTCGATGTATATAAAGTTTTAAATATCATAGTATTGATATAAATTAAGATAAATATCAACTACAAAAGTTTACTCTATGTACTGCTGGACCCTAAACCACATATATGGATGAAGATGCAGAGAAATATAGTGAAACTAGCCGTGCCCCGCGGTTTCACCCGCATAAGTTTCGAGCCCGTGGGAATATCGGGATAAAAACTATCCTATGACCTTCCTGGGACTCAAATTATATCTATACCAAATTTCATCTAAATCCGTTCAGTGGTTTAGGTGTGAAAAGGTAACATACAGACAGACAGAGTTACTTTCGAATTTATATATTAGTATGGATGAAACATTTTGAATAAGTGAAATAAAGAAATAAGATAGATCACAACAGTATGTGGGATTGTTAGACATGCTGTCTGCAACAGAAAAATAATCTTGTTTAAAGTTTAATAATAATAATAAATGACGTGATCTGAACAATATATTTGTTATATCTCTCCATTCCATGCTATCCCTCCCAAAAATTGGTCAAGCTATAAAGTGAAAAATCTGGTTTTTACTAAAGCTATTTGTACGCCATTTTCAGATCAAGACGAAGGCCTATCAGTGAAGCACGTGGCCTACGCAAGATACCTTCGCAACCATCGCTTGATCAACGAGATATTCTCTGATACCGTCGTACCAGATGTACGCTCAGTTGTCACCACAGCTAGAATGCAGGTAGGAAAGACTTGATAAATTTTTCCTATGTAATCCTGTCTAGTGACTACTCAAAAACTGATAATTTCAATGTGGAAGCGTTAGGGCGTTGACCTGCGTTTGAAGTCGTGAGTTCGAAGCTCTTGCAATTTTCTCCTATGACATAATTACTATTTAGCTTAACGATTCCCGGGATAGAAACTGCAACCAGCTCTGCCAGTCACAAAGTTTTATACAGGGTGTTACAGAAAGGGTATATCAATATAAACGGGTTGAAGAGTGTATCTGGTCTAGAATCTCTGTACAAAATTTCAGCTCAAAAGCAGTAACTTTGAAAAGGCTTTATATTTTTTTATTTCGATAGTTTATTAAATTGAAATCATAACAAACGTGTCACCGCACTACGAGGGTCATTATCCATTATCTGTAGTGTGTCTGTGCGCCTAGTACACGCACATCACGCCGCCGCGCGCCAGTGCAGCGCCGTGATGTCGAAATAAAAAAACATTAAGCATTTTCAAAGTTAATGCTTTTGAGATGAAATTTTGTACACAGATTCTAGACCAGTAGGCTTATTCACAAAGCTACGATACGGCTTGGTACCGTATCGAACGTCAATGTTATCGACGAAGTCCTATAATCGCTATTCACAAATCGGAAACCGTACAATTTTGACAGTTCATATACGGTATGAACACATCAATTCTTCCGACAGATATTTGCTGTCGGAAACGTTATCGAAACGAAGAATTATTGTTTATTAAAAAGTAATTAGCAGTTAAAGGTATAGTTTTGACCGCTGCATACCCAAGTTAGTATATTTATATAATTTTAAGTGGTTACATACGTATCTACGAAACACTTAAACTCGTTCTAGACATTTTTTAATTATTTGGTAGATGGAGTACGTGATTTTAAGATCAAGAGATATTTTTATAACACGCACTCATCAGCCGCAATCCCAGTAGAATTAAAAGTAAGTATCTAAGCAAAATTACTTCTTAAGTACTTGCCATCATCAAAACATCACTCTTGAGAAGAGTTACGAAGAGGTGGTTTAATACACCCACTATTACATATACTATTGCCATCAACCAGGCACAAATTCAAATAGGTACTATTCTAACCTTTTATGCTATCTTTAATTTTTATGTGTGATAGAGAGGATCTAGGTAAACCTTCAATAATTAACAATAGGTACCTAGCAGCGTTTATTCACTTCACAATAATATCTTTTTAGTTCAAACCAAAATTTCGGAAAAACAATTATTATTCCCGATTTCCAGGTTTGACAGAAACTTAAGTTTACGAAGCAAGTTTAATAGAAATCAGATAAATTTTATTTATTAATAAAATCATTGTTTACTATATTTTATTTGATAAAAGTTACTCAATGCATAATTTATAGTCGACCTTAATGAAATACTCGAAAAAAATCATTTATGTACCACTTAAAATTTTCTACCACGAATATCTATTTACTACCATTTTGTAGCGTTCCCCGTACACACACCTATAATCGGTTGGAAATAAACCCTGCCACACGGATCTCTGAATAGCGTTTTGCCAGTCCTTCGGTTCAGAAATCAGGTTATCGAATAAGTGTCATTGTCGATACGATAGTGAATCGTATGCTTGTGAATAGGGGGGCAGTAGGCTTATTCACAAAGCTACGATACGGCTTGGTACCGTATCGAACGTCAATGTTATCGACGAAGTCCTATAATCGCTATTCACAAATCGGAAACCGTACAATTTTGACAGTTCATATACGGTATGAACACATCAATTCTTCCGACAGATATTTGCTGTCGGAAACGTTATCGAAACGAAGAATTATTGTTTATTAAAAAGTAATTAGCAGTTAAAGGTATAGTTTTGACCGCTGCATACCCAAGTTAGTATATTTATATAATTTTAAGTGGTTACATACGTATCTACGAAACACTTAAACTCGTTCTAGACATTTTTTAATTATTTGGTAGATGGAGTACGTGATTTTAAGATCAAGAGATATTTTTATAACACGCACTCATCAGCCGCAATCCCAGTAGAATTAAAAGTAAGTATCTAAGCAAAATTACTTCTTAGTACTTGCCATCATCAAAACATCACTCTTGAGAAGAGTTACGAAGAGGTGGTTTAATACACCCACTATTATTATTACATATACTATTGCCATCAACCAGGCACAAATTCAAATAGTACTATTCTAACCTTTTATGCTATCTTTAATTTTTATGTGTGATAGAGAGGATCTAGGTAAACCTTCAATAATTAACAATAGGTACCTAGCAGCGTTTATTCACTTCACAATAATATCTTTTTAGTTCAAACCAAAATGTCGGAAAAACAATTATTATTCCCGATTTCCAGGTTTGACAGAAACTTAAGTTTACGAAGCAAGTTTAATAGAAATCAGATAAATTTTATTTATTAATAAAATCATTGTTTACTATATTTTATTTGATAAAAGTTACTCAATGCATAATTTATAGTCGACCTTAATGAAATACTCGAAAAAAATCATTTATGTACCACTTAAAATTTTCTACCACGAATATCTATTTACTACCATTTTGTAGCGTTCCCCGTACACACACCTATAATCGGTTGGAAATAAACCCTGCCACACGGATCTCTGAATAGCGTTTTGCCAGTCCTTCGGTTCAGAAATCAGGTTATCGAATAAGTGTCATTGTCGATACGATAGTGAATCGTATGCTTGTGAATAGGGGGGCAGATACACTCTTCAACCCGTTTGTATTGATATACCCTTTCCGTAACACCCTGTATAGGGCATTTAACTATTCAATACTTCGCGCAAAGCTTAACCAAAATGACACAGTCACAGCATCTTTCCTACATTATTCCATGTAACATGTAATTCGTTCAATAACTATTTTCTCGCATCACATTGGCAGATCTTAAAGAAACAAGTACAGTCCCTGACAATGCATCAGAAGAAACTAGAGGACGAGTTGCAGCAGATCGAAGAGAAGTTCGAAGCTAAGAAGCGCAAGTTCATTGAGAGCAGCGAAGCTTTCCAGGAGGAACTTAAGAAGGTACCTACACGATTTCTTACGTATTTACAGTTACGCATCATCGAGCTTCAAAAAGATATTTCTTTTAAAGCAATTGAGTTCGATTCCTGGCTAAACCATAAGCTTTTAAAATAACTATAAGTATGCAGTTTTAGTTATCTCTTTTAAATCAAAGTCATGGTTCATTAACTGTCTACTTTGCTCGACTGCTTATAGTTTTTAATTTTGCCCTGATTTCCTTTTACGTTTGTGGCCGCCGAAAAAAGAGGCACTGATTTTATTCACTATCTTTTCTTAGCGCCGTATATTTGTTACTTTATGATTATTAAATGTGTGTAATGTATGGTATTACAGCACTGCAAACCAGCTGTAGACGAAGAAACATTCACGCGCATGGTGGAGAGAGCACAGGAACAGATGCGACGCGGCATCACATCTAACACACAGCCGCTCAACGTGGACAGGAAAGACGAGGTAACCTAACACAAAAGTATGCGCTTCGGGAATCATCGTCCATCTTCGGAAATAAGAACCGGCGATTATGAGATCTAATATAGAGCTGTTATAACCATGAAAGTACTTGCCTATTTTGTATTACCATGTTTATAAAATGATAGATTAACAACTCTGAGCAATTACAAATTTCAAAATGATCTGCGCTCGTGGTAGGTAACCCGGCAGAAAGAAAACTCCATACAAACTCGCAATGATAGGTGCAATACTACAAAGCGTGGCAGTACAAAACTTGAAGCATTGCCTCTGTTTAGAGAAGCGTATACTATGGTACCTAAAAATTTAAATATCAGCCAGTAAATGGTTTTGTCTATGTCCTTTAGAATAACTATCGCAATACCAAGTTTAATACTTGTACTCGTCATTCAAGACCATTTAATATTACCCTTTACAGCCAATGGAGCAAGACCAGACTCAAATCAAGGCAGAAACCAATGGGCCCAACTTGCCTACACAAGTCGACAAGGTTTCCACCACCGAAGTGAAGGCTGAAGGTGTTACCACTGAGTTGAAGCCAGAGCCTGAAGCTAAGAAGGAGGAGCCTGAAGATGCTACTAATAATGGACCGGATAATGAGGGTATGTGTTTGTTTTTTTTTTTCTTCAATACACAATGCTTGCAATCTTTACTTGTAAACCACAACCTGTTGTGAAGTTCCAAGCTAAAACCTTCCCGTACACGATCTATGTATCTCAGGTGACCGTAAGGAAGAGAAGCCTGCCCCTAAGCCGGAGGTCAAGGAGGGCTCCGCTCCGGGCGCTCCGCCAGCACAGCCGCCCGCGCTCCCGCCGCACATCACCTCGCCGCCGCATCACCGTGAGTTATCTTCTACTTAACACAAATCTTAAATCCATTCATTCACTGACAGACACACACAAGCTTGACATTTTGCACATGAGTACCTTTTATGACGAAGGGGGGGAAATCTCCTAAAGGGGTTAAACAGGGATGGTAGATCGTCAATTTTGCAGATTGGAAATCCCATCAGGCACACGGCTTGTTGCAATAAAGTGTAACGCACATCTAGGTAGGCTCTTTTATTGTCCCCTGTGTTACAAATAAATGCATTAGCATTTCACTAACCTTTGCCCAAAGATCCGAATACCACTGATACTAAACTGGGTTTAACATGTTCACTTTGTTTGGTATACAGCGATGATGATGCCACCTAACCCTAACGCGCCTGCGCACCCGGGACCACCACACGCTGGACCGCCGCCACCTCCAGGTAAATAAAAATATACAATATATCAAAAGCAAAATTATTTGTGGGGTTGGGATACTAGTTTATACATTTACTAGCGACCCGCCCCTGCTTCGCGGTTTTTACTAGTCGACATAACATCTAGTTTCTTTTTATTATAAGCAAGTTTAATATTAATTAATGTGTTTTACTACATGTAAACCTTCCGGAGTAAATTATCTAACTGGTGGTGAAAACTGCATCGAAATCCGTTCAATAGTTTATGAAAACTATGGTCATACTGACAGACACGAAAAGCAAATTTAATAAGTATGCGATCGACACACTCTGTTCTTGATCTGATAAACTAAAGCCAAGACTCGTGGCAGTTACGGTCATAAAATGTGTGAGCAAGACAGTGAATATTTAGTAGGGGATAAGGGATTACCTACTAGGTCTCGTGCATGTCGTCTCGCTCTTTCGTTTTAGACCACAGCAGGTATCCTGGAGTAACCTATATTCAAATTATTTTAACTTTGCAGTGTGTACCTGTGTGTTACCACTGTCATCTTCACTAGTCCTTTCTTTACCAACTCCTAAGTGAAGAGATAAAAGTAATAATAACAATGTATCACCTCAGGTGCGTACGGCGGCGCATACGGCGGGCGCTACTACGGCGGCTACGCGGGCGCGTTCCCGGCGGCGTACCAACACGCCGCGTACTACGCCGGCTCCGCGCCGCCCGCCGGCCCGCCCGCCCCGGAGCACTACGCTCACTCGCCGCACCATCAGATGCACCACCATCAGCAGCAGCCACATCACCAGCATGAGGGGAAACGTGAGTGGAACTAAAAGTACCGGACTTATTACAGTCACCTTTGGAATCGCCATAATGGCGCCGATTCCCTTGTTCACAAACTAAACTAAAGAACAATGGGTAAAGTTGTATGGGCCCCGTACCCAAAAAAAAAGATGACTGTAGCATTATGAGCTATATCGGTATTCGTTGCCCTCATGGAGTAGTTTAATTAATCCTAAGACAGCATGTCTGAATTCACTTGGAGAAAAAAGATATTTAAGGAAGTTAAATTGGTTTTGAGAAGACGGTACCCAGAGACAAGGTTAATTGTAGCATTATGAACTATGTCGGTATTTGTTGACCTCATGAAGTAGTTTAATTAATCTTAAGACAGCATGTCTGAATTCACTTGGAGAAAAAAGTTATTTAAGGAAGTTAAATTGGTTTTGAGAAGACGGTACCTACCCAGAGACAAGGTTAATTGTAGCATTATGAACTATGTCGGAATTTGTTGACCTCATGGAGTAGTTTAATTAATCCTAAGACAGTATATCTGAATTCACTTGGAGAAAAAAGATATTTAAGGAAGTTTAATTGTTTTAATAAAATAATAGGAAAGTTCATTATCTTTATTCATTATTGTAATTACCATACTTATATTGGTTCTCATTCAATACTAGCTGACCCGGCGAATTTCGTACCGCCTTTAATTTTTTTTTTTTTTGTAAATATTTTCCCATGTTTTAATAGCTATTCTGCTATTCGGGGCAGAGATTATGAGCTATGTTGGTATTCGTTGCCCTCATGGAGTAGTTTAGTTGGGTGTGTAATGTTTGGTATAATAACAAATGCACTAATTTCACTTGAAATAACGTTCATATGATATAATTTTCATATGCTATAATATCAAATAACCTAAACTCATATGACCTAATGTTTTACATCATATAATTTTCCTTTAATATAATAACATTTAGTATAACGTTCGTTTTATATAATTTTCAATATGTATAATATTCTTTTTATACAGGAATATTTTTTATTCAGTGCGCAAACTTTGCGAAAATAAACTTTGATGAATTTTATTAAACACCTATTTTTTATTTTGACATGTCTTAGTACAAAAAAATAAAGTTATCGTAAACGAAAGATGTCTACTTTGAAATTGATTTTATGGCTACTCGCTGGCGAGTGGCGAAGCGAAACGTGCTATGTGCAGACGTCAGCACATACAACTTTGAACCTTATGCTTTAGCGATAAAGTTAAAAATGTATTGCTTGATGGGCTAATGACGTCTGTAGAGTGTACCTACCTATCAGCTGTGCGCTCTTGGATCTCGCTCGAAGAAATCGAAAATGGTTTCTTCGATTTCAACCGCCAGTCGAGGTCTGCCTGACAGACCCTTGTGCGTGATTCCGGGTCCTGAACTGACCGTGATCAAGCAGCCTTTGACTGGCTGCTAAACTGGTCCTTTCATTAGGAACCACGGGGTTAAGGATACCATGGGCTCGCATTCGAGGTATGCTCTCCGTCGCATACATTCTGCGAGCTGCTCGTAAACTTTCACCACTTTATAAATACACTCGCACCGTCTCATAAAACTCGCGGTTACTAAAGTTCGACATCGTGACCGGTAGGTACGAGTACGACACACGTGCGGCGCGGGGGTTGCACGGGAAAGCGATTGGACGCGAGGTCACGAAGTGCATGAGATGAGCAGACTGTCATGTCGGGGTCGGAAGTCCGGGGTGACCGCCCGGGCACCACTCTGCCGCCCGGGATTTCCCCGCTGCAACTCCGCCACTCGACGAGCGCCGCCCGGCGCGCGCGCCCATTGTTATTATTACGAAAAGATAGTGTCCATAATTATTTGCTGATTTAGAGTCGGATAAAAACGTGAAAAAAAGTTTTGAAAAAATTATAGAAATGTGTTCTATTACTGATACTGAACCACCAAAATTTTTTTGCGCACTCCTTAAAAAATATTCCTGTATAACGTTCATTTGACCTAATGTGCTTTTGACCTAATTTGCATGTTTAATGGTCACAGTTCTAACCTAACTCAAATGGCACCAAAACCAAACCTTAAAATATTCTTTGCATGGTCGAGGGTGGGCTTAATCGACGGAGCCCCGCGAAGCGGGGCTCCTACTTCTGGGTGGCTTATAAAAAAATAACCCCAAAGGGGATGGCGGGGCCTATTCGCTCGCTTCGCTCGCTCACACGCGACAGCATAAATAACGTTCTATTCTTTTATTTTATTCTATTTAATAAAACAATTTAACTTCCTTAAATATCTTTTTTTTCCAAGTGAATTCAGACTTGCTGTCTTAGGATTAATTAAACTACTCTATGAGGTTAACAAATACCGACATAGTTCATAATGCTACAATTAACCTTGTCTCTGGGTACCGTCTTCTCAAAACCAATTTAACTTCCTTAAATATCTTTTTTCTCCAAGTGAATTCAGACATGCTGTCTTAGGATTAATTAAACTACTCCATGAGGTCAACAAATACCGACATAGTTTATAATGCTACAATTAACCTTGTCTCTGGTTACGGTCTTCTCAAAACCAATTTAACTTCCTTAAATATCTTTTTTCTCCAAGTGAATTCAGACATGCTGTCTTAGGATTAATTAAACTACTCCATGAGGTCAACAAATGCCGACGTAGTTCATAATGCTACAATTAACCTTGTCTCTGGGTACCGTCTTCTCAAAACCAATTTAACTTCCTTAAATATCTTTTTTCTCCAAGTGAATTCAGACATGCTGTCTTAGGATTAATTAAACTACTCCATGAGGTCAACAAATACCGACATAGTCCATAATGCTACAATTAACTTTGTCTCTGGGTACGGTCTTACTCGTTCTCCTTTAATTTCAGTGCATCTTTTTCTTTCTATTTCATTAAGAAAAGGACAGAAGATAAATATTAGTTTAGACCTGTCAAATTAGTCTGTGCCTGACGTAAATTGACGTATTTTTAATAGCCAATTTTTTAATCACGTCTAAATTGTCTATGGAGTTTCTTAATTTGACAGGACTAAACTAATATTTATCTCCTGTCCTTTTCTTAATGAAATAGAAAGAAAAAGATGCACTGAACTTAAATTGAGTTTAGTTTGTGAACAACAGAATCGGTGCCATTCTCAAACTCTTCACCAACCTCTTCCCAAACCATTGCTTGCAGTTCCTCCCATATTTGTTACGCAACTGTGCGAAAGCATAGAGCGTTATATTTTTCATGCGTGTCTTCGTATAGATATAGATGTGGAATAATTTTATTGGTCGCACGATGATTATAGGTTTTGTATAAAAATCAAAATGGCGGATTTAAGACGTCAACGTAGAATAACGGTAGCGTCGCAGAGACTAAGTTAAAAAATGTCACATGTGTACAGAAGAAGAAGAATTGAAGGTTATTGGGTTGGGTATTGGTGGTATGGGAAGGTTATTGGTTTATTGGGTTGGGTAATTACAAAATTACACCGGAACCCAATTAACCTTCAATCCGGATCGCAGCAACGCAGTTTTACGGCAGAAATTGGTATAGTGGAAGAACTTGTCCGGACAAGCTCCTTCAGAAAGAGCTATACTACTTATATTATTATTTCTAGAAACAGTTTCAAGATGAAAAATTAACATCTCTTTCCTATTCCAGAGGAGGAGCCACAACCAAAGAAAGAGAACGAATGATCGTCACCAAAACGCGTCGTCAAACGACGGCGCAAGTCCTCTAACAAGGACGCCCAGTAAACGCTGCGTTAACGCGACGTAATCTGGAAGGGACATTGAACAGCCCCGTATCATGAAGTTTTAGGACCATGTAAGAGAGAGATGGAGCTACATAGGACTGATAGCACCATCTCTTTTTCGCAATGGCTTTAACACTTCATAATATAGCCACATTGACTAAAAAGTGAAAACTTAGTTTCGGAATTTCGTGTCTGGTTTTGAAGTGACTAGTGAAAGTGCAGAGAACTGACTGCTTTTGTGTAAGAATTAATTGTAGTAAGTACGATTTTCTCGTTGGTCTGGTGCTCGGAAGTGCGAATGCTGAGCATTTATGGACCTGGGTTTGAACTCCAGACCAGCCACTGTTATCGGGTTTTTCCATTAGGAATTTCTCTCTGTAATGATAATGATATAAGATATTAAATTTAATTATTTTTCTTTAAGTACACTGTATTTAATAATTGTTTGCTGCACCGGACGACGTCATTACGTCGGCGCCGGCTGTCGCTGAAAACCAGCGCTGGGGCTCTGTCTTGCATAGGGTCGCAGCATAAGGGTCCGTTCACACAGACCGGCTCGGAGAGCATCGGCGCGCATTTTTCTTTTCACACAGACCGGATCGTATGCGCTCGGAGTTGGTCGGAGCGGAGCCGCCAACTATTTCACATAGACCGGCTGGAAGCGACCTGAAAGCGGATGCGCTCGGAGCCGGTTGTATGCGCTCGCAGCCGGTCGGAATCGCTCGCAGCCGGTCGGATACGCTCGCAGCCCGTCGGATGCGCTCGCAGCCGGTCGGATGCTCTCGGAGCCGGTCGGATGCACTTGAAGCCGGTCGGATGCACTTGAAGCCGGTCGGATGCGCTCGGAGCCGTTCGGATGTGCTCGGAGCCGGATGGGTACACTACAAAGGCAGTACCAGTCTTCCACGCAGTCCAAGTTTTGTTTTCGGTGTTAACGTGTGCTTTTCGGAACATGGATTTAGATAGCTCCGATGAAGAAATATATTTGTTAGCAAGATTGTTTGAAGCAGAACAAAACAAACGAAAGCGCAAGCGAAGACAAATATGGGCAAAAAATATTTGGAAGAATCGATTAATCCATGGGGAGTTTCACACCATTTTCGAGGAATTGAAGAATGATAGCCTTAAATTTTATGAGTATTATCGTATGGAATATTGGCAATTTTTGAAATTGACAGATTTGTTAAGAGTACATATAACAAAAAAGACTACAAATTATCGTTGCGCCATTCCAGTCGAAGAAAGATTAACGGTAACTTTAAGGTAAATAAAAACAATCATTTTATAATAATCATCTTATTCAGATCACAATATCACAGCCGTCCATTTATTAAGTTTTGTACAGACGCCAGCACATCATGCTACCCCAATCTATCAAATTTCTTTGATAGATTTTCAACTTTACTACAAAGCAATAAGGTTCATATTCAATTGGGAAAATTTGACAGATTGGGGTAGCTTGATGTGCTGGCCTCTGTATGTTGCCGTTATTGTCGTGATTGATTGAAATGTCAAATATTAGACAATAAAAGAAACAGTTATTAAACTAAACATTGCTTAAAATTAAATGGTTAAAGTTAAAGATTACACCTAATTGAATGACTGAATGTAATTAAATAGTGCAGATTTGTGTTTCATTATTTTTACTGTTTGTGTTTATTAATTATTTTGTATTTTGTCTGTTAGTATTGTACCCGTAAGTAGTCTGATAGTTTTGAGAAACAAAGGTTTCGTTTGACAACTGTTGGTAAGTAGATTGATTAGAGGATGACGGAGAATTTATTGGCAAAGAATAATTCAAATCTGCACTATTTTCATACAGACTTAATTCAGCTTCATTAACAATGTCAAACACGCGCTTTTTAACTCGTGCTTGGACTTCTTTTGGAAATGTTTCCACTGTATCTGACATAGACAAAAAAAAATTGCGTAATGCCTTGTCATAGGGTTTAGTAATTTTTTTTTCTTCAAGATATTCTTCGAAAACCGTAGCAACATCTTTGTTTATGCGTGGTCTCTTTTTCGAGTCGGAAGTACTTGCAAGCGATTCAACTTCGGAATGGTCAGAACGTTTAGATGACGTCGATGCTGGTGGTAGTGGTGTGCCAGGTTCCGATTCATCCGATGATAATGTAACATTAGATATTTGGTTCCGATTGCGAAAAAACGGTATTATAAAAGAAAGTTCTTTTTCAAATTTTATTAATTTGGACGTTGTCGCTCCATCGCCACTCTTGCCTTTTCGGTTATGATAGGCTTTTCTGAAGTTATCTCGCAGTTTCTTCCAACGATCCATGCACTGCCTAACTGGAAAGTATAGAAATAAATAAATTAAAAACATCACCCTGCTTTGGTTCATTGGGTAAATGAGCATGCGGTCAGTGGACTGTTTTCTTTAATTTATACTTCGTTTTTGTACGGCAAACTTATATTTAGATTTTTTGATTGTTTTTAAAGATTCCTCATTACTGGTTGCAGTTTCAAAAACTTGTCATTTAATTTCCGAATGGGAATTTCTACAGTTCATTCAATAATTCATGAGACAATCAGAGCAATTTGTGATGTTTTGATGCCCTTAGTTATGCAGATACCAGATGAAGAAATGTGGGAAAAGGTCTCTCGTGATTTCTTTAATATTTGGAATTTTCCTAACTGTTTGGGCGCTATAGACGGAAAGCACGTCAGTATACAGGCACCAGATAATAGTGGAAGCTTATACTATAATTATAAAAACTTTTTCAGTACAGTGTTACTAGCTGTGGTAGACGCGAAATACAGTTTTTTAATTGTTGATGTCGGATCGTATGGTAAAAATAGCGACGGTGGAATTTTACAGAATTCAACATTTGGAAAAAAATTGAACACTAATAAGTTAAAGCTGCCCCCAAATAAACCTCTACCGAATACCACTGAAAGCTTACCACATGTTTTTATAGGAGACTAGCGGTCGCCCGCGGCTCCGCCCGCGTGGATGTCGGTTACCGCTGCAAAAAGCCTACCCAGGAAAGACACGGTCAGCAAAATGATTCCCAGGTCAATTCACAGACACCGACAGTAACATTGACGACGCAGTCATTATCCGCAGGCTGCACAGATTGTCTTTCTGTGTATGTTAAGTTGTTAATGATGAAAATATTTAAATGTAATTAATACTAAGTTTTCACTTCTGCCGGCAGTCCCTGAGCGCAACCCGTTGTTTAAGGATAGATAACTAAAGCGATTATTGTAGAGCTTCTCCATAAACAACATTTGACGTTAAATTATTTTCAGGTAACAAAATATACTGATGGTCGGGAGCCCCGACCCCTGATAGGGCAACGTAAAGTTGCCCATGCGTAAAACATTCTTTTCGTAAATCAATTCCTACTAATTTGAATGTTTGGCCCTGGGATTTGTTTATCGTTAGTGCGAAAGAAATTTTTACTGGAAATTGGAGCCTTTTGAAGGGTATAGGCAAATCAGTAGGGATCATGGGTATTCTTGGTATATGAGCTAATTCACCAGCTGCAGGGCCGGTGATAATCTTCGCTACTATTAAATTATCTTTTAGCTCCTTTATAAGAAGTCTCGTGCCATTACACATGTTGGGGGGGCTTAAATTTCTGAGAAGCATTATCGGCGTGCCAACTTTTAACGACAGTTCATGAGGTGGTAGCCCAGCGGGGTTCAGAGAATTTAAAAATTACTGGGGGTAGTGCACAGCGTCCTCGATGTTAGTGACGGTGTCTATGGATTTATAGCACTTAACTTCACCCGGTACTTTCTGCATAATTAAACTGTTTATTTCGTTGACTGTTTCATTCCTGGGAGAAACTATTGCTCTACAACACAGCCAACGAAAATCATTTTGATGTAAGTTTTCGATGTCAGGATATATAGCATCTATCAGACTATCTAAATTATGGACTATTTGGCCTAGAGACTCATCCAAAGTAACCGCATAATCGGTGCCCAAATTTAAAGATGGAAAAATTCCTTCTCCAAGTTTCAGCAGCTGTTGTGGAAAATTGCTATGCGTATTTCCATGTAGATGAGCTCTCATATTGGTGCGCAAATTCAAATGTTGAACAGATGTCCAAAGGTGAGACGATTTTAAACATGCCTTCATAATATCTGCTCGCGTACCTCTGTTGACGACTGGAAGCGTTTGTCGGAAATCTCCAGCAAATACAAAAGTGATACCACCCATGACATTAGCAGAGCTTCGGAGGTCTTTTAAAGTACGGTCAACGGCCTCCACATGAGCTCTATGACTCATGGTGCATTCATCCCATATTACCAACGACGCGTCTTGCAGCAACTTACCAAGAGGCCCATTTTTCCGAATAGAGCACGTAGACCGTTGATCTAAAGATACGGATAGCGGGAGTTTAAACGTAGAGTGAGCAGTTTTTCCTTCGTTCAAGAGAGTTGCAGCAATTCCTGACGAAGCAACTGCAATCGCTATCTTCCCTGATTGCCGTATCTTAGCAAGTATCAAATTTGCGAGAAAAGTCTTTCCGGTGCCTCCTGGTGCGTCCAAAAAAAATAATCTCCCCATGTTATTGTTCACGCTGTCCACAATAGTCTCATAAGCATGTCTTTGATCTGGTACTAATTTTGGCACATTGTCATTATCAAACGCTGTTAGATCATTTCTGTTATACTGTTGTACCATTGTGTCAATAGTATTATTCTGGGTACGAACGGGAGAAGGTAATCCAAAATCACTTAAATTTTTGTCGTTTAATTCTAGAAGTTTGTTTTCTATTTCGATTAATCCTTCATTATAAATGACTTCAGTGAAGGGTAAAGTGTTATCCTGATTTTGTTGTCTGATACGATGTCTAATATCTTCACAGAACTGATCTTTGAAAGTATCCCATAACTTCAATGGTTCCGATGGTTGACAAAATAAAAGTATGACTACGAACAACTCCCTTAGTTTTTTTGGACAATGTGATAACGAAGCTTCGCTTAAACTGTTACCCCAATGGTCATCGTTTTCAAGTAAACCTCGGTAATATTTTAATTTCGCCATAACTTCAAAACCAAACGTCCAATTTTAATCATTCAAAGACCAAATATTATCTCCATAAACTGTTCTTAGTGATGAAATCATTTATTTTGATAAGGATTAATAGCATGAGTAAAATAAACGCGTTTAAATGTAGTCCAAAAAAAAATTCAAGATTTTTAAATAAAAAAATGGTTGCTGTGCCTCACTCGACATAGATGGGTATAGTGTGTCGCGGACTTTTTTGTAGATATTTATAAGATCTACAATTAATTAGAACATTTTATGGTTCTATCTTTTATAGTTTAGGCAGCGTACGCAAAATAAGTAACTTTTCTGGTTGATTTTTTACACCTTGTGTCCGAAAAACCCAAATATCTTACGGAACCCTATTTTTTTCCAAAATAAAATATAGCCTATGTTACTCGTGGATAATGTAGCTTTCGAATGGTGAAAGAATTTTTAAAATCGGTCCAGTAGTTTTTGAGCCTATTCAGTACAAACAAACAAACATACAAACAAAGTTTTCCTCTTTATAATATTAGTGTAGATGAAGCATTTCCTTTGAACAATAACATATTGCGGCCGTATCCGAGAGAACAAACAAGAACAGAATTATCAAAAAAAGTATTTAATCTGCGTTTAAGCAGGGCAAGAAAAGTCGTAGAATGTGCATTTGGAATGCTAACTCAAAGATTTGAGATTTATCAAAAAAGAATGAAAATTCAACCGAAGTACTGTGACTTAATTATATTAGCAACTACATGTTTACATAACTTTTTAATAGAAAATCGGACGCCATCACCAGGACAAGAGAATGTTCTTCACAGCACTATGAATTTATTAACAGCGATGACAGACAATAATGATGAAAATAGTTCTATCGACGCAGGTATAACCATAAGGAATAAATTTAAGGATTATTTTTCAGCAAGTGGTGCTTTAGATTGGCAAGATCAAGTGGCCAATCGAGTTTCTTAAGTTATATTTAATAAAAATTGTCCGCTACTTTTTAAGTAGGTATATTGTAACGTTCAGATACTCAAACGATTTTTACGAGTAAAGTGAGGGTGCATTTAAACTCATGTTATTCCTGTTTTGACTTTGAATTTAACAAGTCACAGCACGTTAAGAAGCCCTTACTTTAGAATTCGTTCGAGTATCTGGAGATAGGTGTAAAACAATAAAATCTTAGTAGGTACTTACCACTTAATCCCACACATTTGCTTATTTCCTCCCATGCATTGTCTTTCATTACCCGATCGCTATACGATGGCTTGGTTATGTCAAATAAACACTCATATTTTGACACGAGTATTATTAATTTTTCATCAGTCATGTTTTCGTACAAGTGCACACAACTGTTCAAAAGGGCGGTAGGCGAGTGACGGCGTGCACGCAATCGGAGCCGATTAGCTGCGCGAGCGAGAAAGAGCACGCAATCGGAGCCGATCGGCTGCGCGAGCGAGAAAGAGCACGCAATCGGAGCCGATCGGCTGCGCGAGCGAGAAAGATCACGCAATCGGAGCCGATCTGCTGCGCGAGCGAGAAAGAGCACGCAATCGGAGCCGATCGGCTGCGCGAGCGAGAAAGAGCATGCAATCGGAGCCGAACAGCTGCGCGAACGAGAAAAAGTACGCGATCGGAGCCGGTCAGCTCCTCTTATTATTTCACACCAAGCGCGTTCAAGCATTCTCAATGACAAAAGCAGTGCACATGCAAAAATAAACCTTACTACAAATACTAAAAACTCTGTTTTCAACGTGATAAGAATCTGCTCTCCTCTCCGAGCCGGTCTGTGTGAACGGACCCTAATGCTGAGCGATAGCCGTTTTGCGTGGATGTGACGCATGTTTCCCTCTACCTTTTTATTTTTTGTGTTTATGTTCTTTTTGCGTCATTTTCACCGCAAATAAACGTATTTTCTTTCTTCTTTCTTTCTATATTAATATTTTAAGTAAATTAATCATTATAGTGGAAGAGCCAAGCATTCAGGTTATTTCAGTCTTTATAGTTAGCTACAAGTAGCATTAAATGTACATTAACGCCAGACGCCAGCACATCAAGCTATTACAATCTGTCAAATTTCTTTAATAGATTTTCAACTTCATCGCTAAAGCATTAAGGTTCAAAGTTGATTGGGAAAACTTGTCTGTTTCGGGTAGCTTAATGTGCTGGCGTCTGTACAATCAATATTAAATTCTTAATTGTTTATATTAATCAGTAGTTCAGAAACTCAAGATTTTCATGTAACTTTTTATACAAAAAGTGTAAAAATATAATTCTTTTAACTGCACATACATTCGTTCTTAACGGCCACGCAATTGTGACTGTTTAGGCATTGACATAAGGTTTAAATTTTAATTATTGTCACGCTGAATCATAATTTATGATGTAATGTTTTAATGTACACATTGAATACTTTTTACATACATATTATTTGTAGCGAACACTAGCTTCAAATTATGAGGTTGTGGTGATGTGAAATATTGCTTACTCTGTAAAGTTTATAAGTTGAAATAAAACATACTTCTAGACATCTAATAAGATTTTATTTTCATTAAATATCAGATTAATGGTTATAGTCTTAAATGTAATGTAATTTGTCAAGAAATATATTAAATAAGTGCCTGTTTTGTCACTAAACATAGCTACGTCATTTTGAGTTCATTTCAACCTACGTTTTTTTTTATTAGATAAATTCAAAACACTACTAAAGATAGTGCCATCCACGAAGACGCGCCCCACTCTTCGTACTAATCGCTAGTTAATTCCGCTAGTGTTTTAGTTTTTTGATACAGACTAATTACCCACTAATAAGTAATTACTGTGTATCGACAAAACTAAAACATTAGTGGAATGTTACAGTTTACACACTTGTACTATAAGCGATTAGGAAGAGTGGGGCGCGCCTTCGTGGATGGCGCTATCTGTACATGGGTATTGCACAGGATGACTACAAGTACCTACATCTAAACTACAAACACATTTAGGGTGTCCCCACATTTATCGACGCGGAATCGGCGTGCGTATCACCAAACTACTCGACTTATCGCCGAGCTAATAGGTCCGAGCCGAGCCGATGCGAATGGTATTAGTAACACCCTTATTACGTAGACATAAAGGCTTTATTGACCGGCGTTAGCAGATTCCGCGTCGATAAATGTGGTGAGACCCTTATGCGACTACAGCTTTGAAACTAAGCCGCCCGCAGCTTTTATCTGGATACAACACACCGTTGACAAACTAAACTATGATGGCAAAATCGCTATTAAATGCCATAAAAATTCTCCCAAAATAATAATACTTTGACTCCCCGAAACTAGAGCAATAGACCGCTCATATTCGTATTATTTGTTTTTCATATTCGCTATGAAATTAAGTGATGACTAGGCACTAAGAGGCCTATAGAAAACAGCAAAAACTGAGAAGCCTAAAACAATATAATTTTACCTAATTTGCGTTCGCGATTTATGTGCCAAAAATGTAAACAAATATGAATTAATGGCAAAATAACTTTAATTCCTACACAATAAAGTTCAGTTTACACTATAACTTCAAAAGTTTTTCTTAACTTTTTCAATAGTGCTAGTCACTCTGAAATCGACTTAATTTTCATTGAAATAAAGTTGATATTTGTTTAACTTGAAATAAGGTGGGAGTGTGCAGCACTGCGCACTTTTTACTATAAAGACAATCATCAGCAATCACGGTCATAAAACGTGCGAGTAGAGCGATAAATATTTAATACGGGAACCTTACTGAGTCTCGTGTTGTCTCGCTCCCAGGTATTATGACCGCGACTGTCGAACGTTGGCGTTTGCTACCATTAGCTACCATTGGTCGTAATGATAATCATATCCAGACGGAATCCGTCACCGTAGCCGCAATAGATCCTAATCGAGTATCATATAATACGAAGAAAGAGAAATAATACATTTAAACGTCTTTGTGTTTCACATAGACTGATAGAGATGCAGCAAAATTCGTATCAAAACAGTTATCATTATATAATTTCCTTTCATAATATACAATGCAACTTTTCTTTGCTTGACCGTTCTGTCCTTTAATGTGCTTGTAACTCTAATGATACTTCGTCGAAATCGGTTGAGTCATAATCAGCCTATAATATTACCACTGCTGGGACAAAAACCTCTGTCTCACAGAGAGGGAGTGGGCCATAATCCACCAACCGGGCCCAATGAGGGTTGGTAGATGTCGCATGTCTTAGAATTTTTTGGTCTAGGACATGCCATGACATCGGTTGAGTAGTTTTTTGAGAAAGCCCCGGCTAAGACGAACACAACAGAACCTTCTTTTTATTGAAAGCGGGTAAACAATCAAGGAGTTATAGGGCGCACTAAAGGACAGACATACAGGCAGAATTACGTTTTATATTATGTTAGGGTGAATCATTAAGCCTAATATATCTTACATCTATAATGAGTTTCAAGTTTACAGTGCAATAATGTAAATAGACACGACCTACAGCTAGCGTGTAGTGTTAGATACAAACACACTTCACTTAAGTATGTATTATAATTAATAATTATTTTTTATTTTAGAGCATATAGACACTTGCTACTAAACTAATTTATCACTTAGCAGGGGGATCAATAAATACTGGTAATGCTACACAATAAAATATACAGCTGTATTAGAAAGGTGTGGTCATATTCATACAGACCATCAAAGTCAACAACTTTCTCCATGTGACAAACATTGTAATCGTGAAAAAATTATCAACTGCCCCATTCAACTCTTCAATACCTACTCGATCCAAGTCTAAACCACATGACCACACTTTTCTTATACATGCTGTAGATATACATTATCAATGGCTTTGTCTGGGACCATAGCCATACTAACTTTACTTGGCTTAGTAATTGGGTATGATCATTCTAAATAGTGACTATATTTTATGCAATAAAAATAGGTACTATTCATGTTATATTAGGTCCTTACATATGAAATTGGCGTTTTTCGTACTGGCCACTTTAATCACGAATTTCTCCTCTTTGGTAAGGAATTCCAAATTCAAATTTGTACAGCTATTTACTCATGTATTTGTGCTTCGATGACCGTCATTCATTTGTTTTTTTTCTTCTGTTTTTTCTGTTTGCGTCACTCATTTTACAAAATGGAAAATTTAAAATATCGCATTATTTACGAGTACGAGTTCCGCCGTGGCACTAGTGCTGCGGAAACGACTCGAAGGGTGAATGATGTGTATGGCGGTCATGTTGCAAAAGAAAACACAGTTCGTTTTTGGTTCCAACGTTTTCGTTCTGGAAATTTCGACCTGCAGAACAAGCCCCGTGGACGGCCTGAGACCCAAGTTGATAATGGAGAATTGAAGGCTATTGTGGAAGCGGACCCATCGCAAACCACGTCCGAGTTAGCTGCAGGCTTCGATGTTAGTGATAAAACTGTTTTAATTCACTTGAAGCAAATTGGGAAGATTAAAAAGCTTGAAAGGTGGGTACCTCACGAATTGACTGAAGCAAACCGGCAAACGCGCGTCGACTGCTGCGTTACATTACTGAACCGGCACAACAATGAAGGTATTTTAAACCGAATCATTACCTGTGATGAAAAATGGATTCTTTACGATAATCGGAAGCGCTCAGCGCAATGGTTGGATCCTGGCCAGCCAGCCAAATCCTGCCCCAAGCGAAAATTAACCCCAAAAAAGTTACTTGTAAGCGTTTGGTGGACTAGTGCCGGTATTGTTCATTACAGTTTTCTCAAATCTGGCCAGACTATTACAGCTGATGTCTATTGTCAGCAATTACAAACCATGATGGAAAAGCTAGCGGCTAAACAACCAAGGCTGGTCAATCGCTCCACGCCACTGCTGGTTCACGACAACGCCAGACCACACACTGCGCAACAGACGGCTACCAAATTAGAAGAGCTTGAATTGGAATGTCTTAGACATCCTCCGTACTCCCCGGACCTTGCTCCAACAGATTACCATTTTTTTCGCAATTTGGATAACTTTTTGCAAGGGAAAAAATTCAACTCCGATGGGGCAGTCCAAATCGCCTTCAAAGATTTTATTGATTCCCGTCCGACTGGTTTTTTTAGTAAAGGGATCAATGAACTACCTATAAGATGGCAAAAGTGCATTGAAAACAATGGTTCATACTTTGATTAATTAAATATATTATATTAAAAAATATTCGACTTTTTGTTCCTTCCATACAAAACGCCAATTTCATATGTAAGGACCTAATATTTATCAGATGGTACACTAATATGCAAATAGACACGATAAACGCACACAAATTATTATAAGCGTCACTTCGCTACAATAAAGTAGCTATACGAAATAAATACCACACAAACTTTAAAAAAAAAGTCTATTATTTAAGGCTGGGCCAAATGCTTTATTAAGCACACAAAATCACCCTGAGTTTTACCTCGATTGAATGAATACTTAGTACAATATCTAACACATCATTTTACCCAACTGCGGCCAAAATAAAAGAAGGGTAATATTTCGTATCCCAAGCAATCCAATAGTTTATACATCCATTTTCTTTTCACTGAAAAAACCCGTTCGTCTGATGGATTATCATAGTATAGTACGCGCCACGAAAGATGAGACTTGACTTTTATCTTAAACTTTATTTTTTCGCAATAAATATTATAATATTGTTAAGAATTTTTATCTAAATGTCATCGATGAATCCCTGAATAGATATTACACATTATGGGTAACTATTTCGTACACGACTTACCTGCGCAAACTCCCTACTACTGAGCTTGTCAAGTCTCATCTTTCGTGGCGCGTATTATACATGACGTTGACAAAATTGTGGTGACTCCCACAAAAGCCAATAATCAAAAGTTGAACTCATTCATAAAAATAGTGTTCCAGCCTTAAATAAAATTTGCTAATAGATCAAACTAGGCTCATGTAAAGATGTGTAAGTATGTAATATTCTTACAAACATTATGAAAACGAATATGCAATGCAACCATTATAGTGCAAAATGTGCTATTTTGTTTGATTGTATAGTGTTAGGATTTAATCCTAATGCCTTTTTACTTTGTAATGTAGTGTAATCCCACGCTAATGCCTTTTTACTTTGTAATGTAGTGTAATCCCACGTGCGTCCTAACCAAAATGATCCTTCGTAACTTCGTACTAATACGCGAACGTAGCGTAGCGTTCATAAATGGCAGAAAACCGGACGGCGCCCTCTGGAGGTGCGACACCTCCAGAGGGCGCCTGCATTTGGGTTAGCCGAAAAAAATTAACGCGACGGATCATTTAGTTAAATGAGGACGCAGCCTATGGCGTTTTGGCGTTGCATTGCACTGAAAATAATGCATCTTATACATTTCCGTGTACCTGCTACAATTATTCATACACCCCTTAAAATACATCCATCCATACATTTGATTATATCTTACCAATCAGCATAGTATATTACATTTTCAAACATACATAAAATCACATCTTTTCATATGGGAAATATGCATCTAGCATACTTCCTTCGCTTTATTACGTTCAAACATTTTGTCATACACTCGCGCCAGTAGCGAATACTACACACCCGACATTTTTTTAAATACCTGTCAGGGAAGGAGAATAGACTTCCATGAAATCCATGTCCAATCATTCATAGTTGTACAATGGATCTTTTGACGCGTGGCCAAAATAGAAACGAACGCCACTGCCATCTTGTTTTATCAATTTTCTTGCAATTTTTTACAAAACAAATCCACTAATGTTTACCAATTGCTCTCCAAGCGCCAAAAAATCCTTCTAGCATTGTACCTGTACAAATTGTGTACAGTACCTTAAGAGCGTTTACGACGTACGGCATTTCATAAAAACTTTCAAGCCCTTGTTTTTCGAAATTAATGAACCGACTTTAATGAAGCTTCGTACGCATAAGCAGGATACAAAGGTCTAAAAAGTTAGTAAAGAACATTTTCGAAATGTCTTATTTAAAACAAGATAACTGGAAATCTCTGTTTCTATGGAAATTTTAAAATCGGTCTAATTTGGCTGTAACACTATTTTTCGAAAATGTTAACTAACTTTTTAGACCTTTCATTAAAATTGGTTCATTCATTTCGAAAAACAAGGGCTTGAAAGTTTGTATGAAATGCCGTACGTCGTAAACTCTCCATCGGCTTAAGAAAGAGTGTCACACAGCTGATGAAAAAGAGAGACAACACCAAAACTACAAATTTCGATGTGCATATTAAGACCGTGCATTCTAAAAGTTGGCAACGTCGCAAATAGCTATCAAATATTACCTTGTGAAAGAGCGAAGGGATAGTTCTCCCGTTTGCGCGGGCGCGCGCGGGGAGAGGGGTGAGGGACGGCGCCCGCTGCGCTGCGAGCGCGCCGCCTTCGTTCCGGTCCGCACTTCCGTAGTCCAGAAACGCGATTACTGGCGAGAGCACGCCCCTTTTCAATCACAACGGTCCGTCTCGCGAGTGCAAACAATAAAACTTTGATTACTGAGTTCCTCTTTCAGCTCAGTAAGTGGGATTCGATTCCATAAACGCCCACTAATTAATAAATGTGAACTCGAATGAATATAAACGTCGTATATTATTAGTATTACGTGAGTGTTTTTGTTGTGTGAATTGTGTAAACGTGCGTGTGCGCGAAAAAGAGCGCGAAAATGAGCGCGGATATAAAAGAAGAAATTAGCCGCATTCGTCGCGAGCTTTTAACAAATTTAGAAGAACAATTAAAACACCGCGTGCGTAAACTGGAAACGGAAGTTTACGGCGCGCCGGTTTCCCGTGATATCGATGAAGAGGGCTCTTTGACACCACCAATACCTACACCATTGACCATCGGACATGTGATACCGGCCGGGCGAGGCTGTGGTCATCAAGCAGCGCATGGGAGTGCATCCTGTACCTCTGTTCCTGCCACGACGCACCAACATGGCTACTTCACGAGTTCGTGGACGCCTGCCACTACCGGTAACGGTCACCGGGCGGTTCCGGTAACCACTGGACCAGTCGCGTCATTACCGGCGGACCCGACACCGAATATGTCAGCCCCACAACTGGATTCAGGTATTTCTCAGTTAGCGATGCCGGGCGCCCCGTCGCTTGGCGTCCATAGCACGGTCGGCGAGTGCGGGTTATCAGCCACGCGCGCCGATGAGCTTTCACGTGTTATTAACACGTTACCTACCCGCGCCGGTACGCCGTCGCAACTGAATTTTACGACTTTAACGCCTACAAATACGGGGTATGTTGCACCTCCATCATCACTGCGATATGTAGGTCGTAGCGACCCTATACCGGAATTTGACCCCCAGAAAACTCTAATTACGATGGAACTTTGGATTCGTAAAATCGAAGGTATATCTAACATGTATGGCTGGGACGAAAAGACTACTATTTTCAATACTTCGTCAAAACTAAAGGGCTACGCTCGTCAGTGGTTTGATAATTTAATAGACGTGAATGTGACTTGGTCGGATTTTAAGTCAAAGTTAATGGTGGCTTTTCCGTCCCAGAAAAGTAAATTGAATATGTTACGTGATTTAGTTAATGTCGTACGGAAACCCGACGATGACTACATGCAATTTTATTATGATAAATTGGCTTTGGGCAATTCTTGTGGCCTTCCGCCATCGCTCACCACGGAAATTATAATTGGCACGATTGGTAGTCAGATCGTAGAGGTCGGCGCGGTTTCCGCGGCTTGTAATGACCCCACTAAGTTGTTGAAATACCTATCCGCACTTCGTACCGCCGAAGGAACAAGTCATATTGTGCCAAGTGTAAATTCCTCTTTTAAAAAGATAAGATGCAATCTTTGTAAAAAGCGCGGTCATATTGCAACGAATTGCAATTACAAGGCGCGTGATAAAGCAACTATTTGCGCTTTTTGCCGTAAATCGGGCCATACGGAAGACAAATGTTTCCGCAAAGCAAAAAAATGCACGTATTGTGGTAAATCGGGCCATAGTAAGGATGAATGTTTGAAACTTAAGGCTCGAAAGTCGCACATCAATAATAATAATAATTCGAACGCTGGCGCATCCCAGTCGGTACATGCTATAAAAAACCAGTCATCAAGCTCGAAATATTATTTAAACGCAAGGGTCAATGACCACCCCGTGAAAGCTTTTATTGACTTCGGTAGTTCGTGTATAACTATTACTAACTCTATGTCACAAAAATTAAATCTCGAAGTGCAACCCTGTCAATCGAATAGCGTTATTAGTGGTTTTGGTGGTTCGAAGATAATACCTATTGGTGAAGCGTATGTAAAGGTGTGTGCGGACGAAGCTTCGTGCGACGCGAGCGCTTATATTGTGCCAGACAGCGCACAAGACATCGGTGTGATTATAGGTCAACCATTCACAGATTATCCAGACGTGTACGTCATTAAGACACCTACGTGTTTAAAAATGTATAACGCTAATAATTTACGCGAGTTACCCGCCGTTTGTGAGGATATCGAGCATGTGAAGTTGGTCACGGAAAGTTCAGTCGCGTTGTCGCCAGGAGTAAACAAAATAATAGTTTCATGCGACCAACTACTATTCGGACATGCGTCCGTACGTCACACCGAACATCAAGCTCCGAGGGCTGAGTGCGTTATTCCACAGAGCGATATCGAGTTTATTGACGGAAAGGCAGTAATGAATATAATAAATACGAGTAATAGTTCATTTGACTTACCTGTTAATCGATGCGTAGCACGCGCCGCGATAAACGATAGTGGGAATACGTACAAAATAGGTGACGATCTCGAATCGGACGTGTTATCGAAACTCGAGTCGATTTTGCAAGAATACTCGGAATGTTTCTCGGGAGTAGACGACAGTAGAATAGGAAAATGTTCTGTTAAGATGCATATTGAGTTGACGGATAAGGAAAAGGTCGTATATTACCGACCATATCGCATGTCCGCGAGTGATCGTGACAAGGTCCGCAATATCGTTAGTGATTTAAGGAGTAAAGGTATTGTGGAGGAGTCCACTTCACCATACGCGAGCCCTGTCATTCTCGTGACCAAAAGGACGGGAGAGCCGCGCATGGTCGTCGATTATCGCGCGCTTAATAAAATTACCAAAAAGGAGCGCTACCCTTTACCGCTGATACAGGACCAACTAGATCGACTTTCGAATGCGCGTGTTTTCTCGTGCTTGGACATTTTATCGGCTTACCATTGCATTCAAATCGATGACGAGAGTAAACACTATACCGCGTTCATCACGCCGGACGGTCTTTATCAGTACACTCGCATGAGCTTCGGGTTAGTTAATGCGCCAGCGGTGTTCCAACGCGCTATAGACGAAATCCTCGGGCCGTTAAAATTTAAATTTAGCACGGCTTACTTAGACGATATTTTAATTTACTCGAACTCGGAAAATGACGCGTTAGACCATTTAAGAGCAATTTTAGAGCGGATTCGAAAAGCCAACGTTACACTGAGACTTGATAAGTGCTCATTTTTAGTGTCTCGTGTCGAGTATTTGGGCCACGAAGTGTGTAATGGCGAAGTAAAACCGGCTCAACATAAACTGAATGCTGTGCACGATTTTAAACAACCCGAGAACGTACACCACGCAAGACAATTCATGGGTCTAGCGAACTACTTTCGTAAGTACGTACGTAACTTTGCTTCGCTAGCTCGACCTATCACGCTATTGACTAAAAAAGACCAACCATGGGTCTGGGGCACTGCACAACAGCAGGCCTTTGATAGCATTAAGAACATACTAGTAAGTCGTCCGGTACTATTATTATTTCACCCGGAGTATGAAACACAAGTGCACACCGATGCCTCTAAAATCGGTCTGGGGGGTATTCTGCTTCAAAAACCGCCTAATGGTACTTACCAACCAGTCGCATACGCTAGCCGCCAGACGACCACCGCGGAGCAACACTACCATAGTTTCGAACTTGAGACATTAGCTGTTGTCATGTCATTACAGAAGTTCAAGGTCTACTTAACGGGTTTAAAATTCACCATTGTAACTGATTGCAATGCTCTGCGGTGGACGTGGTCAAAGCGGGACCTGAACCCGCGCATCGCTAGATGGTGGCTCGAAGTTCAGGGATTTAACTTTGACGTGGAATATCGACCGGGCAAGGCCATGGCTCATGTGGATGCATTGAGTCGTAACCCAGTTGAATCCGTTATGCGTTGCACAGACGGGGATCTTATTGAAAGCATGCAGCACGCTGACGACTCAATCCGATCCACTATAGGGCAGTTGAAGGACGAAACATCCGTGGGCAATAACAACGGCCTAGGACGGGATTACGTTTTAGAGAATAACGTTTTATTTAGAAAAGTGAACGGTCAAAACAAAGTGGTAGTACCACGTCAGTCTCGCTGGTCAATCATGCAAACTTTTCACGATAACAACGGTCATGCCAACCATAATAAAACCTATGACGCCATGAAGGAAAAGTATTGGTTTAGTGGTATGAGGCGGTTTGTGCAGAAGTACGTCGGTGGTTGCATACCATGTCAGTACGCAAAGAAACCGACCGGTCGTAAAATAGGACTATTACATCCTATAGAGAAGGTAGCTGTACCGTTTCACACCGTTCACGTGGACCACCTCGGTCCATTCTGTAAAAGCCCATCAGGTAAAATGTACATACTCGCCATTATAGACGCGTTCACGCGTTTCATCTGGATTGAGGCGGTACGCGATGCTGGTTGTGACAACGTATTAAAGACATTTGATCAGTACATTAAAACGTTCGGATTGCCGAGCCGTATAATCAGTGATCGCGGTAAAGCCTTTGACTGTCATGAGTTCAAAAGGTATTGTCGTGATAGGCAAATCAAACACGTACTAACCGCGGTGGCAAGTCCAAGGGCCAATGGGCAAATTGAGCGGTTCAATCGCACAATATTGGATGCTCTGGTCGCCTACCTCGGAGAAGAGGATCAGAACCGTTGGGAGGAATATTTGCCCAAGGTACAGCTCGGGATTAATTCCAATACCAATAATAGTACAGGGAAGTCACCACTAGAGCTACTATACGGTTTCCGACCACGACTGTCGGGAGACATAGTTGTACCTACGAGGTCTGATATCAGCTCTCTTCGGGCTGGCGCTATCACTCGCTCTCGAGAAGCCGCCCAGAGGTCAAAGACCAATTTTGATAAAAAGAGACGTGAGGGTGCTCCATTTAAGGAAGGCGATCTCGTCCTGGCTGAACGTAAGGTATTTAAGAAAGGGTTACGCAGCGGCAAGCTTATGCCTCGTTTCGATGGTCCATTTGTCGTGCGTAAGGTTTTACCTCATGACCGTTATTTAATCAAAAGTACCACCTCTCGTGGTCGTCCTTACGAAAACGTCCTTGCCAGAGATAAGCTCAAGCCTTTACAATACCCTAACGAGTCAACTTCCGATACTGATTGATAACAGGGTGGAAGTTGTTTAGATTATTGTATGTTTATTATTATTATTTTTTTTAAATTAAGTGTGTAGCTAATCGTTTCAATTATCATTATAAGACTAACATATATACCATGGTTAATTGACGTTAAATAATAACCCACGTACCGGGTTGCATGTTAAACGTATTGATATGCGTGCCTTAATGTCACTATAACAGGTAGTTCATTAATTGTTACTATTAAACACATATGTGTGTAACCGTGTGTAAAATGTGTATTGACAGTTGTTAGTGGTGGATGTCGAAATGTTTACAGTACTTATTTTTCAATTATTACTTATTATTATAATAAGCAACTTAATTAATAACAAACATACCTCTTAAGTATTGATGTTAATGTTGTGAGCCACTACTCTGTGGCCGCTGCAACTGTTCACTTAATATAATATATTATTCATTTGTTTGATGCGAATTTTGTTATTAATTGTGAGTCACTAAACTGTGGCCACTACAGTCGATGATCTACTTATAACACAAGGGTACCCTACTAAATAAAGCGCTAAAATGAACATGCATGAAGGACAGATACCGCATTGGTGTCGTCGTTTGAACGAAGGCCTCCTCAGACTGGTGGTAGATACAGGGTGTCGTTCTTGTCGACGGGCGCATTTATAAAGTGTCAGTCACTTGCAACAGACACGCAGTGTCGTCACCGTCGATAGACACATTGGTAAAGTGTCATCCGCAGATGATAGACAACAGGGACGGCACATCCAGTGTCATCATCTGATAGACACATTCATAAGGTGTCGTCTGATATAATCACGATAGATGCTCAGCTCGTCGTCGTCTGACAGACACATTCATAAGTGTCCTCATTATTTTATGGTGCCAGACACATTCAGAAGTGTCACGACAGTGTCTCATGGTGTGGCTGTCTAACAGGCGCATCGATATACCTACACTCCCCAATCCTTTTTTTGTGAGATTAAGAACTCACCTTAACCAGTTGACCTCGAGAGTCGGTATTATTAGTTCCAGGATAGGCTACCCGGGGCGGGCAGCTTCATCAGGAAAGGCCGACTGAAAGAGCGAAGGGATAGTTCTCCCGTTTGCGCGGGCGCGCGCGGGGAGAGGGGTGAGGGACGGCGCCCGCTGCGCTGCGAGCGCGCCGCCTTCGTTCCGGTCCGCACTTCCGTAGTCCAGAAACGCGATTACTGGCGAGAGCACGCCCCTTTTCAATCACAACGGTCCGTCTCGCGAGTGCAAACAATAAAACTTTGATTACTGAGTTCCTCTTTCACTTGTTTTGTCAATAATACTGTATGGAAATATAAAATTTAGCGCACTTAAATATTGGTTATGAGTTGTAATAATAATCATTCTTTTAACTGAATAAGGTATTGAGACAGTTTTCAGATGTAAAAAGAGCATTTGGAAAGTTTACAAGTGTTTTTTTTACATCTAAAACTAAATATTCAGTGTAACGATATTAGTAACTCAAATTGTTTGATATAAGTATTTAACAGCTATTGGCGACGTTGCTTACTTTCAGTTTGCAAACATGCACGACCTTAAAGGCAGCGTTATTAATCTGCGTCTCTTTTCGGTTCAGAACAAATCATACGAGAGAAAGTGTTGTGTATGAATAAAAGAAACGATTTATCTTTCGTCATCATCCTGAATTCTGTTGGTATTCCTGCCAAACACAGCAATCACTGGCCTGCCAGTAAGAATAGTGCCGTTGATCTCTTCCAGCGCCTGGATCGCTAGCTCTTCGCCTGTTGAAGAAAAAAATCGCATTAATTAGGTCCCTAAGTATTATAACTTTTGATAATCGCGCAGACATAGATTCTATGAGCTTTACTACTGTCTGATTTTTGTAACTACCGCCACCCCACCAACGCCAATCTCTTCCATATTTGGGAAATAATTAGTACTCAATTGCTACTACATAGTACTCAAACAAAAAAATTGGTACCTTAGTAGTTTTCGAGATCATCGACTTTGAAGGTGGTCGTTCTCGAAAACTACTAGGTAACGTATAAAGGTATGATTCCGATCTCGGCAGCACGCAGCAGTGCTGCCGCGGCAGTGCGGTCGCAGCACTACTGGTCCTCATACATTTTCTATGGGTTCATATGAGATTACATTCCGAGCACGGCAGCAATGCTGCGCGACATTCCTATAGAGAATGTATGGGGACCAGCAGTGCTGCGGCAGCACTGCTGCGTGCTGCCGAGATCGGAATCATACCTTAATACGCGCCACGAAAGATGAGACTTGATGAGCTCAGTAGTAGGGAGCTTGCGCAGGTAAGTCGTGTACCTACGAATAACGAAATAGTTACCCATAAGGGCCAGTTAAACGCGGCGCGCAGTTTTCAAGATAGCAATACAATTATAGACCTTACCTTCTACACAAAAAGGTACACAATTCTGTGTGTCTACTACGTCGAGAAACGCAGCGCGGCGCCGCGCGCCCTCCTCACTGATGTGTACCTTTTTGTGTAGTAGATAAGGTCTATAATTGTATTGCTATATTTGCCATCTTGAAAACTGCGCTCCGCGTCGCGTCGCGTTGTGAACTGACCCTAATGTGTATATCTATTCAGGGATTTATCGATGACATTTAGATTAAAATTCTTAACAATATTATGATAATCCGGTTAGACTGGAAACCGACCCCAACATAGTTGGAAAAGGCTAGGCAGATGATGATGACTATGAAAATTATTGCGAAATAATAAAGTTCAAGATAAAAGTGAATTCTCATCTTTCGTGGCGCGTATTGTACCAATTTTTGAAATGAAAACTTCTTTAGGCGCGTTGGGCATTTTTTGAGATGGGAAAAAGTCATTGAACTCGCGACACTGTTACCGACACCGCGAAGCATTCGGATGTCTTCGGGATGTACTCGGTTTTTATATATTTCCGATATGTGAGTGAGCGATGGCAAAGTACTCTATTTGTGTTTTGTTTTCACTTCTGTCGGCACTCCCGGAGTGCCAGTCTTTTTTTTTTTTTTTTTAATACATTTTACAAAACAATTGCGCAACGACAACGAGCATTCAACATCATTCGAGCGCCAAAAGATCCTTGTACAGTCCCTTTACAGTGGATTTACCTCTGATTTTGCATCATTGTCAGTCACTGTGATCTTTCTTGTTGTTACAATAAAATTAGATTGCTATTGGGTTGCTTCTGACAAAGTCTCAGAGGTAAAATATCTGTGAATGGACGGTAGCAGTGTATCGACTTGTTTCATACTAATAAAATCCTAACTAATAATATACATGCGAAATGCGATTGGCGTTGGTGGGGCGGCGGTAGTCACGAACATGGGTACCTAACTAATATTCGCAAGATATAATATTTCAATATCAATATTTTATTTTTAACACATTGTAAATGTACCCCTGAGACGATCTGAACACTTCTTTTCATCCATTTTTAACCGACGAAAAAAAAACGGAGGAGGTTCTCAAGTCGACGCGTATACTTTTTTTTTATGTATTTGATCAGGCATAACTTTTTACAGAGTAGTCCGATTTTGATAACTCTTTTTTTAATTGTCAAGTACAATTATCTTGTTTCGGAAAATTATTTAACGCAAGCATCGTGGTAAATTGTTAGGTCTTAGTTAAATTAGTTGAAAACTCCAATGGATATTAGTAAAAATACAGAGTTTAGATTACATGGTTGCAGAGATTGGAGTGCAATAGTTCATCAAATATTTTACTAATACCAAAATCTAGGAAACACAAGTTCTTGCACCTTTGCACACAGCAAGCACACACAATAGTTTCGCAAAGGCACAAAAAATATTCAAAATCACAATTATTTAACACAAAACAAGAGCATGGACTTACTTCGGAAAGCCACAAAGGCCTGTCCCCTCATGCGGCCCGTCATCAGCCGTAGATCCACTGGCCCTCCATTGGCCAGCACGAATTGGTTGAAGAGCACCAACAGCTGCTCCTGACTGACTCCAGGAGCTATATTCTTTAGATATAGGACCTGGGAGGAAAAGTGAAGATGTTATTATAATTTTACACAAGTAGTGCAACGCAAGCCTAAAGTTTACACAATAGACAAGCTTCGTTTATTTCTACCCTTAAGATTAGCAAATTACAAAAAACCTACGTAATAACTTTCTTTCATGTTGTATGAACAATAATGCATAACAGCGGCCACAAAAATAAGCCTGGCGAGCTATCCGCCAGTGCGTCGCGCTGCGGCCCAACTATGCTCGAGTCTCAGTGCACTGGACTGGATACACAGTTCAAATTCAAAATTGGAATTGACTGAAAAAATTATTCATTTGAAGTGCGGCCGAACACAACCTCTTTTGTGCTTATTTGCACTTGCAACGCAGTGCCCTGCGGCTGTAATGTGCGCTTAGCTTTATAAGATTAAAACCAGAGTCTCGAGGTACCTTCTGTGAATGTAAGTTTACTTCTACAATTTATCAGTTATACATAGCTCTTTAAGGCTCGTATTACAGAACTTCAACAAGACTCAGTAATCCATGAGTTTAGAGTGAGGTTCTGTAATACTGGCCTTAGACTGACCGAGCAGAGGTTTCAGTACAGGTTTTATTAAAAACTACAACTACAGCGTTATTAGAATCAAAGGTATTTCAGTAAACATACCTTCGAAGGTATTCCAGGCTCATAATCCTTGAATCGGTCTATCTTCTTTATATCATCCACACACATCTTGGTTCCCTCCAACAGCTGCGATTCAGCTTCGTTGATTGGCATCACAATATCCACCGCCCTATATTCCTCCTGCTCAGCTTGCACTGGTTCTAATCTCACGATTTTGTTATCTCTGACTGTATACATTGTCCGTAAATGCGGACCCATCGCATTCTCTTCTTGATCTCGACTTGTAATGGTGTGCGGAATCAAACGAGGCATCTCCCTCATATCCCAGAGGCTTCCGGGTCGATCCACTCTTGATGTACTGGGTATTGTGGCGATGTTAAATGGGTTGTCCTGGACCAACCTCTCCTTCTTCCTCTGCAAGCGTCGGAGCAATTTGCGCCTTTTTGTTAGAGGTATCATGTCTGATTTGATGTGTCCCAATAGATGCTCTTCTAAATCTTTAAGCTCGTTCATTGGGTGACCCTCAGGGTAGAATGTGATAGGATTCTGTTGAAGTCTCTCTATGAGATTATCAGGTGTTGTGGCAGATGACGTGCTTGGCTGTTCTTCATGAGGAGTACTATCACTAAAAAAAATTCTAAAATGTATCTTGCTAAGAAACATACATGATTATGAAACATTGACATGAAAATCATGTTGATAAGTAGTTGAATTCAGAATAAATAAATATATTCGCTCTAATACCAAAATAGACTGTTTGCCAAGATAGCAAACAACTATTTTGAAGGTGATAGTGTTTGTACAAAGTACTTCACTTGAGCTTAAAATAGTGTTGCTGCTGAGGTGGACACTCTACTGCTTATCACCCTCTATGAAAAAATAAGTAAGTGCAACTTAAGAATAAGAATAGTAGGTTTATTAGTTTACATAAAATTTTGAGTAAACAATTACGAACGAAGGCACAATGCTTTTCGTGCGTTTATTTTTATTTTTTCACAAACTTTTTTTTAATTTGGCTCGTGCGCGTTTTTCTTTATCATACAGCCACTTGCTCATCGCTTCGCATCGCAATTGATCGCTTTGGTGATTGGAACTTTTACTAACAATATCCACATTCCAAATTCAAAGCACTTTTAGCCCCTAGGGATTAAAGAGCTATTTTAGTCCCTGTTTGCGATGAATACACTAGCTCTTTTTGAATAAATGTGATAAAAAAAAAAAAATAATTTACCTTTTATTTACGTTGTGCATGTTGCTAATTTTATTGTATATTTCTTCTAATTTATTTTTTAATATCCCGGATTCGATCTTCTTGCGTTGGTCTAGAAGTCCTGCCTCATTTTCTTGGTATAACTTTATTTCTTCACTAGTGAGGCCAGCTTTCTTCAACCATTCCTGATGATGCACTTCTTCTTCAGCTTTCCGAAACTCCTCCATCGATGATAGTCCATATTTTGTAAAAGGCAAAACCTCTGTTGTCTTTTCAAAATCCTTCGGCACTGATTCCGAGCTAAGAAGTAACAAAAGCGAGTATTAAATTTATAAACCAATAAATATATGACGTATCAGAAGTCAGTTGCTAATTTCTTGTGTCATAATTACTTACCACATCGTGAAATCAATTTAATAATCTTTGCATCCAGTATTTCACAATACAATTTCCATGCAATAAAACAAATTAACAAACAAGCAAAACAAAAAATTTACAATACTTTATTTTCCCGTTTTGACAGTTCATGGATGCGAGCTCGAAATTATTGAAACGATCGATAAGCAAATTCGGCTTTGGAACATTGCTGTTACAGTTAAAAAAAAAATTCGTTTTAAAATACGGGCCACGCACCTGGTTAACTGAGCCTAAAGAAGAAGAACACTACTGGACATGACCTCCCTAAAGCATCGCCAACGACCATTCATACGCTTAGCTTCAGGCATGCTTCAGGCGTAAGTAAATTCTCGCAACCTTTACCAATTAAAGTTTTCAGTTCTCTTAGTTCTCCTGCAAATCATATCATTTTTTATTCGATCACGCATTTTAACTTCAAGCGTATTATGCATAGCCCTTTGCATTGACCTTTGGGCGACTTTGAGTCTTCTTAACAGGACCATTATAAACGACCACGTTTCTGTGTAATAAATAAAAGGTGAGTCCTAGTAAAAATAAGAAATAAAATAACGTCGTAAACTTCCTATAGCCCATTAAAGTTATAATTTATTTTTAAATTTAATTAGATTTATGGTGAAATTCTCGCAAATTGTGTTTAAAGCGATATGAGCTATAAAAAGGACATTAAAACGTCTAAGAACAATAACAAAGCTTCGAACAGTGCTTGGTTACAGCCAGTCCAGAAACGGTGTTTTATGCGCGTTCCGCCAGCAGCATACATAGGTAACATTTATTATTTTATGACTGTCTGTCCATTGGAGCAACTGAGGTAGGGACGGTAGGGTATTTTACTCTATATGAGAAAAAATCTAAAAATATATTATTGAGATAGCTTAGGCAAAAAGCAGTCTGAAAACGTTAGTTTTAGTTCATAAAATAACAAATTAAATTTTAATCAATTCAAAGGTTTCAGCTTTTTTAATATGTTTCATAACACCATTTTAAATAGTATTGCAACCGTGTTATTACGCATTGACATAGCCTATCTCAATGTTATTACGTCATACGGCTATGTAAACTTTTTTTTTTTTTTTTTTTTCCTTTTTGGCAATTGAGCCGTTGTCGACTATTCTGCCAGTGTCGCGTATAGACGGCAGCGCGGCGGCGAGCCGTCGACTTTAAACTTTGTGGTAGTTCTACAGGTTCTGTTAGTAGCTGTAAAAAAAAAAACGAGGACAAGGGTTAGTAGAACATATATTCTAAAGTAGGGTACATCACAAAAACATCTATTTACACAAGTATTACGCACCAATTATGTTATTTACAATTTTATATTATTTTCGTTTAAAAAAGTTGTTAAAATATTAATAATTTTGGGAGAGAAATGGCATAAGAGGAAATGGAAGTTGGTTGGGAGAGGAATGTTACATTTAGAAATTTTGTTATAGAGGTCAAAGGATTTGGTGTTCAAGGAGCAGGAGAAAAATATATGGTCCAAAGTACCGTCCGCAAGACCGCATTCGCATAGGGAACTGTCTCTAACATGGATCTTGTTCAGAAAAACTGGGCTGCAACAGTGTCCAAGTCTAAGTCTGCAAAGCGAAGAAACAGTTCTTTTGGCCAATTTTGGGTATTTAAAAAACCAAGGTTTCCGCTGGACGTCGGGCTGTATAGCTGCATAGTAGACGCCCTTGGTTTTCGAGGTCTCATTCCACTTTTTTGTCCACGAGGCGAACAATTTGGGTTTGGCACCATTTCGCAAATCATAGTTATGGGCTAAGTAGTGCTTTCGATCGGCCGGGTTTGACGTGGCATACTTTGCTAACGAATCAGCACACTCATTGCCAACAATACCCGAGTGACCAGGAATCCAGGCTATTTCGATGTCCAAGCCGTTTTGGGAACAGTCAAATAACAGGTTCTTAATTTCTATTATGATTTTACTGTGGATTTTACTATGAAGTTGATTTTGTTTTAGGGCCTGAATACTACTTCGCGAATCTGAAAAAATTACTGCTTTAGCTATTTTATGTGACTTTATATAATGTATGGCTTCTAAAATACCAATGCACTCTCCTGTAAAAACTGATGCTTCTGGTGGACATTGAAAAAGTAGGGCAATTTTGGAATTTTGGAAATATACTGATACACCTGTACATTCTGATTGTGATAATTTTGATGCATCAGTGAAGAAAAAATTCCAACCTTCCCAGTATCGTTTGACGGCTATCTCGAAGTCTCGTCTTGCGTTTTGGGAATTCTTTGAAATACCTAGTCCCAAAACGGCTTTTGGTTCGAAGTGGATCGTTTCATATGCAGCAGAAAAGACGGGGAGGATTGGATATTTGCAAACAGGTGAAGAGAGGTGTTTAAGCTCTCTATACCTATTTATCAATAGGGGAACTACTTTATTGTTCCAATAAGGAGAGTTATTGAAGGAGAGGTCGATTTGCTCTAAAATTGGGAGTAAAGGATGGGATGAAAGAGGGAATACTTTAGATAGAAAGCGATCTGCCAAATACTGTCTTCTTAGGTACAAGGGCGGTTCTGCACATTCGACTTGAAGCGCATTTATGGGGGAGGATCTCATAGCTCCAATAATTATTCTCAGACATTTGGCCTGGATGCTGTCTAATTTCTTGAGCGCTTCTTTGTTGCAAGGCTCAATAAGGAAGCAACAATAATCCAGAGCGCTTCTGGTCAACGCATTGTAGACAAGTTTGAGGGTGTAGGGGTGAGCTCCCCACCACACCCCGGCCAAAGCCTTAAGGACTGACACGGAGCGTTCACATTTTTGGACCGTGTTATTAATATGGTCAATCCCAGACAATCTCGAGTCTAACGTTACTCCCAGGAACCTAGCCTTATCCTTAACTGGAATGATTTGTCCATCAATACTAATATCTACTTGTGGAACAGAACGCTTGCGGGTAAAAATGACCGCTGTACTCTTTGGAGCACTTAAAGATAACCCGTGGTCAAGGAGCCATTGGTTTAGTGAAGACAGAGAGACATTCATGGAAAGAGCGGCATCCTGAATGGAATTGCCAGTGACCAGTAATGCAATATCGTCAGCATACTGAAGGATTTTGCAGTCATAATTTAGAGATGAAGACAAATTTGCTGTATATATGTTGTATAATGGGGGACTCAAAACAGAACCCTGAGGTAACCCTCTCCATACTGTTCTCCGTTCAGAGTCGGCCCCAGGGATTCTCAATTGGATAGCGCGATTGGCAAAGATGCTACCAATGATACGACATATCCTAGCCGGGATTCTCAGATCGTGCAGCTTTTGCCTGAGAACAGGGAGGAGGACCGAATCATAAGCAGCTGATATATCTAGGAAAACGGCCACCACAGACTCATTCCTGCTGAGGGCCAGCCGGACCGCTGACGTGAGGATACCTACACTATCAGCTGTGCCCAGACCTTTCCTGAAGCCGAACTGAGTCGCCGGAAGCAGCCCCCCATTCTCCACCAACCACTCTAGACGATTCTTGATTAGGTGTTCTAATAGTTTAATTAGTATGGACGATAAAGCGATGGGTCTATATGAACAATGATCATTAGGATCTTTGCCAGGTTTTAATATTGGAATGACAACTTGAACCTTCCATTCTGAGGGAATATATCCGGAAGTAAAGCAAAAATTAGCCAAGTCCAAGTAGTATTGGTGGGTTTTTGGTCCAGCTTTGACGATAAAGGAGTAAGGGAATCCATCCACCCCTGGGGCAGAGTCCTTAACACGGGATAGTACAGTTTTTAATTCTTCCAAGCTGAATGGTCTGTTCGTTGGATCGCTAGTGTTGTCTACATCTTCGATGCCAACACAGCTGTCCTCTACACCCGGAACATACGCTGGAGCGATTTTGGAGAAAAACTGGTACCCTAGTTCTTCTGAGATGTTGTTCGAAGGGGCAGGTGCTAAACTACTTCTAAAATGTTTTACTTTCCGCCACACTACCGAAACCGGAGTGGATGGACTCAGCGAATGGCAATACCTTGACCAGCCTTCTCGTTTTTTCTTTTTAAGTACTTTCCTGGACTTAGCTAATATTCGCTTGAAAGCCATGAGGTTATCCAGGTTCATATCACAGTTAACAGTCTCTTCAGCCGCATTCCTGGCCCTGACCATGTCAGTACATTCCCTATCCCACCATGGCGGAGAAGGGATATGATCGGATTGGGGTTTTTTGGAAGGGAAACAGTCTTCTGCTGTAGCAGAGACAGTGGAGGAAAAAGACAAAAAACATTCCTGGGCATTATCCCCGTCGACTTTTGGAAGGGAAGATACTCTTAAGTCTAGAATTTTAGAATATAAATCCCAATCTCCTGAATCAAGTCTGTATTTTAAAAGGGGAGGGGAGACTTTTTTAGGAATATTTTTAGAAGGGAATTCGATCATGATGGGGTAGTGGTCACTTCCATAGGTCATATCCAAGCGACGCCAGATGAGTAGGCTAGATATACTGGGCGAACAGAACGTCAAGTCAACACAACTATTACTCTGTCCTGGTGCAGATCTGCGTGTAGCACTGCCGTCGTTGATGACACAGAGATCCAGATCATCCAATATATCCAGCAAGCCAATGCCAAAGTTATCGCAAGTATCTGATCCCCAACGATAGTGGTGACAATTAAAATCACCCATGACAAGTATTGGACCGCTAACACTGCATAACAAATTTCTAATTACCGAAAGATATTCGAGTTGTGGGTGCGCAATATAAAAAGAAAAAATATTTATATCCTCAGCCTTAACAGCAACAACATTTATGTTATCGCCAACAAAGGGTAGAGGAATCGGGGAAAATGATACTTTGCTATTGATGAGCAAAGCACATCCCCCATATCCATCAGGTCTGTCATTGCGAGCACTACTAAAACACGGCATCCTGAAATTACTTTCAGGTAAGAGCCATGTCTCAGCAACGGCGCAAACTGATGGCTTATACTTGTTTATTAAAAAAGAAAGATCAGGCTTCCTGGGAGTAATACTCCTCACGTTCCATTGGAGGAATGTCAGGGGATGGAACATCGTGGATGAAATTTAAAATGGAGGTCAATTTTAAGGCAACGTGGTCAGGTAGTGATTGGGTTTGGTTTGTAAGAACAGTCATTAACATATTCGTAATTAATTCTAGTATGTTCTTCGAGCTGTCCTCCTGTCTATAAATCATTGGCTCAGCAACTTCTGCTGGGAAGGCGCAGCCATTATTGGAGGGGGAAAAAGAGTAATTGCGGATAAGTGCTTCATGAGCTTGCTTATTATATCCTGGGGAAAGGGGGGCACGGGGCTTAGGGTTAAGGAATACCGTTTTACGGTATGACCTTTGGGTAGCGGGGATTGGACTTACGGTCTGGGATGGGGATTTATTTATTGTAACCTTGTTACGAGGGGAGGGTTTTGATACATCGGCATATGATCTGGAAACAGGGGGGAAAACCCGACTTGCTTCTACATATGAAATTGATTTTTCCGCCATCAGAGCTTTGATGCTCTTCTGCCGGCCTAATTCAGGACAAGCACTATCATTTGCGAAATGGTTCCCAGAACATGAAATACAGAAACCAAACTCAGGGGTGGTTTCACAACCATCTCCTGGATGATCTCCACCACATTTGTAGCACCGTGGTTTTGATCTACAGAGTGTACGGGTATGGCCAAACCGACAACAATGGTAACATTGGATTGTTGGGTATGTGTACCTCTCAACTGGAAGAGCTGAGAAGAAACAATACACCCGTTTGGGTAAGATTTGTCCATCAAACGTTATAACCACTGTCTGCGTAGGCCTCCACTCAGTTACACCAGAAGAGGTAACCTTACGGTTTATCCTCCTGGCCTTCACAACAGCACCACATCCTTCAGGAACCCTAATATTTTTAATAATTTCGTCTTCCGACCATTCAGTAGGGATATCCCTAACAAGCCCCAATCGTGTAATGTTGAATTGAGGGATGGAGGCAGTATAATTATGTTGAATTAACAAATTATTTATTAAAAAACTGTTTGCGTCCTGATGCGTCTTAAATTCAACTGACAGTTTATTCCGACCTATACGTTTGACCCCATCAAGGCGTACGTTATTGAAATTATATGACGTTAAGAACATGCCAAACTTGACCGGATGCAGTACAGTGCCTGAAGTCTGACCATCCATAAGGGAAACATGAACAATATACGGCGGGTTATCTCTAGCTGTATATGTAAGTCTGCCGATTACGTTTTTCGATACTTTGGGTGGAATAATTGGAGTAGTAGGGGGGGACACAGCGACCCTCTTTCGATTTGATGTCTCTGTTTCCATTTTGGGATCTTGCGTGAGAATTTGGGTGTTATGGGGGAGGGTGATGGACAACCCAGGGGGAAGATCAAAAAGTTCATCAGGGGGGTCGGGATCAGGAGGCTTTTTGTTGGAGTTCATAATGACGGCAAATAGTGATTAAAAGCGGGACAATAACAAATAAAAACTAACCTTACACAAAGAATACACACAATGAATAATCTCGATCAAGTTGCACACTAAGATTCACTAGAAATCGAAAGAATTCGTAATAATGACAAAAGCACGTGTTTAGCCTTCACCACTACCAACGAAAGTCCTCTATGTAAACTTAGAACTAGATTAGAAGATGATTAGAAGTGTCAACTGTCAACTATTGAACTCAGGGTTGGATTTTGTACTATAATTATAGTATTTATACTATAATTTCGTCCTTTGTACTATATACTATCCACATCTAAGGTTAGTACGCTAAAATACTATAATTTAAAGTTTGCTCCCGAATAAAAATTTGTCCTAGATTGTTTAGTACTTCCACACGATTTCGAACGAATATTCAGTAAAGTGAACCTTACCAAGACTACAATACGAAACAAACTGGTAACACAATCCATAAACGGCATTTTATTGTCTTGTGACGCTATCAAAAGCGGTAACCGACGAAAAAACGGAGGAGGTTATCAATTCGACGCGTAGTTTTTTTTTTTTTTATATGATCACGCATAACTTATGCGTGATCATACATAAAAAACGGTCTTTCGGACGGTTTTTCGTCGGTTAATTAAAAATAATGTAAGTGTACTATAATTTTTTATAAATACTATCCTTTTCATTTTTTTGTACTATCTTTTTCAACGTACCTAAATCCAACCCTGATTGAACTATCATTACCGCCCGGCCACGACTAAACCGCGCCGCTTGCCGCTAAGCCAAAACAAAACTCGTGGCCCACGAGTTTTGTTTTGGCTTAGCGGCGCGGTTTCTTTTGTCTAGCCGCCCGCGCCGAACTCGCCGCTGATAGCGGCGAGTTCGTTGCCAGGCCGTAAAGGCTTAAAAAATCACAGGATTTGTTTACACATCCAACTGACGTCATGACCACAGAGCAATATGGCGTCCACTGCGTCTAGCGTTTTTGTCAAATTATGCGCGAAATTTGAATAAACGCATTTTATTATGGCACACGAATCACGATTGAATACAGATTTTGTGTTTTTTTTTGTGGTTCATTAGCACTATAGAATCTAATTGAGACACTTTTCAAAAATGGGTGTAATACCCTATTCAACACGATGTAACCATCTCTGTTCTGTCAGCGGTGTGGGTAAAAATCTCATGTGCTTATAGTCGCATGCAAAATAACTTACTAAAATGCATTTTTCCAGGTATTCAAGATTTGTGTATATCACCTGGCCCTGATAAAATTAGAAATGCAACCAGACACCATAGATCATACCTGCATTGAGGTACCCAAATACGACGCTTGAGATGTATCCGCGTATTCAGGCCGCCTGGTTTCGTGACTGGCACAGGTGGCAAGCGTGTCACGTGCTCCTAACAACAAATATGAGGTCTATTGAGATCTTCTTTCTAGCCAGCTGTACGGCTGTCTATTTCTTTTTCGCGCAGCCAGCATTCAGGCAAAAGACTGATGAAGACGTCAAATACATCTTACTCTGGACATGGATGCCAGAAACCTTCACTCCCTTGTACAAGACAAGCGAGGGACAACAAGCGTTCGCCGCGATCAACTGTTTGGTGACTAAATGCTACGTCACTGCTGACAGAATGTTATTCGGAGGTGACTTAACCAAGTTCGATTCTATACTATTTCACGGACATTTAATGAAGACATCTGACTTACCCAAGGTGCGGTCTCGTCATCAAGTGTACATATTCTTCAGCATGGAATCAGCTGACAACTATCCTGTTTGTGAGGAGGTGTTTGACGGATTTTTCAATTGGACATCGACTTATCGACTTGATTCAGATATACCGTACCCCTACATACTGATTCGGGATGACAAACGTGAAATCGTGGGTCCAAAACGAAACATGCAATGGAAAGAAATAGCAGCAGTCGATGATAAGTTTATAAATAGTACATACAATAAGATTGGAGCAGCTGCTTGGTTCGTATCTAACTGTAAGGATAGAAGTGGGAGACGAGAGTTTGTCACAGCATTGCAGAATGCATTGAAACCATACAATTTGATGTTGGATGTATTTGGGAGCTGTGGTACTTTGCACTGTCCTAGACACCCGGAGTCATTCTGCAATGATTTACTGAAAAGCAGCTACTTTTTTTATATGTCGTTAGAGAACTCTTTCGACGAGGACTATGTGACTGAGAAGTTGTTAAGGGCGCTACAGAATGATGTCGTGCCTGTTGTATACGGTGGAGCTGATTATTCTAGGTGCGTATGTCGAGTTATTGGGATTGAGAACGATTGTAACACAAAGAGAAGATAGATGAGTAGTTCACAACCAGTAAAATTGAAATTGAGAGGAAATGTAAGATTAATAATCCCGATTAGCTTACGTTACGACACATCTCTTCTCTGCTTCGCTACCTATGCAGTGTGCGTGCGGGTACCCGCAACCGCAAACATTCATGGGGGCTAGACAGATAGATAGTAACTTTATCGCACATTGAAAGTCCATATCAAGATAAAATAACCTACTATAACAAAAATAAACTCGTAAGATACCAGGGTACCTACAATAACAGCATTCTAATTTTCTATTTTGTTTTTCGTTGCAGATTTCTTCCACCAGGGTCTTACATAGACGCTAGAAAGCATAACATCACTGAATTAGCAGCCAAGATGAATAAATTGATACACTCTGACTCACCAAAAGAATACATTCAGTATTTTTGGTGGAAAGATTATTACTCCTACCATGACCCCAAAGAAGTTGAGAACGTGTGCGCAGTGTGTGAAGCCCTCCATAACAAGAAAATGCTCAATAATACCAAAATTTACTATGACTTTCGTAACTGGTGGAACCCAAGCGAACGGTGCTCGTCATCAACCAAGTAACAATAGTGCAGCAGTGACGTAACAATATGGTGGCAGGACGGGCAAAATGCCAAGGCTCCCAGCCGGAGGGGCCCTCGACCCGAAACGGCCATGTATGAGCACAGAAGGGTCATATCCTAACATAAGTATAGAAGTGCAAACTTTTTTTGAAACTTTGTCATAAAAATCGTCATTCGTATTTCGAACATTTGTACCCAAAAATTTAATTAGAAATCATATTTTGAGTAAAACGATTCGCAGCAGCAGAACACTTTTGCAAAAAATGACTCGACCATGTGCCTCAGCACCCAAAGAAAATTAGGGCCGCACGGCCTTTTGGAGCCTCGAGGCCCGGCCTCGCGAGGCTTTTGTTATTTTTTGTCCTCATTATACGCGCCAAAATGGAGTGGACTGACGATCAAACTCTTTATTGATTTGTATCGGGAGTCGGGAGCGCCCGGTGTTATGGGACTGTCAGATTTTTTTTTTTTAATGATGTTACTATGCTTGTTACTATTTAAAATGCTGCTGAACAAAGAGATTTAAGATAAATTGTTAATAAATAATTTATTGTCTTTGCTGCTGAAGCTAATAGCATGTGCTCTTCTTCGTAAATCTCGAAAGCAACTGCGCAAAACGGGCTTCGTGACCACCCCGTTCGCAAAAATAAAGAATGAAACTTTCATTGGTTTTTCCTTTGTCTTGGACATAATTTCCCCTAGATTCCTTTCTTTTTGGTTTTCTTTATCAACTTGAAACTAGTTTGAAGGCCAGCTCCAAGTACCTAGTTTGGATATTATATGGCTGGCTTAGAAAAAAAGTCCGTAGATTTATGAATTTTTCAAGCTGCAATCTTCGTCTTCGTGTTTCTACGGATAAGGCCGGCCACAAACGTCCGGTTTCCTGATTCGGAATTTAGTTTCGGAATTCAGATTCGGAGACCCTGAATGCACGCATTTCATACAAAATGTTCTCTTTAGCGCACACGTTCTTATATTTTCCGTCAGGGTTTCCGAACAGAAAATATAAGAACGAGTTAGCGCGGCCGGACCTAACGGCCTGGTCACGAACTCGCCTCTATCAGCGGCAGCTTAGCGCGGGGCGGCGAGCGGCAAAAACATAATATAGGTACCAAAATGTATGAACTATAACATGAGTCATGATGACGCACCTCAAAGACAAAAGAAACCGTGCCGGTTGCCGCTAAGCCAAAACTCGTGGCCGGGCGGTTAGTCAGGCCATAGATCAACATATGAGTCAGGCACTCACATGGACTTATTATATAAGTCCATGGGCACTCAGGCCCACTGACGTCTGTATCTGTGACAGCGGGTTTTACCCAGTCCCACAGAATACTACTATGTGCACAGAACACAGAGAACACTTCAGCTACTCTATTCACAACCATCCGACAGGCTATCGCATCGAAAATTATACATTTCGATAACCTTGATTTCCCTTGGCCCCTACAGCAAATAGCTGTCGGAAGAATAGCTGTACGCGCCCCTGACACTAGCGCGAGCGAGGGGGAAGAGAGGGACGAGGGGTGGCAACGCGAGCGCAGCCCACGCCGCGCGCCGCGCCGACCGACACTCCGCAAACAACGGCCGCGCGCACGACACCTAACTGTATTAAAAGTGTATCCGCCAGTGAATTAACGACAGACGATTTGTAACCAATATAATCTTAAAGTTTTATTACAAAACAAGTTTGTTTGATTTATAAACAATAGCGGTCAACTATTTGATTTAAACTGACAAAATATTCGGGTTTTGTAGTTATGAACAGCGTTTAGAGGACTCCTCCGATAACATTGATTGATGTCCGATACGGTACGGAAGCGTATCGAGTGGTTGTGAATAGCTATGCAGGTGTAAGTGTTCTGTGCATATAGTAGAGTGCGTTTCAACCATAGATATAGAATTCCGTAGATTGGTAATGCCAACAATCAAACGAGACCAAAAACCATTGATCTAAGTGTGCGTAAAATGTAAGTGTGTGCGTAAAATGTAAGTGTGTGCGTAATACATGACATATATCTATATTTTATTTTGTTTGTTACAATAAGTACTTAAATATAATCTATTTTTCTAAGATTATGCATTTGTATGAAGCTACCTATCTTAGCTGTCGATATCAACAAAAATTAGGCTATCGTATCACTAAAAAGTGAGGTTATAACTCCTTCGTATTTCTCTATTTGTTATTTCTTAAATACGGTGGTTTTAGGCATGCTAATTCATCTAAATCGTAAGTATAATAATGTTCTCATCATATTTTGCTTATAGCCGGCTTATTAGTGCATTGTTAATGCAGAAATAACGATCAAAACACATTGTAAACTTACTGGTGAAACGAGTAATCCTGGGGGTTTTTCTTTTTGGAAGATTCACATCCTGGTACTGCACAAGAAACCATCGTATTATGGTTATTTAATCACAGGTTATCACTCTAGTTCGCTTAAATAATTGCCGAAACGCTCACGTAAACAGTCACCGGGGCCGGTATGGGCCGGTAGCGAATACGTGTTTGGCCCTGTTAACAGCATCACTTTCTCTCTCTTTCTAACACAGCAAAGTTCCATTAACACTGTAGTGCACGCGCCCATAAATACTCCTTAAGCGTACGCGCGGGCTACAGGTGTAGGCCACTTATGGGTCAATTATTTGACCGCTACTGACGGGAGCGGGGGGTAATGCTTGAGGAATACATTAGACGATTGCGCTGTTGCGCGGCAAACAAAAATTATATACGACAATATTACACGCTGGGTTACATATGTAGCCCGCGCGTGCACTCTAGTGTTAAAGCGGGAGCTCTCATTCACTCTCATGCCCAATCTACGGTAATTCTATATCTATGGTTTCAACAAATAGTTCCTATGTTATAATGTTGGCTCCCTTGTCCTCCGCTAGGAGTATATGTGTTTTGTGCCCATGTCTGTCAAGATAGTAGATATGGGAAGACGATTCTGCGGGTTTTTTAAGATTTACAAGGTGTCCGTGTTAGAATCATGCCCAAATGAAGAATAATATCCGCACATAACAGTGCCGACACGTAAGAGACAGTTCCGTACCGTACCGTTCCATGACGTGCTATTCATACATGTCAGTACCGACGCGACGCGTGCAGTGATTTTTAGTACCTTGCAGCAGTTTGAAGTGTTTGTAAAATGCCTCGATATTCAAGATCACAGTTAGCAGCAATTGCTTTAAATTAGATGAAGACGAAGAAATTCATGTGAGAAGTAGGAAATGGGTTCATAACGCGTGGAGGAAAAGAGAAGAAGAAGGAGAGTTCGCTACCCTATATAAACACCTGATAGATGATGAATCAAAGTTTTTTGAGTATTTCAGGATGTCAAAACATTGTTTCGACATACTTTTATCTAAACTTACTGAAAAGTTAAGAAAACAAGATACTCATTGGAGAAAAGCTATACCACCAAGGGAACGTCTAGCAGTCTGTTTGAGGTGAAAACACTGCGACCGTATCAGGCAAAATATTGTCCGCTACAAATTCACGTCGGATCACGGCGAATGTCGGCGAAGCACTGACATCACTGAACGTCACTGTCACTGACGAGTACGGGTAGCGTCATACAAAATGTATGATTGTATGGTACAGACGCCAGCACATCAACCTACCCGAAACTGTCACATTTTGCCTATCAACTTTGAACCTTATGCTTTAGTGATAAAGTTGAGAATCTATTAAAGAAATTTGACAGATTGTAGTAGGTTGATGTGCTGGCGTCTGTACAATATCATATTTCACTGACACTGGTCGATACGTTACTGATCGGCACGTGTCGGCACTGTGCCGTCACTGTTGTGTGCGGTATACATTGTTGCCAACATAACGCCAAAGGAACTATTTGTTGAAACGCACTCTTAGGCTCATTCGGAATTCAGATTCGGAAACCTGAATGCAAGCATTTCATACAAAATGTTCTCACTAGCGCACACGTGCTTAAATTTTCCGTTCTGAAACACGGATGGAAAATTTAAGTACGTGTGCGCTGGAGAGAACATTTTGTATGAAATGCGTGCATTCGGGGTCTCCGAATCTGAATTCCGAAACAGCCCCCTTATTCACAAACACTCGATATGCTTCCGTATCGTATCGAACATTAATCATTGTTATCGTAGGAGTCTTCTCAACGCTGTTCACAAGACCAAAACCCGAAAATTTTGTCAGTTTAAATAAAATAGACGCCCGCTATTCTTCCAACAGCTATTTGCTGTTGAGGGGAAGTCAAATCAGGCTATCGAAATGTCAGGTTTTCGATACGATAGCCTGTCGTATGGTAGTGAATTAGGGCTCTGAATTCCGAATCAGGAAACCGGACGTATGCGGCCGGCCTTAGGCGATTCTCACACTGCCCCGCATGATGCAGCGGGGTGCAGATAACGCACCCACGCGCGTGATTTTTTACATACAAATTCAATAAAAACGCACTCACGCGCGTGGAATTTGGCTCCGTTTCCCGCACACCGCTGCGTGAAACGCAGCAGTGTGCCAATCGCCTTAATATTAAGTTCTGTGCATAGAGGAAATTTTTGTTTTTAATAGGTTCTGTGGCACATGAGCTGCCGCGGGTCGCCTGTCATTTTACCATACGAGTAAATAATGTGTAAGATTTTACTGCAGCTAATCTAATTATTATAAGTCATTGAGATAGGAAAAGTTATTTACAAATAAGTCGTGTTCTGTGGTTCTGTGTATAAGTCCGACTATAATTTACTATAGGTACTCACTACTCTTTGAATACAAGTGATCTGTGATTCATTTTTAAATAGTTTTGCTTCAAGAATATTTTATCCTACACAATCTCCGAATTGAGAATTCAGCGCTAAAGTAGTTAAAAGTAGTGACAGTCTATCAAAAAGTACTCTGTGGACGCTCCGCTCGTCGCTTGTTCGTCATAATGAATACGTGGGGAAACGAGCAATTTGCTATGCAAAACATAATACATGGAGTTCCCAACATGGTGCCTAACATGATGCCAACACACGGGATGCCACCACCGCACGGGATGGTACCACAGCACGGGATGGCACCACAGCATTCAATGGCAACACAGCATTCAATGGCACCACCGCTGGTACAACCATTTACCATAATAGGTGATCAAATGCATATGCAGCCAATTCATGTAACGCATGTGAACCCTCCGCAGCCCACAGAGCAGTTTATAGGGCCTGTAATACCTGAAAACGTGAGTAGCCAGGTTGTAAATATACCTGAAAACGAAGTAAAAGGCAATGATCAAGACCAGACGCAAACGCAAGATAAAAGACAGAGTAGGGACAGGAATGTTCGCCACGAGAGAGAGCGTGAACGAGGTTAGTTATTGATTTTATTTAAGTATTTATTTTTCTGAAGTCTGTCCTCAAGCAGTGGCGTGCATTGGTTTTCAGAATAGGTAGGCACAAGGCCGTGTCTAGTCTAGGCAAACACGGTCACTAATCAGAAAAAAAAGTGAGGTCAAAAATGTGGTTATTTGAGTAGGCATGCCTACTTAAGGGTGATAAATTGCGAAGGTCGAACGTCTTGGTATTACGTGGGAGACGTACGTATTTTTAATTTTGTCGTATTAACTTGAACGTGTAAAGACCAATGACAATGTGCGTACGGGAGCCGAGTAGGCCGTCCGGCGACTGCCTACTGCCGCGCGTGTTTGTATGAAGATTTTTTTTTGTTAGGTATGATCATTTAGTGAGTTTCTTAATGGGGCACACACACTAAAATGTAATTGACAGGCTTATGTTGATATATCGAGGTAGGCACTGCTTATATGCCTATATGCAATGCACGCCACTGTCCTCAAGTTCAAATAATCCTATCATTTATTTAGCTGTTAGAGATTTATGTATTTAACTATTCCTCTACAACAATCTTTATTTACTTACAAACAATTTAATCATCCAACGACTTCCTGCGGTCGTTGGATGCGAGAAGCACAAAACCGGTCGATGTGGAGGTACTTGGGGGAGGCCTATGTTCAGCAGTGGACGTCTTTCGGCTGAAATGATGATGATGATGATGATGAATTTAATCATTATCTCGTTCACCACATCTATGTAGCAACGAACAGTAGTACTACAGATAGAGGACGGCGACGCTCAAGGTCTCGCAACCGTGACCGTGACCACAACAACAAGGACAGGAATAACAGAGGTCATCGGAATCGGAATGCCAGCGATCACCGTGACAGATATCCCAAGTGGGATGACAAAGTCCTGCAGCAATTAGACCACATGCAATCACACAATAATATGATGATGCCAGGTATGATAAATATACACCATTTCTATTTATGTAGAGTCTATTATTCAGAGTCACAGCTTTAACAAGTTCTCTTCAACATGATAAATATCACTTTTTTTTATTCTCCGTGTGCCCTTTGCCGAAGGCCTCCTATTTTTCCAAAAAAATATGGAACATAATGTTTTTTATTGTCTTACAAAAATCCCTTGAATGCTTGCACTACTTTTTGGAAGGGGAAACTAGAATATTCTATTCTGTTTTCTTGTTTACGTTCAATAGTGCCTTTTAATGCCTTGAGATACTTAGGGCGAATTTCACCAAACTTTTATATCTAGAATCTTATCCTGATAATAAATTTTAATTTTTGACAGTTTTACCATACTAGAACTGTCAGACGTCGATTTTATTCCACGGATAAAAGATATCTGACTTTGGTAAAATCAGCCCTTAATGATTTAACTTTGGCTTTACATCTAAGGGTGTGTGGTTGCTGTGTAGTTGTGGTACATGTGATCCCGATCACATGTACCACAACTACACCGCAACCACACCACACCCACATCCACCACCAGACCACACCCACAATCAAATCTCAACCAAAACCACAGCACAACCACAACCACACCACACCACAACCACAACCACACCACACCCACAACCACACCACAACCACAACTATATAGCTATAGCTGCTTGCCCAGTTGCCCATATTTGTTTGCAACAATTGTGGTTGTGGTAGGTGTGAATGGGCGCTTACTATTATTATTATCTTATAAAGATCCCTTAAATGTGTCCAACAAATCTAAGTAGTTTTTTATTTTCAAATTGTGAAGTGCTAGTCAATAAAAAAACAAAAAATTGCTTCATAATTTTTATATAAAATACAAAAAAAAAACACAATATTATAATAATTATCTTTTCAGGACAACAAAATATGATGCAGTATGGCAACATGATGCAAAACATGCAAAACCCTATGTTGAACCAACAGATGGACATGTCCAACATGCAACATATGATGCCAGGCATGAATATGATGCCCAATAATATTATGCCCAATAGTTTGCCCAATAATATGATGATGATGAACCAACAAATGCAAATGACCAATCAGCACATATACTTTAGCAACGGTGTAATCCTCCCGGCTCTCCCTGGTACAACTACACCTCAACGAAGGGAAAAACCTCCCGGTTGTCGTACAATCTTCATTGGAGGTCTGCCCTCTGGAATCAGTGAAGATAATATCAAAGAGATCTTCCAACGATTCGGTCCAATTGATGAAGTGAAGATGCACAAGCAAGCGGTTTGTCATGTACGGTATGAGAAGCCGGAGAGTGTGGAGCTGGCGTTCTTTGTGTCCGGTAGTCGTATCAAGTTTCATGATCAAATGGAGAGTGAGGCAACAACTCTGTTCATTGATTATGCTTTGGTGAGTGTTTTAAGGGGCTGTGCATGAAATCGTCTTTTAATTTTTACCAATTTTATTCACTGTTTGTGAGAAAGGCAAAATGAATTTAAACAAAATTGTTTGTGATTTGAAAATTCGAGTTCTTAGTCTTTTAAATAGCTTGAAGGGATTCGTGAAATAATTCTAGTAATAATAATAAATATTTGCAAATCACTAGATTAATTAGGTACTTAATTATTACTTAAACTCTTATCTCGGTTAGGTAAGGTATAAATTAGAATGATTGCCGAGAGCTTTGTCAAACTCACGGTGATGATTCTAATTTATACTTTATTACAATGACATATGAGTTACAGTTTTAGTAAAAGTTTGGTTAACATTGATATTAATGCTCGGATACTGTATTCCGAGACCAAATTATAATTTACCTAACATCACAATATCATTTTTGGGCAGAACCGTGAAGACCAGAACGAGTTTGAGAAGAACAAACGCAAGCGTGCACCGACTCCGCCACGCGTAGAGCAGTTCACCGCAGCTAACCTCGTGGTTGTCGGGGAGAAGATCAAGAGTGATAATGAATTCGCTGAGGCTGCACCGGTTAGTTTTCTTTGTTATTTTGTACAGACGCCAGCACATGAACCTACCCGAAACTGTCACATTTTCCCAATCAACTTTGAACCTTATGCTTTAGTAATAAAGTTGAAAATCTATTAAAGAAATTTGACAGATTGTAGTAGGCTGATGTGCTGGCGTCTGTACAATATTCCCTTTACTTCAAAATTCAATAGTCATTTATTCAAACTAGGCTGAGAATCAGCACTTCAAAATTATATGAGACAGTCCCTCAAAACGCCCGCCCTTAACTTCCTAATGCTTTAGCTGGGAAGAAGAAGAGGCGCAACAGACTTCCCAACAGCACAGCTGTCTGGTAACAGACAGCTGTGCTGTTGGGAAGTCTGATGTTATGTAAATAACATAACACCATATTCCGCGAAGGGGTTGGCTTAAGTAAATGTTACTCTTAAGTATAGTTGACCTCCTAATTGCTTTATCACACTCAGGTTGAATGCCACTAGCACGTCATAAATAGGTAATACACTTGGGAGCAAATAAATCGAGCCACTTGCTTTTTATTGCACGTATAATGGTTATTATTTTTGGTATTATGGAACGTATCAAATCGAAACATATATCGCCTAAGAGCTTATTTAATAATCTTTACAATGAGGGTAAATTTTTGAATGATAACCTTATTTAGTGATAAATTATTGGCTCTGAAAGAAAAACGGTAATTTTGATAGAAAATTGTAGAGTTAAAACAGTCCAGAAAATCTATCGAAATCAGGGCAAGGGGGGGTAATACAAGATATTAAGAATAAGTTTATACCATAATTTTGTTTTTAATTGTTTTTTTCTGGACTGACAATTTTCTATCAAAATTACCGTTTTTCTTTCAGAGCCAATAATTTATCATTAAATAAGGTTATCATTCAATAATTTACCCTCATTGTAAAGATTATTAAATAAGCTCTTAGGCGATATATGTTTTGATTTGATACGTTCCATAATACCAAAAATAATAACCATTATACGTGAAAAAAGGAAGTGGCTCGATTTATTTGCTCCCAAGTGTAGGTAATACGGGCTGGTGTCCGCAACTCCACGTCAATGCGCATATTTTGCGTACGGTATGTCGGCACGTCATAAAACGACAAGGTCTATTTGTCTTTGCTAAAGTTAGATAATTTTAACTTTATTGAAGTTTTGAATTTTCTGTGAATTGTTGTCAAAGGTGGTAAAACAAATACGGGGTATACTATACACCCATTTTTCGCCAGTTTCGTCTGATGTAATACGACTGGGCTGTTACTGAGAAATTCCTAATAAGAGAAACCGAATAATATTGCCTGACACTGGAATCAAAGCAATCACGTCTGCGACCACTAGAAGTAAAATAAATTACAAACTAAACTTTTTTTTCAGACCCTGGTTGCATGGCTAGAACGCGGAGAATGTAACAAGAAGAATTCAAATACCTTCTACGCTTTGATCCAAGCCACCAACAACCAGCTTCGAAGACTCTTCAACGAGAAGATGCAGATTGATGATGAATACCAGTCTTTGAGGACCACCATCAGGGACAGATTCGGACACATCATCTTGCAATGTAAGTAGACTGCAGTATTTTTAGTCACCATCTGCCTAGCCTGATCCTTGGGGTCGGCTTCCAGTCCAACCGGATGCAGCTGAATACCATTATTTTACAAAAAGCGGCTGCCTAGCTGACCTCCACAACTATGGTACTGGGTAACACAATACCCCTCGGTAAGACTGGTTGTCAGACTCGGGCTTCTGACTACACGTAACGACTGTCAAAGATCTTCTCGAATGACAGCCGGGATCAATGGCTTAACGTGCTTTTCGAGACACGGTAATGGATGGTCACCCATCTACGAACCGACTTCGGTGTAGCTTGCCCTTCGATCGACTCGTGCAGCTGCTACTTAGCCACGAGCCGCTTCAACAAAAAGATGCAGATCGATGTTGAATACCAGTCTGAGGACTTCCATCAGGGACAAATTCGGATATATCGTCTTGCAATGTAAGTGGACTGTAGTATTTTTAGGATAGACTCAATATTTGACCCAGCACCCTAACTGCGTAACACACTATCAATCGGAATCAGAATCATTTCGAAGGCAATTGCTAATCCATTGCTTCATAAGTTCGAAAAATTTGTCTGCTCAACACGTAAATAACGCAATGAATGTTATTGAACTGTCAAAATGAAACCGATTCCGATTGATAAAGTGTTACGCAATTGCCCCACTGCTTGGGCATCATGTTTACGTGAGCTGAGTTGGAGACTACTATTTCTGCTCCTATCCCAAGTTATTTGGGGACGTCGCAGTACGTCTCTCACACACGTCTTCAAAAGCCGTCATCGCAGCAGCCACCGAGTTGGGAGACCACGAAAGTTACTGGAATAGCTAAAAACAGGTTGGCAACTAAGAGACTCACCCAATGGTCCAAAGACTCAGGAGATTTTCTAAGGTCCTACAGCTGAATTCTCAAACGTGACTCAATTTCAAATCGTTTTTTGACCATTTGAAGGTGTATTGTAGTAGCAGAACGGCTTTAGAAAACCTTTTATAGTGTGTATAGTCATGAGCATAAATATACACTACTACGGACAGCTCGACAATAATACCTGAAGGCAAATTCTCGTAATTTAAAACGCTAAAAATCAAGTCAGTCTCATCTGGGCGACAAACAAATGTCAAAAACTTGTCAAAATGTAGGGAAATTATAAGTATTTTTTTGACAGATTGAGAATGAGATCAGCCTGTTAACGTTCTAAGGGAAGGTTCATATTTGACGGAACATGCGTCGCGTATTATCGGTCGCGTAACGCCAGAACCGACAAATCTGTAGAAAAACACTTGACCGTTCACACTCAACCGATGATACGTTAGTGCGTCGAGCGAATAAATAGACGCAATTGAAGTTACGCTCGACGCATTTTCCGTCAGATGTGAACCTTCCCTTAACCGGTCAAGCGACGCGGTTCGCAGATCGGCGACGAAACAATAGAAAATCAATTGTGTCTCATTGGCGGCGCTTGACAGATTAAAGTTACGAGAATTGTCCCTCTGATTTCATGATTCATTAATTAATTTCTGTTCTCAAGAACGCAGCAAAAATATTTGATTTATGCTCGTGAATGTACGTACTGCGTTCGATCCGAGATCTCAAAAAAATACGGAAGACGGAGGCGCGGGCGGCTACAGAGTGGCGGTGACAGCGGCGGTGTGGTAGATGGTGCAGTAAGTATCTAGTATACAAGGCGCTACCCGTATTTTCTCGTTTTCGGATCACATGCCGTGCGTAAAAGCTTATAAAATTAAATGTCCATTGAGAATTGGGGGATAAAAGTGTTAGCAGTTTGGAGACCAGCGCAGCGCCAGCGACCTGAAGACACGTTCTAAGGAGTTGAAGAGAACGAAGACACGCCAACAACGAGCAATTTCAATCTAATTTATAAAACAGTCTAACGCATTTAGCAAATTGACGTTTAGCCCAGCGTTTCTCCCGCGAAATGCCATACTTTTTCATGCATTTTACTCTGTCATCCTTTTTCTACTGCGCTAGCGTCTGTGTGCTAAAGGCGTTAAACTAATAATCTTAGGTAGCAACCAGCGGGGTAATTGCGTAACACACTATCAGTAGCAATGGCTTTCATTTTGACAGTTCAACAACATTCATTGCGTTATTTACGTTGTTGAGCAGACAACTTTTTCTAACATATGAAGCAATGGATTAGCCATATCCTTCAAAATGATTCAGATTGTGATTGAATGTGTGTTACGCAATTAGGGTGCAGTCTTCTACTTGTGATGGAAGTATCAGAGTTCTACTGACAAGGAGTAAGTAGTAGTTTTGCAAGGCGTAACTTCACGAGCGTGATGAAACTGATGCCAGCCAAAAATCGACATCTCAGCCAAAAGACGTCCACTGCTTGACATAGGCCTCCCGCAAGAATCACCCAACGATCTGTCCTAGGCCTGGGCCGCCTGCATCCAGCAGATTCCTGCAACCTTTCATTAAGTCGTCGTTCAACCTTGGGGGCAACTCCTGGACATGGTTTGTACTAACACTGCTTATTTGGAGGTGACGCTGGGTAGTCTCCTTCCGAATGTTATACAGGAATATTTTTTAAGGAGTGCGCAAAAAAATTTTGGTGGTTCAGTATCAGTAATAGAACACATTTCTATAATTTTTTCAAAACTTTTTTTCACGTTTTTATCCGACTCTAAATCAGCAAATTATGGACACTATCTTTTCGTAATAATAACAATGGGCGCGCGCGCCGGGCGCCGCACGTGGCGGAGTTGCAGCGGGGAAGTCCCGGGCGGCAGAGTGGTGCCCGGGCGGTCACCCCGGACTCCCGACCCCAACATGACAGTCTGCTCATCGCATGCGCTTCGTGACCTCGCGTCCAATCGCTTTCCCGCGCAACCCCCGCGCCGCACGGGTGTCGTACTCGTACTTACCGGTCACGATGTCGGACTTTAGTAACCGCGAGTTTTATGAGATGGTGCGAGTGTATTTATTAAGTGGTGAAAGTTTACGAGCAGCTCGCAGAATGTATGCGACGGAGAGCATACCTCGAATGCGAGCCCATGGTATCCTTAACCCCGTGGTCCCTAATGAAAGGACCAGTTTAGCAGCCAGTCAAAGGCTGCTTGATCACGGTCAGTTCAGGACCCGGAATCACGCACAAGGGTCTGTCAGGCAGACCTCGACTGGCGGTTGAAATCGAAGAAACCATTTTCGATTTCTTCGAGCGAGATCCAAGAGCGCACAGCTGATAGGTAGGTACACTCTACAGACGTCATTACCCCATCAAGCAATACATTTTTAACTTTATCGCTAAAGCATAAGGTTCAAAGTTGAATGTGCTGACGTCTGCACATAGCACGTTTCGCTTCGCCACTCGCCAGCGAGTAGCCATAAAATAAATTTCAAAGTAGACATCTTTCGTTTACGATAACTTTATTTTTTTGTACTAAGACATGTCAAAATAAAAAATAGGTGTTTAATAAAATTCATCAAAGTTTATTTTGGCAAAATTTGCGCACTGAATAAAAAATATTCCTGTATATTTTTTTCTTCGCTTAGTTGACGGAACTTGCCTTATCAAGATGCTGTGAGGACGTGATTCCAGCAGCTGCCTACCTGCATGATATGAACCTTTTATCGCATTCCTTCTGTATTGGCTTAAAATTTAAGCCTTAATTGGCTTTCTATACGGACAGAAGCGGACGGCAGCTGGAAAATAGATAAATAAAAGCTTAATTAAAGTTGTATGTTTGTCGTTGTTGAAAGAGTTGGAACTACATTTGTACAAGTCGAATTCTTGCTGTTGGCGTGTTAGAACGTGCAGAGTCGCTACTTGAACCGGAGTATAAGGTAACCAGAAGGTGACTGCAGCTCGTTGCTAATCGGAGAATCACTCGTAGTAAGTATTAAAGTAGAGAAAACGACGCGTGCAATGTACTCTTACAATGAATAAATAAATATTTTAAAAGCGGTATTGACAAGCATACAACTTTGCTTCAAAAGTTATATACATAAGTCTACGTCTAAGCGAATGGTGACGCGATTTCGTCCGACAACACTGCATATCCTGTGCCAATCTGCAGGTTATACTGCGAGGAGGTATTGTATCATCTTCACATCACTACGAAAGGCTCATGTTAATATTATGATAGTGTCTATGTGATGTTCAGCGACTTCAACGGGTTATGTGTCGGCGCTGTTGAATTTTTTAAGTACCTCAGGTTCAATGTTAATCCTGAGGATGCCGTAAAAACAAGAGGTTAAAATCTGGTAATAAATTCAGTTTGATAGCCTTGTAAGCTTAAACGACGGACAGATAACGAAGTGAGTTGGTTACAATGAGATAACCCTGTCTTGATTCACCATCCATAATATTAAAGTTGAGAATTCCAGTGCCAGCCATGGCCGCCAAGTTCCTATGATTCCTATGTCGCAACCATAGACAGCCTTAAGCGCAGTAAACTCTGTTTGCGCGATGCAAGATCTTGCGTGACGTCAGTGTGGCGCGTAGTTCGCATGTGGCGATGTAGATGCCGCCACGGACTTTTCCAAAGAAGTCAACCTCCTAAATATAACTAGAAGAAAATGGGAAGGCCAGATAGACTTACCCCCTTATTCATAATCCTATTTTATCTCTATTTTAGCTAAAATAGGTTTATAGAACGTTTGTCTTTATCTGTCACGTTGTCATTTCTGTGTGTAAGAAAGAGACAAACCCCATTTTAACTAAAATAGGTTTGATAAGTTTTATGAATAAGGGGGTTATAATAAAGCATAAATAACGAAACTAATAATATGCTTTTGTGTCTCGTTTTTGGTTTGATCTGTACTTACTTCAAGACTTTCTTATTACTTGAATATCTAGCGGAAGTCAGAGAAGACTTAAATACTAGAATAACATTCTCTTCGCAAGCTTATATCAATGCAGTGCAGTGGAAGAGACAATAGTTATTTGTCGAGAAACAGCAGGCAAACCGTTTAATAATTTATTTTGTAGATATCATTTCCTTGACATTTTATATTTTGTTTTACTACCGCCGATATAAGAGAATACATCCTAAAAACTTGGGAAAACGTATTCAGTTTTTTGAACTGCCATAATTTATGTTGATACTCCTTAAAATGTATGGTTTGCAAAATATAAAATGTCTATGTTATTTTTAACATAAAACATTTGTCAACGCCAGTCGAGCAGGTAGCGAAAATACTCACGGCGGCGAAAATTCAGCGGGTTTCTGATCATTTCTCGAAGCAGCAGCGCCGGAACATCGAGATGTGGCTCAAAATGACCGAGGTACGTAACGTTTCTGAAGACATCTCACCAGGCGGCACGGCGCGGCGCGGCATGGCATGGCAAGATATTTTCGTAAGCGGAAAATATTTTGAATCTTATTTTCATACTCTTAGCACTCACATTTCGTTGATATCGTCACAAGAGGACTTGAACATATCATGCGGTATGCCGCAAAAGGCTTCAGCAAGCCAGACCATACAAATGTTAATGCTTTGACTTCACATACGCATCGTGCCGCCTAGTGCTTACTATACCTTACCTTACCTTATAAGAACTTACTATACCTTTGAAAGGCGTACATTTGGACGGGCCGTGCTGCAACGCAACGTATTGTACTACTTGTAGGCGATTTTTTATTTTACACTGCTATGCACTCTGGCCCTAGCCAGCCTTTTAATACAATGTTAAATAAAGTAATGATAAAAAACTAGGGTCAAAATATCTAAAACATCATTATTACAAGCGATTTAATTCAGTCCTTTGAAAAGGTAAGTCAAAAGGCTTTACTGGTTTATCAAAACATCATCTACATAGACGCAGTACCAACAACTTTCACAACTTCAAACTGGTAACATCGCATCGCATCGCAGTAAACGGTTTCTAAAACTCAGGAGTACTTTCTGCTAATGGTATGGTAATGATTAAAGAAAAAAATGGTATTGTAGGAGACCTAAAACCATTTTTTACTTCACAATGTGAAGCTGGTGGAACCCGACATCCATGTCCAAGCTAGGTATTGGTGAGTTAGCAGTTTAGTAGGTGTTTCGTGAGCATCGGCTGCCATCCCAACCAAAATGAAGCTTCCGCACCAGTTGATTTTGTTTATCTGCATCATCCGGTAAAGTATCTATTTCCAATCTGACGAAGTATTGCATTATGTGATGAGTTCATGTTATGGAAAGCCAGTTCGTCAGAATCTACGGGGTCTTCCGAGCTATCTACGAGTCTTCTCCACCATCACAATTGCTGAACCGGCTGAACGAGACATCGAATCCCCAGAGCCACGCGCCTTATCATCATTGGTCCAATCACATGATTTCATTACTGTTCTTACTTTCAAAGTACCTAAAGCTCTGATTCTTAGATTTTAGCAATACTTTGACAGATTGCGAAATTTTTATTTTTCTTCCGTGGCGGAGTTGTTGCAGCGTTCAAGAAGGAGGCGTTTTGTAAGCAGGTAGTCACAGATGAGAAATAAAAGACGGGACTACATAATTCTGATTGATGTACCTATCTAAAAAAATAAAAAATAAAGATATATTTGTGCAAAAAAAATGAATATGTTGAAATGTTAAAACAATGTGCTAATAAATCGAATTTTACAGGAATTGGACAACATAAAAGATGAGTTCAATGCTATATTTGATGAAGAAGAAGTGGAAAAAGGAACAGGCAAGCCTTCGGTGTCTTCGGAGAAATATGAGCAACTTAGAGTAAGTATCAATAAATAATATTAATTAGAGTTAATTCCACTAGTCTTCAAAGAGAATTGATTATTATAAATTCACTATAGTGAAAGTGAAAATAGTTTAATTTAGGCAGTTTGAAAAAAAGCTACTGTACAACATAAACGGAAAATAAAATAATTCTCATTTTATTTAGGCTGAAAACGAAAACCTAACACATGAGTTGGAAGGTTATAAGAACGAGGCTCACTTGGCCAAGGATGAGGCTGAAAGAAGATTCGAGACGTTCAAGGCGCATTTTATCGCTAAGCAAGCCTTGCAGCATAACCAACAGGTAATTAATTTCTGTTCAAAACAGAAAAGAAAGCAACATATTTTATTTGGACATGCACAGGAAATACAAACAGTGAAAATCTCATGCTGAAAATTCAAAATTTGATTTATAACAAAAGAAATTCAATTGTGTCTCATTAGCCACAGTTGAGCTATTAAGATCGCTTTTTTTTAAATTCTGAACGTTGTCAACGTCACGTCATGAATAGCTTTCAAATATTTCGATGTCTTTAATTAAATTAAAAAAATAATATTTTAGTACAACACAGAGCGTTATGGCATTGTTTAATTTAAGATTGCTTAAATCATTAATAAAAAACAGTGAAAAATTTGACAGCTATTTGCGACATTGAACGTTGCCAACTTTCAGGATGCACCCTCTCAAGCAGTTACTCCACAAAACCAAAATCATAATTTTAAAGATTTTTTTAATTGTTCTCGTTTAAAAATGTGTGTTTGTTTGTATAATTCGGTGCATCCCATTTTATTGTCTTCCAGTCTTCGAATCCTTCTTAAATATGTTTTTCATTAGACAAGCTAAAATGTTTACTTACAGGTGTACCCACCACTGCCTATGCCCAACCACCACATGGATAACAAGAACGTGAAGCCGCAGCCACCGCCCCCACTACCAGAAGACGTTACATCCTCAGGAATAGAAGTCAAGGCTTCCGAAGCTAAGCTCATCAGTCTACTATCAGCTTTCCTTATGGTACATCCACTTGGCGCTTCGCTAGACTACCTTGTGTCCTACGTCAAGTCTTTAGCCCCTAATGTCAACCAATCTACAGTCCATGAAGTCCTGAAGAAGTATAACGATGTGTTCCTTCGTACGACAACCGGTGTGGGAGCGCGTATTGAGAATAAATGGTTTTTAGTTATTTTCAATGGTCTGAAAATGGAGTGATCGTGTCTTAAGTACCTAGTTTTAAGATTTTTTTTTGTGAAATAAATGAGTTTACTATATTTACTGGAAATTGTGTTTTACGTTTCATGGCAAATACTCCCTCCCTGCACTGTAAACCATTAGGTAATAGGTAATACGGGCTGATGTCCGCAACTCCACGTCAATGCGCGTATTTTGCGTACGGGTGGGAAAATCGATTGTTCGATCTACCCCAGCTCCTCAAGGAAGGCCAGCAACGCCTTGATGTTACTGACCGTCTCTCGTAGGGTACCTGGGTTACCGAAGTACTTTGCCCTGTATGTGGCGACCACCGGGCAGCTTAGAAGCACATGTGCCGCTGTCTCGTCGTCCTCCATGCAGGCCCTGCATAGCGGACTGTCTGTTACTCCTATGACAAAGAGGTGTTTATTAAATGACCCGTGGTCAGTTAAAGCTGCAGTAACTGCGCAGCTTTTGTTTCGTTAGACGGAGGACCTGTTTCGTGAGGCGGCCATACAATGTGGACTGTAAACCATTATAACAACTCTACAATACAATCATAAGTAGTGGCATAGAGCACGCTACAGAAAATATCCATAATCAATCACCATGTCAAGCAGTAACCGCCCGGCCACGACTTGGCTTAGCGGCAAGGCCTGCAAGCGGCGCTGTTTCTTTTGTCTAGGGTTGACACTGCGAACGGTGCGTCGTGGCATGGTTCATACATTTTTATATATTTGCCGCTCGCCGCCCCGCGCTAAGCTGCCGCTGATAGCGGCAAGTTCGTAGCCAGGCCGTAAGAACGGCAATGAACAAGCATTTGTACTAAGAAAACCTAATAAAAACACTGATGGTGATAGTAGCAATAATTTTTTAACTTATTCATTGTCGCCATTCGAATCAGTGCTGAAAAAAATACAATAATTAATCAAGTGTTACTTTTGAATACTGCCGTAAGAATGGCAATGAACAAGCATTTGTACTAAGAAAACCTAATAAAAACACTGATGGTGATAGTAGCAATATTTTTTTAACTTATTCATTGTCGCCATTCGAATCAGTGCTGAAAAAAATACAATAATTAATCAAGTGTTACTTTTGAATACTCATAGCTGCGGGAATTTTTCGTAATAAAATGCCTTCTAATTTATCCACTTATCTTGAAAAATACGTGATTGAAGCAGACGAAATCTGTTTTATTTGTCTCAAATCCAAATAAAACTACGATTGGCAAATGGCAACACTGGGCTGCTGTCAAAATTAGTTTACTCAGTTTGGTTTTGTGGAGTGGTTGTTGTTTGTGTTTACTTTAATCTTATTTCGTTAAAAATGACGAAATGGTGGAATTGGGCGCTCGGGCTTGCATTATTCTGTCTATTATTTGTCGTTATACCAATTACACTTACTCGCAAAAAATCAATGGAAGAATTGAAGCCAATGTTTGATGATTACTTAGCAAAGTTTAATAAAAGTTACCCAAACCCCGATGAATATACGGCAAGACTTCAACATTTCGTGGTGAGTTCCTTTTTGAATACTAGTTTGTTTTAAAAATAAAGTTTTGACAGTTGCAATGGGAAGTTTCGTCAAAAGATTGCATTTCATAGAAAACTTTTTCTCTTATTACAAGTCATAAACTTTATCTTTTGTTTGTTTATGACCATATCAGAAATACTGAATACATATTTATCTCAATGCATAACAAGGGCAAGATTGAATGAATCACTGTGTGAAGGTAATAGTATAATATTGTAATGAAATAAAACTTTTTAATGAGCAATTTAGTAACTGGGTTTCTACACAGTAAACAGTTTCATTGATTAGGTATCTTGTTTATTTTTCTACATTTAACATTTTGAAATATTTGTATGCCAGTACATGGCGAGACATGTAAGATCATAATTATAGACCTAAAAATACCATGTTTTTTAAATGCAAATAATTAAATTCTATTCTATTAGGCTATGCTCGGTTACAAAATAAAATATTAATCTATGGATTCTAATAATTAGAATAGAATACTCTTTATTATGTACACCATATAAATATAGAAATTTTACAAAAGGTGACACAATGGGCGGTCTTGTCGCTAAGGGCGATCTTTTAAAGACAACTTTTGGATTAATACCAAAGGTTTGGTTTCTTTTATTAATTATTCAATTAAGAATGCCCCCCACTAACATTCTCTCTAAGACCCACTGTAAGATTGTGAGTTAAAATTATATCAATTGTCCAAACTCATTAATGATTTATTAATAAATTAAGCTAACATGACATGATGAGGACATCACTCACATTTTTGATAACGGTTTACACATTTACAGTAGTAGCATTCATTACTACTTAAATATCTGAAGAAAAACAGTGTTTCTTTATAATATGCAAATAAAAAGCCTGCCTAAAACTTTATGCCCCTTAAAATGAAACAAGGTTTTTCTTTAGATCAGCTTTAAAACACTGAGCCAGTTATTAAATTAAGAACCTAACTGTTGTAGAAATGCAGTTCTTTATACAAAAATGACAGATTAGTTTGGTGCTAAGTTGTGATTTTAGTAGGTATTAAGAACTTTGTCTAGATCTAAATAAAGTTCGAAATATAAATACTTACTGGCTCAAAGGCTTAGGCTAGAAGTAAACAAAACATCTATTACATATTTTGATTAAATGTTTTGAAACAAATATTAATAGGAAGGGTTTAGATAACTTTAGTTGGCTAAAGTTATTTAAACTGTAAAATAATTTTATATAATGTGGTTCTTAAGAGAGACAGGAATTCATTGAGTAAATATGTGCAATGCAACTCTCTTCAGACTCTGCCGCTGACAAAAATGCAATTGAAAGGAACTCTAGAATTTTTATAACATTTTTCAAAGCTGTATCAATGATTTCCAACTAAACTCGTAAAAACTTTCTTTTCTAGGAATCAGTACGAGAAATAGAGCTGCTAAATGCTGATTCACGAGGACCAGACCATTGCAAAGCCAAATACGGTCTGACAAAACTATCAGACATGTCCAAGACTGAGTTCAAGGAGCTACATCTATCTGACGAAAAGCTTCCGAAGGCTACGGATGCTTACAGCAGAAGGAGGAACCGGCATGATAGGGCAGAGTGGAATGCTCATGATGGAGAGAAGGACGCTGCTAATGAACCTCATCATAATAATTATGTTCACATCAGGAACAAAAGGGCGGTGTTGCCGTTACAGGTTGATTGGTAAGTTTGTTCATGTGTTAGTTTTCTTCTGTCGTTTCGGCGGGCGCAATCGCGATAAAAATGTTAAGACTGTCCAGAAGGGGCGAATTCGCCGCGAAACGTTTCGCGCGAATTCGTTAGATACGGGTAGTTCCCCGTCGTACACTATTAACGACTGGGAATGTTTTGTTCCACTTGTTAACAGTGTTGAAGATCGCGACATTTTTTTCCCAACCGTTCACCCCTCGTTCCGCGTCTAGTTCAAGAGTCAAATAGGTTAAAGAAAAAGTTAGTGCTTTAATTAGGTACCTACGACTTTTGTATGCACAAAATGAAAAACGAAAAAATAAAACAAGAAAGTTCCTTGCCGTGGTCGCATGCCGCTGTACTAACATACTTATAAGCTATGGTGGCATGCGACCACGGGAAGGTACTTTCTTGTTTCATCCTTTTCAGTAGTCGGGTTTTAGTTTTTAAACTTATTTTTTATTAAATATCATTAGTAATTAACCTTGATTGCCTCACGTCAATACCTAAACTGCAAACGCATAACATAATCGAATAGTACAAGTAGGTACCTATAATAATGAGATAAAAAGTCGTCGCCCTGCGTTTTTTAAGTGACTAGATACAGTTAAAACATTTATTTTCCCCGAAAAGATCCCTATCTCTCTCTCTCTCTTCTAAATCGCTCTCTCACTGCTGAGAATCGTGACTCCGTTTCAAATTGTCAACAGTCTTTCTCCATCTGTTACGATCAATGGCCTGGTGGAGTACGGCGCTGATGGGTAGTTATCTCCAAGTCCTAGGATGTTTGTAGGATCCCTATAGTAAACCCACATTTTGCCAGCTATGTTTAATTCCCATTGGGAATTTGCCAAGTAATAGAGGGGCAGCCTATTGCCATAAACCGTGTACCTAATGATCTATACTACCTGGGGATCGAACTCACACCTAGAATCTCTCGTTCAACATATTTTGTGCTTGCGACCACTCACCAACAGGGGCCCCTGTTGGTCCGACAGGGTCCATCAGGGGCTGTAGTACGAACATAGTACGAAGTATTAATTGCATTATGATTTTTGTAACAAAAAGGGATGGTGCTATCGGTCATGTATAGCTCTGTCTCTCTCTTACTCTGGAATGGAATCATGATAGCGGCCATACGGCCTTGCATGTCTCCGAAAACATAAAAGTCTGAGATTAGGTTTTATTAATCACACTAATATTATAAAGGCGAAAGTTTGTGAGTATGACGTGTGTGTGTGTGTGTGTGTTTATATGTTTGTTACTTCTTCACGCTCAAACGGCTGAACCAATTTTGATAACATTTTGTATGGAGGTAGCTGACACCCTGGATTAACATATAGGCTACTTTCTATCTCCATATTCCCACGGGATGGACATTTTCGCGGGTGAAACCGCGGGGCCCAGCTAGTATTATTATAAAACGTTGATAAGTTGACCACTAAACCTTTAATTTCATGGTAATAAACTAGCTGTGCGTAAAATAAGTATTAATTAAGTAGGTATGCGACACGTGTCCATTAGGAAATCTGTTATCATTAATATCGTTGCAGCTTATTTTAGACTCCATTAAAATTATTATTTAATGACGTCAGTTGCATTTAACACGTCATCATTAGGGTTCCGTACCCAACGGTGCTAACGGGACCCTATTACTGGGGCTGTGCTGTCCGTCCATCTGTCACAGGGCTGTATCTTTTGCCCCGTAATAGGTAGACACTTTAAATTTCACAGTATGTACTACTATGACCGCTATGACAGCAAAAAACAAAAAAAGTAAAAAATTAAAGGGTCCCCCCCATGCAAGAAGCGTGTACATGTCGTGGCCAGATCTTAGAATTGATCATTTCATGAAATGTTCGGTCATTTCATGAAATGGTTGTATTTCATGAAATAGAACTCCGACCGCTGGTCGCATCATGATGTGGTCTGGCCAGATCATTGAATACTCAACGTTTGACGATATGAACAGTTAAACGCACGACTACTTCATGATGTGGCTAAACATTAGTGACCATATCGTAAAATAATTAGATTATCCGCCGGAAATGATCAATTCTAATATCTGGCCACGACATACACACAAATCCAAGGGCAACCAATACAGCGGCACAGGCACGGCTTGCCTAAACGGCCCTTGTGTCCAGTAGGGTAATTGCGTAACACAAAAGCAATGGCTTTCATTTTGACAGTTCAGCAACATTCATTGCGTTATTTACGTTGTGGAACAGACAATTTTTTCGAACATATGAAGTTATGAAAAGGCAGCTCGCCCGCTATTAAACATAACTGGCGATATGTGGGTGCACCTCTGCCTAACCCTTGGGGGGTTACAGGCGTGATGTTATTTAATTTCTAGTATACATAGTTGACAAAAATACCTAATACGAAATGGTAAACAGTTATTATCTTTAAAAATAAAACAAACATGAATCAATCCAGACTAATATTATAAATTCCAAAGTAATTCTGTCTGTATGTAAATACCTTTTCACGCCTAAACCACTGAACGGATTTCGATAAAATTTGGCAAGGAGATAGATGGCATCCTGGGGAAGGATATAGGCAACTTCCTATCTTCGAGAAATTCCGACATGATCCACACGGGCGGAAGTTAGTAAAACATACTTCGTAGTAATGTGGTTGGTACTTCTTTGTTTCGTGTTTTCGTCAATCGGCGTGTCTGGCAACGAAGGTTAATCAATTTTGTAGAAAAACCGGTTTCATATCAGTGTTTCTATGTTAATTTCGCTACAGATTAAAATTTGTTTAATCATGTTGTGGGAAGATGTAGGGTTATGGTTTGTTTTTGGGTCAACATAACTTCTTTCTAGGGCATTAATAAGTTACCTATAGAGGGTTCCTGTACGTACGTAGGTAATACTTTATTGACTTGCTAATCTTTCCAGCAGGGCATGGGCTTTTCTCTTATTGCATAACAGCACACATGTTTTCATCGATGGAGTAGACGAAGATGTGCCTGTAGTACACTCATATTTTGTTAGTTAGTCCGGCCGCGCCAAATTTGCCAAAGATGTAAACAACAATGAACGCTCGAAATTGAATAAAATCGATGTAAGTATATCGATTTTGAAGAACATTTATTTTAAGTAATGTTTGTTTTCGTCTTTTTAGCTCGAAGATTTAGACTAAAACAAACATTACTAATAATAATAAATGTGCTTGTATATCGATTTTATTCAATTTTGAGCGGCCATTGTTGTTTACATCTTTGGCAAATTTGGCGCGGCCGGGCCTTAGATACGTTAGAGTCCCTTGTTATAGGAGCGAGCTTTGGCCACCTACTGGGTACAAATCTAGCCGTGAAAGAAATTAGGTCTTCATATGCAGCTAGCCAGATATGTGACATACCTATCTAATAATTCGGAATGAACATTTATAAAAGATAGATTATTGGTCATAGTAATAATATTATAACAACGGGTAAAATAATAATCTTAAATTCTAAACGTCACTTGGTTGAAACTGTGTTATTTTGAGCTGTTGGGTAACGGCAGCACCCTAATTGCGTAACACACAATTCATCTCATCTGAATCATTTTGAAGGATATAGCTAATCCATTGCTCCATATGTTCTAAAAATGTGTCTGCTAAACAACTTAAAGAACGCAATGAGTGTTGTAGAACTGTCAAAATGAAAGCTATTGCTACTTGTAGTGTGTTACGCAATTACCCCACAGGATCATTTTAAAACTTACTACCTATTTGAATATTCATCTTCTGCCTAGCCTTTTCCCAACTATGTAGGGGTCGGCTTCCAGTCTAAACGAATGCAGCTGAATACCAGTATTTTACATGGAGCGACTCCCTATCTGACCTCTACAACCCAGTTACTGGGTAATACGGTATACCTTGGTAAGACTGGTAGTCAGAATTTCGGGGTTCTGACAACCCGTAACGATTGTTAACGATCTAATAAAAGACAGCTGGGACCAATGGCTCGTGCTTTCCGAGACACGTAGGTGTCCATGTAATGGACGGTCACCCATCCACGGACCGACCTCGGCAAGCGGCTGTTTTCTTTAGCCACTAGCATCTGCCCGCGACTTTGTCCGCGTGAAAACCTACAACCCATGTTACTCGCTGATAATGTAGCCTTCTATAGGTGAAATATTTTTGAATATCGATTAAAGTATTTTTGAGTTTATCGATTACAAACAAACATACAACAATCTATCTTGATCACTGAGGTAATATGTACTACGTAGTACATATTACCTCAATGATCTTGATTTACATAATTAGTAATTAACGTATTGACTGCACAGGACGCACCAGTTAGGTCATTAAGAAAAGGCTTACAGAGAGTATGTATATTTTTTCTAATGATACATATTATAAATCCATCGCCCACTTATTAAAAACCAGTTTCCGTTAAATGGTTGTGCATAGGTAGATACATTTCTTAGCTAACATTTAATAACATTATGTAATCGCGAAGGTGATGGTAAAAATCTAAAACATTGCATCAAAATTCGACGGCGCCGCCGAGGCCGGCCCAGAAAGAGACGGCGAGATGACCTCTTGTAAAGTGTAAACACATGTGCTTACAAGTCTACACGTTCACAAGTTAAACTTTACAAAGAAGTTTTTACAAGTTCGTGTAAATTACGTTTACCAAAAAAAAAACCGAGTGTGCTTATGACCACACGACTGAAGTGAAACTTCAAACGTATTTGGCTATGAGAGGAAGAGAGAAAGAAAATTTGCGCGCGAACTGCTTTCTCTTGCTTATATCCCCCACTCAACTTCCGTTCGCCTCGCCCGATCACAATTTTCGTAACGCTTACGTCACGCATTTGCCAGCTTACTCTCCAAGTCAAGCGTGCGTAAAGAAGTTTCACTTCAAAAATCTACGGGGTTTGTAAAATTAAACGCTTGTAGATTGTCGTGATGTTGTGGGTTCTTATGTAATCATACAAAGTATTTCTTGAAGCTAAAATGGTTTATGCGACATTCCAGGAGGACACAAGGAGTGATCGGTCCGGTACAAGACCAGGGTATTTGTGGAGCATGCTGGGCGTTCAGCACCGTCGGTACCATCGAAGCGATGTCTGCCATCAAAACTGGGAAGCTGGATAAACTTAGTGTGCAGGTACGTTTGATAAAAAAGTATCAACTTATAGCCATCTGGGTGAAATGCTGTCTATCCGACCGCATAAATGATGAAAGATGTGTTTTCTGTAAACTGCGGGGCAAACACTTTATCAATCGGAATCGGTTTCATTTTGACAGTTCAACAACATTCATTGCATTATTTACGTGTTGAGCAGACAAATTTTTCGAACTTATCATGCAATGGATTAGCAATTGGCTTCCAAATGATTCAAATTCCGATTGATAGTGTGTTAAAACAATGAGGGTGCTGGTTTGAACAAACACTTTAAGTATCACGTCAAAATAAAAAAGTTTAAATCTAGATGAGGTCGATGTTTCCTATTCCACTACTCCAAAAAAAAAAACACCGAAACAAATTAGAACATCACTGTGTCTTTTAAAGCCCAGGCTTAATCTTGATGAAAACATATGAGGACGATGTAGATTAGTGTCAGAGATGGTCTTTAAAGGAAATAACTGCACAGATTTGTGCGAACTTGTCCAGTCAGCCACCTATGTCATGCGCTTTACTTTGAGCAAAATTAATTCATCACCACTGCTCTCAAAACGGTGAAAGAAAACATCGTGAGGAAACTGCCATGTCCTAGAACCAAAAATTCGAAGACATGTGACACCTACCAACCCGCACTGGGGCCGCGTGGTGGATTACGGCCCACTTCCTCTCGAAGGGAGTACCTGTGTCCTAGCAGGGAACATTATAGGCAGAGTATGTATGTTATGTGTCCAGTCAGTGACCGCATTTGTCAGTAATCGTGCGGCTTAACTTAGCATCTCAGTTCCCGCGTGTTCCTCTTAATACTCGTACCATTCGTATTCGTGAAATATTTTCCAAGTCTCACCACCTACCTAGTAAGAAATCAGACGGCCAAGTTTCGTAAATTAAAACGTTCTAAATCTAGTCGCAATCTCATCTCAACGACAAACAAATGTCAAACACTTGTCAAAATGTATGGAAATTAGAGGTATTTTTGACAGATTGAGACTGAGATCAGACTGTGAACGTTCTTAAAATTACGAGAATTGCCCCTGTGATTAGTCAGTGGCTCAGTGTCCACTTGTCAAATTCAATCCCGGAAATCACTTATTGTCATGTTTCCTATAGCATATAAAGGCCTTTTGTGTCTTCATCTATCATGTATGATTTATTTCGTTTCATTGACGAATAGTGAAAATAATTGGGGTCATGCGCTTGGTAATTTTTTGGGAAAGCTGTTTGTTATGATTATAACAATAATTTATTTCCCACCATACAATTAATCAAATCAATTCATGTGTTTAAGTATCGGTCACTAATTACTTAGGCTTAATATAAATTACTGTGATTAATTATTAATTAATACTCTCAGGAAGTCATAGACTGTGCCGGTCTTGGCAACAGTGGGTGCGCAGGCGGCGACATTTGCCTACTCCTCGATTGGCTTACGATGACTGATGCGGTGATCGTGAAAGCGACAGAATACCCTCTCCATCTCACCGATGGTGCTTGTAAGGCTAAGAAGAATAGTACAGGCGTTAAAGTGAAATCTTTTACTTGTGACGAGTAAGTTAGAACCTTATATCAACTGTATATGGTAGAAATTAGATTGTTTTTTTTTATGAAGTCAAGGATAGATGCTATGAATTTTGAGCTCTCTTTCCACCCGTCAAGGTTGCAAATTGTATGAAATTGGTAAGACTCCGTACTTTAAGACTGCTTGAATAAGACTGATTTAGTGGTTGAGAAAGAGACGAAATATCCTCTCTATCTCACTATCTCTCTCTGCTTTGACAAGGAATTTTGAACTCTATTTCCATCCAGTATGCGTAAATTTATGTATTTTTTTCCAGTTTCGTGGGAGCTGAAGACAAGATACTGTCGGCATTGGCGACGCACGGACCGGTCGCGGTGGCAGTCAACGCGCTCACCTGGCAACACTACCTCGGAGGAGTCATACAGTTCCATTGCGGGTAAGATGACAATATTGCTTGTCAATATGCCAGTGCTTGTCTGCACCGGCAAGCAGGGCCGTCTTTACCCGAGAGTGCAAGGGTAGCGTGGCACCCGGGCGTGGGGTCTTAGGAGGCGCAAACCGGAGAGAAGGATGAATATCAATCAATAGGGCTATATGAACTCATGAATTGCAAGACAAAATATACAACCTGGCACTGACCTGCCAATTGCAAAAAAACGTAAGAAATAACACGTAAAATTGAATTTCGCGGGCTACCTTGGTGCTTCTCCCTAAAAATTAGACTAAAAATCAAGTTTTTTTTTGTTGCCAAAAAACAAAGAGCCTACGCCTCCCAGACTGTTTTTCGCACCCCGGCGCCCAATATTGTTAAGACGGCCCTGCCGGCAAGCGCTGGTTGTCAACACTGGTCCTATCTGAATTAGTCGGCGCCGCTTTGCACTGGATCGCGCTGATTTGGGAAAAAGTATGAAAACTGCCTGCGCCGACCAGCGTTAAGAACCAGCGCTGACAAACACTGGCATATCGGCGCTGGTTACCAGTCTGCTATGTTAATACACCCTAAGATTCGATTTTAATAAATAAAATTAATAAGAACAAAAATCGGCCTAGACTTTATCGAATTGTCTAGCGTCTAGCAGCCAGACTAAGGATCCAAACATTCTTATCTTTTTCGATAATAATAACTTGCACGTCGATTAAAGATGACAATAGAAACTACTCAATTATAGCTCTTATTAATACTATCGAGTGCAAATATACTCGGAAAACTAGTATCAAGATACTACTTAGCTAAGAAAGAAAATATCTCAGTTAATAAATCAAATCTATCTAATCTGCATTCGAGATTTATTTGCCAAAAATGTAAACAAATATGAGTTTATGGAAAAATAACTAAATCTTACATAATAAAGTTCAATTTACGCTACAACTTCTAACATTTTTATAACTTTTTCAATAGTGCTAGTCACTCTGAAATCAACTTAATCACCATTAAAATAAAGTTGGTATTTGTTTAACTTGAAATAATATTAATTAGAAACATGTTAGTTTGAATAGACTATATTTGTGTATACTAACAATAAAGCTGTAGAGTTAACTGTGAAGCTGAAGAGTGGCACTTCCGGTCGGATTTGAAAACAATTTTTTTTTGCATTTGATAGCCCAGTTCTTGAGGAAGGCTATAAGCATACTTAACATCACGCTAAGACCTTTAGGAGCCGAACAAAAACAAAAAAGTAGATAAGAGCGCTAAGTGAAAACGAAGTAATAGGCGATGCAATGCGACGAGGTCGGGGGACAAGAAATTTGACGTGGACAAAGTCGCGTGCAGAAGCTAGTTCCTCATATATATAAATAACTCCCTTTTTTCTCTCCTTCTAGTGGTTCTCCAATTGAACTGAACCATGCAGTAGAATTAGTCGGCTACGATTTATCAGCTGACGTGCCATTTTACATAGCCAAGAACTCTTGGGGCAAAGAGTTTGGCAACGATGGCTACCTCAACCTGGCAATTGGGACTAACATCTGCGGACTGGCAAACGAAGTTGCTGCAGTGGATGTCAAGTAGGTAAAAGTGGTGACTGTGACTTTTTTTTTTATTAAATAATAGACAATAATGAGTGTTTGTTTATGGTCTATATGGACGATCGATTAGTCTGAATGGAATTGCGTCATTATTTTGTGATGATTATTTACGGTCACCATACGAGATAAGTTACCAGGCTCGTCGGATATAGTTAAAGTTTAGTAAGAAACCGGGAGATGTTTTTGTATAATATATTATTTAATGCATAGAAAACAAACAGTTCATCTATCAAATTAAATTTCATTCGAAAGCATCCATCGGTTTCTTACTAAACTTCAACTATATCCGACGACCCTGGTTACTTATCTCTTTTGGTGACTGCACATTGTGTTTTTTTTTCAATTTTGTGGCAGTCTCTTTGATCTATGTATAACTTCTTTGATTAATAAGTTGACTCTGTTTATCTGTTACTTGGCGTACGTGGTCTATATGGACGATCGAGTAGTCCGAATAGAATTGTCATTATTTTGTAATGGTTTAAAAGAGTGCTACAAAGATCTCTTGGCGCCTGAATGACATTGACAGGGAGGCGTTGTAGCACACCCCGGACACTCCATACAACCCTCGCAAAATAATTACCTACTACTACTACATTAAAAAATGACGTTTGTATACGTATGAATGTGTGCGTGAGGTACTTGTGTTTGCGAGCGCTCTTTGTTAAAGAACTGCGACGGTAACCTCGAAGTGCGGGGTGAGGTGCGGTAACTGATGTTAGTGCGGGGAAGGGAGTGGCCTTTCTGTACGTAGTACTTTAAGTATTCTGTGGTTGTAGGTAAACATTTCTGAAATTGTCACGGAAATGGTATTGACAAAGCAAGATGGCGGCTTTAGTTCTGATTTTGGCCACGCGCCATAATAATCTTGTAGCGATATATTTTTTTTATTTTGCTAGCGATCTTGTGGCTAAAACGCTTGTTGATTGATGATTATTTAATTACTCTGTGTAACTGTTTATATTAACGAACTAGCTGACCCGGCGAACTTCGTACCGCCTCAGAATTAAATAAGTAATGTTACAAAGTTCAATAGACACGTGGCGCCATCTATTATCATAATAACGTTATTGTTGTTTTCCTCGGAAACAACACTTTTTTTCGGGATGAAAGGTACTCTATGTCCGTTTCTGTACACCTGACAACGTGTATGCAAAATTTCTGGATGATCGGTTCTGTGGTTTAGGCGTGAAAAGGGAACAAACAAACTTACTTTCGCATTTATAATATTAGTTAGGATTACTATTAGTATCAAACAAGTCGATACACTGCTACAGTCCATTCACAGATATTTTACCTCTGAGACTTTGTCAGCAGCAATCCAATAGCAATCTAATTGTAACAACAATAAAGATCACAGTGATTTTTACAATGATGCAAAATCAGAGGTAAATCCACTGTGAAGGGACTGTACAAGGATCTTTTGGCGTTCGAATGATGTTGATCGCTCGTTGTCGTTGCGCAATTGTTTTGTAAAACGTATTCAAAAAAAAAAAAAAAACAGTGGCACTCCGGGAGTGCCGACAGAAGTGAAAACAAAACACAAACAGAATACTTTGCCATCACTCAATGATATATTGGATATACATTAAAACCGAGTACCTACATCCCGAGGACAGTCGAACACATCCGAAGCGGTGTCGGTTACGGTAACAGTGGCGCGAATTCAATGGCCTTTTCCATTTCAAAAAAATGCCCAACACGCCTAAAGAAGTTTTCACTTCAACAAGACAGAGGCTTTAGTTCCGATTTTGACGCGTTAAAAAATCCTTGTACAGTTATAATTAAATCGTTCGTTTGATAGCAATGCATATTATCCGGCAAACATGTTTATCTAATTTGGAGGTGTTAAAGCTAACACATTGTTTATAAAAATAGTTCTTAGTTTTAAGTTATCACAACAATAGCCGAATTTTGGGCAGACCTAAAAGTAGAACTGACCATAAATATGTCAAAGGAGAACGAGTAAGACCGTACCCAGAGACAAAGTTAATTGTAGCATTATGGAATATGTCGGTATTTGTTGACCTCATGGAGTAGTTTAACTAATCCTAAGACAGCATGTCTGAATTCACTTGGAGAAAAAAGATATTTAAGGAAGTTAAATTGGTTTTGAGAAGACGGTACCCAGAGACTAGGTTAATTGTAGCATTATGAGCTATGTCGGTATTAGTTGACCTCATAGAGTAGTTTAATTAATCCTAAGACAGCAAGTCTGAATTCACTTGGAAAAAAAAAGATATTTAAGGAAGTTAAATTGTTTTATTAAATAGAATAAAATAAAAGAATAGAACGTTATTTATTCTCATTAATTATTGTTTTAACTCCTTTATTTCATTATGCATGTTTATAAAAATTATATTTTTAAATATTAGAACATAAAAACATTTAAAAATATAAAAAAGTTGTAGCCCACCGGTATCGGGAACAGGTCCAAGCTATCGGGAATCAGGGCTCCGGAGAGAAGAACCTCCTAATAATGTGGGTCGTGTCGAGAAGTTCCGCTTTCTGAATCAAGTCCTTGATCCAGCTGCCCAACGAGAGTCTCCTCAGGTGCTAGTCGACGTTTTTGGCTATTAAGCCACAGGTTGTCACCACTATCGGCACAATGATCGCTGAGTCCACATTCCACGTTTAACAACCTCGTTGTTAGTATGTTTATCTTTCCCGGCACACACGAGGGTCGCAATCATGCAGTGGCGTGCACAAAGATTTCAGACAGGGTATGCACAAAAAAAAACTACATCAATCAACCGTTTGAAAATGTTTCTATTTAAACATACTTCACCAGCAGGTCTCACAGGTATAATTTTCCATTTTTACAATAATCTTACTAAATAATAATTACTCGACAGTCAATCACTTGCGCCATATCTCATATTAGGACTTGGTTCTACGCATACCTCTATAGGGTACCTACATGAATCTTCGCAAATGCTCTGACACGTATGATTTTGCGAGTTTTAATTGGTATGTGCCTAAACTAAACAAGATAAGTTCCTCGTCGTTGAGGCTAGGAAATGGTACATCGCTTTCTTCCATCGCTGTGACGCGTACCCTTTGGCGGTTGATATTACAGTCCACAACATATTAGTCACCAAACCTGTTGGAAACGTTAATTCTGTCTTCTATTATTTCGACAATGTTGTAAGCGTGTGGATTATTCTACAATGGATCACGGAACGTGTTCAATAAGGCTCCAGCGATTTAGAAAATTAACAGACTTGATTAAAAATTAATTACAATTGATTTAGAACTTGTATTGTTTTGTTTTTATTTCTTTTTTGTATCTAATTTTATGCTGCATTGTCGGTTGCCAGCAGACATGCTGGCTAAAGATTAATTAAACTACTCCATGAGGGCAACGAATACCAACATAGCTCATAATCTCTCCCCGAATAGCAGAATAGCTATTAAAACATGGGAAAAAAATTAACAAAAAAAAAAAAAAAAAAATTAAAGGCGGTACGAAGTTCGCCGGGTCAGCTAGTATTGAATAAAAACCAATATAAGTATGGTAATTACAATCACTAATATTATAAAGGCGAAAGTTTGTGAGTGTGTGTGTGTGTGTGTTTATATGTTTGTTACTTCTTCACGCTCAAACGGCTGGACCAATTTTGATGAAATTTGGTATAGAGATAGCTTGAGTCCCGGGAAAGGACATAGGGTACTTTTTATCCCGATATTCCCACGGGATCGACATTTACCCGGTTGAAACCGCGGGGCGCAGCTAGTAATGAATAAAGATAATGAACTTTCCTATTATTTTATTAAAACAATTTAACTTCCTTAAATATCTTTTTTCTCCAAGTGAATTCAGACATGCTGTCTTAGGATTAATTAAACTACTCCATGAGGTCAACAAATTCCGACATAGTTCATAATGCTACAATTAACCTTGTCTCTGGGTAGGTACCGTCTTCTCAAAACCAATTTAACTTCCTTAAATATCTTTTTTCTCCAAGTGAATTCAGACATGCTGCCTTTGGATTAATTAAACTACTCCTTGAGGTCAACAAATACCGACATAGTTCATAAAGCTACAATTAACCTTGTCTCTGGGTACCGTCTTCTCAAAACCAATTTAACTTCCTTAAATATATTTTTTCTCCAAGTGAATTCAGACATGCTGTCTTAGGATTAATTAAACTACTCCATGAGGGCAACGAATACCGATATAGCTCATAATGCTACAGTCATCTTTTTTTTTGGGTACGGGGCCCATACAACTTTACCCATTGTTCTTTTGCCTTTATAATCTCAATAAGTTATTTTAAGTTTTTGAAACAATTTTTTTTATATGAGGCAAACTGTAATAACAGGGTAATATACAAATAGGTGAATGTACAGACGCCAGCACATCAAGCTACCCGAAACTGTCAAATTTTCCCAATCAACTTTGAACCTTAAGCTTTAGTGATAAAGTTGAAATCTATTGATATTAAAAAAATTACAGATTTTAGTAGCTTGGTGTGCTGGCGTCTGTACTATAGGTATACCTCTGCCTAACTCTTCTGGGATTAAAAGGCGTGATGTTATGTGTTTTGTACAAATAGTATTTTATAGATTATTTTAATTTTGACAACTTTTTGAATGTAACGAAAAGTGACGAAGGTAGATTAAAGTAGATATAGTATCCTGTCGTAAATATTACCCAATATTGAGCTTTAAAAAGAACAACAACAACAAAAAGTCTGACAATCAGTCTTACCAAGGGGTATCGTGTTGTCCAGTACCTGGATTGTGCAGGTCAGATAGGCAGTCGCTCCATGTAAAATACTGGTATTCAGCTGCATGCTGTTAGACTGGAAACCGACCCCGACTTAGTTGGGAAAAGGGTACAGTTCGACACAACTTAGATGTAGCATCGGCAAAATTCGTAAAACCGATCACATCCTAACTAAGTGCGCCTTCAAATTCACCAATCTTTATAAAGATGCATCTTGAGGAAAAATTTATCAATTTTTCCTAAAGTAGTAATAAAGATTTACGAATACGAATTACGAACGTTTTACGAATTTTGCCGATGCTACATCTAAGTTGTGTCGAACTGTAGGCAGATGATGATGACTGTACCTCTAACTTGTGCACGTTTGGACATTCCATCTAGTTTTTACTTCAGTCTTTATGTTTTTTTTTATGTATAAGTAGATTTTTACTTGTTTATATGTATGCAATAAAACAGTAAACATGTTAAATTAAGTTACATTATTATTATTTTTATACATATTTCGAGATTTTATATAATTTTGTTTAATTGATATAAATTAGTATGATAGACAATACTAGAAAATAATTATGTATTTTTTCATAAAAGATTTTAAAATATAAGTAAGCTAAAGTAGATCTTAAAAAATATATTACGACTGTTGAAAAAATACTCGAATATTTAGGTCTTTACCCAAGTTGGTTATCTTTTATCCGTGGTCTGACAGTTTTTGTATAGAAAAAAAGTGTCATAAATCCAAAATACAATGTATTCTGAGGATAAGACTAGGTACACAAGTTTGGTGAAATTCGTCCTTAATAAAAATAATATGTGCCTTTATTATATTACTGAACAAGCAATATTGTTGTCAAAATAACTCTTACGGCCTAAGATAACTGTGTTTAAGAACATTTTAATAGAAGTAAAAAAACTTTATTAAAATAATAATAAGTGCCAAATAGCTATAGAATTAAAAAAAAATATAAAAATAGAAGCTAAGATTGTCTAGATTTAATCGTAAATATTTCGAGTTAAAAGTAATTAGGGGGCCTGGTTACCATAGGCTTATTGCCGTTCCATAAACAAAAAGCGATAATATTGTTGTCAAAATAACTCTTACGGCCTAAGATAACTGTGTTTAAGAACATTTTAATAGAAGTAAAAAAACTTTATTAAAATAATAATAAGTGCCAAATAGCTATAGAATTAAAAATAATATAAAAATAGAAGCTAAGATTGTCTAGATTTAATCGTAAATATTTCGAGTTAAAAGTAATTAGGGGGCCTGGTTACCATAGGCTTATTGCCGTTCCATAAACAAAAAGCGATAATATTGTTGTCAAAATAACTCTTACGGCCTAAGATAACTGTGTTTAAGAACATTTTAATAGAAGTAAAAAAACTTTATTAAAATAATAATAAGTGCCAAATAGCTATAGAATTAAAAATAATATAAAAATAGAAGCTAAGATTGTCTAGATTTAATCGTAAATATTTCGAGTTAAAAGTAATTAGGGGGCCTGGTTACCATAGGCTTATTGCCGTTCCATAAACAAAAAGCGATAGAACTATTAAGGGGATCCGCCAAGGTAGCCTGCGAAATATAAATAAAAAAAAAAAAGGTTTTTTTGCAAGTTGCAGCTTTGTTTTACTAAGTTGTATGTTGATCATAATTTAATTCGCGGCAATTATGATAAAATAATCATTAAATTATAATCATTTAAAATATTAATATAGCTGTCCAAATTATATTTCATGGAAAAAATATGAGCTTGCAAAAATCGTAAGTCGTTCTTAATTTCGCAAACTTCATTGAGGAATCACCTTAACTTCTAATCTTGACTTACCCTGCAAATGATTATGGTAAGTCCCCAAAGACGGCAAGCCGGATGTGGTCGAATACGACCACATCTGGAAACTTAAGTTGCGAACGCAGAATTGACGGAATACCATCTATTCTGCGTTTGCAACTTAGTTTCCGAAAATGTAAACAAATATGTGTATTTGGAAATATAACTTTTAGAGTGCATACAAACGACCGTTGTAGTTGCCTCTGTCGTCGACGCGTGTCGCTCGTGTGTGCACACTAATGACTAAACATAAGGGTCAGTTTGCGATGCAACTTCAACAAATTGCACGATTTTTCAATAGTACTAGTAATTCTAAAATCTACTTACACTAACATAAAGTTGATATTTGTTTAGAATCAATGTCAATTTGGACACAAGGATTTGAATAGACTTTAACTGTATAATTTTCTAGGCCGATTATACACATTTACCAAAAGAGGGTCCAATTATCTACATATAAAAGACCCAGTGATATAACAATGCCGGTTAGAATAATATAAGGTGATGGGTTCATAATTATGTTGTTTTTATTGTAACAAAAGTTTACAATTGTACACAATATATACGAGTAAACATCGTTTCTTGCGGATCACACTTAAAAATAAAACACAATCTTTATAGTATTTGTAATAACGACAAAAAGTATGTAAGTCAAACTTACAAACTAACCTAACGACAACTAATAACTACGAGGCTGAATACATGTTAGCACGTGCCTCTGCGTTCAGTGCCTAAGCATATATAAGCATACAAGGTTTTTCTTCAGCAAATAAATGAATACAGGGAGTTACAGACAAAACTTATTTCCATAGTGCAGTTTTCAAATGTTTATCGTGTTGTTTGTGATTAATTAGTTAATAAGCTAGTGTCATTTTGTAATAGGTAATATATATTGTATATTTTGCCAAAAGTAACTTTGTTAATCTATGTAGGTACTGTAGACCTCTGAACAAAGTGCCTTAATTAAATATCTTAATATTTTTATAATTAAAAGGCTGTTTAAGGTACGTTATGTTTTTTATTGCAACCCCTTGGTCACACGTATTTAATAACCAATCTTTTGATTATTTTTAACCTTAAGTTCGTTTTTTAATCTCAGAGACTAATCTGACAGGTGTAATGTCAAACTTCTATACTAAAAAAACTAAAACACAAAAGACCTGAATGTCAGATTAGTCTCTGGGATTAAAAAACAAACTTATAATGCATGCATGATGCGCTTAAAGCCGCCGCTCCACAGCGGCCAGCGACCCACGGCTAATCTACGCACGCGACTACACACTTCTGTCGAACGCATACAGACGTTATGTTATGTGTACTTAGCTTCGATTTGTATGAACATTTTTGTGTTACGCAAAAAGGGTGCTTAATTAGGCACATCCAACGGCTCGTGCTTGCTTGCACTTGGCCAGTAAAACGGCGCCTTTATGTCCGTTGTAGTAAGGGCGGTTTTTGCAGTTCGGAAAACGGTCCCATATTATGAGTTAAGCATATTATGATTAGAATAACATAAACTGAGTTACAACGTCACTTATCTAAAATATTGGAAACCACAAGGAAATATGAATAACAATTTTTACCTCATAATCATGGCATGGCGTACATGACATACGCGTACCTACTGGCTAACGTTCTACAGGAAAATTATATAACATAGATACATTTGTTTGTATCCTTTGTGCCCGTGTCAAACACTTCTGTCCCTTAATATTGATTGAAAAAAAACTTGAAATGCGCTGGACAACCTTGGTTATTTGTCTTTTCATTAACACAGTCTTAGCCATTGAATGGCTTGCAGTTGTGAAATTATACGAGAACTGGATGAACCGAAACGACGCTTCGTTTAAAAGAAACGTAAAAGTTGTAGACGTGGCTAAGTTAAGATTCGACAGATACTTGAGAGATTTTAATAAAACTTACAACAATGAAGAGTATGGGAGAAGGTTCGAGAATTTTAAGGTAAGATTATTTTCTTCTTGATATACTTTTGTGATGGGCTGCTACTGAGAAATTCTATATGAAAAATCTAAATATCACTTGTGAACTTGTGGGGTCTAAATACAGGATGGCAGGGACACCGAGGACATCGAAGCGCAACCCGCTACCATATACTTAGATTCAGTACAGACGCCAGCACATCAAGCTTCTACAATCTGTCAAATTTCTTTAATAGATTTTCAACTTTATCGCTAAAGCATAAGGTTCAAAGTTGATTGGGAAAACTTGACTGTTTTGGGTAGCTTGATGTGCTGGCGTCTGTACTTTCTTAGTTTGTTTTGGACATGACTGACATCGGTGAAGGAAAACCTCGTGAGGAAACCTGGACTAGGTAATAGTTAAGTAATCCTTAAAGTAATATATAGTTAGTATCAGTGGCGTGCATTGCATATAGGCATATAAGTAGTGCCTACCTCGATATATCAACATAAGCCTGTCAATTACATTTTAGTGTGTGTGCCCCACAATTAAGAACCTCACTAAATTATCATACCTAACAAAAAACAATATCTTCATACAAACGCGCGGCAGTAGGCAGTCGCCGGACGGCCTACTCGGCTCCCGTACTATTCGCACATTGTCTTTACTCGTTCAAGTTAATTCGACAGAATTAAAAATATTACGTCTCACGCGTAATACAATGACGTTCGACCTTCGCAATTTATCACCCTTAAGTAGGCATGCCTACTAAAATAACCACAATTTAGATCTCACATTTCTTTTCTGATTACTGACCGCGTTTGTCTAGACTAGACCCGGCCTAGTGCCTACCTATTCTGAAAACCAATGCACGCCACTGGTTAGTATAGTTTTCCTTAAAGTATTAAATAATAAAAGCCTGAAATCGCCAATCTGTCTTGCGCAAGCGTTGTGATCAATGTTCGTGCCTTCTCTGTGTGAGACCTTCGCCCTGCAGTAGGACTATAATAGGCTGGTAACTATTATATTATAATAACTAGCAGCGCCCCACGGTTTCACAATATATTTCAATATCGGGATAAAAAGTATCCTATGTGTTATTCTGATGTTTAAGCTATATTACTGTAAAGTTTCATCAAAATCCGTTCAGTAGTTTTGGCGTGAAAGAGTAACAAACATCCATCCATCCATCATCACAAACTTTCGCGTTTATAATATATTAGCTGCGCCCTGCGGTTTCACCCGTATAAGTTTCGATCCCGTGGGAATATCGGGATAAAAAGTAACCTTTACCGAAACCGTTACCTTTTTTTTTCGTTCCCTTTTCGTTTTTTTATTTAATCTTTACTTTTTGTTTTTGATGTATGTATCTGGTGTATTGTGTGTCTTAGAGTCTGTGCTTAATAAATGTATTTTCTTTCTTTCTTTCTATATGTTAATCCAGGGTGTCAGCTACCTCAAAACAAACAAAACATACAAAATTTTATCAAAATCGGTCCAGCCGTTTGAGCGTGAAGCATACACACACAAACACCCCCACACTCACAAACTTTCGCCTTTATAATATTAGTATGATTAGTAGGATTTACTAATTTCAGGAATCATTAAGGGACATATCGAGATTGAATTTGCTAGAAAACAACACAGTATTTGGTTTGACAAAGTTCTCTGACATGTCGAAGAAGGAATTCGCCGAGCGTATGTTGCAAGAACGCTCCGAACCGTGCCAAGAAAGGGAAAAGAACTGTGCCGATTTAACTTACGAACCATTTATCAATGAAAAATATGGGAACAACATACCAAGATCATTTGATTGGTAAGATATTAATCCATGGTGTACTATAAGTACAGGGTTATTGGTAAAATACTAAAAACCTTCTAGGACTGTATTACTAACATCATACACAACAACTGTATGACTATTTACAAAACATAATACATTTACCAAAAACCAACCTTTAAGGTGCCACTATTCGATATTTTTTCCATACAAATTTCGGGAGAATATTACTCCACTGTTAGACATTGTACATCCAAAGTTAAACATTGTATCGTTTTGTCTAATTATTAATTGTGTCTGTACGGAAGCAGAATTGTAAAATAACAAGCCATGAAAAAGTTATGAGCCAATAAAGATTCGTTTTTCTTGCTATTTTTAACGTAACTTTGGGTGTAAATAAGTAATAAAAGAACTGAAAAATATTAAAAATTAAATTCGTAACGACAAAGCTCAGTTATCGAAGAGTTCAAAAAACTATATTTGTGATTGATTTATGTAATGGATTTTTTATAGAACTCGATTTTCCAAAGCACTTTTCAAATATTTTTATGCGCCTATCAGTTCGGAACGGTGTTTCTGTGCGTGAGAACTAGATGTTGTGCGTGTAGATTAGCGTCTAACTGCTCATCACTGATAGTGGCTCCGTCAGACACGAAGCCAAGTTAGACAGCGTGATTTTGGTCATGACGACCAGTGAGTTCGAGCTCGCGACTAGTTTACTCTTAAGATTTCATTGTCTTATCTAACCCCGGCTCCCCTCCGCTGCATTTTGTCCTATAGTCCGCGCGGAACTAGTTGGCCGTTGAGGTGGGGACAGAGGTGAGGCGGCGGCGGCGGTTCGCAAAGTACGTACTGAGTAATGCGCCCCGCCCCTCCGTCCCACCGCTCACATACATAAGGTGCGGCTAACTAGTTCCGCGCGGACTATAGACACGGCAGTTTGTTTACCTAACTACCTAGCCCTTTCTTTTGCTTCGCGTAAAATTCGTAACAATAAGAGCGTTGCCTTGAAATATTTTAATTTTTGTATGAAAGTCTAATGAATTATTAAAAGTCATAGAACAAAAATTGCTGTTTATGATGTTAATAATATACCTAGTCCTTTTTTATGGTTGGGAAATCACCAAATGACCCCTCCCGCTCTGGGTGGAGCGGAAGGGAGTATCAGTCTTACTGACTAAAACCCATTCGTGTTCCTTCCTTAGCCCTTTATGTTCCGGGGTAGCGGTAACCCTTTCGGACAATCCCGCACCTCCGGAAAATAATATAGTCCTGAGGTTAATTTTCTTTGAATCTTCTACTGCTCCTCTGAAAGCCTCAAACGCCCTCGAGAAGGCGTTATCGCCCACGTTGAGAACATATGTTATAGACTCTTACAGGTAGAAACTTTTCAATGGTCACCAATTTTTTTTTTAATAGTATTGATGTCCCTAACGTTTTCAGGCGAAAGAGAGGTGTCGTAAAGCCGGTCTTAAATCAGAAGATTTGTAATGGCTGTTGGGCCTTCAGCATCGTTGGAGTCCTGGAGTCGATGTCCGCGATACAGTTAAAGGATTACAAGAGTAGGAGCATACAGGTACCACCTTTTATTCTCTCATCGCACGAACCGTGTAACTGTCAATAATTACTTGATTTTCAACGCTTGGCTTAGGCCTGAAAGTTGAAAGTCCAACAACACGCTTTAATTAAGGCATTCATTTAGGTGTCAACTAGGGGAATAAGAATCGCAATTAAATTAACAAAAACAAAAAGGAACATTTATTTCAATTAAACTGTTTAAGGGGTACCTACTTTTGAATTATGGGGTTGGTCAGTCAGAAAGATGTAGCTAGTTGCCCATTATGGGGTTGGTCAGTCAGAAAGATGTAGCTAGTTGCCCATTCTAAAGCGTATTACGTTCCTCATGTTCCTATAGAGAAGAACGGGCAAGAAACTCTTAAATCAAAATGTTGGTTACACCAGCCATGTTGATCTCCAGTGATACTGACTGGCTGAGTTGACGGGCCTCTTCCAAGTTGACGTAATTACAAAACCAGCGGGGTAAGTGCGTAACACACTATCAGTAGCAATGAGTTTCAGATTTACAGTCCAACAACATTCATTGCGTTGATAAATAAATAAAATGCAGGCACGCCGAATTCCCCGCATGGGCGGAGCACCGCCGTGCCCTCGTAGTGGCGATCGGCAGTGGCGGCAACCTCTCGCGTCCGGCCCTGGTTCAAGCCATGGTCCGGGGCGAGAGGGAGTGTGAGGCAGACACCTCCTTCTGCGAAGCAGTCATGCTAGGGAAGGAGGTGGCGGAACGGCTGAGGGAGAGAGCCTCACGTCCCAGCCGCCGCGGAAGACGCTCCGGGCGTCGGGGGCCGCGTGATGACTCCCGGCCACCGTAGGCGCGGGCCTGCGGACGGAGAGTAATGGGTAGCTCACCGTCCGATCAGGACCAGGCCCGTGCCGGACGGCGCGTACGTGTTCCACGCGCGCCTCAAAGAGATGTCAGCAAAAAGGAAGGGGCTTGCCAGGGCCGAAGCCTGCCGGGCTCCGCTACCCCGGAACATAAAGGGCTAAGGAAGGAACACGGATGGGTTTTAGTCAGTAAGAGTCTGACACTCCCTTCCGCTCCACCCAGAGCGGGAGGGGTCATTTGATGATTTCCCATACATAAAAAAAAGGCACGCCGAATTCAGCATCGTTAGAATCACAATTTTTAAACCGTACTCAAACGGAACGGGTCGCCAAAACGCGATGCAGCGTCGAAGTAGTCGCTGAAACGTGTGGTTTTGCTAATTTAACGGAACGCACAGTCACTAAGACGCATCCTGTTGCCTTTAGAACTTGTATCAATCTACCAGAAACCGAATAAATCCCTACTCGCTGATACTAAAAGCACCACGTCCGCTAAGAACCTTAATGACTTTTATTTATAAGTAAATACTTATTTTTTTGGGTTTTGTACAAGTAAAAGGTGTAAACGAGACCCCATTACGGACTCTACCGTGCCTAACTATCTGTCAGTCGTCTGATTCTACCAAAACCAACATCTCACAAACGCCAGACACCAGTTTCGGTCGGGCCAAAGATTCGGCCAGTATTTGACCAAAACCAAAACTGCGGCCGAAACCTTATTTTTTGGCCGAAACCAAAAGCGAACCTTCGGTCGGTCACTATCACTAATTAGCAATATCCTTCAAAATGGTTCAGATTGAGATTGATAGTGTGTTACGCAATAAGGGTGCTGGTTCTTCGCTTCCGCATCATAGTTTTCTTCCTCTCAGGAACTGCTAGACTGCTCACCAGAAACCAACGGCTGTAAAAAAGGAAATGTCGTAACTGCGATGGACTTTATTTGTACAAACAAATTACAATTCGTCACCGAAGAAGAGTACCCCATGACATTGTCCATAGATCAAGAGTGTAAGCTGCCAAAAACTGGATATAGTGGAAGGCGGGTGAAGCAGTATACGCATCGTTGGTGAGTCTTGTCTCTTTCGGCCTAATTATCGAAAGACATGTGCTCACAGAAACCGACTGCTGGACAGAGGCTTCCCCAAAGCGTCGCCAGGCTCAATACTCAATATCTTTATTGCTTTACCATAATGTGTACTTAAGTTGGAACTATACAGGGTGTTACAGAAAGGGTATATCAATATAAACGGGTTGAAGAGTGTATCTGGTCTAGAATCTCTGTACAAAATTTCAGCTCAAAAGCATTAACTTTGAAAATGCTTAATATTTTTTTATTTCGATAGTTTATTAAATTGAAATCATAACAAACGTGTCACCGCACTACGAGGGTCATTATCCATTATCTGTAGTGTGTCTGTGCGCCTAGTACACGCACATCAGGCCGCCGCGCGCCAGTGCAGCGCCGTGATGTCGAAATAAAAAAATTTTCAGAGATTCTAGACCAGATACACTCTTCAACCCGTTTGTATTGATATACCCTTTCCGTAACATCCTGTATATCGTCACTGGAAAGGAGAAAATGCTAAGGCGCCATTGGGCCACAAAATTAGTTATATAATATATCGTTGGGTTCAACGATAGTCACAATCTACAGAGACAATCTGTGACGATTAAAATTGGCTCAGATTGTCTTGAAACCTAAACAGATCGACGCAAAAAAAAAATCTAACCCAACGAAGTCGCGAGCTCGAACTCACTGGTGGTCATGGCCAAAGAGCACGCTGTCTCATCTGGCTTCGTGTCCGACAGAGATAGCATCAGCGATGAGCAGTTAGACGCTAGTCTACACGCACAACGTCTAATTCTCACGCACAGAAGAAACACCGCGCACCGTTCCGAACTGAAAGGCGCGTAAAAAAAAATCGAAAAGTGCTTTGGAAAATTGAATTTTATGAAAAAAAAAATGCATAAATCAATTATAAATAAAGTTAATTGAACTCTTCGATAACTGAACTTTGTCGGTCCCGATTTTGTATTGAAGATTTTACAGTTCTTTTATACTTATTTACACCCAAAGTTACGTTAAACAGAACCTCCTTTTTTGAAGTCGGTTAAAAATAGCAAAAATCTTTGTTGGCTCATAACTTTTTAACGGCTTTTTATTTTAGTATTCTGTTTCCGTAAAGACAAAATTAATAATAAGACAAAACGGATGCACAATTTCAAACAGTGGAGTAATACTCTCCCGAAAGTATGGACAAAAATATCGACTTGTGGCACCTTAATATTTTGTTTTGCTTTGTAATGTTGCAGTAACGTGGATGAAGCTCTAATGGTGGAATATGTAGCTGGTCATGGACCCCTAGTTGTTGCAGTCGACGCTACTAATTGGAAGAACTACATCGGAGGCGTTATTACCAGGGCTTGCACGTAAGTGATAACATCAGGCCTGTATCCCTCGAAGGGTTAGGCAGAAACGTACCTTTAACTCACCCACAATTCGTCAGTTATGTTTAAGCCCCATGTATATAATAGGGGGCGAGGCTATTGCCATCAATCGAGCACGAATGCAGCAGGGTAATTGCGTAACGCGGACAGAAGCTAGTACTAATAATAAAGCTGAAGACTTTGTTTTAGCATTGAAAATCCTTTTTCACTGGCTCCGGATATAGGCCCTCATTTTTACGAACTTGAGATTTGGCTAGGGCTTCGTGAGTTTAAGGGCTACGTGAGTGGTTGAGGTCTCAAAAAAATGCGTATTGACTAGAGCTACAAGAGAGAAAAAAAAAAAATGCAAAAGTTAAAACTTTTCTTTTTCATGTCTTTTGTGATTAAATCGTCTATATCTCGAAAATTAAGCGCGATATCAATAAAATAAAAAAAGCCCTCGGGGTATTGAGTTAGGTTACATTTAAAAAAAAAAAATACAGGACCTCGCTATCTCTTACGGTCTAGGTGCTAAGGTGCCCTTTGTGTAGCCGTATTTTGGGCAACGCGCGGACGGCGCTAGGCTGTCAGGCTGGCCGACCAGGCTGGCCAGCAAACCGAAGCTGCGGTGGTGAGTGAGGGAATTTTTTTCATCTTGAACACAACCATCTCTCGACGGTTACATTTCGAATGATGGTCGTGGTCTTGTGTGTTCTCGTTTCGCAAATTTTTGAGAGTTTGTTTATAAAAATAATTTTAAATTTATTAAATTCATTTTCAATGTATCCGAAGGTCGTGAAGGGCACGAGATCTGTGCATTTTTTTATTTGTTTGTTTGAACGCGCTAATCTTTGGAACTACCGGTCGGCTTTGATCTACAACTCTTTATTAAGTTGGGGCCGTTACCACTGGGCCACCACTGCTCTCAAGTCTCTCAAGTCAAGTTAGTCTCTGTTAGTTGGTTTCTGTTTGTTAATTGACTGTCTTACATTATCTTCTTTACATGAAAACTTATTTAAAAAGATAGCTATCCTAACAGCATGTGAACGTTTTGACTATCAGTGTTGCCAATCTTAACATAAATGATACGAACTTATTTTCATGCATACATACCGCAACATCCTCTGAAAACCGCAACATTTATCAATTTACCTTTGAAAAAAATACCTTTTATCGTAAGGTCAGGGAACTTATTCAAATGCTCGAATGGTGTCAAACCAAGGTCGTTGGGGCAACTAGGTACTTATAATAGATTTGACGACGATTTTTTTTTAAATTTCGACGCGTCAGGTCGAGACGAAGATGGCGGGACGAGCTTGACTCCTACCGAAAGGACTGGCCGGCGCACTTGCAAAAGACAAAATTGTGTGGAAAAGGGAGAGGGAGGCCTTTGCCCTGCAGTGGGTGGGACAATACAGGCAAGATAATTAGTTAAGATTTGAAACAAAGGGGCTTTTTAAATGTGGTAGGTTCGCCCCCTGTTACATTCTCTACTTGATCTTTTTTAGGGTTCCGTAACTAAAGAGGAAAAACGGAACCCTTGTACTAGGAGTTAAGCAGAGGTGGCGAGACAGTGCTTCCTTACCTAAACCGTTCGTTCCAACCGCTGAGGACCTCCCACCTGGACATGAGTTACCTTGGGTAACCTGGAAGTCTTTAAACGGACTCCGGACCCAAGTTGGCCGAAGCAAGGAAAACCTGTTCAGGTGGAGATTTATAGACGACTCCGCCTTGGAGTGTAAATGTGGTGCTGTTCCACAAACGATGGGACACTTAATATCGTGCCCTGCGCGTCCTGTCAGCTGCATGTTACAGGAACTGATGGACGCTAGTGATGGCGCCAAACAAGTGGCCGAATTCTGGGCCGAGTACATTTAGATTGCTATCGACACGCTAAGAAGAAGCAGAGGTGTTCCAGTACTCGACCCACATTTCGCCAATGATGTTTAAGTCGCTTGTAATAGGGGGCGACCTATTGCCATCAAACGAGCAACATCAGACACGTGTCCAGACTCCGGGATGCTTCTGAGAAATGTCAGATGGAAAAACCCAATAAGTCTTTGCCCGACCTAGGAATCAAACCCAGGACCTTATGCTCAGCAGTAGCACTTGCGATCACTAAACTAACGTGGTAGACAGTCTTTTTTGCCAAATCTTAATATTAATATGATGAGCAGTGGTCGCCCAGTGGTAACGGCCGCGACTTACGAGTTACTAGGTCGTGCGTTCGAACCCAGACAGGCGCTTTACTTTGTGTAAATTATTTCATCACCACTGCTCTCAAAACGGTAAAGGAAAACATCGTGAGGAAACCGTCATGTTCTAGAACCAAAAAATCGAAAACATGTGATATCGGCCAACCCGCACTGGCCCGCGTGGTGGATAACGGCCCACTCCCTCTCACAGAGAGGAGGCCTTCTGTCCCAGCAGTGGAAACGTTATAAGCTGATTTTGCATTATTACGATAATAATTTATTTCTGCTTTTGCAGTCGCGGTATTTCGAACCACGTGGTCCAGATCGTTGGCTACGAAGGATTTGGCGAGCCCGATGCGGAAACCCCCATACCATACTACATCGTCAGGAACTCCTACGGCGAGGATTTCGGAGACCATGGATACGTGAAGGTGGCTATGAAGCATGGCGACATCGCAGACGTATGTGGCATTGCTGAACGGGTCACTGCTATGGAGGCGCTTTAAAAGAAAATGTTACTGACCCTATGCTATGTTTGTGTGAGAAAGAGAAGCTGCTATACAGGACGAGTAGCGCCATCTTGTTTTCATGGCGGGACAGTGATGGCATTGCTGCTTGCCTATAGGTCCCTTGATCTATAACTTTTTTTTGGTCCTGTAGCGAAATATATCTACTTAATTGTTTATTATTTTTGTATACTTACATTTGGTTTTTCATATAATTTTCTGCTTTCATGCAAAAATAAAATTACTACGTATCTTCTTAGAGGTTTTTTTTTTAAGTTAATAAAACCGCTAAAGTAGCGACCTCGAGTTTTTATAATGGCTAAGACAAGTCCATGTTTCTTAAGATTCACGTTTTAAACCTTCTGGGATAGTTGCCAAAAATTAGAATCAACCTTTTCTGTTGACTGTACCAAATTTTTTTACTCTTATATTTTTTTATTACCTGTCCTACTTTTGGGCGAAGGCCTCCCTTCCATCTTTCGCGAGCCCGCGCGTCCTCCTTCCAGTTTTGACGGAACCTATCCAGCTCGTCCCGTCCCCAACTCCTACGTGGTCTGCTGCGACGGGGCCTCACTCTCTCAAGGTACCAGTTCATATAATTATTTCTTTAAATTTAAACTTCATAGAGCTGACAGCTCTAAATGTAAATTACATTGCATTTGTGTATTGTCGTTAAACATAATAATTATGTATTATAATTATCTTGCAATTTTAATGTGTCCTTAAAAAAATCATATTGTTGTCAGCCATTGTTCACATAATGAACCATTTCTATAGCGCTGTATTTAATAGATAAATGCGCAGTTTAAGAAAATTGTTAACCGACTTCAAAAAAAGGAGGAGGTTATCAATTCGACTGTTTTTTTTTTTTTTTTTTTTTTTTTTTTTTTTTTTTTTTTTTTTTTTTTTTTTTATGTTTGTTACCTCATAACTTGCGACTGGGTGAACCGATTTTCATGATTCTTTTTTTATTTGAAAGCTGGTGCTTCCCGTGTGGTCCCATTGTCACCATTTCAATATCTGATGATGGGATCTTAGAGAAATCGAGGGCAACCCTCAAATTTTATAGGCTCACTTATTGTTTTTCGTATATTTTATGAAGTATCTTGTGTATTTGCGTATGGTTGTCACCATCTCAGGTAGCTGGGCTGATGATGGAAGGTACAACTCCTTAACAGTAAGAAGTTACTCGAACAGGCAAGGACTGCTTTAGTAAATTGTTTTGATGTTTGATAGGGCATTTGCCACATTTGGTCTCATGATCATCAAGTCATGACCTGATGCTGCAGTCAGGATAGTCTGCAGAGTACCTAACTCCTCGACAACTAACAGCAGATATATCGTGTTTAGGCTCATTGAAAAGGGCTCGATGTGTGGATAAACGTACTGTTAATGAGGAACACCGAAATACATAAAGACCTGATGCTGAAGCCAGGAGCATCAGAAAAAGTACCAACCTTGACATTACAGCACCGTAGTTGTGTTTGGGCTCATTTTAAACAGGACTAAATTTTAAGTTCAATGCAATGTTGACATAAGTCTGACCTGATGCTGCAGCCAGGATTATCAGCATCTCGTCTAAAAACATCAGGTCAGGATTTGATGATGAGATCCTGGAGAAATCGAAGGAACTCTTCAAATATTATAGGCACACCTATAGCGATTTGGGTATTTTTTATAGTAACTCGTACATTTGCTCTCGGAAAGCACTATTTGGTGAAGTGGAACTGATGATGAAGACCACAGATGGCCACCGGAACCACTCAATAATATCTAAGTATTTCACGAGTTGCGATTCGATTACTTTAATATGGTTGCTAAGCAATTTATGCTCATCACAATGTGAATGGTGATATGGAGCTGATGGTGGACCTGGAGAACTCCTCAACAATTAACTTCACTGCATCGGGAAAAGCAATATTTTGTTTGTAAAAGGCGATGATCACTAGGCTATTGTAACTTAGATAAATTATAAGCAGACCTACTAAAAAGCGTGAAATAAAAACTTTTTAAGAAAAAAAAAACCGACTTCCAAAAAAACACTACAAAGTGAAAAATAACTTTAATTTCGGAAGTCGGTGGCAAAAAACTAAAATACAGATCCAAAGACACCGACTTCCGAAATTAAAGTTATTTTTCACTTTGTAGTGTTTTTTTGGAAGTCGGTTTTTTTTTTTGTTTTAAATGTTCATATACTTATTTTCCCAATAGTATAAAAAGTTTTATTGTAATTAATTCTTCTATTTAACAATCCACCTTGTCCTGCGTCTTCCATCTTTAAGGGGGATGCGCAAGGCAGCCCGCCAAATTCATTTTGTGTAATTTGCAGGTCAAGTCCATATAATCCAATTTATTGATATTTCATGAAATAGTAATTCAATACATATACAAAGTGTAAAAAAATTAACCTTAAAAACTTTAAGAGGTGCTTTAGACCATCGAACTGAACAACTTTCACTATGGGACCAACTCCGAAATCACGAAAAAAAAATCTGCTGTTTCATACAAAAGTTCAATACCTACTCGGCCAAAATGTATGAAACAGCTCATTTTTTTTTTCGTGATTTCAGAGTTGCTCCCATAGTGAAAGTTGTTCAGTTCGATGGTCTAAAGCACCTCTTAAAGTTTTTAAGGTTAATTTTTTTACACCTTATAATATATTATATATTTAGTTATAGGGTTGTATTGATGATTTTAATGATTATGTTTCTGTGAAGTCATATTTAATACACTCGCGAATCATATTTTAACCGGTTGAATGCCGTAATTACAGACACAATTAAAAAGCCATTGTGTCTCGCGTGGATCTACGTTCCGGCATACGAAAGGTTAATCAACATATAGCCTGACACTGACCTGCAAATTACAAAAATGTAAAAAAAAAAAAAATTTCGCGGGCGCTTCCCCTAAATAAATATATTCAGATTGTTTATCTGTGGATATTAATGTGTTTAAATTAACAAGCATAAACAAGGTATAATTAAAATTACTAAAAATCTCTTAAGGGGTCATTGTACTCATAATTCTGAACAACGGGACCAACCCAGAAATCGCGAAAAAAAAACAGCTGCTCCATACATTTTATTGAGTTATTCGAACATAAATGTATGGAGCAGCACATTTTTACTTCGCTTGTAACTGGCAATTGTAAGCATAATCAGCCTATAATGTTCCCACTGCTGGGACAAAGGCCTCCTCTCGGTGAGAGGAAGTGGGCCGTAATCCACCACGCGGCCCCAGTACGGGTTGGAAGATGTCACATGTCTTCGAATTGTTGGTTCTGGGACATGCCGGTTTCCTCACGATGTTTTCCTTCACCGTTCTGAGAGCAGTGGTGATGAAATAATTTACACAAAGTAAAGCGCCTGTCTGGGTTCGAACCTACGACCTACTACTTATTTATTCTGTGCTACTACTCGTAAGTCGCGACCGTTGCCACTGGGTCACCACTGCTCAATTGTAAGTGTAAGCTTTCTGAAGAATAAATACTTTAATAATTATGGGTAGGTACAATGACCCCTTAAGAGGTTTTCAGTTATTTAAATTAGGTACACCTTGTGTTTTTTTTTATTCGACATAGTATATCTCTTAGGTTATTTAAGTGTTCTATTTAAACATAAGAACTTATTATGTACGGTCTACTAAGCATGCAGTCAACAACATCCATACTTGATAATTTACGTACTTAATCATGTAGACAGGAGCGCAGTGAGAAGTTTCATGTATCGAATGTCACCAGTATCCTTTACTATACTAAAATGAACGATACTGGCATTACAAAAATCCACTGATTGTTCACTTAGTACTAGAATGCTCCTTTTGTTACCAAGTAAAGCAATGGACCTTGCAGTGCGGTTAACCAACTTCGCAACACTATAAATTCAAATAAAGAACTTCACATCAGTTGGGGACCGGCTGCCAAGCAGTACAGACGTATCAACATCTTATCTCTTGGTACGTTTTGTTTAATAACTTTATTATTTTATGTGCTCGTTATCTTACCACTTTGTGCGGTTATTGTGAATGATAATACACGATAAATTATAGACATGTTTGTTATTTTTCGACTGATAAGTCTTTGTATTGGAAAATGGTGTGTACGATTGTAAATGACACTTATTGTTGTTGGTTTGATAAGCGTTTATTTAGTCAAGTACCTACGCATGGACGTAAAAATATCGCGGTCGGATTTTTTCGCGTACTGGATTTTCAACTTGTCCAGCAGAGTCAAAAAAACACACTGTTGGATTTCCAACTCTCGGCGCTAGGCAGTGGGATGAAAATCCAGTGAGCGAAAAAAAATCACCGCGAGAAAAACGCGCCCGTGCATAAATGGGCTTACAGTCAAGTGTGATACCTACATGAGCTAGTGTTGTTTATGAAGTAATACCTATCTTCATTTTTCATACTTAACTAATCATCATACTTATGATTAATGGCATTATTTTGCATTATGTTAAGTACATGTATGTATGTATTGAAAATGGGGTAGGCATAGATTTAGCTAGAGCCAAATACTTCTTGAAACTGCTCATTGTTGTCACAATCACGGGTACCTACCTACCGGTTTAGTCTAAACTAATATTATAAGAGAAAAAATTTGATTTTTTATGTTGTAGGTATGTTTGTTTGTTACACTTTCACGCTAAAACGAATGATCGGATTTGGATGAATTTGGTACGTCGGTAGACCATGACCTTGATTAGGACATAGGATACTTTATATCCCGATATTCCAACGGGATCGAGACTTTTGCGGAGGAAACCGCAGGGCGCAGCTAGTATCTAATACTGTAGCATATTTATTCAACATGGTATTAGGTACGAAAATTCTGCATTTCTGCAGAAAATCTAGGTGATAACCTACATGTAAACGGTGCATTGATAGTTTTGCTTTACCTACTTGAAATTCTCGCCTAGTTACCTACTAGTAAATTATCTATGATAACATCGTGGGCATCTGATAAGAATCCAATAGAAAATATGCTTTCTCAAGTATCACAAACTGTCTTGGAATGGGTAATTGTTTGGTTTCTCGACTCAGAAGCTCCAAAGACTACCGTCGATACAGCGAAAAACCGAATGAAATGTGAGTACAAACAAGTGAATGTGCTCCCACTTTTAGTTATAGCACACTCGTTCTGTAACTATCTGGTAAGGGCGTTTCCAGTTAGTTATTGACCAGGATTTGGGCACAGTAATCCAAGAGAGACCTTTGCCCAGCTGTGGGATGGTCATCATCATTATCCATAGAGCCTATCTTCATGTTTTTACCATTAAGTATAATATTATTTTAATACTTCAAGCACATAAATGTATAGAGGACCTAATGCCACAGGCGTTTTTTACCAGTCAACCAATCAAACTCAAACTCAAAGCATTTATTTCAATTAAATCATTTACAGGCATTTAAATTGTCATAATAGTCGGTCAGATCATCAGAAAGTTGAAGCTAGTTGCCCATTTCAAAACGTAGATCTCTATGGAGAAGAACGGACAAGAAACTCCAAGGACACTCTTTTAAATCAAGATATTACAAAATCCGGTGTAAATTTTAAATCAAGATATTATAAAATCCTGGACAATTGCTACATAGGGCTCTTATCCTCCTGTTGTCTCATATTCTCGTCTAAGTTGGATGTTATCTACTGGACAGAAAGGTCTGAGGGTCGTCATAGGGGCGGATATAGGTAGTACGGTAATACACCACAGGATCAATCACCAAAGTTATAGTAAACTAGCTGCGCCCCGCGGTTTCACCCGCGTAAGTGTCGATCCCGTGGGAATATTGGGATAAAAAGTAGCCTATATATTAATCCAGGATGTCAGCTACCTCCATACAAAATTTTATCAAAATTGGTCCAGCCGTTTGAGCGTGAAGAAGTAACAAACATATAAACACACACACACACTCACAAACTTTCGCCTTTATAATATTAGTGTGATAAATATCAGGGACTGATGATTTCTGATGACTGATGATTCAGCTCTACTCAAAGGACAATATTTAAGGAAATTCCTCATTCTTCACGATTATGATTGCATGTTAGAGTTGCAGAAATGGTGTCATTGGTGGTGGAAGACTTCGGAGTGTACAAGGAGAAGAAGGTGAAGAAGTTCACTTGGAGGACTACGGGCGGGTCGGAGATATCTGTGATATCCTACGGAGCCATTATTCAGTCTATTAAGGTAAGGTGTCTGTGAACCTACGTAATTTATGATTCAACTAGCGAACAGTAATGTGCAACATCTAGCTACGAGTAACTAACAATAATGGTTATCTGCCTAGCCTTTTCCCAACTATGTTGGGGTCGGCTCCCAGTCTAACCGGATGCAGCTGAATACCAGTATTTTACATGGAGCGACTGCCTATCTGACCTACACAACCCAGTTACTGGATAATACGATACCCCTTGGTAAGCCTGGTTGTCAGATTTTCGGGCTTCTGACGTCCCGTAACGGCTGTCAAAGATCCACGGATGACAGCCGGGACCAACGGCTTAACGTGCTTTCCGAGGCATGAACGTGTCTTGGTATGTAAAGATGGTCACCCATCCACGGACCAACCGCGGCAAGCGTAGCTTAACCTGATCGATCGACCCGTGCGGTTGATATTACTTAGCCACAAGCCTATATGTAACAATAATGTCTCTCCTGACTATTTTTATTTCTAAAATAAAAGTAGCTTATGTTACTCCTTATAACATCAACTGATGTTATAAGGATACCGATTTTGAAAAGGCTTTCACTGGCAGACAACTGTCTGCCAGTGAAAGCCTTTTCAAAATCGGTCCAGCCGGAACAAACAGAAAGACAAAAAAAAATTGTTATAGTACGGTACATAATTTTATATGCATGTAGTAAAAAGCTGTTGTTTTAACATTACAAACAGACATTTCAATTTTATTTATTTGTATACATATAGATTTATTATTTCCTTCAGAATAAGACAAGAGTTTGTTCAGATTTGCCACAGCCACCTATACCACAACTATACCTTAACGTAAATCAATCGCAACCACAGTTTCAAGTGCCTGCAGTGACACCATTCCCACTAGACACTTTCCTGCGATATTTTTGCTGCTGTGATGCGATTGTGACATGTCTACATTGTGGTCTACACCGTATTCCCCTTTATAATCTGTGGTGCATTCATATATCTGTGGTGTCAATCACTTCGAAATTAAAACGATTTCACTTTCGTGCTGCATGCGGTCACTTGCGTGAGGGTTGAAGCGAGCCTTAGTAGGTACACAATAGCACTATCGCTTTGTTAGCAGTGCAGCAAAATCAAAATTCATTTATTCAAACTAGGCTGAGAATCAGCACTTTTTGAACGTGAAAATTATATAAGACAGTCCCCCAAAACGCCCGCCCTTCACCACTTCCTAGTGCTTTATCTGGGAAGATGTGGCGTAACAAACTCCCCAGCAGCACAGCTGTCTGTACAGCCCTAGCTATACCTCATGATTAAAGCAGGATAAAGAATCTATATCTATGTATAATATGTATGCCCCGAAGTTTATAGTAGATACCCACATTTCGCCAGGTACGTTTAGGACCCATACTTAAGTATAAAAGCGTATACGAAACACAAATCCAGACTGAGGATTCTAATTTAAAAACGATCCCTATAAAAATTACAGATCCCAGACAGACTAGGGGTCAAGGAAGACCTGGTCCTCGGTTTTGATGACCTCGATGGCTACGTGAACAGGAACACTCCATATCTCGGAGCGACCGTCGGAAGATGTGCCAACCGCATTGGCAACGCCACCTTCGAAATTGACGGCCAGACTTATAATGTAGCCAAGAATATTGGCAAGGACCATCTACATGGAGGCATTGTTGGATTTGATAAGGTACGTTACATAGCGTTTAGCCTGTATTCTTGGAAAGATATGGAATTGAGGTATTAGAATATATATGTCCAATGCAATAGAAGACGAGGCTTCCAAATGGATTGGCACTGCAATACCATGTTGTAAGAAGCGAGCTCGTTACTATTAACTGGGAACAAATTCAGACTCTAGACTGCCATTGAGAATCCCAATAAAATCTTGCCTGACCTGAGGATCGAACCCAGGACTTTGCAGTTGGTCATGCTCTGCAGTTGCGCTTGCGACCACAAGACTAGACTAAAAATATATCATCTGTTGCAATGGTAGAAAACAGACGTGTGTGGAAAAGGGCGAGGGAGGCCTTTGCCCAGCATTGGATTATGGGCAAGATAAATATACAGAGTGGTAGGAATATCGAAGGGCACACTGGAACCATGAATTCAACACATGAGTCTACTCCTAGCTTAGAATGTTCTAGTGGTTTATCAAAAAAAATAATCTGCTGTTTCATAGACACGCGGTCAAGATGTATAGAACAGATTTTTTTTTTAAATAAACTACGTAAAATTTCAACGCGTGGAGTCCAGTACGAGTAAAATGAAGCCAATTGTGATAGAAATGAAGCCAACTGATCAGAATCATTCGACGATTTGGCGTTCCGCAATTAGGCTGCTGAATCATGTGTTGAATCGATGGTAAACAGGTCGCGCGTCGGTGTTCCTACCAACCTGTACCTATCGATAGATTTTTTTGTTTTGCAGTCCTCCAACCACAGTTTTTTCTTCTAAAACGGCTAGCCTGATAGTGAAAAAATATTCCTTTATCTTCCAGGTTGTCTGGGAATACACAATAGTAGGCTCTAAGGTAGTGTTCAGCTACTTATCCAAGGACATGGAGGAAGGTTACCCTGGCGACCTGGTCACCACCGTGGCCTATGAAGTGACAGACGACAATAAACTGCTTGTGGACTTCAAAGCATCCACCACGAAAAAAACTGTGGTTAATCTTACGAACCACTCGTATTTCAACCTGGCGGGACATGATGGCGGTGCGCAGGAGTTGTATAAACACTATGTGGTCATCAATGCTGATAAGTAAGTGGTCGTGATTATAAAACTAAATATAAAATAATAAAACTTTTTAACTAAAAAAAATAAAGACGAAAAAGAAACTGAAAAGCGAAAAATAACCTCGTAGGGCAAAGGGGTTTGAAGGTTTTGGCCCTAAAATCAGCCGCCATTTTGATTTTTTTTCAGAATCGCGGTGCACAACAAAAGTTATATATTTAGATAGAGGACACTTATACAAACAAAAAATGTTATATAACATAATATCCTAGAGCGTCAGGTTTCGGAGTTATTCACCGAAATATAAGTCGAAAACAACAAGGATTTTTTTGTTTTTTTTCCTTCCTCGTAAGCATATTGAACTATCGAGGCAATAGAAACGTTATGAAACCTTTATGGAGAAGAAACAACTGAAGAATAGACATTTTTTAAATAAATAATTAAATACGGCAATTTATAGTTCGTTTTTTAATCCCAGAGACTAATCTAACAAGTGTAATATCAAACTTCTATACGAAAACACAAAAGACTTACATGTCAGATTAGTCTCTGGGATTAAAAAACGAACTATAAATTGCCGTGTTTCATTATTTATTTAAAAAATGTCTATTCTTCATTTGTTTCTTCTCCATAAAGGTTTCATAACGTTTCTATTACCTCAATAGTTCAATATGCTTACCTGGAGGGAAAAAAAACAAGAAAATCCTTGTTGTTTTCGACTTATATTTCGGTGAATAACTCCGAAACCTGACGCTTTAGGATATTATGTTATATAACATTTTTTGTTTGTATAAGTGTCCTCTATCTAAATATATAACTTTTGTTGTGCACCGCGATTGTGAAAAAAATAAAAATGGCGGCCGACCTTAGGGCCACCCTCCATACAAAAATCTTCAAGCCCCTTTACCAAATGCAGTTCTTTTATCCGTGGAATTAAATTGACGTCTGACAACTTTTGCATGGAAAAACAGTCAAAAATAAAAACAATGTTCTCGGGATAAGACTTATTCTAGGTAGAAAAGTTTAGTGATGTTCGCCCTTAGTTAACTAAACTCCTAAATGAATGTTGATTCATAATTTTGAGGCAGCGCCAACTAAACAATCGAAGATAAATCAAACACATCATTTGGCGCTTTACATAGTTAATTTGCTTGTTTGTTTTGCGCGCTCTATAATAAAAATAAAGCTGTCGACTTGACAACTCCTTCTTTTTTTTTTAAACCATAAACTAATCTGTGATAAGTAATGTTTTTTGACTATCTTGGCCTATATCAGTGCCAGATCGCTTTTATATCTTGCCACTAATTTTGATAGCGTCGAAATGCAGGGAAATCTCCGAGTAAAACCCGATAATTTGTTGAAATGAGCTACATACAGCATATGTTTGGATTAATTTAATGGATTCACAGCATCATTATTCCTATAACTATTGCCAAACAAACTATTCTGCGTTCGCAATTTTCAAATTTCCAAAAATGTTAACAAATATGTGTACTTACACATAAGTTTGCGCTACAACTTCAAAATGTTTTACGACTTTCTATTAGCCATTTTAAAATCATCTTTTTTTACACTGCTATAAAGTTGATATTTATTTAAGTGGAAATAATATCAATTGGAAACAAAAATTTGAATAGACTTTATCATCGTGTATAAAAAACTTTTAGTGGTATGCTTTTACTTTCTAGAATAACCAAGACGGACTCCAACTCAATTCCAACTGGTGGGTTCTGCGCCGTTCAAAACACACCGTTCGATTTCACTATCCAGAAGAAGCTGGGCGACGCGATGTCCGCTGGGGACAACCTTTTTGATGACAACTACTGTGTAAAGACCCTTGGAAAACAGGTGAGGACAATCATTATAACTAGTAGATACTAGAGCTCTTTGGAAAGGACCATACTATTTCTGCCATCAAGCAGCTTTGCTATGTTCTAGTTTTAAGGGTTTGAGTGCTGGAGGCACATGGCATAATGACACATTTTAGCTTGTTAGGTAAGTTTACTGTTTAGATTTGCAGTTACAATTCATATTCATTAGGCAGCATTATGCAGTTACCTATACAATTAGTTATGTCCTTTTGTAAGCTTAATTACTTGGTTCTAAAAGTAAATAAGGTAAGCCTCTTATACAAGTATGAACATTATTTGTACCTATAAAAATATAATTCATATTCATATGAAACATTAATTGTTCATATACGAATATGAACATTTTTAGCATACGAATAAAGGTAGATTCGTATGCATGAACGTTTACTTGGCAAGTCAAAGTGCAGTATTTGAATATCACCCCAAAAGCCTACTATAACTCAACTTTACGCACTGATTGAAGGTCGATAGTACAGTCAGCATCAAAAGTCGATTAACACTGTCATTTTTACATGTTATCAAATTGACAACAATTTTTCTCAGTAAACTGCTTTTTAGCTTGTCACATAACAGCAAAGAGTTTATATTCTAAAAAAATTCTTCTGCTGCAATTTTGAACAAATATTTTGCTCAATAATTAAGATTAAAAAAACTGAAGTGTTAATCGACTTTTGCTGCTGACTGTAGTAGTTTGATTTAAAAGAGTGTCTGTAGAATTTCTTGCCCGTTCTTCTCCATGGGAACCTACTACGCTTTGCAATGGGCAACTAGCTTCATCTTTCTGACTGATCGGCTCCTTGACAATTCAAAAGTGCCTGTAATTATTTTAATGAAATAAGTGCTTAAGAGTTCGAGTTGACATCACTCCTTATGACAACGCCTCCCTTAACAATAATTCAATTTCGCGTTTCAGGTCCTGACCCTCGCCGCCTCCGTAACCCATCCACCTTCAGGCCGCTACCTCGAAGTCCACACAGACCAGCCAGGGGTCCAGTTCTATACTGCCAACTTCCTACCAGCTCCAACTGAACCTGCCCTGGTTGGCAAGAACGGGGTTGGTTACCGCCGCCACGGAGCTTTCTGTCTAGAAACCCAGACTTACCCAGATGCTGTGCATCATACCAACTTCCCGACATCCATCTTGGTCCCAGGAGACGAGTACTTACATCGTGTGGTATATAAGTTTGGGGTGTACAATCCTGATAAAGTTGTTGAAGCGCCTTCGGTGATGTCAGCTTAGAAAAAAAAAATGATAGTGCTACAAGGGTCTTTTGGCGCCTGAATGACATTGATATTTGTGAAACTGTCACTGTCATTGTGTATTGACAAAATATGATGGCGGCTTTACTTCCGATATTGGCCACACGCTAAAATAACCTAGTAGCATTGTACTTGAAGAATGGAACAAAATTTGCGAAATTAGAAACTCTTTCAAGAAAATTAAGGATCTGTCAGTCGTGGCAAATTTTTAATTGCTAGAAATAAGGCGTTAATGTTTTTAGTAGAAAAAATATTTAAAAAATATTTTTATTATGATAATTTTATTTATTCTTCTACTTGCCTCTCTAAAGACATCATCGCCAATAACCTGTATGTAATATTTGATTCACGATTGATAGTTCACTAGTTTGCTTGGTGTAGTAGCTAAGTTTAATGTCATACCTAATACCTATTACTTAATTGTTTTAGGAATAATTTTTTGATCTGTCATTTTTAATATTTTGTTGCCATATTTTATACATAAATACTGATATTTATTTAAAAAATTAATAAACTTAACTAACCTTTTTGGAATAAAACCACATGATATGTCAACATTGTTTTATTTTCTTAAAATGTTAATAAAAAGTACAACTATTACTAAAATTGGCGAATTAAAACACATCTTAATTATAAATTACCTAATTCAGATTTGCTTGAAATTTTGTTAAAAATAAATGTCATGATTCAAATAAAACATTATTCCTCATCATCTGCCTGCCTTTTCCCAACAATGTTGGGGTCGGCTTCCAGTTTAAGAGGATGCAGCTGAACTTCAGTATTTCACATAGAGCGACTGCCTATCTGACCTCCACAACCCAGTTACTGGGTAATACGATACCCCTTGGTAAGACTGGTTGTCAGAATTTCGGGTTTCTGACGACCCGCAACGACTGTCAAAGATCCACGAATGACAGCCGCGACTAACGGCTTAACGTGCTCTCCGAGGAACGTAGAGGTCTCGGTATGTAAAGATGGTCACCCATCCGCGGACCGATGGTGGCAAGCGTAGCTTTACCTGATCTATCGACCCGTTCGGCTGCAATAACTTGTATTTAAAGTATCTTAAATGCATAGTATTAAATTAAAGGTGTATTAAAAGGTATTAAATTAAAATTCAAAATTCACCACAATAAAGTACTTAGTAGATAATAATCTTTTAGTATAACAAGGTAAAATTATCGGTTCCGTTCTTAAATAGGTAGGTAAGTAGATTTAACTTATTAATTACATGTATGAATATTAGATTCGAAATAATTACCTTCCTTTCGAACGCCACGAAAGGCAGTTTTAATACGCCAGTTTTTTTTAAACCGTTTTTTTGACGGCTATTAACAGCTGGCGTCCAGTGTACTTTTCATTTGACATCTACATTCCTTTTACAATAATAGGGTAGTTTCCTGGGTAAAAAAATAATAATTCTAATTAGTCCGTCAGTTAGATTATCGAAAAATAATGGACCCTTATTTTTTCTTTTGTCAATCAAACAAAAAATGACAAAGATAAAGCGCGTCAAAATTTGGGAGTGGGGGGTCATGACGTCACGCCGTGCGACATTTTTTAGCACGGCGTGACGTCACGACCCCCCACTCCCAAATTTTGACGCGCTTTATCTTTGTCATTTTTTGTTTGATTGACAAAAGAAAAAATAAGGGTCCACTATTTTTCGATAATCTAACTGACGGACTAATTAGAATTTTTTAGGAAACTAGCCTATTATCTCTGATTTTGCGTGGCAGTGATCTTTATTTACCATTGTTATAAGGTTAATAATTGTTTGCTGTCACAGGTAAAATAACTGAAAGGCCTGTATACTCTATAGGTAGTTGTTCGTGGCGTTCAAAAGGCAAGTCACTTATGAATACAAAATTACAATCTAAAATTTGATTCAACCCTATAACGATGCTTCGAGACCATTTTTACTATTTTGGCTGCCGTCCCCATTCTGACCGTTCTCCCCATTTTCTTTGACCGTGTCCCCCCAAGTCAGGGTGAGGCTTCTCTTCATGCAATCATCCAGTGGGGGGATTAGAGAGCGAGGCAGCAGGAATGTTGATAGATTAAACAGATCCAAGAACACTTTGTAGCGATCACTGGAAAAAAAGGGAAAATATGATTCGTTACCTATCTCTTAGTGGTTAGTGGGTACCATTGCCAATCTTACATGACATGCTTAGCATAGGCTAAGCATGCTCACATTAGAGAATGTTCCCACTGCTGGGACATAGGTTTCCTCTTTGTGAGGGAGTGGGCCGTAATCCGATAATCCACCACGCGGGCCCAGTGCGGGTTGGTCACATGTCTTCGAATTTTTGGCCGTTCGACCGAGCGCAAAAACCAAATGTCCGACACCATTGTTATTGTGGAACTTAACGGTATTACTAAAGACACGCCATCAGTAGGGTATATCTGACCTGTCTCACGACGGTTTAAACCAGCTCACGTTCCCTGTTGGAATTTTGCTTCACAATGATAGAAAGAGCCGACATCGAAGGATCAAAAAGCAACGTCGCTGTGGACGCTCGGCTGCCACAAACCAGTTATCCCTGTAGTAATTTTTCTGACACTTCTTGCTAAAAACTCTTTATACAAAAAGATCGACAGGCCGTGCTTTCGCAGTCCGTATGCGTGTACATCTGGATCAGTCAGGGGCACCGCCCCAGTCAAACTCCCCGCCTGGCAGTGTCCTCGAACCGGATCACGCAAGAGTTGCAAATCGTATCCTCAAGCCCTTGGTTTTGATAGCTTTTCCATTATTATTGGAGGGTATTAAGATCCTCAGAGTCCAGATAAGCACGAAAAACATAACCCTGTTTTCGCTGTCGCCCAGTTGGGTAAAAATAGTGTGTTATTATGTTACCTTAGCGTGGAGCGGAGGTACTGGTACCCAGATGAGCCGCCTGTGCCAAGTTGCTGCGATCCTATCATGCGCTGGACCATGATCACGTGGTTGTCTGGGAAAAGTACATTGTTTAAATATTTTTGGAACGGGCTCGTGACTTATACAAGGTTGTTGAAAAAACACCAACAACCTCTTAAGAGGACATGGTACTCATCATTATGAACAACTTTTATTATGGGACCAAACCCGAAATCGCGAAAATAAAATCAGCTGTTCCCTACATTTTGACGAGTTATACGAACATAAATATAGGGACCAGCAGATTTTTACACCATGCAAATCAGGCTTAAGTCTCACTCACGGTGTTCTAAGTATTAGCTAAAAGTTCGTTTCAGGCGTGTTATCTGCAGACACCCACATTAACCTTTTGAACGCCATTCTCATATATATGTGAGAAACGAAATCTTACCCTGAACGCCGTCACAAATACCTATATGACAAAATACACGTCGGTCGTCGTCGTCGGATATATATTGTGTGTTTTTATTTATATAATTTAAAAGTTTAAGCTTCTGTCTATATTGTATTGCATGAAACTAATATAAATAAACCACCAATATCGAGAAATTTGTTGTTTTAAGTGTGTGTGTGTTATTGTGTTGTTAAAGTTTCCTGGCGTCATGGGTACGGCGATACGTTTAGGTATACTCTGGCGTTCAAAAGGTTAAATCATCTTAATGTCCTGTGGTTCTGCATAATGAAATAACGACTCATTTCAAAAGTGATGAACTTTTTCGTAAGGTACTCACATCGCCACTTGGTGATGAGACTGTCCATGTCCATGAGGAGAGTGAGCAGCTGGTGCGGCTGCGAGAAGCGAGGCTCGTCTCTGTAGAATGTGATCATGATGGCGCCTTGAAGAGCTTTGTGGGATAACCTGGAACAGAGGGTCATGATAATAATTTCATAGTTACTAAACTAAATGCCCAGACTCTTGGCAGTTGCAGTCACAAAACATGCGAACAGGACAGCGAATACGGAATTTCTACCGTAGCTTACGAGTAGGTCATTAGAGGTTATTGATTTACACGTTAGTTAATATTCACAAAAATGATACGTTTTTAATTAATCGTTTTTAGGGATCTTTAAAAAAAAAAAAACGTTCATGAGCGAGTCGGACTCTATGATACCCCACATGCCCTAGTAGCCCCACTTCGAATATAGAAGACCATTCAGACTGTCGAAAAAAAAAAAAATTCTTTCTTATTTGCAAAATGGTTGGGCAAGTGTCATCTAAAGCTATTCCAAATTTCAAGTTGATAGCATTAGTAGTTCTTGAGATATCATCCAGCTGTGACAGACAGACAGACTGAGTCGCACCATAAGGGTTTCTTTTTACCATTTTGGTACGGAATCCTAAAAACAAATAATTTATTAACGAGACTCCGAAACATAGAAATGTACTTTCATATATCTATGGGACCATATCATCTCGTTCTACATTTTATGATCGCGCCTGCCCTGAACTCTGGTGTTTAGTGTAGCTCTGCTCCGCTCGTGAAGACGTTTTATTCAAAACAAACCAAGTCGCTGAAGCGTGTAGCTCGTGGCCATGGGGTAAAAGCTCCCGCAGACAGGTGCGTCGCGATTCTGGTCAAACAATTTCTATGAAAACTTCTTGGAAATTGTTCTACCAGAATCGCGTCGCAACGTCGAATCGCACCTATTTGCGGGACCCTTAAGTATGTCACATAGTTCTAATAGTGGATACAGACCTCCTTTCTCCCCTGGATCTGAGCGCGTCATGGACGGCCGGGTCGAAGATGGAGCGGTAGATCTCGCGACGGTTCTCAGCGTCCTGGAGGCGATGACGACGAACAGTCTCGTTGGTTTCGAGCTGAAAATTATAATAAATGAGTATTATGATTAATAATATGGTTTAAACTAATAAAATAAATAGTATCGTTCAAGGGTAATTCTACAGGGTGTTACAGAAAGGGTATATCAATATAAACGGGTTGAAGAGTGTATCTGGTCTAGAATCTCTGTAAAAAATTTCAGCTCAAAAGCAGTAACTTTGAAAATGCTTAATATTTTTTTATTTCGATACTTTATTAAATTGAAATCATAACAAACGTGTCACCGCACTACCAGGGGCATTATCCATTATCTGTAGTGTATCTGTGCGCCTAGTACACGCACATCACGCCGCCGCGCGCAAGTGCAGCGCCGTGATGTCGAAACAAAAAAATATTAAGCACTTTCAAAGTTAATGCTTTTGAGCTGAAATTTTGTACAGAGGTTCTAGACCAGATATACTCTTCAACCCGTTTGTATTGATATACCCTTTCCGTAACACCCTGTATATACCGTACGGGACTCGCAGTACACTGGGACTTTATCTTGATTAACAGCCGAACTACTCTGTAAAAACCTTACCGCGAAAACTGAGCTGTCATCCCACCGGATGCAAGGGATAGACACAACTGACAGCTCACTTCACCTAAGTTTTCATGGTGAGATTCTAACATAATACATCGGCTGGACTTGCAGTGATGGAACCCTAAGCTAATGTCGGTTAAAAAGTTGGTGCTCACCGCAGCAGCATCAATATCATCCTTGATCTGTTTGTTGACGGCGGCCTGGAACTTGCCCCAGAAGTTGAAGCCGTGCGTGTTGAGACCGGGAGTGCGCTCCAGCCAGCGCTCGATCAGTGCTAGAAGGGCTGGCTCCTGTTCAGATCTGGAAGATATAGATCCTATTAGATCCCGTTATCATTGGTCTAGGATTAGCATATTAAGCTGAACTTGACCACATAAATCAGGCAGCTACCTAAATGGCTTAATTGTTTTATTAGTAAATAACTATAAATCAGCGCCCTAACTGCGTAACACACTATTAATCACAATTATATTATTTAATTAGCAAAGTTCTGCTGCATCATTGCAAATTTGCAAAGCTATAAAATAGAATTATTTTGCTATGACGAAATCGACGTCTACGGTCGAATACCTAAACCCTAATGAATTTTTAGGTTTTGTTGTTACAATAAAATGTAAGTAGTTACTTTTGTAGATTTTCCATAGCTTCCGGGTCGTCTCCGAACACCGTCTGGTAGCTCTGGTTGTACTTGACGCGGAGCGCTTGCTTCAGACCCAGCTGTAAACAGAATTGATAAGGATCGTTAGTGTAATGCAAGGAGGAGATGACAATAAATTAAACTGCATAATTATTTACCTATCTAATGACGTCCCCAGTCTGCATACAAAAATTCAATCAAAGATATCCTATAGTTGAGTCACTATAGCTAGTCAAAGATTGGCAAAACCCATAACCCATCCCTAATAAGATTTAGTTTGTTATAGAGATAGTTTGAAAAAAATCAATTAAGTATTGCTCTTAGCGATAAGACCGCCCATTGTGTCACCCATTGTAAAGTTTCTATATTTATGTCTGTAATTTATATTGTGTACATAATATTATAGAGAGTATTCTATTCTAATTTCGGTGCTAGGATTTATTTGATAGTTCCAAAATACTCTTAGATTAGATTATGCATTAGTCTTGCCAGTGTTTTAATTTATTGTCGAAGGTATTGTTGTCTCTACATTGTATAATATATCTAATGCCTGTATTTCTTGGAGGATAAGCTGTGGTGTGAAGTACACCGACATTCCGTCAATTATGTTTAGTTCCCACGTTATAGGAGGCAAGCGTTTTGCTATCATCCGTACCCAAATCAAGACTCTGGGCTGCTACTGAGAAATTCTTATATAAATTTTTAAAATAATTACGTGTATTTCCTTGCAGATTATTATTGCCTTGGCAGTGGCAGGTTGCTATTAATAGGTGCCTAAACGTCAATAATACTAAAATAATATTATGTTGTAATTATTAGAATAACTGGTTTTACCACAACAGGCGCAGACGAGGTGTCTGTCTAGCTTTTATTTTCAACTTAATGACACAAAATACACTAAGTTTAATATACATCTAGATAGAAACGAGAAACGTAGACATAATTTTTAGAGCAAAAAAATAGACCTTGATATTTTTTTAAGTTTATTTTATAACTTTGACACATTAATACCTATGCACAATCAGCCTATAATGTTCCCACTGCTGGGACTGGGACACAGGCCTCCTCTCGGTGAGAGGGAGTGGGCTGCCACGCGGGCCCAGTACGAGTTGGTAGATGTCTCATGTCTTTGAATTTTTGGTTCTAGCACACCCCGGACACTCCATACAACGCTCGCAAAATAATTACCTACTACTACTACATTAAAAAATGACGTTTGTATACGTATGAATGTGTGCGTGAGGTACTTGTGTTTGCGAGCGCTCTTGCGACGAATACGCCGCCGAAGTGCTGGGTGAGGTGCGGTAACTGATGTAAGTGCGGGGAAGGGAGTGGCCTTTCTGTACGTAGTACTTTAAGTATTCTGTGGTTCTAGGACATGCCGGTTTCCTCACGATGTTTTCTTTCACCGTTTTGAGGGCAGCATACCTATTACCTACAGAGGATTCTAATTCTAGGAGGCTAATCATGAATCAGCAACGGGGTACCACGTTGCTGATTTATGAGAAATTCCTAAAAGGAAACAAATTCAAGAACATTTTGCACTACCCTGGGATCGAAAACCAGAATCCAACTGACCAACGAATTAAAATATATGTTTCCAATGTCGAAGTCAATGCCATATTGATTCAAATCAATTCGGCTGAAACAACTAGTGTTAATAAAGTTGTTGTCACGAAAATGCTCGAAAGAATAGCATTAATAGAAGCAACACATTATCTGATTTCTGATAAAAAGCTTTGTTGAAAACATTTAGTTTCTTGTGAGACACAATTCTTGTTCACAAAGTAAACTCGATTTAAGTTCAGTGCATCTTTTTCTTTCCATTTAATTTACCTAATTAAGAAAAGGACAGAAAATAAATTTTAGTTTAGTCCTGTCAAAGTAATCAGCGCCTGACACTAACCCATACAAGTTTAGACGTGATTAAAAATTTACCTACCTACTAAAATTACGTCAATTTACGTCAGGCGCAGATTAATTTGACAGGACTAAACTAAAATTATTGAAATAGAAAGAAAAAGATGCACTGAACTTAAATTTAGTTTAGTTTGTGAACAACAGAATCGGCACCATTGTCAATTAAGCCCTCGCCCAGTTTTTCAAATTCACTAAAGACGAAGTGACAACTATTACACAGAATTTAGAAAAAATACTGGCACTGAAGACAACATAAAATCAATGTGTGTTCGTAGATCTTTGTCAGTCGTTACGGGTAGTCAGAAGCCCAAAAGTCTGACAGCAAGTCCAGTAACTGGGTTGTGGAGGTCAGATAGGCAGTCGCTCCATGTAAAATACTGGTATTTAGCTGCATCCGGTTAGACTGGAAGCCGACCCCAACGCAGTTGGGATTAGGCTAGGCAGATTGATACATACAAATAACATTGGACGCAGCCTTTATCTCAGTGTTTATAAAGTTGATAATATCAGACGCTTCATTTGAGTGAATGTTCATTGTTTCGATTCATTCCACGTTCATACGACGCCGTCAAAATAACAGGAATGAACGTTCATCTGCTTTTTATTTTTCGATCATTCGGTACGCGAATGAAAGACGACGAGAGCCGAAATCTATCATCGTTGGATCGGTTCACTAATGAATTCATTTTATTCACTTTTGATTAATTTTGTTCAAAAGTTTCACTTCGAATAAAAGATAAAGCCGAATAAAGACAAAATTGAACGAAATGTGAAGCGTCTGATGTTTTTTTTTACATAAAAGCAAGCTGTTTTTTTGTGAATAGTATTTCAGTGTTCATCTACTTAGTCTCTTTGAATCAAAATTACCTTGTTTTCGAGCAGACGAAACTGTAAGCTCTGGAAGCCGGAGGCAGGTCGCAGATAGTGCCGGAAGTCCATGAAGTCCAGCGGAGTCATCGTCTCCAGGATCATCACCTGGTCTACCAGCAGCTGGAAACAGAAACGTATCGAGTTGAGCTAAGGTTGGTTTTCAAATAAAGCACGATTGATATTATAGTGGGTGATGTTGTTTGTTTGTTTATTGTTTCCCAAAAAAATACACACTAGCTATTGCCTGCCGCCTGTCTTCACCCAGAGCATGGTCTAAATCCGCTCAGCCGTTTCTAGGCGAGAAACGATCACAGACAGACATTGGCGCCGATTCCCTTGTTCACAAATTAAAATAAATTTAAGTTCAGTGCATCTTTTTCTTTCTATTTCATTAAGAAAAGGACAGAACATAAATATTAGTTTAGTCCTGTTAAATCAAGATAATCCATAGACAAGTTTAGACGTGATTAAAAAATTGGCTACTAAAAATACGTCAATTTATGTCAGGCGCTGACTAATTTGACAAGACTAAACTAAATTTATGTTCTGTCCTTTTCTTAGTGCAATAGAAAGAATAAGATGCACTGAACTTAAATTTAGTTTAGATTGTCAACAAGGGAATCGGCGCCAGTGTTACTTTCGAATCCAGACTTATATTATATTTGCGACAGTTCCTAACTCTGTGAATCGATCGTTATGGAATTTGACAGATAGGTAGCCTGGGATCTAGAGAAGGACTTAGGCTACTTCTCATCCTGAATCGCAGACGAAGTCGCGGGAAACAGCTAGTAATTTAATATTATCTAGGTGGATATTAAGGTAATCAATATTGTCTAGGTGGATATTAAGGTAATCAATATTATCTAGGTGGATATTAAGGTAATCAATATTATCTAGGTGGATATTAAGGTAATCAATATTTTCCAAACAATAGGGTTCATACAATGGTTCTCAGTAATTGTTCAAGTATTGTATGTATTAAGGTGAATGGGTAGTTGTAGCCCGCGAAATTCAATTTTTCTTACGTTCTTTGCAATTTTCAGGTCAGTGTCAGGTTGTATCTTGATCAAAATATGATTCGCGACTATAACCGGTACCTACGTATTTACAGAATTATAATAATTAGAATCATTAATACATCTTTCTAAGTTAGATTTCTACCGTTAAGAACAAATCTCGTATGGAAAAGTGAATGACTATGATTCTGTAAATAGGTACATGTCTATTATAGTCGCGAATCATATTTAGATCAAGATACAACCTGACACTGATCTGCAAATTGCAAAAAACTTAAGGTGAATGCGTAGTTGTAGCCCGCGAAATTCAATTTCTTTTACGTTTTTTGCAATTTTTAGGTCAATGTCAGGTTGTATCTTGATCAAAATATGATTCGCGACTATAACCGGTACGTATTTACACAATTATAATAATTAGAATCATTAATACATCTTTCTAAGTTAGATTTCTACCGTTAAGAACTAACCTCGTATGGAAAAGTGTTTGTGGTAGAAATCTAACTTAAAGAGATATATTAATGATTCTAATTACTATAATTCTGTAAATACATATCTATTATAGTCGCGAATCATATTTTGATCAAGATACAACCTGACAGTGATCTGCAAATTGCAAAAAACCTAAGAAAATTTAAATTTCGCGGTCTACCACTTCACATTCACCTTAAGAAAATTTAAATTTCGCGGTCTACCATGTCACATTCACCGAACTAATTGTACTTCGCGAACAGTAAAAGTGTTAAAAAAATTTTGAGATCGAGAATATTACAACAAAAGGGCTTTGAACGTCTGTGGCTTACCTACCTGACCGCCATTTCGATTTTGTTTTCAAAATGGCGGCCACGCTTGCAACCTTTTTAAATCGATAGCTGACATCAATCATAAATGCAAACAGAAACATAATAGGACCAAACCCCAAAGCGTCACGTTTCTGAAATATCGTTCAAAGTTGATCATGTGACATCCATATTTTTTAACTTGTTGCATAGACGTTTGATTATTTTAAACATTCACAGTGATTATCTATATCTATACTAATATTATAAAGAGGTAAAATTTGTAAGTTTGTAAGTTTGTATGTAATGGGTAATCTCTGGAACTCATAATCCAATTCTAACAATTTTTTAACTGGCAGAAAGCTACATTATTCCTGAGTGCTATAGGCTATAAATTGTTTCTATAGCATGTATAATTAACCGAGCTATCACAACTTTTGTCTAGCAAGTCGGAAAAAAATACCACATAAAACAGAATTATTTGCGTGCGCTGCCTAAACAGTTGCTTAAAATTAAAAACAATGTATGGCTACCTGGTTCGTCTTCATTATTTCTACAAAAAAGTCCGCGATACCATATCTCTATCTTTTATATTTTATCTTTTATACTTCTTTTATTGCATTAAAAAAAATTTTTTTCGGTATACTTACGTTTGGTTGATTATTTGAGCAACAAAATATTAATTCTTATGACAATAAATTATTTCAGTATCACAAGAACATCATACAGATAAGATTTGCCATTTACAGTATATCAATTGGTCATACAGTTTCGGAGATAATATAAAATAACTAAAACGCAAAATGCCCCTAGCATAACTTTCATTGTGCAGACGTTTTACCTATTTGCCCATAGATGGCGTTCTGCAATTACGTCATTTTTCTGAATCGCGGTGTTAAGACTTTCCGTGGATTGATGACCCTCTCGAATTTTTATGCCTACTTTAGTTGGATTGGAGTTCCATACGAACGATTCGATTATGAGCACGGAGATTATGAGGTATCTATTAGATACCTCATATTCGAAAATATCGTAATTTCGTTGTACGTTTGTTTTCATTGTTTTGTATGTTCGTAGTTTCGTACTTCGTTCTATCGTAATAATCGATACGAGTTAAAGTTATTCGATATTACGATTGTTTTGTTTTGTAAAGGCGGACGGTGTTCGAGTCGCTCTCCCTTTGTTCGTAATTGTTTTCAAGTCTGTGCGTAGTTTGTCGAGAGCATGCCTAAAAGGAAATCTCAACTGTCCCGGCAGACATCACAGACAAGAGCCGCTCGAGTACGCCGTACGGAAGAATCTGCCCCTGAAAATGAGCAGCGCCTCTCGAGAAATAGAGAAAATATTTCGCAAGCACGCGCTAGAGAATCTAGCTCCGAGCGCTCACAGGGCCTCGCTAGCCAAAATGTGAGGACGTCGCGGGCCCGTGCTCGAGAATCTAGCGCTGAACGTGCGCAGCGTCTATCTGAGTTAAGGCAGCATGTCTCTGAGACAAGGGATAGGGAGACTAGCGCTGAGCGCTCGCAGCGGCTCGCTAGGCAAAATGCCATAACATCACAGGCCCGCGCTCGAGAATCCAGCGATGAACGTGCACAGCGTCTATCTGTTTTAAGGCAGCATGTCTCTGAAACAAGGGATAGGGAGACTAGCGCTGAGCGCTCGCAGCGGCTCGCTAGGCAAAATGCCATAACATCGCAGGCCCGCGCTCGAGAATCCAGCGATGAACGTGCACAGCGTCTATCTGTTTTAAGGCAGCATGTCTCTGAAACAAGGGATAGGGAGACTAGCGCTGAGCGCTCGCAGCGGCTCGCTAGGCAAAATGCCATAACATCGCAGGCCCGCGCTCGAGAATCCAGCGATGAACGTGCACAGCGTCTATCTGAGTTTCCAATAAAAACATCATTTGCCCTGACTATTAACAAGTCCCAGTGATAAACATTCTCTTTGGTTGGCTACGAAAAGAATGTTTTTCCCATGGGCAATTATATGTTGGTCTATCAAGAGTGGGATCATCCGAAAAGCAGATTATTCTGTTACCGGAAAATAAAACAACCTCAAACATTGTATATATAGAGAAGCTTTAAATTAAATAGATACCTAACTTAAATAAATAAAATAAGTAAAAGGCGACCAAGGGTTAAGTTACCTTGAGCAGAAAAGAGAACTTAGGTAATCTTTGAAGTTACTGATCTGATTCCAAACAATATTTTACTAATAAAATTAAATACAGTAATATCAATCGAGTGTTATCTTATGTTAAAACAAGAAATTTTCCGCGGACGAAGTCGCGGGCAGAAGCTAGTTTCAAATAATCACCATAATCTCTCTGAATGTTTTAAAACAAATTGGCGGAAAGGTAGGTAGGCTTTTATAAAAATCTTTAATTCCCTTTATATGGTCTTGAAACCGTCGACAGTGAACCGTTAGAATCTGGGACGTTAGAACCCATAAAATTACTCCAAGACTTAGCAGTTTAATTGCCGAGCAATGGAGGTGGATTTTTTCACACTCGATAAATTACAGATATAGGTACCCTAGGTATTCAATTACTCGGTTGATGCAGTTACTGTGTTGTTGAACCACTATAATTGCTCATAATTGTGTACTTACCAAGAAAAGGTAAGTATACTTATACTGCGGTTACAAGGAAGGAAATTTTTAAAACACATTTCAATTGAAGAAGCATTCACAATGCAACTCTATTGATCACAACGGTTACTCAAGACGGGTTGGCGATTCATGTACTTGTACAGACGCCAGCAGATCAACCTACTACAATCTGTCAAATTTCTTTAATAGATTTTCAACTTTATCACTAAAGCATATAAGGTTCAAAGTTGATTGGGAAAATGTGACAGTTTCGGGTAGGTTGATGTGCTGGCGTCTGTACATATAAGTCCAAAAATCTTAAATGCGATGGATATACCCAAGGGAAGTAGTCAGAATATTTAAATGTTTAAATTAAACTGAGAAAACAGCCGTTTACAATAGTTCTCCAGACCGAATTTCGGTCATATGACAATCAACAGCGGAGACCAGCTTTCGGCGCGGGAGATACTTATTATTTGAGCGTTATTGCTTCGGTTTTAGATTTAGGTAGGTACCTACTGATGGTAAGTCGAGTATTAATTTCTAGGCTATAACACGCTATAACGCAGCTTACAATGTCGTCTTGTGAATGATGTGAAAGTGTCAGGGAAAGTTGGTACTCGATACATCGGACGATAATTTAATAACCGCAATGTAATTATAGCATAGTAACTGTTGTGGCTCGAAGTCTAGAACGATGCTCAACCATGAAGATTTGAGTAAAGATAAACATGAAATCTGTTAGGTTTGAATTTAGATTGAAGAGCATCTTTCTAGGAAATTCATGAGAGAACCAGTCTTTCACAAATTTCAATTAAAGAAACATAGGCTGCTTTTTATCCCGTTTTTCCCACGGGATCGAGACTTATGCGGGTTACACCGCGGGGCGCTGCGCTGCTTGTATGAAATAAGTACTCTTCCGAAATCTACGCAGACAAAGTCTAGAGCAAAATCTAGTTTTATAACATCAGAAGTCAGAAAATAATAACAAAGCTCGTTGTTTTGATTCATAACAGCAATAATAACGTAATTTATTGATACATTATCAATTCGGATCACATGTTACTATTACATCATATGAAATAGTTATTGTGAGCTCACATAATAACGTGAGAAATTACTGATACAGTATTTTTATCTCACGTAGCGACGCCATGCGCGCTTTACTTGTGTTAACCATGTGTAAGTACAAGTATGCAAGTGTAGTCTGTGTCAGTGTGTGTGTGTTGTAGTGTTTATTGTATTTTCTGGCGTACAATAAAGTATATATAAATAAATAATAAAATAATAACGATGTCAAAATGAATGATTTTTTAACGAGTCTGATGCCGAAAATATACTGTTTAGAATGTTTGTCTGTTCGTCTGGATGTAATATGTTCCATTGGAGCAAAAACGGCTGAGCGGATTTGGATGAAATTTGGCACAAAGATAGTTTATAACCAGCACCCTAATTGCGTAACAAGTGATCAATCGGAATCAGAATCATTTCGAAGCCAATTGCTAATCCATTGCTTCATAAGTTCGAAAAATTTGTCTGCTCAACGCGTAAATAATGCAATGAATGTTGTTGAACTATCAAACTGAAACCGATTCTGATTGATAAAGTGTTACGCAATTGCCCCGCTGGATTAAAACATACTCGTATGATACTTTTATTCCCGGTAGTACGTTCCCGTGGGATATTTTTCGACATCTACACGGGCAAAGCCGCGGGTAAAAGCTAGTCGAATCTAGGTACAGGCGCCAGCACATCAAGCTACCCAAAACTGTTAAAATTTCCCAATCAACTTTGAATCTTTACTTTAGCGATAAAGTTAAAAATCTATTGTAGTAGCTTGATTTGATGGCGTCTCGTCTGTACCTAATTTGACTCGAATTAGTATCAATTTAAATCACAATCGATTCGTTTCACTCGAAGTAATCGGGAGAAAAACTACCGATAATGTTGAAATTTTAATTATGATCGAACAAAAATGTTTTATGCATGGGTTTGAGTATCACGCGATCTTACGATAATCTCGGATTCTCGGCAAATCGCTTCGTCTCTAACCGACTGGTTTAATACCTATAGGGAAAATATTGAAACAGAAGCACAGGATGTTAGTTTAAAAAGTAGACAGGATGGCGGGACATCGACGCGCTAACTGAAATCATAAATTCTAGACCCCGTAGCGTGAAAATTTTTCGTCGGCTATCAAACAAAATCTGCTGCTTCATAGAAAAGTGCAATAGACACGCAGTCAAAATGTACCTAACATAATTAGCCTATATATAATTTTCCCACTACTGGGACACAGGCCTCCTCTCTACGAGAAGGAGTGGGCCGTAATCCACCACGCGGCCCCATTGCGGGTTGGTGGATATTATAAACGCGAAAGTACCTAACTCTGTTACCTTTCAACACCTTTTTTTTAGATGGGAAATTATCAAATAAAATATCCCGCTCAGGGCGGAGCGGGAGGGGCATGTGATCAGACTTTTACCACAGCTTTTACTGACTAAAACCACCCATGTGCCTTCAGTTGCCTGTGCCAGGGGCCACGGTAATTCTTCCGAACAACCCGCGATCCTGGCAGACCTTTCAACACCTTGCGACAGATTTCAATGACATTTAGCACGCTGGTAGGCCATGAAACAAGACCGAGAGAATAAAGGTTCAGGGGATACTCCTTAAATTTATTTCTAACTAGGTAAGTTATCCGAAAGACGTAGTACTGCAACCATGACCTACATAATCAGCCTATAACGTTCCCACTGCTGGGACACAGTGCCTCCTCTCTGTGAGAGGGAGTGGGCCGTAATCCACCACGCGGGCCCAGTGCGGGTTGGTGGATGTCACATGTCTTCGAATTTTTGGTTCTAGGACATGCCGGTTTCCTCACGATGTTTTCCTTCACCGTTTTGAGAGCAGTGGTGATGAAATAATTTACACAAAGTTAAGCGCCTGTCGGGGTTCGAACCTACGACCTACAACTTGTAAGTCGCGGCTGATACCACTGGGCCACCACTGCTCCATGACCTACATTAGACACATTTTATCCCGGTAAGTAGTACGTTCCGGGATCATTTCCGACCTACACGCGGGTAAACACGGGGCCAAGGATAAAATCAGGGATGAAATTATCCAGAAAAGAACCGGAGTTACCGACATAGCTCGCAGAGTAAACAAACTGAAGTGGCAGTGGGCTGCCCATATTTGTCTCGAAGGACCGATGGCCGGTGGAGCAGACGAGTCCTGGAGTGGAGACCGCGTATCGGCAAGCGTAGTGTGGGACGCCCCCCAGCTAGAGATGGACGGATGACGGTGGCTGGGACGGACTGGATGCGGAAGGCGGAGGACAGGGTGTTGTGGCGCAGCCTGGGAGAGGCCAATGTCCAGCAGTGGACTGAAATAGACTGAGTTGATGACGCGGATAAAAGCTATTCTGTGATTCCACGAACCAGCAAATTGTCCTGTCCGTTAATATTTCAGAGCAAATTCTCTGGTATCAAATCATTAAAGTTATTCCATACGTCATAGTAATGTGTTTATATTGCTATATAATTACGCATATTAACTCTGATAGTGAGGAGCCCTGACTTTTGACCTAAATCGACATCTACACGTAATTTTTCATCGACAATCTGGCTCGCGCTAGTGACGCTCTGTTATTGCGACCTTCTTCTCTTGTTTCGGCTGGAATTTTATGAGATTAGCTCATGATGTGGTAGCATGTTATTCCTTGAGCGAGATGCTAGCTAGTCTAAAAACTTGAACCCCTGACTGGGACCGCGAAGTAAGGCCTACTCCCCCCCTCACAGAGAGGAGGCCTATGCCCCAGCAGTGGGAACATTAACGGCTGATTATGCCTTTATAATTTAGTATTAGTATGGATATGGAGTATGGTCGTTTCAAACGGTTTGTTAACGTAAAATGACGTATGACATACGTTAAGGCCATCATTTTTTAATTGTAATTTGTAACGACGCTTTTTTGGTTTGACGATAGTTAGCGCCATTTTTGACGTACGAGTATATGCGTGCGTCAAGTGGAGGTGAAACAACCCGCCCTTAGTCTCTTATACAGTCTAATTTCTTCTCAATTAATTGACATATATTATGTATTTTGGTAAAACCAAGATGTTAAATAATTAATAGAAGAGACTAGACCGTATAAGTGCTCATATACCGTAGGTACTCAAATACCGGTACGCTGTCAACGGCTGCACATGCTTTAGCTGTTGAGGCGTGTCTATCGTGTGTATGAGCACTTATACGAACCTAGCTATTATTATTTTGACATCTTGGTATTATAAGTTCTACCAAAAGATGTCATGGCACCATTGGTTTACTGGTACTGTTATTGTAGACTGTGGCACCAGATGACATGTGCACGACATGCCATCAAGGATCTAGTAAGCTAATTGGTGCGTTCCCTACCTTCAATATAAGCACGATCCTGTTGAGCCTCTTCAGTATTTCCATGGTGTGGCTCTCGTCAAGACCTTCCACGTCCAGGAGTGCCCGCACCGAGTCCACCTCGAAGATAATCTGCTTGAACCATAGCTCGTAAGCTGGAAACAAAAGAATAAAGAAAGTCATCATCAGATCGTGGCTTGAAGGATTTCTGGTTAGGCAGGTAAGCCACTGTTGTCACATAGGCCTCCTCCTTGTGAGAGGAAGTAGGCCGTAATCCATCACGCGGGCCCAGTGCGGGTTGGTGGATGTCATTTGTCTTCGTTTTGGTACTGGTTGGTGAAATCCTCACGATGTTTTTCTTCACCGCTTTAAGAATGTGCGATACTGGATGAGGGTTGGGGAGCAGCGACGGATGACCTTCCATTACATACCGAGACCTCTACGTGCCTCAGAAAGCACAAAGCCGCTGGTCTCGGCTGCCATTTGTAGATGACAGTCGTTACAGGTAATCAGAAGTCCAAAAGTCTGACGACCAGTCTTACTAAGGGGTCCGGTTGTAGAGGTCAGATAGGCAGTCGCTCCATGTAAAATAAGTACTGATATTCAGATTCATCCGGTTAGACTGGAAGCTGACTCTAACATAGCCTGGAAACGATTAAGCAGATTAAGACCGAATGAAGGAAGTACGTAACCGTGGAGAATGGCAAGAAAGAAAGAAGGCTTCTAAATATACCCAGCAGTTGGTCACTTTGGGCTGAAATGATAATGACGACTCTTGGACTAATGGACCCATAGATATAAGAAAGAAGGAGATATGCTCAGTACTTGAAAATGTATCGGAACCTAGTGTCGCTAGTGTCCCCCTTCCACGCGCCACTACTATTGCTTGCGGAGACGGCCATTTGCCTATTACATGCGCATTTCGTTCATGTCGCGTGGACACCGACGCGTCCTCCTGCCATTTCTTCTGTTTTTTACATTTCTATGAATGGACCAAACAAATAATATGAAAATGTGTTTTAGAGGAAGTTACGTGTCTTTTATACCTAATACTTTATTACTAGGTATCAACAGTCAGCGTGTCCAAATAATATAGGTATCGTCAGCGATCATATCCGTACGGTGTGGCATATCATAAACGGCATTGTTTCATTCATTATGATATTCGACCCGTAATTTGACGTCAATGAATTTAGGTTAGCAGTTATCAAATTGCCTACACATATTACGTAAAGATGGTCAAATTGTAGTCAACGAAAACAATATTTTGACTAAGTTGGAGGATAAACAAACGTAATACCAAAAATAATTTTGTAAATAAAATATATTCTTAAGGTAGTGTGTATTTATTTCGATTGGATTACAGAATATCTAGGTTCCCAAACATATATTTTGAAAGGACTCTGATATAAAGACGAGATAAGTATGAGGAATTTAATATTTATATAGAACTAATTTTGCAATGAATGTTGTTGAACTGTCAAAATGAAAGCCAGGTTTGAAGCGAAAATTATGATAATATTTTTAAGATTTTTTTAGTTTCACCACTATCGAATGCGGTGTTAGTTTGAAGGGGACGTGAAATAATTTATATTATCATAAGACAGTTCAAGTGCAAGAGGTTACATCCGGCGCCTTCCTACAGATAATGTCGTTTGCAGACTGCGTAGTCATACTTGAGATAAAATCTTTTGTTTTTGGGTCAAATTATAATGCTCACTTGAAGAAAAACGTGTTCGATACCCTTTACTTTTTATTATTTTTGATTGTGAGTACCGGCGGGCCTTGTCTTGAATAACACTTGCCTACAGTAACAGTTATGGTGGAGACCTAGCTACTAAAGTAAACTTTCAAGTCTAAATATTTCAAGTAATAGTCTGAATAGCCTAAAAATATTGTTCACTGATACAGCACAAGACCGTGGCGTTGAAATTTTTCATCGGTTATTGAAAAAAAAAAAATTCCATGTTTTTGACTGCGTAGGTTCACTTTTCCATGAAACAGCTGATTTTCTTTTGATAACTGACGAAAAATGTACAACGTAGGGGGGGTCTATAATCTTGTGCTGAATTTTTGGTTTTAGTCCATGCCGTGTAAAGGCGTGATATTTTGTAACCCCGTATTATATCAGATGGATGGATGTGTACACCGAATCTCTCTCTTTCAGTCGTCATGGCAGTAATATGACTTTCGAAAGAAGAAGACAAAGCGTTGTGTACAGACGCTATACAACGTTTATAAGTAAGGGGATTAGTGTTTTATATTTTTACCTTGATGCGTAACAATAAACAAATGCTCGTCGTGCACTGGTTTAGAAGACTCGGCGCTCAGCATCCTCTGTGCTGATAGAAGTTTGTCCAACATCAGATATTCTCCATACAGCATGCCGGCTTCGTTGCCAAGGGTATCGCCTTCCTGAGCCATGCTCTCGTCCAACACAGACCTGGGGGCAAAAATGAAGTTGTTGAAAATGAGAAACCATGAGCTAGAGATATTCCTATAAAGGAGTGTACGACTAAACGCCGAAAGACACTACGCCGAAAGACACTACGCCGACAGACTGAACACCGACAAGACTTTACTTCGACGGGACTCTTCGCCGACTGGACACTTCGCCGACAGGACTCATATTAAAGTGAGTTTGGCATACACTATTTCTACAGGGTGAATTTAAATTCATGGGCATCCTTTTAATGGGTCATTGTACCTACTCATCATTATGAACAACTTTTACTATGAGACTAAACTTAAAAACGCGAAAAAAATCAGCTGTTCCTTGCATTTATGTTCACATAACTCGTCAAAATGTAGGGAAGAGCTCATTTTTAATCGCGATTTCAGGTTTGGTCCCATAGTAAAATTTGTTCATAATGATGATTACAATAACCCTTTAAAAGGATGCCCATGAATTCAATTTCACCCTGTATAATTACGATTTGTCAAGTGTGGTGGGAAGGACAGCATCCTTTCAATCACAATATGAGTCATTTTAAAGGATACTGCTAATCCATAGCTTTATATGTTCGAAAAATGTGTCTGCTCAACAACGTAAATAACGCAATGAATGTTGTTGCACTAGGTAAAGGGGAGGCCTATGTCCAGCAGTGGACGTCTTTCGGTTGAAATGCCGATGACGTGAACGAAGCACGACAGGTGCTGCATATCCAGCTTTAATACAGCAAGCAATTTTAGGAAATGTATGCAATATAGCTATGTACAGACGCCAGCACATCAAGCTACCCGAAACTGTCACATTTTCCCAATCAACTTTGAACCTTATATGCTTTAGTGATAAAGTTGAAAATCTATTAAAGAAATTTGACAGATTGTAGTAGCTTGATGTGCTGGCGTCTGTACTTGTAAAAATATTGGATTGGCGCCTGTCGGTTTTATTAAATAGGCACAGGCCAGCGGAAAATGGCTCAAAAGAAGGAGGACCAGTCTTCCACTGCTTAGGTAGTAACTCAGCAGTGGGCGTGTATTATATTAGTGTCATAGTTTTTTAAACCAACAAAAAAAAATTATCAAGGCCCAGTTCTTTTTTTGCTCTCAAAGTTTACAATTTCATGTTTGGCCCCATAGCAAAAGTTGTTCATAATGATGAGTACAATGACCCCTTAAAAGACGATAACGGTGATTAAAATTTCGCCCTGTAGGTATATAACTTCGTGATGTTTTGTTTCAAACAAAGCTAGACAAATATCTCGTCTATTCCTGTTATGTGGTAAAACCAGTTATTCTAATATTATAACATTACATTCTAATATTATTGATGTTTAGGCACCCATTAATAGCAACCTGCCCAAAGAAATCGAAAACAAAGTACAAATAATTATTTTAAAGATTTTTATTCATTTCTCGGTACCAGCCCGGAGTTTGGATTTGTGCCTGGTTGATGGCAATAGACTCGCCCCCTATTACATGGGCCGACATAACTGGCGAAATGTGGGTGTTGTATTGGTACACCTCTGCCTAACCCTTCTGGGATTACAGGCGTGATGTTATTGTTATTTTAAAGATTGAACTCGACGTATGAATAAGTAATTCTCTAATTAAAAAAATATTTTTTCATTCTTTTTTTAAATTCTAATAAAATCTAATTTGACACTTGTTTTGACAGATCAACTACTTTTGGTCGGGTCCGTATCTTTGATGACGGACTAAGAAAGTAGACCCCGTTGTATTTCGATAATACTACTCGTATGTTAGTAACACCATAAAGAGGATTTAAGATAGATAGAGCAGTGGTGGCCCAGTGGTAACGGCCGCGACTTACAAATTATAGGTCGTAGGTTCAAACCCAGACAGGTACTTTACTTTGTGCAAATTATTTCATCACCACTGCTCTCAAAACGATGAAGGAAAACATCGTGAGGAAACTGGCATATGCTCCAAAAATTCGAAGACATGTGACATCTACCAACCCGCACTGGGCCCGCGTGGTGGATTATACTCACAGCTGCAGCATACTCACAGCCCAATCCCACTATCGAAGAGAGGAGGCTTGTGTCCCGGCAGTGGGAACAAAATGGCTGATTATGATGAACACCATAAATTATCTATCTATACTTTTAGTTGAAAATCGCATTTGAAATTGCATAAGGCATGAATATAATATGCTCATGACAGTATCAAACAGTTTTCCATCATGACTACTTTTACCACACAATGGCATGAATATGTCTCACTTAACCGGTACCTCGCTCTCGACATTTGACAGATAATTAGTATGAGCCCAGTCGAACCTGAAATACCTGTTCATTGGTGCCGAAAATTATTTACGTTGTACATGTCGAAAGCTTGTTTAGAGTCTCCACACTTATAGATGTTAATTAGGTACATACATGGTAACCGCCAAGCGAGCCTTCAGAGCAAACTGTTTTTTTGTAAATGTTTCGCGGCCTGACAAAAAATCTGATCTCAGAATCGATCACATCGAACATTTATGGAAGTACCATAAAACAAAATCAATTTAGGGTCCAGCACCCTAATTGCGTAACACACTATCAATCAGAATCTGAATCATTTTGAAGGATATTGCTAATACATTACTTGATATGTTCGGAAAGTTTGTCTGCTCACCAACGTAAATAACGCAATGAATGTTGTTGAACTGTCATAATGAAAGTCATTCCTACTATTAGTGTTACGCTGTTAGGAAATGGGACTGGGCAGTGTAAATGCCAGATGATCTAGGTGAGCAAACTGAACATACATTGTTTACCATCATCATTACCCTCGGATCCTGCCCGACCCTTCAGCTGTTAACCAAAAGAGAAAAATCGACGGCATAGAAAGCCTAGGCAGGGAGTGTTCAGGGGGTAGACCCACTGAACTTAGGCCAACTCCCGTAGCTTCGGCCAAAACTACGGATTTCGAGCTGGAGCAGACGCCATAATCACGAAATCCGTAGATTCGGCCGAACATACGGGCGTCCCCGACTCCATATCACTTTTGGACATAGTAATGATTAGTTTGGTTTCCTAACTAAGAATGAATGACAAGACGATTTGATAGTTGGCCTTACTCTTAAATAGTATTTCCCCAACCGAAGAATTTAACACTTATTTTGCCGGATCAACTACTACTTTCAGACGGGCCCGTATCTTCGTTGACGGACTTAGAGAGTAAGAGCGATTTCGCACTACATCCGATCCGAATTCGAGAAATGCCGGTCCGAAGTGACCATAGTCCTATTTGTATGAGGGGTTGCGCACTATAGATCCGAACTCTATCCGTCCGAATTTTAAACATTCCCAATTCGGATTGAAGTCGGATCTTTAATTCGGATTCGGATCGGATGTACTGCGAAATCGCTCTAACCCCCCAGTTGTGGGACAGTTTAGGGTGATGTAATAAGGAGCAAATTTTTATAATAAACATAAAACAGTAACTAGTTGAAAAGATATGCATCTTTATGTAATAGATGCTAATTTATTTCAATTCGTTATCGATTCCAAGAAAACATCAATATTATTCTTCCGTAAAACACTAATTTACCACATCATAATATTGAGTTCTCTTATCGCGAATGCAGTAAAAATTTGCCTTGAAACATTATATCATGATCGCAAACTACTAATGGAAACTAACGGCGACTGTAAAAAATTATGGTACGAAATTAAGAAAATTTGCAATATCAAAAATAAAAAAACTGGAAAGTCTGAGCTAGTAACTGATTGTGACAACCCAGTCCCCACACTAAATAACATTAATGATTACTTCTCAATCGTTGGCGAAAACCTTGCAGCCAAAACTCTTAAACAACTTGACATGACTGAAACTGAATTAGCCTCTAACAATAAGCAATATAGTACGCTACACACTAGTCCAAACTCTCTCTTTCTTGCTCCAACTGACGAAAAAGAGATATCTACAATTATTACTCATCTCAAAACTACGTCAGCATCGGGTTATGATAAGATTAATAACGCATTCCTCAAGCAGTGCGCACATGTATTGGTAGGGCCGATTGCCTTCCTATGCAATCTAAGCTTAAGTACAGGTGTAGTACCCGACTGCATAAAAATTGCAAATATTTGTCCAATATTCAAAAGTGGAGATCCAAAAACTCCCGCAAACTATCGCCCAATTTCTCTGCTGACAGCTCTCTCAAAAATCCTTGAGAAAGTTGTCAACAAGAGACTACTGGCATACTTAGAAAAAAATAAATTATTATCGGATAATCAGTATGGTTTTCGGGTTGGCAGGTCCACGGAAGATGCAGTAACGAATTTAGCCGACTATATAACGTTGAACCTAGGTCAAGGACTGGCATGTACTGGGATCTTCCTGGACCTTGCAAAAGCCTTCGATACTATATCCAGAAAAATTCTCATCAAGAAAATCTCTCTTCTAGGAATTCGTGGCGTTGCTTTGGACTGGTTTACCTCATATCTCTGTGATAGAACGCAAAGGGTTGTGCTAGGGGAACATTGTAGTGACTCAACCACCGTACATTTTGGTGTTCCCCAGGGAAGCGTGCTGGGTCCCACTCTTTTTATTATTTATATAAATGGACTATGCAGCATGAACCTTCCACAGGCTAAAATTTTCACTTATGCCGATGACACCGCCATAGTTTTTCATGGGAAAACATGGGATGAAGTGCAACGCGCGGTTGAAGACGGGGTAAAGGCTGTTGCGAATTGGCTCCAATATAATCTTTTGACGCTGAACATTGAAAAAACCAAGGCAATCAACTTTGCCATTTCCGAACGTTCATCACCTAAGTCAGTATCTTGCTTACGGCTACACTCTTGTATTAGTTCCGACCAGTGTTCTTGTCCCTACATTGAACAAACTGACTCTATTAAATACCTAGGAGTAATTGTGGACAACAGACTGACGTGGTCCGCACACCTGAGCGCTTTAAAGGGCAGGATTAGAACGATGCTGCGTATTTTTAAACAACTGGGCAAGATTGCTGATGACTCTGTCCTGAAGATGATCTACTTCTCCCTTTGTCAATCCATTCTCAATTACTGCATAGTAGCGTGGGGAGGTGCGGGCAAGACCTCGCTAATTAAAGTAGAACGAGCTCAACGTGCTCTACTAAAAGTTGCCTATAGACGACCGTACCGGTACCCCACGAATAAACTCTATACTGAAGTTGGAGTACTAAGGGTCAGACAGCTTTACATACTGTCTGTCACCTTACGATTCCATAAAACTGCCTTGAGCACTTGTGTCATCTCAAGTCGAAGAGTTAATTGGGATAAAATCCGATGTCGTAAAACCATCGGCAGAAGGTCTTACGGTTTTATGGGACCTCACATATACACTAAACTCAATGATCTACACAAAATACTAAAACTAACACAAAAAAAATGCAGAGTGACGGTAACAAATTGGCTTCGAACACTGGACTACGATATGACAGAAAGTCTCGTAGTATAAGTAAAATACACACAGATTGACAATTCACAAATACATAAGTGTACTCGCTTATATACATACCTATAGCATACATACACTATATCACAACACTAACACAATCTGACACAAACACCACCATGTATAACATAACTTCTTTTATTTTAAGTTTTAAGTTTAAAAATGTATCTTAAATTACATAAAATTGTTAACGGAACGAAGGACCCTGGATCTCACAACACAGGGAATCCTAGTGTGAGATCTAGGAATTCAATTCCACACGAATGTAATCTTAGCTAAATAAATTTATTATTATTATTATTTTTTTTAGAGTGTTTTCTTTTCTCAGCTCTTTGGCTGGTTTTTGCGACATTTACGGACCGAAGCCAGGTAAATGCAGCTTGTGGTGTGTTATGTTAAAAATGTGTGGTGATGAGGACCTATTTCGTTTTCATCTATTTGCATGAACTTTCTGACAATGCGACATGTATTTAAAATTGCAGCTTTTTGTAGGGTGATATACAGGGTTTCTTTTAGGTTTAGTAATTTAAGGCTATGGAGAAGGTGATTTGGGATGACGCCTGTTGTGGAGAGTACTATAGGAACCACGTAAACTTTTTGTTGGCGCCATATTCTAGTTACTTCATCTTTGAGTTCTGCGTATTTACTCATTTTTTCAGTTATTGTCTTCTGAATGTTATGTGTGTTGGGAACGGCAATATCTATTAGGTAAGTTACTTTATTTATTTTATCCTGTAGGGTTATATCCGGTCTATTGTAGTGGATTGTCCTGTCGGTGAGAATGGCGCGGTCGTAGTAAAGTTTATGTGTGTCATTTTCTAAGATTGTTTGTGGCGTATAATTGTAGTAAGGAGTGTTTGTGTTTTGTATGAGTGTGTATTTGAGTGCTAGTTTTTGGTGAATTACATTCGCCACCTGATTGTGCCTGTGTGTGTAGTCTGTCTGCGTGAGAGTTGTGCATGCTCCTGTAATGTGCTGAATTGTTTCTGGTTGGCTGTGACACTTGCGACATTTATCATTTGTTACTGAAGGATCTTTGATAATAAATTTTCTATAGTTTTTAGTGTTAATAATCTGGTCCTGTATCGCAATTATAAATCCTTCAGTTTCTGGGAATAAATTACCTATTTTAAGAAACTTATTTGAGGCTACTTTGTTTACATGGGATTGTTCTAGGTCATGAGGATGTCGGCCATGCAGTACCTTTTTCTTCCAGTCCTCAATTTTTTGTATCTGCGGATCTTCGCTAGTAATTTGTGGAGCGTCTAGCTGTTCTTTTAAGTTAAGTGGCGTGTAGTTGAAATCATTTTGGACTATGGCTTTATGAATGTTACTAGTGCGAGATTTTGAGTGAAAGAATGTTTTAAGTCGACAGATTTGTTTCCGCCATAGGTGCTGGATGTCTATTAGGCCTCTCCCTCCGTGTTTTCTTTTAATAGTGAGTCTTTCTGTTGCAGATTTAGGGTGTAAGTTGTTATGTTTTGTAAGAGTGGTGCGTGTGGTTCGTTCTAACTGTTCTGTGTCTGTTTTTGTCCATTTAATAACTCCGAATGAGTATGTTAATATGGGGATGGCATATGTATTTAAGGCCTTGATGAGATTTTTACTAGATAGTTGTGTTTTACATATGGTGTTAAGTCTCTTTTTGTACTCTGCAGTAAGTGTTTCTTTTATCCTAACATGATCTAGTCCCTTTAGTTGCGTGTACCCTAAATATTTATACAAGTCTGTCGGTTCCATTGCTGTTATAGTGTCCGTGTTATTTACTACATAGTCACCGGGTCGTATCTTGCCACGTATGATATGAAGTGTCTTACATTTATCCAGACCAAATTGCATGTTTATATCTAGGCTAAACTCTGCTGTAGCTTCTACTAGTTTCTTCATATCTTTTTCGGTTTGTGCTTATTATTATTATTATTATTATAATGGTTCATTATAATTATGGTTCATGCGTTTTACGGGCTCGTTGGTCTAGGTCTAGCCCTAGACTTTAGACTACCTAAACACGAGCCTCAAGGCTAAGTACGAGTAACTCTAGCCTTCGACTAACTAAAAAAAAAAAAAATCAGCTGTGCCCTGCATTTGTTTTCGTATAACTCGTCAAAATGTAGAGAACTGCTGATTTTTTTTTTCGCGATTTCAGGTTTGATCCCATAGTAAAACTTGTTCACAATGATGAGTACAATGACCTCTTTAGAGGTTGTTAATGTTTTTCCAATAACCCTGTATAACTACTACTAGCGGTCGCCCGCGGCTCCGCCCGCGTGGATGTCGGTTACCGCTGCAAAAAGCCTACCCAGGAAAGACACGGTCAGCAAAATGATTCCCAGGTCAATTCACAGACACCGACAGTAACATTGACGACGCAGTCATTATCCGCAGGCTGCACAGATTGTCTTTCTGTGTATGTTAAGTTGTTAATGATGAAAATATTTAAATGTAATTAATACTAAGTTTTCACTTCTGCCGGCAGTCCCGGAGCGCAACCCGTTGTTTAAGGATAGATAACTAAAGCGATTATTGTAGAGCTTCTCCATAAAAAACAGTTGACGTTAAATTATTTTCAGGTAACAAAATATACTGATGGTCGGGAGCCCCGACCCGTGATAGGGCAACGTAAAGTTGCCCATGCGTAAAACATTCTTTTCGTAAATCAATTCCTACTAATTTGAATGTTTGGCCCTGGGATTTGTTTATCGTTAGTGCGAAAGAAATTTTTACTGGAAATTGGAGCCTTTTGAAGGGTATAGGCAAATCAGTAGGGATCATGGGTATTCTTGGTATATGAGCTAATTCACCAGCTGCAGGGCCGGTGATAATCTTCGCTACTATTAAATTATCTTTTAGCTCCTTTATAAGAAGTCTCGTGCCATTACACATGTTGGGGGGGCTTAAATTTCTGAGAAGCATTATCGGCGTGCCAACTTTTAACGACAGTTCATGAGGTGGTAGCCCAGCGGGGTTCAGAGAATTTAAAAATTCCTGGGGGTAGTGCACAGCGTCCTCGATGTTAGTGACGGTGTCTATGGATTTATAGCACTTAACTTCACCCGGTACTTTCTGCATAATTAAACTGTTTATTTCGTTGACTGTTTCATTCCTGGGAGAAACTATTGCTCTACAACACAGCCAACGAAAATCATTTTGATGTTTTTTCGATGTCAGGATATATAGCATCTATCAGACTATCTAAATTATGGACTATTTGGCCTAGAGACTCATCCAAAGTAACCGCATAATCGGTGCCCAAATTTAAAGATGGAAAAATTCCTTCTCCAAGTTTCAGCAGCTGTTGTGGAAAATTGCTATGCGTATTTCCATGTAGATGAGCTCTCATATTGGTGCGCAAATTCAAATGTTGAACAGATGTCCAAAGGTGAGACGATTTTAAACATGCCTTCATAATATCTGCTCGCGTACCTCTGTTGACGACTGGAAGCGTTTGTCGGAAATCTCCAGCAAATACAAAAGTGATACCACCCATGACATTAGCAGAGCTTCGGAGGTCTTTTAAAGTACGGTCCACGGCCTCCACATGAGCTCTATGACTCATGGTGCATTCATCCCATATTACCAACGACGCGTCTTGCAGCAACTTACCAAGAGGCCCATTTTTCCGAATAGAGCACGTAGACCGTTGATCTAAAGATACGGATAGCGGGAGTTTAAACGTAGAGTGAGCAGTTTTTCCTTCGTTCAAGAGAGTTGCAGCAATTCCTGACGAAGCAACTGCAATCGCTATCTTCCCTGATTGCCGTATCTTAGCAAGTATCAAATTTGCGAGAAAAGTCTTTCCGGTGCCTCCTGGTGCGTCCAAAAAAAATAATCTCCCCATGTTATTGTTCACGCTGTCCACAATAGTCTCATAAGCATGTCTTTGATCTGGTACTAATTTTGGCACATTGTCATTAACAAACGCTGTTAGATCATTTCTGTTATACTGTTGTACCATTGTGTCAATAGTATTATTCTGGGTACGAACGGGAGAAGGTAATCCAAAATCACTTAAATTTTTGTCGTTTAATTCTAGAAGTTTGTTTTCTATTTCGATTAATCCTTCATTATAAATGACTTCAGTGAAGGGTAAAGTGTTATCCTGATTTTGTTGTCTGATACGATGTCTAATATCTTCACAGAACTGATCTTTGAAAGTATCCCATAACTTCAATGGTTCCGATGGTTGACAAAATAAAAGTATGACTACGAACAACTCCCTTAGTTTTTTTGGACAATGTGATAACGAAGCTTCGCTTAAACTGTTACCCCAATGGTCATCGTTTTCAAGTAAACCTCGGTCACGGCAAGCTGCTTGATACGTCTCTTTGACAATACCGTTTACAGTTTTAAGGTATGCAAATGAGGTCGGACCGCGTACGTGGTGCAGTAGAATCCTAAGATAAAAACACTCTGATTGGGATGGATGTATCCCGTAGACTCTACCTAAAGCGGTATCTTTTTTTATCCCCGGATGTTCAACTACATCTTCACCACGCCTCCTTCTAGTGAATTTATTATTTGCCCATGTATAGTATTGCGGGACTTCATGATACAGAAGAGTTTTCGTAGATCTAAACTCCCCTCCCGCACGCGCACCCCCGCCTTGGTGACGCCCACTTCGCAACGGGCCGTGCAGCAGAAATCGTAATATTTTAATTTCGCCATAACTTCAAAACCAAACGTCCAATTTTAATCATTCAAAGACCAAATATTATCTCCATAAACTGTTCTTAGTGATGAAATCATTTATTTTGATAAGGATTAATAGCATGAGTAAAATAAACGCGTTTAAATGTAGTCCAAAAAAAATTCAAGATTTTTAAATAAAAAAATGGTTGCTGTGCCTCACTCGACATAGATGGGTATAGTGTGTCGCGGACTTTTTTGTAGATATTTATAAGATCTACAATTAATTAGAACATTTTATGGTTCTATCTTTTATAGTTTAGGCAGCGTACGCAAAATAAGTAACTTTTCTGGTTGATTTTTTACACCTTGTGTCCGAAAAACCCAAATATCTTACGGAACCCTATTTTTTTCCAAAATAAAATATAGCCTATGTTACTCGTGGATAATGTAGCTTTCGAATGGTGAAAGAATTTTTAAAATCGGTCCAGTAGTTTTTGAGCCTATTCAGTACAAACAAACAAACATACAAACAAAGTTTTCCTCTTTATAATATTAGTGTAGATTACTCTAATGTCTATTCATTTATTAAATAGAAAATGGCACGAAAGTACTTAAAAGCTTATTTTTAGGGTTCCGTACCTCAAAAGGAAAAAACGGAACCCTTATAGGATCACTTTGTTGTCCGTCTGTCCGTCCGTCCGTCCGTCTGTCAAGACCCTTTTTCTCAGGAACGCGTGGGGGTATAAAGCTGAAATTTATATCAATTACTCAGGTCTACTGTCCCTTGAAGCTGTGAAAAAATCAAACTTCTAAGCGAAAGCAATCAAAAGATACAGCCGTTTATGCCGCAAATTTCCGCAAATTTTCGAAACTCGCACGGGAATCAAAACCTACAGGGTACTTCCCGTGAACTTAGAATCTTGAAATTTGGTACGAAGTAACATCTTATAGTACAGATAAAGGAAAAATTGCGAAAACCGTAAATTTTTAGTTACATAATATAATAATAAATATTTTTGAAAATTTTAAAGTTACTACTTCTTTTCTCATGAACGCGTAGAGGTATTAAATTGAAATTAATATCAAATACTCAGGTCTATAATACCTTTAAGCTGTAACAAAATCAAACTTCTATGTCAACGCAATCAAAAGAAACGGCAATTTAAGCCGCATATTTTCAAACTCGCAACTACTCGCAAGGGAATCAAAACCTAAAGGGTACTTCCAGTCGACCTAGAATCTTGAAATTTGGCATGAAGCAATCTTTTATAGCACAAATAAAGGAAAAATTACGAAAACCTTAAATTTTTATACGGAACCCTCGGTGCGCGAGTCCGACTCGCACTTGGCCGGTTTTATTTTACCTAGAGATTAATAATGTCCTCATTTAGTTGAGCTTAGAGCTAATTAATAGATAATTTATCATGTTATTACTTAATAGGTTTAGTAGTCTGATTATGTAGAACATAATTACCTACCTGGCTTCACAACCAAGTACCTAATCTAATACCTACCTACCGAGACCGGTAAGATTATTTTCTTTCCTTGTAATATACTCTTTTGTTTTTTTTATTTTTTACTAGCTTCCGCTAGCGGCTTTGCCCGTGTGGTATGTCGATAAAAAGTAGCCTATGTCCAAAGTATCCCCATTCCAAAATTCATAAAAATCGGTCCAGCCGTTTCGGAGGTAAGCCGAAACAAACAGACACAAAAATTTTAAAAATAGTTTTTTATAAATACTTACACGTATATGTACTTTCATATGCATTTAGTAAAAAGCTGTTATCTTAACATCACATTTAAACATATAGCTCAATTTTATTTATTTGTACGTGTAGCAGTAGGTATGAGTATGACCGATTAGGTATGTACCTGAATGGTACTTATTATGTTCCCACGAAACACGACACAATAGATTCTATTGATGAGTAGAGTTTCGTGTTTTCAAATGTACAGACGCCAGCACATCAACCTACCCGAAACTGTCAAATTTTCCCAATCAACTTTGAACCTTATATGCTTTAACGATAAAGTTGAAAATCTATTAAAGAAATTTGACAGATTGTAGTAGGTTGATGTGCTGGCGTCTGTACAATCGGCATCGTTAGTATTACCTATGCTTAGGGTTTTTTTACGTAGATAGGGTTATTATTAACAATGTAATAAATTATAATTTGATTGTTACCTACTTCTAACTGCACGCCATAAGGCCAATTATTTTTCTTTTAACAAATACTTTTATTGCAAAAAAAATGTTTTTTGTGTTATTTAGTACCTATTCTACTCTATTGTTTTTTTACGTTGTAGATACTTGGGTCGGCATGAACTAAAAAAAGAAAAAAGTTAACTTTATGGAATTAAATAATCGTGGCACTTTTATGGTAGGTAACAACGGTAGGGTGACATCATGAAATTTAAATTAGGCAACATTCTTTAAAAAAAAAAGGTTAAAAAAAGTTTATTAATTCTGATGTGCAGGTTCACTGTTCATAGGTAACGGTTGCTTTTGTTAACTCAATCTAAGTTTTTAAACTTTTTTACACATAAGTATGAGATAATGTAAAGGGTAAGATTATTTTGTTTTGGATAACCTTTGTAGGAGCGGGTATTCCCGTCTTGATTCTAGTCAAGGGCTTGATTCAGAAAGCGGTACTTCTGGACACAGCTCGCATTGTCAGGAGATTCCTCTCTCTGGAGCCCTGACCGCCGGTAGCTTGGACTCTGTTCCTATTACCGGTGGGCTACTATCTTTGGTATAAGTAGAGATAGTTTGAGTCCCGGGAAAGGACATGGGACAGTTTCTATCCCGATATTCCCACGGGAAACTTATGCGGGTGAAACCGCGGGGCGATGCTAGTTTATATTTTTAAATGTCTCATCGTCTCGTATCGTATCGTATCGTCTCGTGTGAATCTTATTGTTTATAAAAATATTTAAAAATGTACTTAATTTAAAATTTAAATAAAATTAAATGAAGGAATTTTAATAACTTAATTGTTGAAAAATTGATAATTAATTAATAAGTTATGAACTTATGAGTCGTTAAATGTAGGAAGCAGATAACAAGAGTTTAAAAGAATATCACATTCAAGTAAGACAAAATACAAAAAAAGAAAATACTGAAACGTCGATTTAATTAAATAAATGTCAAAAGTAATCAAAACAAAATCTTACCTCATAGGGCAAGCCATTTTCAAAAGCGGTGTTTTTTTTTCACTCAACAACTAAACCAGGAACACGCGAGAAAGACGCGCTTTCGCGGCGCGCGGCGATTCAATACTGACGTGCACATTGGATTCGATTTCGTCACTCGCTTCTAATAATGTAACATAAAACTATTTCATATCGATTTTCCGATGGCTAAGTTAATCGAATGTGGCTGCGTCGGCGACTTTAACGTGGGAAATGGTTCATTGAAACGTGGTTCCTTCCTGCACGTGACAATAATAATTAGTGAGATGCCCCAAGTTGAGTTTCTTCGTCAGTTGCCAGAAGCCCGAAATAGATTGCCAGTAGTAACCCTACACTTTAGGTTCAGGAAGTCACCAGCCCCCTTATTCACAAACACTCGATATGCTTCCGTATCGTATCGAACATTAAATAATCATTGTTATCGTAGGAGTCTTCTCAATGCTGTTCACACGTTCAAAACTCGAAAATTTTGTCAGTTTAAATCAAATAGACGCCCGCTATTCTTCCAACAGCTATTTTCTGTTGAGGGGAAGTCAAATCAGGTTATCGAAATGTCAGGTTTTCGATACGATAGCCTGTCGTATGGTTGTGAATCAGGGCTCTGGCCTGTGAAGCGTTTAGGTGTTATGCAGTAATAGGTACGAGTTACGACCAGCTGCGGCTAGCTAGATTTGAAGAGGGCTTTCATATTTAGGCAAGTGAAGGCTAGGGTTATGATTACAGAGACTGGAGTACCTAGGTCCGTATGTTACCTACTTATTTTCGCCGGCTGGGGGATTCCAATATTTTCAATAGTAACAGGCATTTTTGTTTTTGATTGACGGTGCAGTTACCCATTGCCACAAGGGTTAAACCTGGGTTAAACGAAGTTGACAACAAGTATAGTTAGATATTGGGGGAAAGTATGTATTAAAAAAATATGTAAGACTTCTGGAGCGAAAGGTTTAGATTTTTTTGGGTTTTCTTCGGCTTTCTGGCTAAGTTGCGCACTGCAGTTAATTAGGTATTTAAGGAGCCTAATTCCTATACAGGGAGAAATTAAATTCATGGGCATCCTTTTAAGGGGTCATTGTACTCATCGTTATGAACAACTTTTACTATGGTACAGTCAGCATCAAAAGTCGATTAACACTATCATTTTTACATGTTATTAAATTGACAACAACTTTTTTCAATAAACTGATTTTTAGCTTTTCACATAATAGACAAGAGTATATATTCTAAAAAAATATTCTGCTGCAATTTTGAATACATATTTTGCTCAATAACTAAGATTAAAACTGAAGTGTTAATCAACTTTTGATGCTGACCGTACTAAGCCTAAAATCGCGAAAAAAAATCAGCTGTTCCTTGCATTTATGTTCACATAACTCGTCAAAATGTATGGAAGAGCTGATTTTTTTTTCGCGATTTCAGTCTTGGTCCCATAGTAAAAGTTGTTCATAATGATGATTACTCGTACAATGACCCCTTAAAATGATGCCCATGAATTCAATTTCACCCTGTATACTAACGAGACTATTGCCCATTTTCACTAACACTAGTTAACACCTAAATAATTTCCAAAATAAAGTGATTTTCAACTTTCGGCGCTGAGCCGAGAGTTAAAAATATCCATTAGCGCGATTCTTCCCGGGTTCGGGTAAGCTTTTAGCTAGAGCCTGTCGAAGAGTGTCATAGGTAGATTAACTATCTTATCTTGTAGTTTTTTGCTCTTTTTTTCTGTTCTTTATCAATCGGAAATCGTACGGGCTCAACGGACATACCAGTTCCTTACCTAATATTTGCACAATGTAAAAAGTCTACGCAAAACCACATTACAATTGCCTCAGCCGAATTCTGATGACACAACTAGTTTATTAGAATCAGCTACTTAGGGGGCATCCATTAATTACGTGAGGCTTTTATGGGGGGGAGGGGGTCAAGCCGATTCTCACCCAATCTCACGTGGGGGAGAGGGGAGGTCCTGGCAAGTCTCACGTAATTTTTTATCTGCAAGAAACAGTGTAAAATTGCGAGAAAACTGGGTAGAATTAATCTTAACTAGTCTTAAATAAAAATAATTAAACAAATTGTTTTGTTTTTTAATAAATCCAACGCAATGAAGCATAATATATATTAACGTAATTACACTGAAAACACGCATTTTGAACAATCTCACGTGAGATTAGAGGGAGGGGGAGGGAGTCGAGCAAAATCTCACGGTATCTCACTAAGGGGGGAGGGGGGGTCAAAAAATCGCCAAAATCACCTCACGTAATTAATGGACGCCCCCTTAGTTGAATATTATGATTATTTGATTACGTATACGAGTACGCACGCTTCGAGCATGTGACGAATCACGAATTAGACATTATTTACGCTATAAAGACGTTGGTTAATTTATTTAGATCAAAAATATTTATTCAATATTTATTTAGTTCGTTAGTAACATCATTTTATGTTTGATTAACTGCTGCCCGCGACTTCGTTCGTGTGACATTAATAACTTCTGATTTTCTTTCTTTACTAAAATAAAATTAGCTTTAGTTACTCCTTATAACATCAGCTATGAAAGTCCCATCAACATCGGTCTAGCCGTTTCGGAGATTAGCTGGAACAAACAGACAGACAATTCAAAAAAATGTTTTAAGTAGCGTAGGTACTTATACTTTCATAATATGCATTTAGTAAAAAACTGTTATTTTGACATTACAAACAGACACTACAATTTTATTTATAAGTATGTATGCTCAGACCAAATAAAAAACAAAGACAGAGGGCTGTCAACTGCCTGCGGACGGAGAGTAATGGGTAACTCACCGTCCGAGCTGGGCCCAGGCCAGTGCCGGACGGCGCGTATGTGATCCACGCTCGCCTCAAAGAGATGTCAGCATAAGGGAAGGGGCCCGTAACGGCCGAAGACTGCCAGGGTAGCGGGATTGTCCGAAAGGGTTACCGCTACCCCGGAACATAAAGGGCTAAGGAAGGAAAACGGATGGGTTTTAGTCAGCAAGTCTGACATTCCGCTCCACCCAGAGCGGGAGGAGTCATTTGAAGCCGCGTACGCACGAACGAACAAAACATGGTGAACATGAACATATTGGATCGCCACGAACATTTTTGACGAACACAGTGTTATGTTCGTTAGTGGTACGCACGTGCGAACAAAGTGTTCGATGTTCGTGTTCACCATGTTTTTGTTCGTTCGTGCGTACGCGGCTTTATGATTTCCCATCCACAAAAAAAGGGCTGTCAACAGTAAAGTGAGGCCGGTTTCGTAAACATGTGTGCACTTAGTGAGATGTAGTTTGATTAAATGTGTGCGTGTGAGCGTGTATGCACAGAGTGGAGGTGCAGTTTTGGCATGCTTCACTGTATTGTCCAGCGCTATGTCTTGACTTTTTTATTTGGTCTGACTGAGTATGTATACGTAGAAAATGCACCGTGACTGGATAATGAAATGCAAAAAAATGTGCGATATCTACGACTATAATAGGTACCATGGGCTTAGGACTTTAGGACCTATCTTGGGCCCTGGCCGGGTGGAGTGAGTGATAGTATTTACATACATTCCTTTTACCTATTTGCATAGACGGATGCTAGCATGGATGGGTATGGGATAGGATAGGATATCTATGAGTATGACAATTTCCCCCATGAAAATGCAAAGGTTTCAGTGCCAAAGGAGAAGTTACCTAATAAATTTCTATTTAAAAATATTTAAATTTATTAATATTTATTATTATTTATTTAAACATTACAAGCACATCGTTAGGCAAAGTTGTGAAAAAATTGTAGCGCATCATAGATTCACAGTGCATGCAGGATGAATCTCCTTGGATAAGGGGAAATGTGGGATCCAAAACCTTTTTGGTTTGATTATTTATCTACAGAAAAAAAGTCGTTGTCACCAGTCATTATTTATGGTGTAGGTAACTTTGACAAATTTGCACATTTAGGTAGGTACAGTTTTTTTTTTACAAAAAGTTTACATTTTAAACGATAGATACTTAAACAGCAAACCATTGCAAACGGTATTATTTTAATTATACTTACATATAATACATAGTATTTAATCTTTTTATAAGTACCTACACAGCAAGATCATGTATGGAGCGTCAAAAATAATGAGGCAAGTGTTGTTTTCATAATATTGTACTTAGTACCTAAATCGTTTTTCTACTCACGGCCAGTGCACGTTTTCTGTACTTATATTTATTTTAGTGAACTCTGCATTTGTCGGGGTCTATTAATGTATGAATATCCTGCCGAATAAATTAAGCTCCCCAACCATTTAGTTTTTTACCTACTTCTTTTTTTTTGTTAATGGTGGCAGGTAGGTATACAGTCAACCTTGTCAACCACAAATCAGTGGTACTACTTGCACTAAGAAAATGGCCCTTACCTGTTTACCGCTACGACATAAAGGTGCTGTCAATTTTAAATTGTTAATAATAATTTGTTTAGTTATTGTTACTACTGATGTGCAGCGCTGTAGGAGTTACCTCCAAGCTCCAACCTTCAACCTATAAAGCAGACCTTTAGTTTTAGTTGAATACCGGATAAAAGGAAAATATTTTTAATTTTAACCACTTACTGCTAGGCCCCAGAGATTATGGAAAGGTTGTTTATTGTGCCATGGAAATATTTTTTTTATGTAGGTACATACTTAAATAAATGATTCACAAACACATTTTATTTTATTACCGACTTCAAAAAATGGAGGTTTTCAATTCGACACGTACCTCTCTATGTACCTATGTAATATTATTGGAACTGCAATATATTCACATAATTATGACAATTTATTAGGGCTTCCAAACAAATGTACAAAATTTGATAGAGTATGTATGAATGTTTGTCCACGCATTTCTCCGCAACTATTAATCGGATCGTGACCATTTTTTTTTATTTAGGTACTTCAACTTAGGGAACAGTGCAAGTTTCATCAAAATCGATTCAGTAATTTTCAAGATATGGACTAATACGTGTAAGTGTGACGGCCTGGCTTATTGATACGAGCTACGGGTGTAGTGTCAAAGGGAAAACATCTCAAAACCTTGGTCAAATTCTAGTGCAATATTTATACCAAAACTATTATCTACATATTATAAACAAATATTCAAATTTTTATTTAAAACTAAATATTACGAAATAAAAAGTAATAAAAATTAAAATCGACTTTAAAAGGAAATTGACTCAAAATTCCGGAAATCGGTGGTAAAAAACTAAAATACAGATCCTATAGAAGACACCGACTTCCGGAATTAAAGTTATTTGATAATTTTGAGTGAATTTCTATTCGACGTCGATTTATTTTTTTTATTAAATTACTTTTTTTTTTCCATCACACCTAAAAAAATCAAGTTGAGTGACCACTGGCTTATGGCTGTAGATTGATGAGGATAACGATCAATTTGATATATTTTACCGACTTCATTTTACAGTTCATCTTCATCAGTTCACTTTACTCCTATTATAACGAAATAGGTGTACTTATTTGGGCATACTTATAATGGAAGTTTTCTACTATTTTAAATATAACTTTAAAAAGGTGGCAACTCCGATACATGTCACTTTGAAGTTTGACGTTTCTAAAAATCATAAATTAAATTGTAGTCTGTGCTCGGATATTATTTACCTACGCATTTTCGTGAAATTATTGAAAAATAAGCCTTGATTTGTTACAAAATAAATCAATAGTGAACAATAAACGTTTTCCTAGTGCTCGATATAACCGTGAGTGTATTTATTTGTATGTTTTGTTATTTTTGTGAGGAGTAACAGCGTAGTTTAAGTAAGGGTTTTATCTTATCATTTTTTGTTGTTTTAAATTTGATAATTACAGTTTATTCTGTGCTAAGTGAGAGGTAAATATGTTGTACAAACAATCTGTGGGTTTATTGGGTGCATCATTAGTGTACTGTTGCTAAGAAAAGGTCTTGTCAAAGGTGATTTTTTGTGAAAACGATAATGACATCAGTCGTTAGTCATATCTGGCTATTCTATCGACACTGGTGGTTCAAGACGGTCAGTTTATGATTTCCGATATACCCGTTACGATTTACGACGCTCTCCTGCATTTTATGGTTACATACATTTTCATAACATCATTTTGTAATCTGTGTTCAGTGACTGTTCTATAGGAGTATTATTTTATTAAAGTTAAGGAGGAGAGCCCCCAAGGATACTCACTGACCGAGTTACCCTCCAATAATAAACAGAATTAACTTCATTTGTTTATAATTTTGGGCAGAAAACAGCTTTTATGGGTAAGTATTACTAGACCATGAAGAACGGTAATATAGCATAATAGCTTAATCAGCCTGTAATGTTCCCACTGTCGGGACACAGGTCTTCTCTCTTCGAGAGGGAGTGTGCTTGTTGGGTGTATTATTATTGGGCTTCCTTCGTCTTCTTTTCTTTCTCTTATAAGAACAGGTCGGTAACTAATCTACGTTTGTGAAGTATTTGCCAAAAATGTAAACAAATATGAGTTTATGGAAAAATAACTTTAAATCCTACACAATAAAGTTCAGTTTACGCTACAACTTCAACCATTTTTATAACTTTTTCAATAGTGCTAGTCACTCTGAATCTGAACTCGACTTAATTACTATTAAAATAAAGTTGCTGTTTGTTTAACTTGAAATAATATTTATTTGAAACATAATTATGTTTGAAGAGACTATCTATCAGTACTGGACAGGGTAGCACGGACATTGACGCACAACCTGTTACCATGGATTCAGTACATGATTCTAGGCCCCAGCATAGACATTTTTTGTGAATTATAAAAAAAAAAACTGCTGTTTCATAGAAAAGTGCAGTAGGTACCTATGTGGTCAAATGAACAGCAATTTTTTTTTAATACATTGCGCTTCGAAGTCTCTGCCACCCTATACTTTTAGTAAAGGTTAGAACTAAGATAGATTCAAGATTTATGTTAAACAAAATAACATTCTACTTTATTGAAACAGTCACTTCAAAACACAGGCTTGATATTAAAGTGAATTAATAAAGTGGGTGAAAAACCCTGTGTGTTTCGGAAAACCCTTTCATAGTGGATACCTATTCTTCACAAAGATCACACCCTCTAAAAATCATGTTTCTACGACCAGCGGTTTAGGCTGTGCGTTGATATATCAGTCAGTCAGGACTTTGAATTTTATAGATGATGTAAGTTACGAAATAATTTTCAGAGTAATGGGTCAAACCCTATCAGAACCGGTGACCGAGAAGCAGTCGTCCACTGTACAGGACAGTCGCTACCTGGTCGGCTCCTCTTGCATGCAAGGATGGCGCGTGTCTATGGATGACTCTCACACACACATACTGTCGCTACCTGAGGATCCAGGGACTGCGTACTTTGCTGTCTATGACGGGCATGGCGGTAAGTTTCTACTTTCATTTGCAATGGTCGTGAGGCTGACCTTTATTGGGGCAGGGGATTCTTAGGGCATCCGGAACTTGCCATTTTTGTCACTCATGGAAAAATCTGATCTCAGAATCACTTTTGCTAGGGTCTCAGCGCCGTTTTAGCATTTGTGGCATATGGTCCCCCATATGCCGGTAATGTATCTTCTATTTGCCGTTGGGTAATCCTAGCATACGGCTTATATAAACTAAAATAATAATAAAAAATATTTTTAATATAGACATCCTGTTAAAAGATACAAAAACTTACGTCTAAGAGACGGCATATTATTCAGGAGACGGAATAATCTTGAATCCATACTAGTTCCATGCTACTTACCTTTTCACGCCAAACCATTGAAAGGATTTCGATAAAATTTGACAAGGAGATAGATAGCATCCTGAGAAAGGAGATAGGCTACTTTTTGTTCCGGTACGGCGTGTCACGTTCCTGAGGGATAATTTCCGACATCCACGCGGGTGAAACCACGAGCAGAAGCTAGTGCTCCTGTAAGTCCAGCGTCATTTAATCGAAAACTGTTTTTAGGATCTAACATAGCGGAGTATGCTGGCAAGCACCTGCACAAGTTTATAACAGCGCGACCGGAGTATCATCTCGGCAACATTGAAGAGGCGTTGAAACAGGTAATCTGCATTCGCGGTTTATTTGCCAAAAATGTAAACAAATATGAATTAATGGAAAAATAACCTTAATCCCTACACAATAAAGTTCAGTTTACGCTACAGCTTCAAACAATTTTATATCTTTTTCAATAGTTCTAGTCACTCTGAAATCAACTTAATAGTCATTGAAATAAAGTTGATATTTGTTTAACTTGAAATAACATCAATTTGAAACAAGTTTGAATAGACTTTACATAACATTACAGTATGTTATAATGTTAACTAACCTGTTTTTAATTGTCATAATTTGGTGCCGCGAACTGCAATTAATTATAACCGCATTGATCAATGTTTAATGAGATATATTTTGAACTAGCGCTCCAGCCCTGCTTCACACGTTTCTACGACTTGACGAAACATCGTGATAACTTTATTAAGTTATAATGTATTGTAAACATTAGTCACTAACCTTCCGGCCTACTGTACATAATGTTAGCGTAGCTACTTTGTGTAGTTATTAGTTATTATTTTTGTACCACTAACATAAACTATTCTTGTTTTTACTGATCTGTACTTGACTCAATCTTAAAATTAAAACAATAATGCCCGGATTTTCAACTTTCGGCGCTATGACGAGTGTTGAAAATCCTACAGCGCGCTTTGATTTGGTCATTCATTTAGGTGTCGCCACAGATATAGATAAGATACACCTAGATAACTCAAGAGCAACTACTTCGCGTGCCAAAAATCGCACCATCTTACGTACAAAAATCGTAAGCCGCCACTTTCGCGCTCAGTCCTGTGTACTGCTGGCTGGGTGAGCATGAGCGCTGGCGCTAGGCCCCGAGGGTGGGGCAAGACAGGTGCCGCACGCGGCAGCGTCTTTGAATCGATTTGATTTTCCCATCCCTAAAAAGTGCTTTTGACGTCATTGTAGGTAAGTATTCAAAAAATGGCACGCTTGGTTTTCATACAGATCGTGATACTTGCATTATTTAGGTCTATCTATATCTGTGGGTGTCGCCTAGTGTTAATGAAGACGGGCATTAATTATTTCCCTTATAAACAGGATCTAACTTGCTAGAATTGGCCATAATTAATATATAATGTGCCATTGCAAATTACCTTATTCCGTGCTAAAACGGAAAAGTATTTTGCGTGACCATCCGAAAATTAACATAAATGCATCATCATCCAAAGTCCAAATATAATTTTTCCTACTAACTATTGTTAATATTATTTTCAGCTAACTCCTGAATGTGACCTTATAATAACATATGCATATATTTTATATTCGTAGCATGTTAGTATGTGATTCATTTTATGTAAAAACCTCATTACGTAAAACTTTACACGTGTCGCTGAAAATAAAGGTAGGGTTGTCAGTTTAATGTTGATAACATTTTGCAATAGAGGTAAAATTGGTAGGACAGGGGATATATTAGTAGGGCAGAGGTACCAGCAAAAATCAGGTCAGATCAGTTTGGTAGTCGACTTATCGACTTGCCAATGGTCCTCCTTAACATATGGGCCTACTTGCACCGATACGTAACGTACGAATTTTCTTTCTTTCGATACGTTAAGGTAGCCCGCAAAATTGAAATTTTCTTATGTTTTTTGCAATTTGCAGGTCAGTATCAGGTTGTATGTTGATCTCTAAATATATGATTCGCATAAGAAAATTTGAATTTCGCGGGCTATCCTGACGCTTCCGCCTTTAGGGAGATTGTCAACGTAGCCCGCGAAATTATTTTTTTTCTTTTTGGGTTTAGAACGTGGTTAAAATTGTCTTACGTAATAAATAAACAGCATGTATATAAGATATGGCGACGGTATGGTAGTTCCGCCGTGTCTATCAACAAGCAACAGTCGTTTTTCACGACAAGAAAAACATGTGTACAACGGGCCTTATTTGTTAGCTGAAGTACCAAACGAACTTCGAAGCAGCTTCGAAAAATACAATAACATACCTACGGTCAGTCACGTAATTATTAGAACAATTCACAATACTTTTTTATCATCTCACTTTTACTATCTTGCGCCAACCCTACCTCATGATGTCTGAAACTTTTAGGTGTTTTAGTGTTTATTTAATAACAAAGTATTTAGTTATGTCATCTTTATAGGTGCGGTGTTTTATTTTAGTTATCATTTATTTTTTACTAGACTGTATCTGCAGTGTTGATACAGTCCCGAGTCCCAGTGTTATTATTATAAAATGTGCCAAGTACTTATACATTTTTCATATCAGCTATTTTTATATGTGCCTATTTGAAATAATAAATTATTTGACTTCAACTTTGACTTGCGCGCTATCTTGTTTATTTGTCGATTTAGTTCATTATCAATGAAAAATTGCTCGACCATTGCGCTCTGTCTGCACTTTAAAGTTATAATAATAAAGCAATTGATTTTCGCCGCAAAACCGTTCCACGAGGAATCTTGCTGACCTGCTTATAATTTTTCCACGACATGTGCATACATATTTTGTAGCGATATCGATATGAGATACCTAGTCATCTCTTGGCCAATAAAAAAGGTGTTCTTTATAAATAAATCTACATAAAAATAACTGTCCCCAGGGTTTCCTAGACCTGGACCAGGCGATGCTTGAAGAAGACATGCTGCAAGAGAAGGTTGCCGGTAGCACGGCTGTCGCGGTGCTGATCAAAGACAATACACTGTACTGCGCCAACGTGGGCGACTCCCGCGCCATCGCCAGTGTTAGAGGCGGGGTGAGTGGTCCTCAGGAGTGGCAGGAGAAGGTGGCACACAACACTTCAGCAGAATGATCAACTCATCCTATCGCAGTCCACTGCTGGACTTAGGACTCGCCAGTATCACGCCATTCAACTAGATCCTCAGCCACTCTCTTCCAGGTGATACCAGCCGCCCTTAGAAGATTAACGCTTCATCTACCCTGACCGTAACATTATATGAGTGGCGGAAACTCCTGGTGCTAAAATCTTAACCTGAGCGCGGAGTTATTAACTTTTGATGGTTTGATCACTGTTTAATGATAAGTCATCCACCAACCGGCACTGGGCCCGCGTGGTGGATTACGGCCCACTGCCTCTCACAGAGAGCAGGCCTGTGTCCCAGCAGTGGGAACATGAATATTATACGCCGACTATGCTAATGTGTCTAAAATACGCTGGCACCCTTCAAACCGGAATACAGTAACACTGCTTGGCAGCCGATTTTATTTTTTTTAATTTGGCAAACTTGTATAATGATGAAAAGACAAATCATGTTTTTGCCAATCGTTGCTTGTCAAGTAAACATTTGTAAATTAATTTTTGGTGAACTGACAAGGCACCATGTTGAAGATCACGATAGATATTGATTCAGGACGTTAACAAATAGGAAAATGTAGGTGGGTCAATGGTCGCTATTGCCACGCTAAAACGATTCGGGTATAGTACTTCCGCGGACTTCTTCTTCCACTGGTACCACATTTTCCTGGAAGAACTACTACAATTTCTTTCCTTCTCTATCCAGGTGGAGATGCTGTCATACGACCACAAACCCAACAACGAAGAAGAACTCCGCAGGATCACGGCGGGAGGCGGCTGGGTGCAGCTGAACAGGGTCAACGGTAACCTGGCACTGTCCAGGGCGCTGGGAGATTATGTGTTCAAGAGGAACTACAGGCTGTCGCCGCAAGAACAGATTGTTACAGGTATGAGATGATATGGTTACAGGTCTACTATGGTAATGAGGTAATTGTCAGTAGTGACGTCATTTGCTAATATTTTGGGTTCGGTAGTAAAAATATAGGGCCTGAGACAGTAATGCCTGTTTAAAAAAAAAAACAGGTGATTCTTAAATAAATGCCTAAATAAAAGCGCGCTGTTGGATTTTCAAAAGTTTTTGTGGTTTTATGTAAAACTAGCTGTTACCCGCGACTACGTCCGCGTGGATTTTTTTTCGTGGGACCCCATTTTTTTTTTTCTAAAATAAAGGTAGCCTAAGTTACTCCTTATTACATCAGCTATTTGCCAGTGAAAGTCCCGTCAAAATCGGTTCAGCCGTTTCAGAGATTAGCTAGCTGGAACAAACAGACAGACACAAAAATTGTAAAAAAATGTTATTATGTTATATGTACCTTGTATACATCCATATGCATTTAGTATAAAGCGGTTATTTTAATATTACAAACACACTCCAATTTTATTTATTTGTATAGATAGATGTATAGATCATTTTAATTTAACTACTCAGGCAGGTTATCGACAAGAATAATGGAAAGAACAATTACTATCTTAACAAACTTAATGTTCTGTGCATTAAGTTTGTTAAGATAGTAATTGTTTTATCACCTTAGAGGTAGAATGTCACTTGCACGCCATAAAACCACAAGGTCTATTTGTATAGATTGTAATCAAAATTGGTTAAGCAATTACGAGGTCGACTATTTTTAAAAAATCAAAAATCAAAAGTCATTTATTCAAACTAGGCTGAGAATCAGCACTTTTCGAACGTCAAAATTACAAAAGACAGTCCCCCAAAACGCCCGCCCTTCGCCACTTCCTAGTGCTTTCGCTGCGGAGAAGAAGTGGCGGAACAAACTCCCCAGCAGCACAGCTGTCTGTTTAGTTAGAAAAGAATTAATTTTATACAATACTATGTATGCAAAGTAATTAACATTACAGGACACAGAACCTTAAATTAAATTATTTGCCATAGGTTAACTAGCCACGCCAATATACCAACAAATACAATAAACACTATACGTACTCAAGCAAAAAAAAATTTTTAAAATATAACCAAAAAAAAAACTTACTGACCAAATAAAAGCCTCCAGGTATAAAGGGCGTGACAGCTTACATATATATGCAATGCTGGGTTCTGTTTACATAGCTGTCACTTGAAGTCACAAATGATAAACTAGGACCATCGAAGTAAAATAAATAAACAAGTTATTACTACTAATAACAACAATAAAACCATGGTCAGCAAGACGACCAGTCACCACAAGCAGCACCCGTTCACGAGCATAACGCAAAGATCAGCCATTACCCCCCTCGCCATATTTGAGGGAATGAGGCAACCCGACCCCCGACGCTACCGCAAGCAATGACATCTAAGGGAGCATGACGAACTTGCTGCCGGTTGCTCAAGCAAGAATAATAATATGATCATTCGTAGAGGTCGCTAGCTAACCACATATTGCAATCAACTCATTAAAAGACATTGAAATGAGTAGATTATGTCAATAATAAATTACAATAAAATTAAACCGAATTGACTAAAACTCTCAACTAAAAAAAAACAAAAAAATAAAATAAAAACAATTATATAAACTCATATAACCTGTCAGTAAGCTAATTCTGGAGAAAGAACATAATAATTGTCTTGAGTTAATCAGGGCGACCAACTATTCTTATCGTTTAAGTAGTCGTTGATGGAATAGTATGCTTTTGAACAAAGGTTGGATTTTACTTGAGCTTTAAATCTATTAAAAGGCAAATCTAGCAAGGAAGAAGGTAGCTTGTTATAAAAGGTTATACCAAGCCCAACAAATGAGTTATGAACCTTATGAAGCCGGTGAAAGGGAGCACGTACATAGTTTGTCCTTATTTCTAGTGTTAACATTGTGAGTATCACTGTTTTTAGTGTACAAGTGTATATTTTGCCTAACATATAAGATGTTGGCAAAGATGAACTGTGATGCAACCGTGAGAATACCAATATCTTTAAAAAAATCTCTTAAAGAAAATCTGGCGCCTAGCTGGTAAATCGCTCGAATAGCTCGTTTTTGCAGGACAAATATATTTTGTATATCAGCGGCTTTGCCCCACAGCAGAATACCGTAGGACATAACGCTGTGAAAATAACTAAAATAGACTAAACGAGCTGTATCAACGTCAGTGTATTGTCTTACTTTCCTGACGGCATAGGCAGCCGAACTGAGCCTTCCTGCTAGGCTTGATATATGTGGTCCCCACTGAAGTTTGGCATCTACTGTTATTCCCAGAAAAACTGCCGAGCCCACTGTTTCAAGCACCACTTTATCTAAGACGATGTTGGGTCCTAGATTTCTAACATTTGGTAAGGCAAACTTTACACATTTCGTTTTCTTGGCATTGAGAACTAGGTTATTTGACGTAAACCAATCCGTAACTATTGATAGTGCACTGTTTACGTCGTCAAAATCTTGTCTATTCCTGTCAACTTTAAAAATAAGAGATGTATCGTCTGCAAACAGTACAACGTCACAGATGCCCTTTAAATGGAATGGTAAATCATTGATATATACTAAGAACAAGAATGGACCCAGTATTGAGCCTTGTGGTACACCTAACTGAACTGGTAGTCCGGAAGATTTTACACCATTAACATCTACACATTGGAACCTATTATGTAAATAAGAATTTATTACGTTGAGAGCTTCGTTTTGGACACCGTAATGACGTAGTTTACGTAAAAGCGTGTCATGGTGCACGCAATCACAGGCTTTGGAGAGATCACAGAAAACTCCAATAGCATTTTGAGATTTCTCCCATGCATTAAATATGTGTTTCAGCAAAGCAACACCCGCATCTGTGGTTGAACGACCTTTTGTAAAGCCATATTGTTCATTATGAAGGAGGCTATTTAAATTAAAATGTCTTAGCAACTGCTTGAGTATTAATTTTTCAAATATTTTGCTAAATGCAGGTAAGATAGAAATAGGCCTAAAATTGCCAACGTCATTTTTATTACCTGATTTAAATAACGGTATGACTTTACTACTCTTCATGAGGTCAGGAAAAGTTCCTAAATCAACACATTTATTAAAAGTAACAGCTAAATAGGGGGCTACGATGTCTATTATATTACTTAAAAGTTTAACGGAGATGCCCCAATAATCACCGGTGTTTTTAGACTTAAGTGTGTTAAAAACATTAACTACATCACGCGGGGTTACATGTTCGAAGCTAAATAAGCGACTACATTTAGGTACACTACTATGCAAAAGGTTTTCAGCTTTAGACGGGGACGAATTTAAGGAGCGAGTCGTAGTTATAGGTATGTTGGCAAAAAACTCATTAAATGCCTCAGCTACGTCAGCTGCTTTACTAACTAATTTGTTGTCGACCATAATCTCAAGTTGTTTTTCTTGTTTAACCGATTTACCAGTTTCATTTTTAATAATTTTCCAAGTGGTTTTTACTTTATTATTAGAATTTTTAATTGTTTCGCTTAAAAATTTTGATTTAGCAAAAGCACTAATCTTTTTGAATAATTTTTTACGTACTCTAGGAAAGCAGTATCAAACCTGTATTTTTTCAAACCATATAACTCGTAAAGTTTCGCTCTACTTTTATAAATACCTGGAGTAGCCCATTGGTTAAAGCCAACGGAGGATCCATTGATGTTAATGGTTTTGGTCTTAAAAGTAGATTGGTACTCTTTTTGCACAACATCAAAAAGGGCACCATAAATTTCATTAGGATTCTCATGTTCTACTATGGATGGTGTAAGGGGTTTGAAGGTTTTGGCCCTGAAATCAGCCGCCATTTTGATTTTTTTTTCAGAATCGCGGTGCACAACAAACGTTATATATTTAGATAGAGGACACTTATACAAACAAAAAATGTAATTAACATAATATCCTAAAGCGTCAGGTTTCGGAGTTATTCACCGAAATATAAGTCGAAAACTACTAATTTTTTTTTGTTTTTTTTCCTTCCAGGTAAGCATATTGAACTATTGAGGTAATAGAAACGTTATGAAACCTTTATGGAGAAGAAACAAATGAAGAATAGACATTTTTTAAATAAATAATTAAACACCGCAATTTATAGTTCGTTTTTTTAATCCCAGAGACTAATCTGACAAGTGTTATGTCAAACTTCTATACTAAAAAAAACGAAAACACAAAAGACTTAAATGTCAGATTAGTCTCTGGGATTAAAAAAGGATCAATAAATTGCCGTGTTTAATTATTTATTAAAAAAAAATCTATTCTTCATTTGTTTATTCTCCATAAAGGTTTTATAACGTTTCTATACCTCAATAGTTCAATATGCTTACCTGGAAGGAAAAAAAACAAAAAATTTTTAGTAGTTTTCGACTTATATTTCGGTGAATAACTCCGAAACCTGACGCTTTAGGATATTATGTTACGTAACATTTTTTGTTTGTATAAGTGTCCTCTATCTAAATATATAACTTTTGTTGTGCACCGCGATTCTAAAAAAAAATCAAAATGGCGGCCGACGTTAGGGCCACCCTCCATACAAAAATATTCAAACCCCTTTATGAGATATATTATTTTTAAACATTTTGCAACGACTAGCTGTATAAGGCCTGCATTCAAGTTTATGCGGTTTTTTATTCAATGGCATGGGGAAGCTAGCTAATAAACCACAGTGGTCGGACGTTAAGTCGGTTAACACTAATTTATTTTGGGCATCACAATCACTAAATATATTATCAAGACAAGTTGACGAAGATGCCGTGATCCTAGTAGGTTCAAAAAACAAATTAATTAAATTATAAGACCTAAACAAATTGAGAAGTCTAATACTTAATGGAGTAACATCTAAAATATTAATATTGAAATCTCCACATAAAATAATAATTTTGTTACTATACCACAGCGAATCAGGCATTTAAATACAGACGGGTAAATTCATCTGATGAGATGAAAACTTATTACGCACCCAATGTCAATGATAGTTTCTTTGCATAACTACTTTTTTTGTCTATAATACAAATACCATTGGAGTGTCTGTAATATTAAAATAACCGCTTTTTGCTAAATGCATATGGATGTATACACGGTACATATACCAAAATAACATTTTTTGCAATTTTTGTCTGTCTGTCTGTTTGCTCCGGCTAATCTCTGAAACGGCTGGACCAATTTTGACGCGACTTTCACTGGCAGATAGCTGATGTAATAAGAAGTAACTTAGGCTACTTTTATTTTAGAAAAAGAATTAGGGTTCCACGCAAAAAAATTAAAACGTTTTCCGTCATGCACGCGAACGAAGTCGCGGGCACGCTAGTATTACATAATACTCCAAGGTATGAAATTATTCCAATTATTTTTTTATATTTACAGCGTTTCCCGACGTACAAGTGAGGCAACTGAACGACGACTGGGAGTTCATAGTGATCGCGTGTGACGGCATCTGGGAGGTGTTATCTAATGAGGTAATTTAAAACTAAGCTAAGCTTTGCCGAGATTAATTACCTATTGACATTTTTACATAATTCACGATGGCATTCTTGCCTGTATTCCTCGAAGGCGCAGCCAGAGGAAGAAGTTTAACGTAGAGTATACCCATTTTTTTTGTAACATAATGTAATAATTAGCACGCCTGCATTCGTTGAAAAAATGTAAACAAATATGGAAAAATAACTTTAATTCCTATACAATAAAGTTCAGTTTACGCTACAAGTTCAAAACATTTTTATAACTTTTTCAACAGTGCTAGTCACTCTGAAATCAACTTAATTGTCATTGAAATAAAGTTGATATTTGTTTAACTTGAAATAGGGTGGAATGTGTAGCACTGCGCACTTTTTCTATAGGTATGTTCCACCAGTTAAGTATGTTTTAAGTACCATGTAATCGGGGCCGAGCCTCATGCCATTATGGACCATAAAGCTATTACTGAGAATTCCCAATTTTAAAATCCCATAATATTTCCCGGATCGAGTTGATTGTTACCGGGGTTTAAAACTAGAGGGGCAATTCCCGTATTTTTAAAAACGTTCACATTCTAGTCTCAGTCTGCATTTGTCAAAATGCTTCTAATTTTCGTAAATTTTGACTTTGATTGTCGTTGAGATGAGATTGCGATTTGAATTTGATCGTTTTTTTATAAGTACAAGAATTGGGCGGTCGCTCCATGTAAAATACCGGTATTCTGCTACATTCGCTTAGAATGGAAGCCGTCCCCAAAATAGTTGGGACTAGGGTAGATAATTATGATGAACTAGCTGCGCCCCGCGGTTTCACCCGCATAAGTTTCTATCCCGTGGGAATATCGGGATAAAAGTAGCCTATATGTTAATCCAGGGTGTCAGCTACCTCCATACAAAATTTTATCAAAATTGGTCCAGCCGTTAGAGCGTGAAGAAGTAACAACCACATAAACACACACACACACAAACTCACAAACTTTCGCCTTTATAATCTTAGTGTGATAGTGTGATTGGCCTTCTGGACACTGCTTAACGTCTGACACAATACCTGCTACTTGCAGGAGGTGATATCATTCTGCCGCATGCGCCTGCTGAGCGGCTGGGAGCCGGCCGCCGTGTGCGAGGCGCTCATGCAGCGCTGCCTGGCGCCCAACTGCGCCACGGGCGGGCTCGGCTGCGACAACATGACCGTCCTGATCATATGCCTCGCGCCTTTCCCGCGCATTGATCCTGCTGTGAGTATATTATGACTTGCAGTTGCAATATTGACAAGTATAGTCCTTTTTTTACTTGTCTCATTTGGTAAACAAACGGTAAAAAAAATATTGAATAGATATTTTATGGTTAAAGAAATTTATTTCTGAATAAGAAATTACAAAGATTTCACTTACTTGAGAACATTTTTGAAACTTAAAATATTAAATATATAGTATTAAAATAACAACTTCGACACACAAAATAAGCAGCAATTGTGTTTCTTTATAATAAATTATTTACGTACTTAATAAAAATTCATTTCGTACGCAAATAACATTAATGATCACTTAAAGGAACTTTGTTATCCGTATAAATAAAAAAAAAATTGAAATTTCATTTTAAGTTGAATGAGACTATTAACGTCTTATACAAATATGAATAATTTGTTTAAAATTAACCACTTAAACACATTTATTTTCCAAAAATGGAACCTTTTGTACGCCTTATTTGTTTATCAAATCATACAAGGAAAGAAAAATACGTTCATTTATTCATATTTTTGTGACATTTATCATTATAACGCTAGTTTTAAATGGTAGGTCTCGAGGTAGTGAGCGATCCTTGGAGGCAGGCTACATCTATATTTATTTTATGATGCATGACTGCATGTTCGTTTAAGTTGCATGTTTATTTTTTTTTTTGCTAGGAATGAGATTATGCCAAAACAGCTAGCCTTAAATCGTGGAGGTTGTGTAGTTCCAGAATAAGAAAATTAGTTATGGTCACATAGTGGTCAAAATCTCAGATCTAACTGCGAAAAGTAGAGATACTGACATGATTTTATTGAATTAAATCAATTGGTTCTAATAAATATACAGTGTGCTGAAAAGCCAAGATTGAACAAAAAAAAAAAATCATCTTAAAGAAACTAAGGGCAAATTTCACCAAAAGAACTAAACGCGTTTAGTTTCGTTGGAGAAATTCAGTCTATATCATTTATCGGTAGATTCTGTGTTCATGGTCTCAAGGTCATAGTAACCCATATATTTGTTCCACAGTCCGCATTCAAGTGCCACGATATGAATCGTCCGAACAAGTACTGGACGTGTACCCCGACGCGGCGGTTCTCTTAACTCTAATACTGCCCACCCCCCCTTTGCACAAGCTTTAATACTTCTAGTGTGTCTCTATTACTGTGATCTGTGTCCCCACCTCCGGACTCTCAAACGACACTTGGCTAACACCCGGTTTTTGAATTGAGAATTTAAGTTACTTATGGTGATTCTTCCCGCACCCGCGAAATTCCAAATTTCGTCGTAAAAAATGTAAGATTTTTTAAATTATGCGGTCACCTTGCCCGTTTCACCTGTAGTACTATAGTTTGACAAGATTTTAACTTTTAAACTCTCAATTCAGAAACCGGGTATTTATGACGTCCTTAGCTGTCTATAATTAACCCATTGAATGTCGTAATTACAGACACAATTAAAAAGCCATTGTGTCTCGCGTAGATCTACGTTCCGACAGACGAGAGGTTAATATACACCTTTGGTTGATTTCTCCCAAACGCTATTGGGGATATCTGTCGTCAGCGTAAGCATAAGCAAGCATTTTGCGACCGATGACGTTGATAAGAGACTTCACCCTTATAGCTGTACAAGGATCTTTTGGCGCCAAAATAATAACTAAGGCCGCCATCTTGTTTTTTCAAAACACAAAAAAAAACTGCTGCTATCTCAGCTCGCCGTTTGCGTCATTCGCTAAATTTGCTGCGTATTTTTCTATAGTAAAAGTATTGAGTGGTGAGTTGGCGATTCTCCTTATGCAGCTGCGTAACACAATCGCACAAACGTTTACCAACAGCACAGTGTCTGTCAACGTCATTCGTGCGTCAAAAGGTCGTTGTAATACTTTATAAGTAACCTGACTGCGTGTTAAAAAGTCATGATGTAAGGACGACTTAAAATTGAGTAGCGTTTGAGAATTCGGCCGTTAGTCTGTGACTTGGTTGATTTTAATAAAAAAAAAATATCGTCTCTTTGTTTTTGCGGGAAAATTAAACAAACATGTTCTCATTAGCTATAATATAATTAATCTATGCCAAAGATTATGAATGAAGATAAGAGAAATCTTTGCAGATGTTTTTGTTGACATTTCACGATTTTATCTATGAAAATATTTAAATGATATTCTTGATTAATTTGACACTTTGTTATCACAATTTATTCGCATCAGACTAGATTTTAAATACTTAATTTAAATTTTATAAAAAATAGTACCTGATTATTTATACTAATAAATGTCGGAAAAAAACTTTATATTATTCTACCTAGTGTACAATATGCCAAAGTTAAATACGTAAAACTAAACTGAATTATTATTTACTAGTTGTGCCACGTGGTTTCACCCGCCATTTAATTTAAAAGAACTTGGATATTTATAAATTACTTCATACTCGCTTAGCGTTGTTTGTGCCTTTTTTTTTAATTTTTTTCGACTCCTTAGACTCGTAGCGTGATGTTAAATAGCCTCAAACATCTTCCTCAAACATTGCGCTATAAAATGCAACAATATTTATTCAAATCCGACTGGCAGTTCCAGAAATAGGCGCGTTCAAACAAACTCTTCAGTTTTTATTATATGAGTACATAGATACATATAAAAAAAAATCAACCAAGTTACAAAACTAAACATATCTGCGTAATGTTTCTGTGATTTTATGAATTTAAATTGTTAAGTATGTTATGCAGGCATTAATTTAAATGTCCTGTAAGACTGTTGTGTGCCATCTAAGAGAATATACAACGAAACAGTTAAATAATGTAATATGTGGCTTTCAGTTATGCCAGACTGCTACCTAAATTTAGATGACAAGTCGGTAATGTAAGCGTGTTATGTGTACGCACGGCTTTCCTAAAGAAACATATAATACTTGGTGGTGACATTACTGGTTTCAACCCTGTATATTGATCGTGTATGACGTTGCTTTATGGAACACCATGTATACAAGGCACTGTAACCATTAATTCAGCAAATGATTCTAGACCGCCTAACGTAGAAATTTATCTTCGGTTATCAAAATTAAACTGTTGTTGCATAGAACAGTACGCGGTCAAAATGTTTGGAACATAAATTTTTTTAGAACTGGCGAAAAATTTCAACGCATGGTGTTTCAGAATCATATATGTGTATGTGTCCCTGCCACCCTGTATTGATTAAATGTTGGCTGTTATTATTGCGTATACGCAACTGGTGACATAGCTGGGCGAATCAAAAGCAATATTCATTTGTCATCTAAATATAGTCTCAGTGTGGTCTTTGAATCGATATTCACCCCATAAGGTTTAGTTAGGGTGAATATAATTCGACTCATTTTTAAATCTCCATGTTGTGTCAATTACCTATTTTTAATGAGATTAATTAACAAAAAAAATATTTATTCAGTATGTGTGCCAGTAATTTGTTCTATATTCGTGACAGGGTGAATGATAGAATAAAGTACAATAGTCTAGCCACAATGTGCTATATTTCCATTAAAGGTACTGGTTTTGCTTGATAAAATTACGCTACCTTTTAATATCAATTTTTTATTTAAAAAGTCATTTATAATAATCATGTTATCACACTTTTCTGGATTCAAAAGTAAAAAATGGCAACACTGAATTTTCTACCAAATGTTACCATGTTTGTGAATTGGTAACATGTTTTGAGTGTTGCCATGTGTGTCGACATGGCTGTATTTTTTATTATTGAACGTTAACGGTTTGCTTTGCTTTGACAGTTTGTGTTCGTTTGTCTATTGTTGTTTGGTTTTGAGTGTTTTAAATCATGTTTTAATGTGTTGTTTGCTCGTGTTGTTAAAAATAATTAAAAACTTTTTTATACTGCTTGAATCTACTTTTAGTAATATCTGTTTGCATGTCAAATTATGCATGTTTTATTATTATAACGCATGGAATATTACATAGACAGTGCTTCAGCCTGACTGTAAATATGGGACATCGGGTTTTAGAAATACTCCGACTTTTTAGAACGTCGTCTTTGTCACACCTGTGTGACGGTCTCAAAGCCCACGCACGGCGCGTTTTGCCCGCGGCGGTTTTTTTACGCGCACTGGATTTTCAACGCACCGCGAAGCGCCGAGAGTTCAAAATTCAACAGTGTGTTTTTTCGACGCGCTGGGATGCGCTCTGTTGGATTCTCAATGCTCGGCTCAACACCGACGGTTCAAAATTCAATGCGCGATAAAATCCTGCCGCGATATTTTTACATCCGTGCGAACATGGGATAAAGCTCGATGTGTCATTTTGACATACCTATCAGTAGTAAAGCGTGTCTGTATCTGCATGATATCTTTGGTTAATTGCAGAGATACTATGTTTGTTATCTCTGGTTCATATTGATAAACTACTTTTCAGTAAATAAAGCTTCAATTTCGTATGTGTATGTATTTGTTTTTTTTTTTAATTATATGTATGGAATTATAGACAATATTCTAGGAGGTATATATTTTTTTGCTATTTAATCCCTACAGAATAAATAAAACTTCATTAATATTAACGAAGTTTTATAAATATATCAGTTATCTTAAACAAAATTTTCAACAATTAACTTACTCGTTTTTCTATTGATTTTTCTTTCATATTTTATATAATTATATGAGTTTTATGTTTTAAATTTACCTATAATAGTTTAAAAAGCTAAACTTTTAAGTTACTATGCCTCAATGGAATATTGTCAATAATAATAATTATACATTAAATATATAAAATTCTAGTTAACACCGCCTATTGTTTGTGTACTCACTGTGTGTTGCTTAATAAATTCATTGGAAAGCATGCCATTTTTTATTTATTTTTCTTTATTCCCATACAGTATGTTGTAAAGTCTCGTCCTGCATGAATTAAAGGGGTGATTTTACCCAATATATTGAACAGCTTTCTGTTTGACACGCCATGCCCCATCAGCAAAAATGGCGAATTCCATACAAGCTGCCTTCTCTTATTAAACCCCTTTTGGGGATGAATTTTCAAAAATTCTTCCTCACCTACGTTATAAAAGGAAGTAAAAAAAAACATGCTCCTAGAGACAACTGCGCGTACGCTGTGTTGTCGAAATTGAAAGTAATGAAACCTACATATTATATCCGATTCCAATCATCCCCACTGATGCATGTGATTAATTCAGCAGTTCCACTAAACCCGAAATATAATTAACAGATTGTGGATAAATGACAGTTACACAGGGAGACAGATATAACATACACAACAATAAAAACAAATTGGGTTTACGAGACTAAAAAGATTTTTTCATTATAATTTGGCTTGGCAAGTTTAATATTTATTCGCTAGTACGATTTTAAAATCATTCTGTATAACAACTTTTGTGACATATTGGTGCAAAATATTTATCAGGTAATAAAATAAAATTGTGGTTACTAATTAAATATCGGTTGCAGTCTGTTCCAGAAGTATCTGATCAAAGTATAAACAAACCCTGCTCATGTTAAATTTTTACGCAATCCAATTTAGTATTTGGAAGGTTTAAACTTTAAATCTCACCACTTTTTTTTCCAACAATTATTGTTTGAATATTATTAAATTGAAACTAAAAAAAATATCGGCGAACATCGAGGTCATAATAAAATTAATCTTAATAATAATTGTCAAATGAAAAACATCTGTATTGTGATCTAAAATTAGAATTTTGGGCTTAAGTACTTATTCAAATAATCAAATCAAAGCATTCAATTTGTAAGTGTCACTACAGCAGCATTTGCATCATTTGTGCAAATTTTTTTTCTAATACTTTTGGAACACGATAGTGACTGCCACGTCTTATGGAGTAGTAAAATTAGGTACTTACACATTTTTTCAAAACCTTTTCAGACCCCACCACTTCCCGTAGAACAAGAATTAAACAGCAAATTCATGACCAAAATGGAAGACCTTTTGTACGTAGAAGACGAAGAAGAGGACCTCAAGTGAAAGTATTAATTACCTTAGTACTTTTCTGTAAATGTATGTACATAGATAGGTTAGCAGTGTTGAACTCTATCGTTAATGTTTTAAGGTTGAGAATCGTGTGCAGAAAAATATGAATTTAAGTCGTTCTGTTTCTCTTGCACACTGTTTTTGTGATGTTTGCATAGGTGCATTTTTTAAAGTTATCCGAAATGGCTTCGATGAACAATAGTACTAGATGTCCGATGAGCGCATCAAAACCGGCCGGAAAAATAAGACCACAAATAATGTTGTGGTCTTATTTTGCAACATAGTTCCTTCAACCTTATTGCTTAGACATTATGTTTTATTTTTCCATAAATATTTTTGATCTTATTTTTAAAATACGTATACCTTTCAATCAAAGTAGTAAATATATTGCAAACGATAATAAACTTTATGTTTGAAAGTTAAGGTTTATAATCAAGTTATACCTAATGTAATCGCGGCCACTTGAGCGATGTGTTTTTGTTCCTAGTCCTATCCTTTGTTCCTATCTAGCGCTATTGTTGATCGAAGCAAAATGGTGGCGAGTAGGCTAGTCTCGAATTTTTTAAGGTAAACGCGGTTCAAATAAATTACGCACACACTGATTGTAATATTCAGAAATAAAAGGTATGGCTGATATTTAAAGATTAACCCCCTTATTCATAAAACTTATCAAACCTATTTTAGTTAAAATGGGGTTTGTCTCTTTCTTACACACAGAAATGACAACGTGACAGATAAAGACAAACGTTCTATAAACCTATTTTAGCTAAAATAGAGACAAAATAGGATTATGAATAAGGGGGTAACTTTTTAGTATATTCATATATCAAAATCAATAAGAACGAATGTATGAGATTTTTTTTATAACTTTTTATTTTTTTTTCCATATTTTAATATTTATTCTGCTATTCGGGGCGGAAACAAATCTAACAAATCAAAAATCATAAAAGTCGGTCTAGCTGTTCTTGAGTTATAAATGGTGTAACTAGCCCGACTTCGTTTTATTTATACAGGGTGAAATTTTAATCACCGTTATCCTCGTAAGGGGTCATTGTACTCATCATTATGAACAACTTTTACTAAGGGACCAAACCTGAAATCGTCAAAAAAAAATAATCTGTTCCCTACATTAATGTTCGCATAACTCGTCAAAATGTAGGGAACTGCTGGGTTTTTTTCGCGATTTCGTGTTTGGTCCCATAGTAAAATTTGTTCAAAATAATGAGTACAATGACCTCTTAAGAGGATAACGGTGATTAAAATTTTAACCTCTATAGATGATTTGGTTGCTTCATTCAAAGGCGAAAGTGAACCGTGCTATTCAGGAGTTATATTTTAATGATATTTACACTCACACAATAAGTGCCTCGTTGGTCTAGTGTTCGCAAGCGCTACTGCTGAGCATGAGGTCCTGGGTTCGATTCTCTGGTCCGGCAAAGTGTTACTGGGTTTTTCTATCAGGAATTTCCCAGTAGCAGCCCGGAGTCTGGATTTGCGCCCATGTAAACTATTAAATTATGCAAGAACTTTTGTGAAGTAGCTACCCAAATTATTTTATTAATCTGCCTAGCCAATTTATTATTATTCGTAAATTAATATTAGGTTTTTGGAATCCCTGCCATTAAAATTTCAACACTCACGTTATATGATATATTATTTTATATGATCATAATTTTAAAGATAAAAAATATATTTTAAACCGTTGACACATATTGTACGGTCGAACAAGCTATTTGGTATACAGGCAGCTAACTTGCAACTACTTTTAAACAATGGTGTGCTGATTTAGTCAATTCTCTTATACCACTCTATTTAATTAAGGATGCCATAAGCTGAAAAAGTTATAACGCACAAAATAAAACTAAATATTGGCTGTGTAGTGGAATGATAAATATTTTTGCCTGTATACCAAATAGCTTCTTCGACCGTACAATTATTTATCAGAGAAAATATAATTTTGAAGAACAAATACTTATTTTAGGATTTTTATGATATATCACAATTTATTATTATTCTTATTTTGCCATATTAAGCAAAGAAATACTATTAGATTATAATTATTCTTGTTTTATTATTTGATTTATGTTATTGTGTGACTTGTTTTGGTGATAGGTTGATTTTAAAGCTATTTATTTAGGTCGCAGTTTCAGGAAAGTAATTTTTAATTTGTGTTTTTTAATTGCTACACCTACTAGTTCCTCAGGGTTGGCCCAAACTTACGTTTTATTGAATGGTGCTCCCATAAATGAGCACACTGGGTCAAATTAAATTAGCTAGTGAAACTCTGCAGACTTTATGGGTATCGATATCAAAACACTAAAAAAAAAAAAATTAAAAAGATTCGAGGTTTTTTTTTGACCGCTGGAATTGTTTTTACTTAAAGTATGAGTTGAGAAAATCTGTTTTCTTTTACTTTATCGTGTTTAGATATTGAGAAGTACAGTTCTTTTATCTCACGAGCGCGGGTGAGCCATAGTTGTAGTTGAACCGCGTATAGACACGCGCGCTTGTGTGCGTAACTACAAGTAGCAAGAAACTGAGCGCTCCCGAGCGTACGCACACAAAGACAATGTGCATGTACATTTACCCACACAAGTATGGCACACCCGCGCTCGTGAGATAAAACATCTGTACCAATTACGTCTGTGAAAATAAGACAAAAAAAACTGATTTTTTAAGCTGTTATTTCAAGTGACTAATAGCAGTCGATGACCTCAGAAAAAAATCAACAAATTATTAATTTTTTTGTTTTGTCATGTTCAGATATCGATACACATCACGCATGCGAAGTCTCGCTAGCTGATTTAATTTGAACCTGTATAAGCATATAACACAATATTTAGCAGACGACAAATCTTTTTATTAAATTTTTATTTTTTATTTTAAGTAAATTATTTCGATGTTACTCCAAAATTATTTAACTGTTATGTCGTCAGTGTTAAGTTTTGTGTTATCAAAATTGTTATTATCTATTTTATATTTGATTGTTGAAAAAAGTATGAAATTTATGGATTTTTTAAAAATATTTCTGGTCAATCCACCATCCTGTGATATACTAAATACTTTTAGCTTTTAATTTTCAAGTGTAACTTTAATTTGCAATTTAGTCAGGTACTCGTATTTACTTTGTTATTATTATTTCACTTGTTGCATTTTGTTGCACTGGACATTAATTAAAAAAAAAATAAAGTTTTGTTTTAAAAGTGAAATGTTTGTTGCATTTAACCGTATAGTGCTGGAAACCAGCTGTAAAGATAGGATACTCAACACGCAAAAAATTGTGAAACGGTAAAAATTATCAATTTTAGTTTTCAATTTCCAATACATTTAGGGCGCTGTTGCTAAACATTTTTGCAATTGTTTTGTGAAATGTCTTGAAAAATCAAGATGGCGGCATTATAGTTCCGACTTCGGCCACGCGCCAGTGGCGCCTTATGGTGCTATACCTACCAAATGTACGATAGGCTGCAAAAATGCATGGGTAGTAAAGAAACAAAATCGTATGAAGCGAGAAATGACGCCATCTAGCGTAAAACCAGTTAACGACTAACAAAATTTAATTATGCTGTTATTAGATGGCGTTGCTTTGCTTTATATGATAAAATATTTTTGTAGTTTCTTTTTGTCTCTTCAAACATTCAAACAATTTATAATTAATAGTTTCTTTTAAAGAAAATTTTCCTAATTATTAACCTACTATGTTAAAAATGAATATCAATTTATAAGTAGGTGCTAAGTAACTACTAATTTGAATATTAAATTAATTATTAAAATACCCACTCGTTAGCTTAATAAATATATTCCTATCGGTTTCTTTTATTATTTAAGCTACGTATGCTGGTAAATGTAATGTAATAATTAGATAAATGTATTAGCCTTGTAACTCTTTGCTCAATCCTACTTAATACGTTTCTTCCTAACTCCTTAGTTACTTTTCGTAAATTAGTCATAGTTGTGAAGAAACCAACGCCATCTAGTTTTTTTTTCGAAAACTTGAATTCAAACGTTCACGGGAAAATAGACACTAAGGTACCCATGCAATTTTGCTGGCGACTGTACAGACGCCAGCACATATCAAGCTACTACAATCTGTCAAATTTATTTAATAGAAACTATCGCTAAAGCATAAGGTTCAAAGTTGATTGGGAAAATCGACAGTTTCGGGTAGCTTGATGTGCTGGCGTCTGTACTGGAAATTGGAAACTATAAAGTTATTTTTGGCGTTTAAAGTTTAATTAGTAATGCTTTGATTGCTATCCGGAAGTGATGTAAGCGCTGAAGTATATTTCACTGAGCCTTATTAAATATACTAATTGTAGGGTTAATGCATGTTTTAATATTATGCGTACCTAATCATTTTACAACAGAACAATATTTATCGATCGAAAGGAAATTGAAATCAAGGCTTTTTGGTTTATAACGATGTTAAAATACCTGTAATTTTTCTTTGTAGGTGCCTTTTGCCTTAAACATAATACAATTCACCGATGTTATAAATAATTAATATTATTAAGATGCAGCAGTGTTTATTCACACACGTTTTCTGTAGGTACGGTCCGCAACGAAAGTAAGTAACGTTATTTTTACTTCACATCTAAGGGCGAATTTCACCTATGAACGCGATCAGTATAATAATATCTAAACCGCGTTCAATAGCTGACAGTGTCAATATTCCACAACAGTGATGACACTGACAACTCTTGGACTCGTGGGGTAATTGCGTAAAGACATACAATTGTAATGGCAATTGATCGAAATGTCTTTCATTTTGGCAGTTCAGCCTCGTTCACTGCGTTATTTATGTGGAGGAGCAGAGGTTTTTTCAAACCTATGAAGCAGATTCATTGGTAAAATTCGTCCTAAATAGACACAGTGATTTGATATGTTGCTTTTTAGCGCAATAATGTTAGAGGCTGTGGTTAACCGACTTTCGTTGCTGTCTGTACAATGAAATGGCTTGTAAGGTCAAAAATTGCTTGATCGCTGATGGTTAAGTGCCTAATTTGCAACCAAATGGGTGGCTAAGTGTTCAGTTTTGAATTAGCTGTAGTTTAAGGGGCCGGCGGAGCATGCGTAGCTCATACACACGTAATACCAAAATAATTTATAAATCAAACATAATATTTTTAATGTAGTGTGTATTTATTCTGATTGGATTACAGAATATCTAGGTTCCCAAATATACATTTTGAATGGACACTGATTTAAAGATGAGTTATGAGAAAAATAAGTTTTCTATTAAAATTTGAAATACCTCATATCTCGTCTTTATATCAGAGTCCTTTCGAAATATATATTTAGGAACCTAGATATTCTGTAATCCAATCGGAATAAATACACAGTACCTTAAGAATATGTTTGATTTATACATTATTTTGGTATACGTTTGTATGAACTACGCATGCTCCGCCGGCCCCTTAAGCTTATACTTTAACTCGGTTGATATTGTAAATATCGTTATTTAGATAAATAATTATACCATCAGCAATAATATTGTAGAATTTTAATACCCGTAGCTTTTTTATAATCAGGGAAATTCTTCTTTATTTTTTAACCGACTTCAAGAAAAGGAGGAGGTTCTCAATTCGGTTGTTTTATTTTTAGTATTACGTGAACACAGTTAATTATATTAATTAAAATAACTGTCCTTGTGATTTATTGCGTCTATTGTTTCTTTTCACATAAACATAATGATTTGAAGTTGTTTGAATTAGTGGGGAAAGTGCTACAATAAGGATCTTTTGGCGCTCGAGTGACGTTGACAGGGAGCGCTGTTGGTAAATATTCTTGAGATTGTTTTGTGAAATGTATAGACAAAACGAGATGTCCGCGTTAGTTCCGATTTCGGCCACGCGCCAAAAGGTCCTTGTACAGCTGTACCATGATTTTTGTTAGTCACAGTATGATAAAACACGACGAGTAGGCACTTTGTTTCTTTTTTGTTTTAACATTATATCGTCGCTGTAAAAAAGCCCGCCGAATCTACAAAATACAGGGTGGCAACTTAAGCACCTGCAATGCAATCGTTAAGACCCCGTTCAAGGCCTCGAACGATGCGACTTGTCAAGGTACACGCGCGCGCGTCACCTGTTATCGTCTGTCGCTTCCCAAGTCGCGTCTCGGTGACTCTTGGCATGCTCTTTCATTTGTTTTTTCCGCATTCGCTGTCGCAAGACGCGTGATGCGCGGGACCCCCGGGATAAAAGGGTGTTATAGGTAGGTATAGAAAGTTTGTATTTATTTTCAAGGATCGGATATGGGTTTCATAGGGAAAGTTTTTCACTGTGACTGCTAGAGTCAGCCCGTTTACGATTGTTGGTAACTAAGTAGCCACCCTGTATTTTATAGGTAATACCGCTAAGTGCGGATTTCACCAATTAAACTAAACGCGTCTAAACCGCGTTCAAGACCTGTCAGTGTCAATATTCTAAAAGAATTTGACACTGACAGCTTTTGAACGCGGTTTACATGGCTAAACGCGTTGTTTCATTGGTGACATTCGCCCTACGTAGCCTCTATAACTAGCCAATAGCTATGAACTCTTTCCCTGATTGTATTTTTGTACTATAGAATAATAAAACGAATTGTTTAGCTGTATGTTGTGTAGGTAATATAATATCGTGACATATCTGGAATTGCACTAGTCGAGATGTTAGTAGTCCGGTGTGTACAGTAACCTTATGTTGAATTGTGAGATGTAATAAAGTTTTACATTTTTACGATGTTCTTTTATTTTGATCTCTAACCATTTTATCCCCATTCTCCTTTGCCTTAAGGCAAAAGCATGAGAGTGATATTATTGCTTATATTAAAGACAGCACACAAGAAGATGTAACTCTGTTTAAAATTAACAGAAAAACAGAAAAGAGGTACAACTCCTATAAGTTGTACGTCCCCAAAACGAAACTCGAACTATTTCTAGATAATGAGTTATGGCCCGACGGAATTACTTTTAGACGTTTTGTAAATGAACCCTACAAGACAAAGACTGGCATAATTAAGCAAACTTTGACTCAATAATAATGGTTGGTAGCAATTATCAGACGAGTAAATTTGTAAGTTTTAACTGCAAGTCGGTGAAGCGATCTGTTGATGCAGTTCATTTTTTGTGTCAGTCAGCTGACATAGTAGCCCTCCAGGAAACATGGCTGCTTCCGCATGATATACCCTATCTTGGACAAATTCATAACGATTTCGAGTACACAGGGAAATCTGCTGTTGACACCTCAGCAGGATTATTAAGAGGGCGACCTTATGGCGGTGTTGCGATCCTGTGGCGTAAGCGAGCATTTGAATCAGTAACGGTAATCAGCTGTGTCAGTGCGCGTTTAACGGCGATTAAAGTTTCCCTCGGGGACAGATACATAATAGTGTTCAGTGTTTATATGCCGACTGACTCGAGTGAAAATCTGACAGAATTCACAGAGTGCTTAAGTGAAGTGAGTGCGATTGTCGAAGCTAGTAACGTTGAAACAGTTTACATACTTGGTGATTTCAACGCACACCCCGGTGAGTCATTTTGTTGTGAACTCTTAGAATTTTGTAACGAACAAAAGTGGAGGTGTGCGGACTTTGAAAAATTAGGCTTAGAGTCAAGTAGCTATACCTTTGTCAGTGACGCGCACGGTTGTAGGCGATGGCTTGACCATTGTGTCGTCACACAGTCTGCTTGGTTAACGGTGACTGAGATAGGTATTGTGCACGATGTGTTCTGGTCTGATCACTGTCCCATATTTGTAGAATGTAGGTTAGATAAGATTAAACCTAAGTTAATAGACCATAAAACATCCCGTAGCAGAGTAATTTGGGGCGAGAGGGACAGCGAGCAAATAAGCGTGTACTATGACATATGTAATAGCAAGTTAAAGCTGATTGATTACCCTCAGGAATTTGGTTTGTGTAGTGATGGACACTGTAGTAATACTGAACATAGGGTAATTCTTGACAAGATGTATGAAAGTATTGTTACCATTTTGTCAGAAGCCGCGGTACAGAGCCAAGTGGAAAATCGGACGCATGGACATGTTGGCCGTGTTGTTGGGTGGAACAAGCACGTGCGAGGCGCCCACGAGAGGGCGAGACTTAAATATCAGATATGGGTATGGCACAATAAACCAACTTCTGGCGATGTCTACAACGACATGTGCCTGACACGAAAGGTGTTCAAAAGTAAACTTGCATGGTGTCAGACTCATCAAGAGCAAATTAAACTTGATATTGTAGCTTCTCTCCGTAAAGCCAATAATTTTCAGAAGTTCTGGAAGGCTACCAAAAAGTTTGATATTAAGCCTGGCCTTCCTGTGAATGTCGGTGGTGCTGATCAGCCGGACAGCATAGCCAACATGTTCATGGATCACTTTAAAGTGGAGTCACCGCTGGGCTCTCCGTTGCGTGTGCTCGATGAAGGATGCTGTCGTGATTCTGATTTGGTTCGTTTTTCGGCTAAGCAGGTGTCAAGCACCATTAACAAAATGACGAGAGGGAAGTCACCGGGTCACGATGGTTTAAGCATTGAGCACTTGCAACATGCCGGCCCTCACTTGGCTAGAGTGCTCGCTATGTTTTACTCGCTATGTATGTGTCACTCGTACCTTCCCTGTGATCTCTTGCAAACTATTGTCGTGCCTATTGTTAAGAATAAGACTGGTGACGTTTCTGATAAGTGTAATTATCGACCCATCTCCCTGGCTACTATTATCGCGAAGGTACTCGATAGTCAGCTAGACGCACGGTTGGATAGCTTTTTAAAATTACACGACGCTCAGTTTGGGTTCCGTAATGATCTTGGCACTGAAAGTGCGATTCTCGGTCTCAAGCATACGGTGCAATACTACACTAATCGTCGAACACCTGTGTATGCTTGCTTTTTAGATCTCTCCCGGGCCTTTGACCTTGTATCTTACGAGGTTATGTGGGAAAAGTTACGGGAGAGAAAAGTGCCAGCGGAACTGTTGCGTATCTTCCAGTATTGGTATTACAACCAGACGAACAGTGTGAGATGGGCCGATGGGCTGTCTGTGTCGTATGGGCTGGAGTGCGGGGTGAGACAAGGAGGGATAACGTCACCAAAACTGTTTAACCTCTACATAAACGATCTAATCGTTGAGCTCAGCAGCAAGAAAATCGGATGTCGCATCGATGACGTCAGTGTCAACAACATTAGCTATGCTGACGACATGGTGCTGCTGAGCCCTACGGTTAGAGCGCTTAGAGAGCTGCTTATATGTTGCGAGGGCTATGCTCGTGAGCATGGCCTAGTTTATAATGTTAAGAAGTGCGAGTTCTTGGTCTTTAAGGCTGGCGGTGCTAAATGTCCTGAGTATGTGCCCCCGATTAAACTTAATGGGATAGAAATATTGCGAGTGTACCAATTCAAGTACTTGGGGCATTATGTATCCGACGGCCTTAATGACCAAGTGGACATTGAGAGGGAACGTAGGGCGCTGGCAGTCCGATGTAACATGTTGGTTCGTAGGTTTGCACGCTGTAGCAGGGCAGTCAAAATAACGCTTTTTAAAGCTTATTGCCAAGTGTTTTACACGTGCAGTCTGTGGACCAACTATACTCAGCGGGCTATCAGCGCCCTACGGGTCCAATATAATAACGGGTTCAGGATGTTGATGGGGCTGCCCCGTTTCTGCAGTGCATCAGGTATGTTTGCACAAGCACACGTCGATGGCTTCCACGCCATTGTCAGACGGAAATCTGCCTCTTTGCTCTGCAGAGTGCGGGGGAGCTCCAACTCCATCCTGAAGACCATAGCGTGGAGGTGCGAGTCTCCGCTATTAGGTGATGTTGTTCGAAGATGTATTTCGAACAACAGCCTTGTTTCTAAATAGATTACCAACATACTAACATAGGTATAAGTTATCTTTTTGTTTTTTACTAACCCATATGGATGCTGCTTATCCGAAATAAAGATTATTTTATTTTATTTTATTTTAAAAAGCTCCACGGTAGCCCGCGAAATTAAATTTTATTACATTTTTTGCAATTTGCAGGTCCTGTTGTATGTTGATCAATAGGTAGGTATTTATATGTTTGAAACTTGTGATACTGTTGCGACAGTATAGGTATCAAGTATGTATTTACAGAATAATAATCACTTAAAACGCAACTCTCTATGTTCAAATTACCCTATTGAATGACTATTTCATGAAATCGTGACAGTTGGGGCTAATTCTAGCGTTTATATTATGTAAATATTATCCTGTTATTTTATAATAAAAATTTAGAGAAAATCATCAGAAAATCATCAACACTACGTTGATGATTCAAATGATATCTAATAATTACATACTTTGATCAACATAATTATACAACCCGACCGAACTGTAAGAAAATTTTAATTTCGCGTGTTACCGAAGCTGATCCGCCTTAAGATGTGATCATGTCGAACACTTAAGCCACGCTAATATTTCCAAAATACAATATTATTCTTTTACATTTTTAGTGACTTGAGTTTTAATTCAAACAAACTCCCAACTACCGCAAAAAATGACTTCTACAGAAATATTGATGCTATTTCCCACATTCTATTTTTCATATTTTCCAGTCATGTATACAGGCAATATTATTATGGCTAATAAAGTCATGAACTTTTATTACTATGGTTCTACTGGATGTCGTAAAGTGGGCAATAGAGTTTCAATAAAAACCAGCTCTGAAGGATCACAGTGTTTTCTTAGTAATAATTATGTTTACTGATGGAAATTAAATCTTGACCTTATAGTAAGACAGGATAGTAAGCGACAGAAGTCAACTAACCCTTTTTTATGGATAAGAAATCACCAATTGACCCCTCCCGCTCTGGGTGGAGCGGAAGGGAGTGTCAGACTCTTACTGTCTAAAACCCATCCGTGTTCCTTCCTTAGCCCTTTATGTTCCGGGGTAGCGGTAACCCTTTCGGACAATCCCGCACCAAAAGTCAACTAACCCTGCTACTTTTACACATCACCTCATCTATCTCCCAAGCCTCTTCCTAACTAGTATGTTGAGGTCGGCTTCCAGTCAAACCGGATGTAGCTGAATACCAGTATTTTACATGGAGTGACTGCTTAGCTGACCTATACAACTCAGTTACTGGGTAATACGATACCCCTTGGTATGAATAATTGTCAGGGTTTCTGACGACCCGTAACGACTGTCAAAGATCCATGAATGACAGCTGGGAGGTGCATTCCAAGGTCATTACTTCCCAGAATTCGATCCTTATTAGCGACACTATCGAATGGTGTAATAATAATACAGTGTTTTTTTTTCAAAATCAACATGTTTGATTCCTGGCTAGAAATATTGATTTTTCAAAAATCCAATGATGCAGTTTTAGTTTTCATCAAAATCGAGTCCGGGACTCCTTTGAGTACTTTTCGCTATTCCTCATAGTTTCGGATCTGGCCATCCACGTCCGCTTGAAAAATTCAGCCTGATATACTAGATTCTGCTATTTCTGCCCACGACTTCGTCCGCGTGAAATTTCTTGTTCCTCCGATCCATCCCGTTTCATCGCATCACCTGCCCTCGCTCTCACTTCGTTTTCGCTTAGCGTTCTTTTTAACTTTTTTCTTTTTGCTCGGCTTCTCAGAGCCATAGCGTGATGTTAATAGCCTGTAGCCTTCCTCAAGCACTGGGCTATCAAATGCAAAACGAATTGCACAAATCCGACCGGTAGTTTCAGAGATTAGCGCGTTCAAACGAACAAACAAAATAACCTCCTTTTTTTTGAAGTCGGTAAAAAACAAACAAACTTTTCAGCTTTTTTATTGGTAGGTATAGATAGATAGATGTAGTTATTTTAAGTACATGTTATATCCAGTCAAATCGCATCGCCTTACACATAACGGATCACTGAATTTCAGAATATGAAAATGTCAAACATCTGGCGACACGCGTCTGCTCTCTATAATAGCCATCACAGTCATAAAAACAAGAAATAAACATTTTTATTGTTTTATTATTTTTATGGCCACTCGTTTGTGGACGTTTTAAAGATTTTTTAATCCAGATTTTATGTACGAGTTATGGGATTAAAAAGTGGCTGAGTGATTGATCCCATTTTGGAGTAGGTAGCAGCAGTGCTATTCTGTGAGAACCTCACCGTCAAAACTCATGTGAAGTGAGCTTGATGTCAACTCAACTCAACTCAACTCAAAGCATTTATTTCAATTAAACCATTTACAGGCACTTTTGAATTGTCAAGAAGTCAGTCAGTCAGAAAAAATGAAGCTAGTTGCCCATTCCAAAGCGTAGGTACCTATGGAGAAGAACGGGCAAGAAACTCCATGGACACTCTTTTAAATCAAAATAATGTGGTTACAAAGTCTTGGTTACATCATTCATGTTAAAAATTATACATGTGAGAACGATGCAGAACGTTAAAAGCGTCCATAATGAAAAGATGAGAAAAAACAACAATTCAAATAATAAATTAATATAAGCCATGGCAGCAAAGAGATGACCAGTCCCTACTGACGGCGCCCGTTCACGAACATGACGCATGCATCAGCACCATTCAGCTCAACCATTTTGAAGGGAGCTAAATGATCCAACACATGCGCCACCATCAGCGAGACATTTGAGTGAGCATGACATACTCTCAGCCGCCAGAGCACATTCAAGTCAATGAAAGACGTACCCAGTAAATGGTAGCTTTATAGTGTGTACATAGTACTCACACATGTGTTATGCAATTATACAATACTAGGAGATTGAATTTATGATATGTGAGAGTTACCTTTCACCTTCTTTCCTATATTGACAGCTCACAGAATAGATCGGGTGGTTTGTCAAAAGCAGAGATGCTCGGCCTCTTAATTTGGGATTTCTAGATGGAACCTATCGGAACCTGTAGACCATGAATGCTGCACTCATGATTCTATACCCCCAAGAGTTGATATTTTTCGTAGCTTAAAAAAAATTACACATTTATATTGCATTTTTCTATGAAACAGCAGAGTTTATTTTAAAATCGACGTATTATTTCGACGCTAGAATGATGTGCTGAATTCATGGTTACCTATAGGTATATTATTTGGTAAGTTGTAGGCATGAAAGTTTACGCAGTATCTGTGCTAAGTAGGTAGTGTGAACAGATTGGGATTTCCTTTGACATATTTTTAATTTTTAAACAAACTAGCTGCGCCCCGCGGTTTCACCCGCAGAAGTTTCGATTCCGTGGGAATATCGGGATAAAAAGTAGCCTATATAGGGTGTTAGCTACCTCCATACAAAATTTTATCAAAATTGGTCCAGCCGTTTTAGCGTGAAGAAGTAACAAACATATAAACACACACACACCCTCACAAACTTTCGCCTTTATAATATTAGTGTGATAGTGTGATGTGATGTGATTAGTGTCATACCTAAATTAGTCAAGCCCGCTACGGTATCTTTGAACATAATAAACACACACACACTCACTCACAAACTTTCACCTTTATAATATTAGTGTGATGTGATGTGATTAGTGTCATATCTAAATTAGTTCTACGGTATCTTCGAAATTTAGCAACAAGCAAGGTGGAGCTAACTGTCCAAGGTGCATAATCACCCTATAATGTTCCCACTGCTGGGACATAGGCCTCCTCTCAGTGAGAGGGAGTGGGCCGTAATCCACCACGCGGGCCCAGTGCGGGTTGGTAGAGTCATATGTCTTCGAATTTTTTGGTCCTAGGACATGCCGGTGTCCTCACGATGGTTTCCTTCACCGTTTTGAGAGCAGTGGTGATGAAATAATTTACACAAAGTAAAGCGCTTGTCTGGGTTTGGAACTACGACCTGCAAGTCTACTGACCAAGGTGCGCCTGGTGATTATACCTTCTTACATTATGAGCATTTGTGATGGGAATTTAACACCGCTCTTATGAAATGAATAAAGAAAATAAAATGTTTTAAAAAAAATCTGAAAATCACCTCTCAAAGCGAGAGACCGCCCAAACGTGGCACGCAAATGAATCCTATCCGCCATAAACTCCAGACGCCCTTGAAATCTACAAACTTGTATACAAACAACCACGTCTGGTGGTTCAGATCGGCATCGAACCGGTTCATTTGGCAGCTGACATCTCTAATTGGATCATGTGGGGTGGTATAAGACCGCGTGGGGATGGCCGCCGCGCAGGAGTGGCGTCCTGTCAGCCACGGCGTTCGTTTGATCTCGTAAGTACATACATTTTGTTGTTGTTTTTTTGTTTGTCGTTTTGGAATGACCGTCAGACAAAACCAAGTGTCGAGCAATAGTTAGGCAGTGCTTGTATGCGAAAAATCAAGTGAAAGTGTAAAACGAGAGATCTAGTCATAAACAGTTTTATTTTGGACTACGCGCCATTAGCATGCTCTGAAAACTTGGATGCAACAAATCTGACCGGTAAATCATTCTCGCGTGTTATACTGCATCGTTTTTCGGTTCAGGGGCTCTCTAAGTCCGTCAACGAAGATACGGGGCCGTCCGAAAGTACTAACTTGATCTGTCAAAACAAAGGCCAAATTCAAGTTTCCGAACGGGAAGACACATCGCGATTTGAGAAAACTATCAAATAGTGTTGGCATTAATTCTTAGTTCGGGCTCCAAACTAATGTTATGTCCGTAGTTGATACGGAATAGAAACACCCGTAGGTAATTTTGTTCATAACTTCGGATTTCTCTCTGGCCTTTGGGTATGTACAGACGACAGCACATCAAGCTACCCGAAACTGTAAAATTTTCCCAATCAACTTTGAACCTAAAGTTGAAAATCTATTAGAGCCAAAGCACACACGCTACTTTTTGCATAGGCGATCGGCGTTTTTGCGGCTGTATCGATGCTGCATCGCGTTTTGGCGACTCTCTGCGTTCGGACCGCGTTTTAGCGACTGCTCCGATGCTGAAAAGCAGCTGAATCGCCGATCGCCGATGCAAAAAGTAGCGTGTGTGCTTTGGCCCTTATAGAAATTTATTTGACAGATTGTAGTAGCTTGATGTGTACCTACGCGCGTCCTAACCAGTCGGGAGCAAAGAGCTCCAAATTATTAACTTTTTAAAAACCAGCCTTCATTTTTTTAAATAAGTTATTTATCAAATGCGTGTAATGTCAAAAGGATTGTGTGTACTTAAACGCATTTCAAAGGCTTTGTCTAGATCTCATTCTAAGTGGGTGAAGGTGAAATGCATTAGCGTGGACCTAGGCTGCCTAGGCTAGGCAACAAGCTAGGAGCAAATTCGCGCAGCTGAGGACAATGCGTAGCTGATCGGTTCTTGTATGGAAAATGTTTTTATATGGCCTAGATATTATCATAATAATCCATAGTCCTAAATAACCAATTAATTTTAGCCACCCAAACCCATAATCCAATAGGTATGATCTTTGTTTCCATATCCTGCAATAGTCCTATACCAACCGGGGGTGGTCCTTGGAGCACTTGCAGAGAGAGTGCGAACGGGAATAATCGTTGGCTGGTGCCTCATTTAATTAAAACGTCTAACGGGCTTCTGCCAGTTGGCTTTGGCCCCTCGTACGCCTTCCAAGGGTCCCGAGAAATGTCAAGAGACGTAAAAATATAAATAATAATAATCATAATCGTTTATTTGCTTAGAAACTAGGTATATAAAATAAAGGTGTTTACAAAAGTTTGTGATGCCTGTACAATCGACCTTAAATGGCCTGGCCTGGCTTTATCTACCTTGATGGTATATTATTTCGGGGTTTTTTATTTGGTCAATGTGAGAGATATGAGTCTACAAACGCACCTACGAATCACGGTAAATGAGAAAAACTTGTAGTACCTTAAACTACTTCTTTATCACACAGACCTTTTGTTTCCTTTTATCATAATCGGTTTGGTAGCTCAACTTTATCTATACGATGGCCCCAAGGCCCGAGAGCTTCCCATGAAATCATCATGTGCCTTTCCCCAACAATGTTGGAGTCGGCTTCCAGTCTAACCGGATGCTGATAAATACCAGTATTTTACTTGGAATGACTGTCTATAATTATATTATGACCATCATGAAAAATACGTCACAAAACAAAATATTATAAATGTAGATACGAGTATTTTATTATAAAAACTCATTTTCATATTTTCCGCTAGAAAAACTCGTGGTGGAAAGGCTGTTTAAAAAAAGTTTCAGCGCAGTGTTGCGAGCTGTCGTTTGAATCAAAAAGTGCCGTTTTTTGTTCATATTCACATTAGTTAATTAACATTTTTATAGAGTGTTATTATTAAGAGACCTTCTGTCAAAACCATAGATAGGTATATGAAAGAAGTTTGTGTTTTCTGTTTTTTAGATTTCTATGGTCAAAACCTTGCGTTTGTTTTGTTTTTGGTTTGGGTGGTATTCCGGTCGGTAAAGTTCATGATTTTGAATTACGGCGGCGCCTTGAGCTTGATGCCAAGCGTGACCAACTGAAAGCCCGACCACATGCGGCAATTAACAACAATTAGATACATGCGAACTCACGAACGACAACTACTGCGGAGTTGAAGCAATCGCGCTGGCCGAAATCGGTCGGATCGCATCATCATCATCATTCCGGTCGGATCCCCTGCTCGTTATTATTATGTTTTAATTTCGGGATTAAATATAATGATCACCAAAAAATATATTGCACACCAAAAAATGAATTCCAAAATTACAATAGTTCTAGCTGGGTACCCCGAGGTTAGGTTTGGTTAGGTTACTTTAAATCCTTTACACAGAAATAGGAGCCCCGCTCCGTCGACATAGGATGCAAAAGCGAGCAAATGAGAATACAAGTACCTTTAGGTATTTTACAATAAAATGGAGTTTTAATTTTGATGATCATTTACTATTTTTGGCAGTAAAAAGTGTTTTTTTGATGTTATATTTTACTTTATCTGGTGATAAGTTAAAAATAAGCCTTTACCTGACCACTTTTTACACTTTTTTTTCTTCTTTTTTTTTTTTTTTCTTTTTTTTTTTTTTCACTTTTTAACTGATCCACTATACACTATAAACTTTGTCATTCCGCTCTGATCCCCTTACTCTTTTTATTTTATTCCTTGGTAGTGTTAATTAATGCATCTCATTTATGGGTATTAAGGCATGAAATTCCATGCTTGAACCTGGCCAGTAGGTACCAATGTCAGTTTCTCTCATGTCATAATTCTGTCATTTTTAATTAGGTAGGTACACACGCCAGCACATCAAGCTACTACAATCTGTCAAATTTCTTTAATAGATTTTCAACTTTATCGCTAAAGCATAAGGTTCAAAGTTGATTGGGAAAATTTGACAGTTCGGGTAGGTTGATGTGCTGGCGTCTGTACATAGTTAAATCTGCGAGCAGTGGTGGCCCAGTGGTAATGGCCCCGTCTTACGAGTTGTATGTCGTGGGTTAATACCCAGGCAGGCGTTTTACTTTATGAAATAATTTCATCACCACATCTCTCAAACCAGCATGTCCTAGAACCGAAAATTCGAAGATATGCAACATCTACCAACATGCACTGGGCCCGCGTGGTAGATTACTGCCCACTCTCTCTCGAAGAGAGGAGGCCTGTGTCCCAGCAGTGGGAACACTATAGGCAGATTATGCTTATGCTAAGTAATGATAATGATAGTTGTAAGAGAGATTTTAATAAATAAATTAAATAAAATTATTTAATGTCAGATGATTCGCTGACTGCATTAAAAACAGGCATTAAATCACTTGACACTGTGTTAACTATTCTGATCAATATCCGAGTCTATTTATTAAAACAGAAGAAAAAAAAGCACACACTATCAATCTGAATCATTTTGAAGAATATTGCTAATCCATTGCTTCATGTGTTCTAAAAATGAGTCTGCTCAACAACTTAAATAACGCAATGAATGTTGTTGAACTGTCAAAATGGAACCGATTGCTATTGATAATGTGTTACGCAATTACCCCGCTGGTTCAAACTATCGAGCTTGGAAAAAGTCTTAGAAAGAAAAACCTGTTTTTCAGTTAAGTACACTTAACTGGAAAACAGGTTTCTTTTACAAAACTTAGTCCGGTAATAAGTTGTCACTTTTATGTATACCTAAACTAGCAGCGCATAACGGAATAAAAAGTATCCTATATGTTATTCTGATGTAAGTATAAGATATATTACTGTAAAGTTTCATCAATATCCGTTCAGGAGTTTTAGTGTGAAAGAGTAACAAACATCCATCCATCCATCCTCACAAACTTTCGCGTTTATAATATTAGTAGGATAGTAGAATAGGATAGTAGGAATTAGTAGGAATAGTAGGATTATAATATTAGTAGGATAGTAGGATATATTAAGCAGTTAAGCACTTTACCTACAGAGTACATTCCTTTCACAGTTAGGTAGGTAGGTACCTATTAAGTTTTAAGATGCATCATTGTCAAAATCACAATGATCTTTATTCCCGTTACTATAAGGTTGCTGTTGGATAAATGCTGTTAGACGTAAAATAACTATGAAAGGGCTGTAAATCGAAATCATCATCTGCCGAGCCTTTTCCCAACTATGTTGGGATCGGCTTCCATCCAACTGGATGCAGCTGATTACCAGTATTTTACACAGAAAGACTGCCTATTTGACCTCCACAACCCAGTTACTGGGTAATACGATACCCCTCGATAAGACTGGTTGTCAGACTTTCGGGCTTCTGACTACCCATAACGACTGTCAAAGATAAAGCTGTAAGTCGAAATAAAGTTTGTTTTAATAGCCAGAAACGTATGCTCGTGCTAAAGTTAGATCTTCGGGGCAATTGCGTAACACTTTATCAATCGGAATCGGTTACTTTTTGACCGTTCAACAATATTCATTGCGTTATTTACGTGTTGAGCAGATTAGCAATTGGCTTCAAAATTATTCAAAATCCGATTGATAGTGTGTTACGCAATTAGGGTGCTTGTTTTGTTATAACACGGCGTAACTTTTTAATTTGGACAAGTCTTCTCAGTAGGTAGGTACTGTACCTACATTTAAGAGTAAGTTTTTAATGGTACAGTAAATAACGACGAGTAATTAGGATGTAGTACCTAGTTAACAAGCGCATCGCTCTAGGCATGAAATCGTGTTACATCAAGTTAATTACGACTTAGGAGCCAAGCTCCTCTTCTTTCTACTGTTGTTACTTCTTTAGGTCGGTAGGATATATGGAACGTTACGCTATGATCTTCAAGGTACATGATTTTAATTTTTAACCGACTTCAAAAAAAGGAGGAGGTTCTCAATTCGTCGGAATCTTTTTTTTTTTTATGTATGTTCCCCGATTTCTCGAAGACGCCTAGACCGATTTGGAAAATTTTTCTTTTGTTGGAAAGGGTATACTTCTCAAATGGTCCCATAAAAATTTTATCGAAATCGGACAAGCGGTTTTTGAAAAATCAACAAGAATCTAAAAATTTATCTACATTGTCTACATTAACGATCTTTTTGTTTACTTTTTTGTGGGGTAGTTACAACTAAAAAGTGAAAAATAAAAACTATTTTACAAAAAAAAAACAACTGACTTACAAAAAAAACACTACAAAGTGATAAATAACTTTAATTTCGGAAGTCGGTGTCAAAAAACGAAAATGCGGAATCAACGACACCGACTTCCGAAATTAAAGTTATCACTTTGTAGTGTTTTTTTTTAAGTCGGTTTTTTTGTTTTTGTAAAAAAGTTTTTGTCAAGTGTCCTAAGATGCTACCTTTTGCTTCGTCCAGCACCACTCCCACCTCTACTTCACGAAGAATAGACATCTCTTTTCTTACAAAGTGACATTTCTTTTCTTTATTTATGATATCGCGCCGTTGAAATCTTTCTACAATCTGTAATTTTGTCTTTCGTTCCTCTGGTTTTATGATATTCACGTCTGTAAAATGTGAGTTACCTAACGTTACAATCGCAACAGCGGAGATTGTGTAACACATTTACAGTAGCAATGGCTTTCATTTTGACAGTTCAACAACATTCATTGCGTTATTTGCAGGCAAATTTGTTGAACATATGCAGCAATGGTTTAGCAATATCCGTCAAAATGATTCAGATTGTGATTGAAAGTGTTTTATGCAATTGGTGCAGGTTGGTTTCGATCGGAAGTTTAAAATTGAGCCATTTTCCTAATACGGGAAAAATCTCCCGGTAAAAGACTCCAGTTCAACCAGATGCAGCCGATTATAAAGTTCACCTAGTCCCTATTTAAAATAACTGACAATGTAACATAATTATTATTTGTTAAATTTACAAAATTGACACATTTCCTATTAAATAAATAAGAAAATGTACAAACGAAACTTGTAAAATTGTCGAATTGTAGCATGTCGCCTGACAATTTTATTAAATAGGGCCTGGTAGTCGATACATGATGATCATTTTATCTTCTGAGCTTATAGCAGTGCACCGCTGCCTGTGGCTCTGCAATAGTGGCCCGACTCGTCTCGTATTAAGCTGTAGAAGTAACCCGCTTCCCACGTAAGTGCATAACTTTATGCACTTACTTATCTAGCTGTGTTTGGTGCAGACTCATTAGAATCCTGCAGACCTATTTCTAAAAAACATAAATTATTAACATTAACATGCTTATACATACAGGCAATGGGAGTATTTGTAAAAAAACATCCTCACCTATTCAGTACAGCCGATAGCGTCAATGTTTAAAAAGTGGGCAAAATCTCAAGGGATCCAATGTAGATCGTCGCTCAACCAGACCTAAAGTTGAACAATTCATTTGCTCCTACAAAAGATGGCAGTGACATCGACGAACAACCTGTTACCATGAATTCTGGACCCCTAGCGTTGACAATCGTCGGTTTATAAAAAAAATAATTGTTGTTCCATACATGTTCACCGCTCAGGTATTGCATTTGTAGGAAACAGCGTCGGTGTATTCCACCCTGTTTTTTAATACTCACTAAGCTTCTATATTTCGCTGTCAACACTTTCCTTCCAAAGTAGGACGCGAACATGCTAATCAATTGAATTACTAGACTGTAAGGTTATGTCAGGTCGTAAGTAGGTGACGGTCGTAATCGGCATGTCAAGCAGATTATCTTCAGTTTATGTGTATGTGTTTATGTGGCTTCGTGCGTCCGACTGGCCTTTCACGGGTAGATACGGTATTGTTAATGGACTTTGTGGAGTTGGCTGGGACTGCATAGGCCAGCACAGGATCTTATCTACATATTTTTGGGAGTGTTGATATTGGCTTGAAGGTGTACGGTTCCTAATCGGCGATCCTATGCAGTAATAACAAAACTTCGTGATCTCCAGTCCGCTCGGCAATCGTGGTGATTATGGTTTTCTCAGAATGTGAGGACACTCAATTGTTTCAAGACGACCCACTGACCGTTTCTACGATAACCATGATCTACATCCGACTTCTTAAAGCTTGGTCGATCAGACTCCAGATTCTACAAACCAGCATTATCAATCGGAAACGTTTGATTTTGACAGTTCAACGACATTCATTGTGTTATTTACGTGTTGAGCAGACTTATGAAGCAATTTCCCGATTGATAGTGTGTTACGCAAATTAGGGTGCAGTAAATCTATTGTCAAAACACGTGTTGCTTTTGTGCTAAGTTAACCGTAAGAGCTTATCAAATTATTTGACTTTAGTAAATTAGATACAGAGGGGTAATTGCGTAAGACTCTATCAGTAGCAATGGATCTCATTTTGACAGTTCAACAACATTCATTGCGTTACTAACGTTGTTGAGCCGACAAATTTTTCGAATATACGAAGCAATGGATTAACAATATCCTTCAAAATGGTTCAGACTGAGATTGATAATGTGTTATGCAATTATGGTGCAGAATAAGTTTTCAAAAAATCATGTGCTGTGCATAATTTCAGTCTGTTCCGCCATACAAGTGAAAATTGAGTATTTCCAGTTTGTAGATAAGCAGTCTGTCTGAGGGGGCGGACGCCGCTCCAGAGCACCGTGGGGTAAATCGACAATATGTCCGAGAAGAAGGACCTGGAGTCCGTGAGTATGAACACTAGCATTCATAATTATCTATTCAACTTACTTACCTACATCAAATCATAGCGCAACGCCTCTTTAGGTTGGAGAAAATGGCCGCTGCGCTAACTTTCGAAGATGTAGCATCTTTTGTCGCACATCACATTTAAAAAAAAAAAATCGTTTTCTGTAGTTAAAATATGAAAGCGTGCAATAAGGTTTTTACATTTTTTATTTTGTCCGTTCATTTCTGCAAAAAATAAAATCGCAATCGAGAATGTATTCTGAGATTAAAACCTCTTTGCTCCAAATTCAAATCAGAATTTATTCATTTGTAATGTTTTTAAGAATCTTGATTTTGACGTTTCGTACAAAATTAGCGGGATTCTCGTAGTTTTATAAATGCGTTTGTTTTATTTAGATTTAATTATTTTTCACTTCTCATGCTCTAAAAGTTCGTCTTTATGTTGTGCTTAGGCGACATAAAATCGCTTTTTATGTTCTAGTGCATAAAGTAATTTTTTTTTTCTGAGACTAAGGTAATCAGGCCCAACAGCCACACGCACAATAAAACTTCGCAGATTAAAGTCGTGATTTATTTCATTTTCTTTAATTTATACCACTTCTGTGTTTTCTATCGTTAATTTAATAAAATCAGGTAAAATAGTTCTGTTGTCAATTATTATTTAAAAACGCAAAGAAACGTTTTTATGACTTGGCAGTATGAAGTACACAAGTTGAATGACAAATGTTGAAATGAAAAAAAAAAAACTTTTAAAAAGTTTCGTGGCGGTATTATCTGTGGTGGCGGGAATTAGCTATGCTTTGCAACACTTTTGATTAATTATGTACTGTATACTTTATGCCTGTTCATTGCCTGTTTCATTTTCTCGCAATCGAAGTGAAAAGCAGAGTGTATAACTCAGGCATAAACGAGCCATTTTACCCCTCGACTTAACTATCCACCCTCGCCTGCGGCTCGCGTGGATATAAACGTCTCGGGGTAAAATAGCTTCTTTTATGCCTTAGTTGTACAATCTACTATATTAAACCAACGAATTATTATTGAGTAAATACTAAAATGTTTGTAAAGTTAAAGAAGGCTTATAAAAAAGGGTTGTCAGTTCAGTTTTGAATTAGTTTTTCGCGAATTACATTTATACTTCAATGTATAATGTCTAGTAGGTAAGGGCTTGAATATAATGTTGCACGTATTATACCTATTTCAATGTTACTATACTTATTGCTTTCTTGTACAGGGTGACCCCGAGCTAGAATGTGTCCGCAAACCGATGGAACTACCGACCCTGCCCAAGCCCCTGACCCTAGAGGAGAAGAAGTATCTCCTGGCCGTAGAGCGAGGGGATATGGGCAATGTGAGACGGTGAGTCAAAATTATCTACCTATTATGCTCTTTTATCCTAACGTGACGGTAATATCGTGGAAGTCCACGTCTATAAAATGTATGGAAATACGTGCACGTTATAACGTTATGTGTGGACGGAAATATAAAAGCGGCTTCATATATTTCCATACATTTTACTTCCATGTGTTATCGTGATGCCATGACGTGGATGTGGACGTCCACCTTAATATTGTCGCGTTAGAAAATATAAAAGCGCAATGACTGTCCCATTTTCTAAGGTAAACGATTTTAAAAATATTTTTCCTGAAAAAATATATATTTGTCCCATTTTGCCAGCAATATAAAGGTAAAATGTAATGCAAAAAAGAAAGAAAAAAAAAGTTTTTTACTGTCACAGAAGTTATTTTGATTTTGACAGAAACGCGTGCTTATTATTATATTAGGATTTTTGTAATTCACGATTGCGGGTTGCTATGGAGAATTTCCCCTATTCTTCGGTCCGAAGAATAGGGGAAAATGGACCGAAGACTTCGGTCCATTTTATTGAAAGAGTAGAGTAGGCCCCAAATCTAAACTTTCATATTCGTAATTTCGAATAAGCCTTTATATAGAGAGGAAAGAGTTTGACTTTGGTATTATTAAACAAGTTCAGGTAAACAGTCTTACAATTTCTACAATAGACTTGCCTACCTTATACTTAATATTACGATACATTAAATACAAAAGTAAGCCTCCTTCTCTTGTTCAATGATCCTTGAGATAAAACAGGGTAAGATTTCTTCTAAGCAGTAAAATAATGGATAGCCTTTATATGATTAAGGATCCCATTATTGGAAAGATTTTCAACTGTACAAGTAGTTACTCGTATACATAGAATGTCTATTTCTGTTAACTTATAAATAAAACGAGAACTAAGGTTTTGGTACATATATTTCTTGTTTCATTGGCAAAATTCACTTAACATCCAATTATATTTAGAAGCCAGGAGTAAACAGGGGAGTCTTTTGTTAAAAATAAAACAGCTTAAACCTTGTTTTTGGGGAGAAATAACTTGTCTTTGATTCACAAAAAAGTATTGTTGAAATCAAATGGGCGAAGATACAAGAAGGTACCTACCGTTTTCAGTTTACGTACGTATACATTGTGTAACTGAATTAATGCACATTATGAAAGTAGTTTGTTTAGGATCGTTTAGTGAATCGATTTATGTAATTTTTGATATACTTAGGTCATTTTTTATTCCAAAAATAATCAAAACTACGTAAATTCAGTCACACTTCCGCAGTACAGTCAAAACAAACCAAAATGGACGAAAATGCCTACTGCGCTAGATCCTTCGTGTGCGACTGTGTAGGTGTACGTGTGTGGATTTGGTAATGTGACCACAATTTTCTCCTTCAATCAGTATAACTAATATTATAAATAACAATGTTTTATACATAACTGGTTGACCCGGCGAACTTCGTACCGCCACAGATTTTTTTTTGTTATTTTTTTCCATGTTTTAATAACTATTCTGCTATTCGGAGCGAAGACAAATCCGACAAATAAAAGATTATAAAAATCGGCTCAGCCGTTCTTGAGTTATAAATGGATAATAATTTTAATACTAACCCGACTTTGTTCTATAGATATTAAAAAGCAGTGTAAGTATCATGTTTACAACATAATTGGGATATTTGGTGGTGTGCGTTAATTCCGGGACATGTTGTAGAAGTAAATTGTATCTTAGCCTTTTTACATTTTCGACCCACGCTTACCCACCAGATATATATACCTACTTGTATAGTGTGCAGAGTGCATCAGTATGTTAAATAAAGAGACTATTCATCTTAGTTTTTGTAAAAGCATAAGCACACTGACATCAATGAAGGAAAACATCGTGAGGAAACCTGGACTTGTAGTTAATTTTATGTCTGATATCACCAACCCATCTTAAGCAAGCGTGGTGATCTTCTCATGCCTTCTCTGTATGAGCTCTTCTCATACAGAGGAGGCGTGATGCTTTTGCCCTGTACTGGTATAGTAATAAGCTGGTTTTATTATCGACAGGCCTGTTGGTCTAGTGGTTAGTGACCCTGACTGCTATGCCGGAGGTCGTGGGTTCGATTCCCACCCAGGACAAATGTTTGTGTGATGAGCACGATCATTTGTTGTGTCTGGGTGTAATTTATCTATAATATGTATGTATTTAGAAATATATAAGTATGTTTATCAGTTGTGTAGTACCCATAACACAAGCTCTGCTTTGCTTGGGACTAGATGGCGTTGTGTGATAGTTGTGGAATATTATTATTATTATTATATTATAAGTAATATTAGCGTAGTGTGGGTAATGTATCCACCGTTGAGACACAGGCCTCTGTCTGCTCTGTATGAAGGAATGGCCTGTATTGTATTCCACCACGCGGGCCCAGTGTCGGTCAGTGAATGTAGTCTTCGAAGTTTAGGTTCTAGAACATATCGGACTTCTCGCGATGTTTTAATGTTTTACAGTACATTGTATAAAGTATAAAAGGCATGTCTGGCTTTGAATCGCGCCCTACATATCATACAACTGGTAAATCAGGTAGTGTCTCTAAACGTGTCGATGGCAATCTAAATAAAGTCAGCATAGAAATTGGTTACGAGTTTGACACCATCTATTAAGTCGATATTAAGTCTCTCATTGTGGGACAGCACCACATTTAGGTACACTCCAGGGCGGAGTCATCGGTGAATCTCCACCTGAGCAAACGGGTAGTGATAGTTGTGCATAAATTATAAAGGAAAGTGGATTTTTAAAATGGCCGCTGCCTATACAGTGCTCTAATCGGATTACCGGAGGTATTAACTTTGACGAACTGTATCCATGCTATGAACTATATAAATATGAATACGTCAATAAATTGGCAGCATTGAGTACTGAAAAGGATTTCATGTTCGGAATAGGCAGTCAAATGGTAGAAAAATTGAATATAGATTTTTAACGTAGATTTTTACGTTTGAGGTGTTGTTTCTACTTTCCATTGTTATTTCTTACGAAAGTATTCATTTTTACAAGGCTATGAAGAAGGGATAATGTTTTTCAACGAGACCTTTCATGGCATCTTTTTTTGAGGCAAAGATAGCACATAAGATACGGTAATATTTTTATAGTCTGCAGACACAAAAATACATTATTTTATCCCTAGTGTAACGTATTTGATCTACGATATTTTCACGTATGTAAATCTTGTATTCGCAAAGTTTTTTTTATAACCTGCACATCTGTTTAACCAATTTTTCTTCAGAATTCTCCAAAAAGCCCATCGCAAGAAACACATAGAAATAAACTGTGTAGATTCTCTGGGTCGCGGAGCTTTGACCTTGGCCATCGATGGGGAAAACCTGGAGATGGTGGAGTTGCTCGTCATTATGGGCGTGGAAACCAAGGACGCACTGCTGCAGGCCATCAATGCTGAGTTTGTGGAGGCTGTGGAACTGCTGTTGGAGCATGAAGAGCTGATTCATAAGGAAAATGAGCCTTATGTGAGTTCATTGGGTACTAAATAGGGATTAAAATAGCCTCATCGTTTTATCATACCAAGCCAACATCCATTTTTTTTTTTAATTGCTGTGTAGGCTTGCTCTTGACCTCGACCACGCCTGATGGAAAACTATGTTTGAGGTCTATGATGGAACGGGCGTGCCTGTTCACTCTTGCTTTGAAGGTGTCTACGGGTTAAATGTGGTTAGATCCATCCATACATCTACCATTTTTGTCTTAAGCCATACTTACTACTTCTTAGCCAACGATTTTACCATTTCTATAACTGAACAGAGTTTTGATGCGCATACGTTGGATACTTTAATTGATTTCTCGGCATCAATTGTTATTTCAATGTAATTATTTTCATTTCGTCAAGAAAATCATTAAGGATTTCAAATCAATGACATTAAAGCGTAGAATTCGTATGTTGAGATTTTTTACTTCAAATTAATCCGTCTAATTTTTCCTCACACAGAGTTGGCAGAGAGTGGACCCCAACACGGCAATGTTCACACCGGACATAACGCCACTGATGCTGGCCGCCCACAAGAACAACTACGAGATCATCAAGATACTGCTCGACCGAGGAGCCACGCTACCCAACCCACATGACGTTAAGTAAGACTTCACTATCACTATGTTATAATTTATCAGGATGAACGCCAGCACATCAAGCAACTACTTTCTGTCAAATTTCTTCAATAGATTTTCAACTTTAGCGCTACAACATAAGATTCAAGGTTGATTGGGAAAATTTGACCGTTTCGGGTAGCTTGATGTGCTGGCGTCTGTACAGTCAACAAAAAAGATAAGTATGCTGGATCGTCGGATATAGTTGAAGTTTAGTACGAAACCTTTAAAGAAATTAGGCTTAGCCCTCTGCCCTGCCCTGGACAATGCATTAAAAGTGACAAAGTTATGGGATTGGAAAATCTTCGTATTCTTGTAATCCAATCCCATAAGCTTAAGAATAAGAAGAAGCCTAATGAACTGGCTGATGGGCTTGGGTTTAACATACCCGTACAATAAGTGCCTTTTAGGTTTTTGGAATTGTGACTTTATTTTGCAGAGTTTGAAAATACAGATAATTTGCAGGTGTGGTTGTGAGGAATGTATCCGCATGTCTACAGAAGACTCCCTCCGACATTCACTGGCTCGACTCAATGAATACAGAGCCTTGGCATCACCGTCGCTCATAGCCTTGTCTTCAACCGACCCTATTCTGACAGCCTTCCAGCTTTCCTGGGAACTAAGGAACTTGGCTTTTGCTGAACAGGTAAGGAAAAGCATTTTTACATATTTTTTCGGGCATGACATATTTAGGGCGTACCAGCAAGCGTAGTGTGGGACGCCCCCCAGCTAGATGGACGGACGACCTAAAGAAGGTGGCTGGGGTAGGCTGGATGCGGAAGGCGGAGGACAGGGTGCTGTGGCGCAGTCTGGGAGAGGCCTATGTCCAGCAGTGGACTGTGATAGGCTGAGTTGATTGATTAATTGTTGATATTTAGGGCCTGTTTCACATTATCCGGACAGGCAGTTGTCCCATAGTGAAAGGCCGCACTAGGCCCGCGTGGTGGATTACGGCCTACTCCCTCTCACAAAAAGGCCTGTGTCCCAGCAGTGGGAACATTATAGGCTGACTATGTAGAATACCAGTATTTAGCTGAATATCACAACCCATTTGCTGGGTAATACGATACCTCTTCGCAAAACGGGTTGTCAGACTTTCGGGCTTCCGACGACCCGTGACGACCGTTAAAGATCAACGAATGACAGTCGAGATCAACGGCTTAATGTGCTTTCCAAGGCACGGTGTGTTTTGGTATGTAAATATGGTCACGAAGCAACCGTGGCCGATCGATCGACACGTGCGGCTATTATAACTTAGCCACAACTTAACATAACCCACTCATAACATCAAATTCCCAAAACTGATGAAAGGAAATTCTGTCCTCCAGGAAAGTAAAGCCGAATACCTGGAACTTCGTCGCCAATCACAAATGTTCGCTGTAGACCTACTGGACCAGTCCCGAAGCTCTCAGGAGCTGGCCATTATTCTGAACCATGACCCTGATGAACCGGCCTTCGTGGATGGAGACCACATGAAGTTGGCGAGGTTGGAACTCGCCATCGATTTTAAGCAGAAGAAGGTGACTGTGTCATTTTAGTATTTTCTCTAAGTCTTGATCTAAGCCAAGAATGTTCAAGCAATAAGTATTTGTGCGTACAATTCTCAATCTATGGAATACAAAAGTTAAGTAAAAATATATTGTCAATTTACAAGTAATACCTAATTCATCAACAAAAATAATTATTTCCCAACTTAACTAAAACTATTCGCAAACTAAAATATAGCTTCGAAAATTCATCCGAATTGCTGTCGACAGCTAATGTCCCCAAGAGAATGGCGGTATTACCACGTTGTTTGGCAATGATTAGCCTACTACAACGGTTTCATACTCTACAACAATAAAATCTATTGTTTTTCTGTTCAGTTCGTAGCCCACCCGAACATCCAACAGCTTTTAGCATCAATCTGGTATGAAGGCGTCCCCGGCTTCCGTCGCAAGACCGCCATGGAGAAGATAATGATCATCTGCCGCGTCGCCTTACTGTTCCCTTTCTACTGCTCTCTCTACATGGTCGCCCCCAACTGTTCCACTGGCAAACTAATGAGAAAACCCTTCATGAAGTTCTTGATACACGCGTCTAGTTATTTGTTCTTTCTATGTGAGTATGTCATTTGTATCATTGCTTTCTACTACTCCCTTTACATAGTGTACATGGCTGTCCCCAACAGATCCAATGGTAAACTCATGAGGAAACCCTTAATGAAGTACCGGTAAACTGAGGTTACTTTGATCAATTTTGAACTCTAATTGACTGTAATTTATGAATGTGTGGTTCTAAAAAAATTATAAAAAAATGTAATAATCGGTTTTTATAGTTCTCTCCAAAAATTCGAAGACATGTGACATCTACCAACCCGCACTGGGCCCGCGTGGTGGATTACGGCCCACTCCCTCTCACAGAGAGGAGGCCTGTGTCCCAGCAGTGGGAACATTATAGGCTGATTATGTGTGAGTGTGTATAGTTCTCTCTGTAAAAGTGAAAAAATAATTAAAAAAATCGATTAGTTTTTCAGAAAAAAATAAATAAATAAAACAAAGTGATCAAAGTTAAAATGATTCTGGGGTTACTTTGGAACCCCCCGTTTTTAACATAGAATCTGAAAGTAGCCCCAATAAATCATTTTATCTGGTAAAAATCGGTATTGATAAAAAACTTACCTTTTTTGCATGAAACAACGTGTCATCACCAGCGCACCCGCAAAAAGGATTGTGACAGTTTACCAGTGTAGTCATCCGAAAAAAAAATTGTACCAAAGTTGTTCCGTTTTACGCAATTTGCAATTTTATGTCGATAAGAAGTTTCTATCAAATTAATCCCGTGATTCAAAGTAACCCCGGTTTACGGTACAAGAAATGTGACTCGATACTTTGTCTTTTTTATTTCACTTTTTAAAAAGTCGGTTGTCCACAGTGATTCTAATCTTGGTATCACAAAGAGCGGAAGTGCAGGCGATACAACTCTTTGGTCCGGAGTGGATGGTGAAGGAGCTAGAGAAGGAACTACTGAAGCAGAGGGGGAACGGACCTACCTACTTGGAAATATGCGTTGTAGTTTATGTTTTAGGTGAGTATGCTTGAATATTTACTTTGTGTAAATTATTTCATCACCACTGCTCTCAAAACGGTGAAGGAAAACATCGTGTGGAAACCGGCATGTCCTAGAATTTTAGCGATGACATTGTTGCATCTACCAACCCGCACTGGGCCCGTGTGGTGGATTACTGCCCACTCCCTCTCAGAGAGAGAAGGCCTGTGTCCCAGCAGATAGATAACGGATTTACTGTAGAGTAAAGCTGTTATCTATCTTTTTCTACATGATCATAATTCTTGTAGTTCTCCATAGTAGGAAATCAAAATTCTTTTACGGTTAACTTCAAAATGAAAAGTCATTTATTCAAATTAGGCTGAGAATCAGCACTTTTCGAACGTCAAAATCACAAAAGACAGTCCCCCAAAACGCCCGCCCTTCTCCACTTCCTGGTGCTTTCGCTGGAAGATGAAGTGGCGCATCAAACTCCCCAGCAGCACAGCTGTATGTCTTTTCTTCATTTATATCTGCAATATTTATGGTTTACATAATAAAGAGTATTCTGTCTTTCTAATATTACCTGTCTTTCTGCTATTGACGAATCACTGAGCTCTCGCATTACGTCACCACACCCCTACCGCACCGCACTGCTACCTCAGGCAACGTCTTAGTATAAGCGGTCGTTTGATAGTCGACATTATTTTTGCAACAAAAAATTGCATTACATCTTTTTTTCCAGGCTTCATATGGGAAGAGACACAAGAAATCTACATCGAAGGCATCCGCTCCTACCTTCGTAACATGTGGAATTTCATCGACTTTACCAGGAACTCTCTCTACGTTGCCGTTGCTGTCTTAAGGTTCGCAGCCTATATCCAGCAGACGACTGAAATTAGGAGGGATCCTCAGACGAAGTTCATTCCGAGGGAGAACTGGGATGCCTTCGATCCTCAGTTGATTGCTGAAGGATTGTTTGCTGCGGCGAATATTTTCAGGTATGTTTTTGGCCCATTTTTAATGAGCCTAATTTCGCTCGGCAAAAAGTTGGAATAATATTTTCACTCGGCTTCGCCTCGTGTGATAAATCCACATTCGTGTTTTGCATAAATAACTATTACAAGTTTGGAACTTGGTAGTTTGATATCCCGTGCCTCGGAAAGCACGTGTCGGATTGCCGTCTCATTGGACTATGAGAGTGAGGAAACAGAGAGTGCACTTGTGTTTATGCACATCTCCTGCGTACCTGGCTAATCTCTTGAGATTGGCCGCCATGACCGAAATTCGGTCGGGATGATATTATTATTACTTATTATGTTTTCTTTTTGAAAATAAATACAAATTAAATACTAACAGCCGCACAGATCGATCGAAGCTACGCTTGCCGCGGTTGGTCTGTGGATGGGTGACCATCTTTACATACCAAGACCACGCCGAGACTGTCATTCGTGGATCTTTGACAGTCGTTGCGGGTAGTCAGAAGCCCGGAAGTCTGACAACCAGTCTTACCAAGTGGTGTCGTATTACCCAGTAACTGGGTTGTGGAGGTCAGATAGGCAGTCGCTCCATGTAAAATACTGGTATTCAGCTGCATCCGGTTAGTCTGGAAGCCGACCCCAACATAGTTGGGAAAAGGCTAGGCAGATGATGATGATGACTAGTGTTTTGTTTTTCCAGTGCCCTCAAGTTGGTGCACTTGTTCTCCATCAACCCTCACCTGGGGCCGCTGCAGATCTCTCTCGGCCGCATGGTCATCGATATCGTCAAGTTCTTCTTCATCTATAGTTTGGTGCTCTTCGCTTTCGCTTGCGGTAAGTTTACCAGTTTTATTATACAGGGTGAAATTTTAATCACCGTTTTCATCTTAAGCGCGAAAAAAAAATCAGCTGTAATTAATCAACCTACATTTATGTTCCGATAACTCGTCAAAATGTAGGGAACAGCTGATTTTTTTTTCGTGATATCATGTTTGGCCCATAGTAAAAGTTGTTCATAATAATGAGTACAATTAAGAGGAAAACGGTGATTAAAATGTCACCCTGTATTAATTTAATTAAATGTCATGTCTTTGATTTTGTGCGTAAAGCCGTCTAAACCAGGATTCGCGTCTTATTTTGATATTAGGTCCTTACATATGAAATTGGCGTTTTGTATGGAAGGAACAAAAAGTCGAATATTTTTTAATATAATATATTTAATTAATCAAAGTATGAACCATTGTTTTCAATGCACTTTTGCCATCTTATAGGTAGTTCATTGATCCCTTTACTAAAAAAACCAGTCGGACGGGAATCAATAAAATCTTTGAAGGCGATTTGGACTGCCCCATCGGAGTTGAATTTTTTCCCTTGCAAAAAGTTATCCAAATTGCGAAAAAAATGGTAATCTGTTGGAGCAAGGTCCGGGGAGTACGGAGGATGTCTAAGACATTCCAATTCAAGTAATGTAACGCAGCAGTCGACGCGCGTTTGCCGGTTTGCTTCAGTCAATTCGTGAGGTACCCACCTTTCAAGCTTTTTAATCTTCCCAATTTGCTTCAAGTGAATTAAAACAGTTTTATCACTAACATCGAAGCCTGCAGCTAACTCGGACGTGGTTTGCGATGGGTCCGCTTCCACAATAGCCTTCAATTCTCCATTATCAACTTGGGTCTCAGGCCGTCCACGGGGCTTGTTCTGCAGGTCGAAATTTCCAGAACGAAAACGTTGGAACCAAAAACGAACTGTGTTTTCTTTTGCAACATGACCGCCATACACATCATTCACCCTTCGAGTCGTTTCCGCAGCACTAGTGCCACGGCGGAACTCGTACTCGTAAATAATGCGATATTTTAAATTTTCCATTTTGTAAAATGAGTGACGCAAACAGAAAAAACAGAAGAAAAAAAACAAATGAATGACGGTCATCGAAGCACAAATACATGAGTAAATAGCTGTACAAATTTGAATTTGGAATTCCTTACCAAAGAGGAGAAATTCGTGATTGAAGTGGCCAGTACGAAAAACGCCAATTTCATATGTAAGGACCTAATATTATTCATTATTTTTTCCAATTTCGGCTTCATTAGTTATTTTTAAGTACCTACCCTTCTAATGACTTTCTTGCCATGAAGTGATCTAGGTATAAACTTTTTGTTGTGGTTAAAAAAAATATTTTGCATAAACCTACATGGGCACTTATGAAAAGTCAGAAGCTAGGTGCACGGTTCCAATTGGTCGTTTCCTATGGAGAAGAGCCGGCAAGAAACTCCACAGTTACCCTTTTAAAATAATTGGCTTTTGCAATGTTTTCAAGGGAGGACAGCGTAGGCCTGTCAACAGATAGATACCAGGTACTTATTCAAATAAAAAAAGGTCTACAAATCTACAAACAAGGCCTACAACGCTACAACGTTAACACATTCACAAAATATAAAAAAAATCTATCAAAAAGATAAATAAAATATTAAAACCTATATTAAGACCAAATGATATGATTGCTATTACAACCACTAGTAAAGAGTTCAAATTAGAATAGGCTAGTTTCCTAAAAAATTCTAATTAGTCCGTCAGTTAGATTATCGAAAAATAATGGACCCGTATTTTTTCTTTTGTCAATCAAACAAAAAATGACAAAGATAAAGCGCGTCAAAATTTGGGAGTGGGGGGTCGTGACGTCACGCCGTGCGACACTTTTTAGCACGGCGTGACGTCACGACCCCCCACTCCCAAATTTTGACGCGCTTTATCTTTGTCATTTTTTGTTTGATTGACAAAAGAAAAAATACGGGTCCATTATTTTTCGATAATCTAACTGACGGACTAATTAGAATTATTATTTTTTTACCCAGGAAACTACCCTATTGTCTGTATACAGGGTGTTACGGAAAGGGTATATCAATACAAACGGGTTGAAGAGTGTATCTGGTCTAGAATCTCTGTACAAAATTTCAGCTCAAAAGCAGTAACTTTGAAATTGCTTAATATTTTTTTATTTCGATAGTTTATTAAATTAAAATCAAAACAAACGTGTCACCGCACTACGAGGGTCATTATCCATTATCTGTAGTGTGTCTGTGCGCCTAGTACAGGCACATCACGCCGCCGCGCGCCAGTGCAGCGCCGTGATGTCGAAATAAAAAAATATTAAGCATTTTCAAAGTTAATGCTTTTGAGCTGAAATTTTGTACAGAGATTCTAGACCAGATACACTCTTCAACCCGTTTGTATTGATATACCCTTTCTGTAACACCCTGTATAATGTCAAATAATAATAATGTTTTTCTTAAGTTTTTTATAAAAATATTTAAAAATAAATCAACTAACGAAATAATGTTTATTAACGTACCTACCTATTATAATATTTATTATGTCAAAATCATCCACTTGGTTAATATTCCTATCAATACTAGAATTAAAACTTAATATAAAATCGCTTATCAACCACGACCTTATAAAAGTCCAAATCTATGCGACCACGACCCTCAGATTTAAATCTATTGGTCTATTAATACCTTGTTCGGTACCGCACCAAATCTAGGTCTAAACCAACTGCTGTGGTACTTCGCTGACTTGGAGAAACGCAAGTGTTACGTCTTGCCTGGTGGTCTACCTGACTGGGACAATGCTGGTGACTCCTGCATGAAATGGAGGAGCTTCGGGAAGTCAGTCCCCACTGGACCTTAGTAGTGCTAGATCTATATAAATTCTTTGTGCTAGATTATTCTGCTATTAAAATTGTTATAGAAGACATCAACGAAGACCGTAGGTTTATTTATTGACTACGTATAATAATATCGATCACGTGCTTTGGATACTCGTATCAAAGATAAAACGCGGCAAATCGTAGTTCAGAGAGTTTGTATACGTAGTTACAATCCGTGGTCAGTGTTACAATCTTTTCGGCCTTATTAAACATCTGCGCATGTCTTCGACACGTTACGGCGTTACCAAGACAACCAAACAAACAGTTTTGTCAATTTCTTCAAGTGACGTGCAGTCGAGTTTTGGATAAGGTTTATTTTTTATTAAAATTATTTAGTCTCCATTTGTTATCATGGGTGAGGAGCAGTTCGGGGTGCGCCACGTGATTGGCGCTCCTATAGCGACCACTAGGCTTTCGGAGCAGGCCCTAGTATGCATACCGCCTAGAACAGCCAAGTTCACTCTCTCAGAATGGAAGTTAAGCAACGACCAAAGATGCAGGAACACAGAAGACCAGCAGCAGCTCGCAGACAGGGTCCTCGGCGAGTCCGAGCGAATCCGAGAGGAGACTGGGGAACGCGCGGAAATCATGAAAGCTACTTCTGACAGACGTATTGAGGAACGCATCGGTGACGTCGAATTCAACAAAAACGAGTTGCAAATACAACGCAAAGAAATATATTTAGAATTAGAAGCTCTATCTATGTATAAGACTCGTGTCTTGGATTGTCTCAGCTCACTTCAAGCAAATGCTTTGACGATTTGCCGCAAATGTCTGATGCTCAGAGATGGGCGTCTTGGCATTGACTTGGTCGTCGACGATGTTGAAACTGCTCTACAGCAGGAGATCACCGTCATCCTTGGGGGACAAAGCCTACTAAAACGAACGTTAGAACAGTTGAATGAACAGATGCGGCGTCTGCGTTCCACGCGCTATCTTCTCGATCGCGACTTGCAATACAAGCAAGCAGCTATTGATTTAGACAAGGGCAATCTTTCCCTCAAACATACTGATTTATGCCTCTCCGTCTACGAAGGTTACGCTAACCTTGACCCAGCTAACATAGCTGCTGATGAGTACAACGCTTATTCGGCGAAAAACATACAATTGGCTGCGAGGGAGGTGACAAGCGCGCGTCCAATCCGAATGTTCGTCGATACTATCCTCAAACAAGTGATCGACGACCTGGTGGGAGCTTATAAGAAATGCAATCATGCGTTTGCCGACCGGATTGAAGACACGAAACGTACTAAAGCGAAACTCGAGGATATGCACAAGGAGACCACTCAAAAGATTAGCGACATGCAAAACAATATTTTGCAACTACAGAAAGCCTTGTCTGATAAGGAAGGTCACACAGCTTTAGCACACACGAGACTTGGCAAACGAGCTCAAAGAGTGGGGGCTGAACTGGTCAGAGACCCTCCAGGGCAGGCTTTGTACTACGAATGTGAGATGTTACGTCACAGCACAATGCAACTGCAACAAATGCTGAGTGAGGCCTCTGCTTCTTTACGCTACTTGCTGCAGACGCAGATACAATTGGAAGAGGACATTAACGTGAAGATGAACACCCTGAAGATTGATGAGGTGGACTGCATGACTATGCGGCAGAGTATGGACTATCATTCGTACTAGGACGTTGGTTTGGCTGATCGCGGACTAGTGCAGCCACATTACATAGAGATCTATATCCGAGATCTGATTCTTATCTATGCTACACAGATGATGAATTTAATATTTACCTTACCTCAGTCCAATGATTCGTACTTAGATCGTCCGCGTGGCCGTATTATATTAATCGAACTTTGTATGGTTTGTATCAACTAGAAGGCACAAAATAATATTGTTTAATAATGTTTGGGCAGTGAAAGAGCTCCCTGTTTTTTATATTAACTATAATGTGTTCAAAATTGTGTGTCGGTTTGTGTAGTGGGGGATTATGAAAGTGAAATATTATAAGTAGGTCCGTCACGGTAGGTGTATTGTAAGGGGTGCACCCTCAACCCTTTAAACGTTCTTTGATGTGTGTCACTAAGTTTGGAGCACAATTTTATAATAGTATTTTTGTGATGTTTTAAAAAGTAGTGCTTGTATATTTTAATAAATTGACTGTGCTTGAACTGGCTATCTATTTATTTTTTCTGGTATTTAAAGCTAAACTATTTAATTAATTTTGTTTCTGATTATAACTCAAATATGTTGTGATATCTATTTGCGTTAGCACCAGTACAAATACAGGACAACTTTTGCCTCATTTGGGTTTAAAAGATGTCATAAATAGGGGTCCGGACCCGTGCTTCACCTACTTTCAAGCACGGGGACTAGGGTCTCGAGCTCGGGTCCCGTGCTCCAACTGATGACGATAGTGTACAGTGATGCAGTAAATTGTTTCCCCTAAGTATATAAATTCAAAAGATCTAAGTAAACAATTATTTAATAGGTGGTGAATTTATATGTACAACTAGACAAAGATTTCGGTATGCCAGCATTTTTTAATCAGCCTGGCAGGGACATCGACGATAGCTCACCGTCCGATCAGGACCAGGCTCGTGTCGGACGGCGCGTATGTGTTCCACGCGCGCTTCAAAGAGATGTCAGCATAAAGGAAGGGGCCTGTTAGGGCCGAAGCCTGCCGGGGTTGCGGGATTGTCCGAAAGGGTTACCGCTACGGAAGGAACACGGATGGTTTTAGTCAGTAAGAGTCTGGCACTCCCTTCCGCTCCACCTAGAGTGAGAGGGGTCAATTGATGATTTCCCATCCACAAACAAAAATAAAAGGGATATCGATGCGCAAACTGAAACCATGAATTCAGCACATGATTCTATACCCTAGCGTAGGCATTTATGGTCGGTTATAAAATAAAAATCTATTGTTTCATAGAAAAGTGACCTACGAGCTCAATGGTAACAGGTTGTACGTCCAATGTCGCACCATCCCGTCATGACACAAAGATTAGTAAATGTTCTCCTAAGATAGGTAATGCTCATCTTTCTGGAACAATTACAGACCCTACGTAGTGTCTATTTAAAATCTGACGGAAAATTCTCGTTATTTAAAACGTTAAAAATCTAGTCGCAGTCTCATCTCAGCGACAAACAAATGTCAAAAACTTGTCAAAATGTAAGGGACGAAATTAAAGAGGTATTTTTGACAGATTCAGACTGAGATCAGACTGCCTGTGAACGTTTTTAAAATTACGAGAACTGCCCCTCTGGTCTAGTACCTTGCACAAGATCATTATGGCAGTAGATTCTGTCAAAAAATCAACATCAATTCATCTGAACACGTTTCCACCAGCGTCTTCGAAGCCTCCCAGTCTCTGTTCTGGGCCTCTTTCGGCATGGTTGGGCTGGAAAACTTCGAGCTGGCTGGCATCAAGAGTTACACCCGCTTCTGGGGCCTGCTGATGTTCGGGTCTTACTCCGTCATCAATGTGATCGTGCTACTGAATCTGCTCATCGCTATGATGTCCAACTCCTATGCGATGATTGATGTAAGTATTTTTGGCTTACGTAAGTAATATTGAATGTGTGAGTTTGACCTCTTTCATAAGTATGCAGAGGGACTTGTGCAGAGGCGTTATATACTGTCACGTCAAAGAAATACGTAGAATGACAAGTTACCCTGTATTTTAGAGAAATTAACATGTGCTACTGGGGGTAGGTAACACGTGGTAAGCTTATACAGGGTGGCAATTTAGTCACCTGCAAGTCAAAGGGGTCACGTCATTCTAAACAACTTTCGCTATAAAACTCATACCCGAATTGTAAAAACAAAACAAAATTTTATACATGCATCGAAATAGTCTGTCCTACTGTTGTGTAGGAAATAGTTTTTTTTTTAAGAATCAGATAAGAGTTTCGCAGCGCAAGTTGTCACAGCCTTTACGGATGCAGGTGACTAGATAGCCACCTGAATGTAGGCTTATACGACACGTATGTCTGTCATCTCCGAATAAATTGTGGTGAGTCTTTGTAAAGGTTATTAGATCATGTTTATTGTAGTATCCTACTTTTTTTTTATTTGACTATAGCTAGTGGAATCAAATCAGAAGTTAGTTTCAAGAATACAATATCTCGAGTTTCTTTACCTAATTTAAAGGACAATCGTACAAAAGTTTTACGATTAAAGTGTAATACATTCATAATGAAGACCAATGCAGTCATTGTGCAGTATTACCACGACGGATAATGTTCCGGGAGCTCGTGTTTCTGTAGTATGTTGATGCCCCGTTGGTCTTGTGGTTGCAAGTACGACTGCTGTGCGTGGGATCCTGGTTCGATAACCAGGTCGGGCAAAGTGTTATTGAGTTTTCCATTAGGAATTTCATAGTAGGTAACAGCCCGGAGTTAGGAAATTGGCGGTTCAATACCCCCGTGCCTCGGAAAGCACGTAAAGCCGTTGGCCCTGTGTCTGATCTCCCCGATCGTGACGGATTTCCGTCCCATCGGACTATAAGAGTAAAGGAACAGAGAGTGCACCTGTGTTTGCGCACACACTTGTGCACTATAAATTATCTCCTGCGTACTTGCCTACTTTTCGTTTAGGTTGCCACCGTGACCGAAATCGGTCGGGAGGATAGTAGTGCGTTGTTGAATGAAAGAATTGGTTTCGCCAAAATTTTTCACAATGTTCAATTGTAGATAAGTTTAAACATCGCCTGTAGCAACGCAAACAAAATTAATTAAGCATTGCCTTGTAAGGAATTATGTACACAATTCAAACTATAAACAATTTTTAAACCACCATAACAGCTTGTTTTATCCCTGCAAAATGTCACTTGTTTTTATCTCGCTAAAGGAATAAAGCTGTCCATTCAATTTTTAATGAACACCAAAGACTGCAGTTCAAACACGGAACGCAAGCAACGAAGACTAGGGTAGACAGTAAAATTTATTGTAGGACGATGTGAAGACTACCCACATTAAATAAAGTCACATAATTATTAATTCTGCTCGCTTTTCTTTTCAGACGTTGTTCTATCTTTTTATTTGTAGGTATTTGTACTACGGGTATTTTCATTAATTTTATAAGAATTGTTCGCTATTATTAACTTTATTTAGAAAAATTGGTGTAGTTATAACAGTAGGGGAATACTGAAGAAATAATGGCTGGATTGTGTGAAAGATGATAATTAAAAGGCTCCATGGTATTCAATTGCAACCAGTTAGACTGGAAGCCGATGATGATAAACGTTTTCATCATCTGCCTAGCCTTTACCCAACTATGTTCGGGTCGGCTTCCAGTCTAACCGGATGCACCTAAATACCTGTCTTTTACATGGAGCAACAGCCTATCTGATCTCCACAACCCAGTTACTGGGTAACTCGATACCCCTTAGTAAGACTGGTTGTCAGACTTTCAAACTTTTGACTACCCGTAACGTAACGACTCCCACAGATCTACAAACGACAGCCGGGGGGGCAAGGGTTTAAGTTTTAACGTGCTTTCCAAGCCACGGCATGATAAACACATTGATAAGCATCGTGAAATAATAAGTTTAACGTTTTATCTATAGTTACGTAGTACCTACGACTTGTACCTGCCCCGTGTAATTAAGATATTGTAAGGTCTGGCAAGCTTTATAGTTATTGAAATAAATCGCTTGCCATAACTTGCAATAAGAAAGGAGTTCTCCTGAGCTGGAGATAATATCTGCTTAGATTTTTTGAGATATTACCGAAGAATACACTCTAGGGATCAAATGGCTGTAAATAATATTAATTCTTACTTTGTATATCTTTATTTCGTTATATTTTTTACTTTTTTCAATACTATATCTACCATCCGGTAAGTATCTTATGTTTATCTCTCTTTCTTTTTGTCAATCTTGCCTTGCTTGTGTAAATCTTCCAGTCTGTAAGAATTCGCTACGTAAACGTTTTTGAATCGAAAATACAACTATCAACTATCCAGAAGAATTTTAGTTTTTTGTGCGGCAAGCACAATATTACTTACCTATGATAACTATCATCCATAGATTCAGAATAAAGTCTCCAATATTAGCCCCCTTACTATAATACGTAAACGTTGTATAGCGTCTGTATAGTTGCACAACGCTTTGTCTTCTTTTTTCGAAAGTCAAATTACTGACGAGTGAAAGAGAGAATTCGGTGTGTAACTAATTATCTGATATAATACGTTTATTAGTAAGGGGGTAGGTATGTGCGAACGAGCATTTCCAATTAAAAAATCTTTCGAATTAACATTACGTTTTCTCCGCGTGTTCGTGCCAAGACCTTTATTATTCTGTACCATATCTCAATCAATTTCAGTAGGATACTGTTTAATCCGGGTAGGTGCATTTACAAGCTTACCTAGAATGCGAGTGAAACTGTGGACATCAACTAGTTAGTATCTCATAAGTCAAGTTTAAGTTAAGAAAAAAAGTTAAAGTATTAAGCTAAGATCTTAGAAAATGTCCCGCTCATCTCATCCTGAGATTCAATTAGAACTGTTTAACTAGCTCCGTCAAAGAAGGTTAGCTGCAAGGAGCTTGAACACAAAAGATACAGGCAGAGGGCCATCTTCGAAGAGACTTTAGCCAAAACGCTAGTTAACTTAAAGTTACTATTACTAAGTAAATTAATATAGACTAGTTGACATTAACTTTGGTCCCGCGGTCGCAAGCGCGACTGCAGAGCGCGGGGTCCTGCGGGGTAATTGCGTAGGTAACACACTAACAGTAGCATAGTCTTTTATTTTGACAGTTCAACAACATTCATTGCGTTATTTACGGTGTTGAACAGACAATTTTTTCGTATACAGAGTGGAGATTAGGTTATAAGTTGTTATTAGTCTGTAAAAAAAAATAAAATAAACAATTTTACAAAAAATAGAAATTAAAATAAAATTTTTTTTTGAATTTCCGAAATTTTCTTTGATACAAACCCTTTTCTGACAATAGCGAACACAACAAAAAAATAATTATCCAATTTGGTGCTGTCGTTCGGAAGTTATGCGCGTACGTACATTTCGGCGATTCATTTTTCTGGTTTTCTTACTAGGTACCACGGCTAGAATGTTAATTCTTATGAATAATTTTAATTGTGTATACAGGGTGTTACGGAAAGGGTATATCAATACAAACGGGCTGAAGAGTGTATCTAGTCTAGAATCTCTGTACAAAATTCCAGCTTAAAAGCATTAAATTTGAAAATGCTTCATATTTTTTTATTTCGACATCACGGCGCTGTACTGACGCGCGGCGGCGTGATAAGCGTGAACTAGGCGCACAGACACACTACAGGTAATGGATAATGACCCTCGTAGTGCGGTGACACGTTTGTTATAATTTCAATTTAATAAACTATCGAAATAAAAAAATATTAAGCATTTTCAAAGATACTGCTTTTGAGCTGAAATTTTGTACAGAGATTCTAGACCAGATACACTATTCAACCCGTTTGTATTGATATACCCTTTCCGTAACACCCTGTATTTAAATTAAAATAAGTGATGTAGAATACGTGGCTTCAATTAATTTGATAACCTAATCGCCACATTGTATATTATGAAGCCTTTAAAATGATTCAGATTGTGATTGATAGTGGGATAGCAATTAGGGTTCTGTTTGCTCTCACACTTGTACACTATAATACCTCCTGCGTACTTGGCTAGTTGAGACTGGCGTTCGTGACCGAAATTCGGAAATTGTGGAGGAAAAATGAACAGTACTTAGTTCACGTTGAACCTCGCCCAAGGGGTCACACAATTTAGAAGTGAACTCAGTTGTTTCAAAGTAAAACTTTTGCTACAAACATAATTAGCCACCCATAGAATACGAATAAAGTCTTAAATGTAAGTTAATATTATTATGTGCGAAACTTGTAGGTATTATTTTAATTTACGTAACGTTTACTCCTCGCGTTCGTGTTAAACCAACATTCGAAAGTCGGAGTGAAGTTTATAACACTAGAGGTATCGAAGAAATTGAAAAACATAATCAATTCTTATGTCTGTGTTCAAAAGACATGATTCCAGAATGCACGGTGTCTAACCTCAGTAACCTCCCGTAGTATCTTTTTAACACATATGTAACACTAGCAGTGCCCCGCGGTTTCACCCGCGTTAGTTACAATCCCGTGGGAATATAGGGATATAAAGTATCCTATATGTTAATCCTGGTTATAGATTATCGGGGTGCCAAATTTCATTCAAATCCGTTCAGTAGTTCGTGCGTGAAGAAGTAACAAACATACAAACACACTCACAAACTTTCGCCTTTATTATATTAGTGTGGTAAGCATAGGTACACGTGTGAAAGAATTAGGAGTAGATTTTCTGTAAGTATTATTTTGTTCAGTACGTGGCTTTCAGGGTAAAACGGGGCTACTCTACTTTGACCAGGCCGATCATAACGCTATGACGCGTTCCCCACACCCCGCGCCTCGCGCAATATTACTCGAGGTCACGCACACTTGCTGAGCACACGTGAAAACCGATTTTAGCGCTCTGTTAAAGTAGCTCCAAGATCTGTCAAAGTAACCCTGGAAGTCAAAGTAGCCCCGTTTTGCGGTACATCGTGAAAAGTTCAAAGTTTTCCATGTAGTTAGGGCACCTCTACTTTCCTATATGCAAATGAGATGAAACTTAGCGTTCTAGGAAACAATTACATACCTATTAGACTTTAAAGTTATGTAAACGTATAATAAAGGATGGCAGGGACATCGCCGCGCACACTTTAACCATGAATTCAGCACGAATGGTTCTTTACCCCCTAAACTTTTTGTCGGTTATCAAAAATCTGCTGTTTCATAGAAAAGTGCCTACCTACGCGCTCAAATGTATTGAACAATTTTTTTTTTGGATAACTGACCAAAAATTTTTACGCTTGGGGTCTAGAATCACGTACTGAATCTTTGGTTACAGGTTGCACGTCTATGTCAACCTGTATAGACCATAGGTACCTACTTATTAAAAAAAAAACTATATTTATGACTGTAATTTCTATGGTGTACGTATATAATAACGAGTACATATTCTATTCTTATTCATGAATATTGAAATAAAGTTTTGCGAGTGGTAATTGTTGTTTACAATTGTGTTACAAAAATATCTAAGTGGCATAAGTGCTTAAGTAACTGCCTATTAACGGACCATGGTTTTATCTTCTTCATATTTTCCCTCACTGTCCTCTTGAATAGGAAAATGAAATGACTTATTCATTTTTAAAAGCTGTTATTTATTGTATTCTATGTAAATCTGTCTGTTGGGTACTTCACTTTGTTTATTAAGTACATTTTAATCATAACATTATCATTAGCTTTATTCAGATTTCATAAAAATATCTTTGTTGTCGTTTAATAAAAAAACAGATGTAAAATTTTTCTTCAAAGCAAAAAGAGTGTTCTGCCGAAACCAGGGATTGAACCAGGGACCTTTAGATCTTCAGTCTAACGCTCTCCCAACTGAGCTATTTCGGCTGTGTTATAGAAGCTGAAATTAACACTGATAACCCGAGTACCTATTTGTGCTCTATACCTACTTATAAATTAATGGTAATTTATTTTATCAATATGGAATAATAATTTACATAATCGAGACAAAAATAATGTAGTTCGTTTAACGCAGCTTACCCATTTATGTATTAATATTGAGGCACAACTCCTTTTAATTGTAAACATAATAATAAAAAACCATAAAACAATTATTTTCAAGTATCATGGACTCATAACGTTAATAACAATTCCCTTACTTACAAGCTATGTTAGTAATGTAATATCAAGTACTATTAGATAATCTGTGGTAATATTTACAAAATATTATGACTAAACAACTAAGTTCCTATTAGCAGGTACCTATGTATAATATTGTAGCTGGCTTAAAACACAACACAACACAGGCTAACATTGCTACTGTTGGCTTAACATAGATACCTTGCAGTTTTTTATAGGTTATAAACTTAGTGTGCTTTTGGGCTTTGTTGCTATGATGTCTTTTGCAGGCGTTACAGTAACACAAGGTAAAGTGACCCGCAGATCAGTCAAGCGAAACTTGCACAGTGTACACCGCCTTTACTGCTACGACATCAATATAAATAAATAATAAATGATTTATTTTGGACCAAACACTTGTATACGTTTCATAAACTTGCCAAACTGCGTGACAGATTGTCGGCAGGATTAGCGCTCGTCTAAAAACATTTGGTATAAACAATCTGATACTTCAAGATCTAAGTAGGTAGATACGATAAAGACGTTGTCGATGTCAAAGTGATGACGTGATTGACGTGCGGTACCGTAGCCTTTGTTTGTTTAATTGTTACTAAAGCGCCTGCATTCCATAACATAGCAACAGCACACTCTTATGGAAAACCTTAGAAAATAAACCAAACATGCGAGCAGTTAGGTATATTCAATATGGAACATTAATTAGACTTACCAACCCGCACTGGGCCCGCGTGGTGGATTACGGCCCACTGCCTTTCACTGAGAGGAGGCCTGTGTCCCAGCAGTTGGACAATTATAGGCTGATTATGTAATTGGGTTTGTTTTATTTTTCTCTGTTGTGTTAATTTTAGGTGCATCGTCTTCACATATATAATTAATGTTTATAAAATATTTTAAAAGAGTACCTAACGGTGGAGATTTTTGCCCATTCTCCCTCCATAGGAAACTGGAAGGGGCAACTAGAATCAATTCTATTTTTTTGTAAATGTTGACGTTCAAATGTGCTTTTTATGTGACTATTTGAAATAAATGATTAGACTTTGACTTTGCTTAAACTGCATAAGTAGGTATTAACGAATTACCTTTTCGCCTTTTTCAGCTTGTTATCCGTTTTAGATTGTTTCTGCTCTCAAATAATTTATCATCTATCGCGGGTGTGATTCGGTAGGTACAAACACAAATCTCACATGCCCAAAACCGGAACAACTTTACCTGAAGGCCTTACAATACAACTATTGTTTGTTCATTTATTACAACAATGCCAGTTTTTAGTAACACCAGGGGACACCTTAATTAATTCTTAAATAACAGTTAATAATTATTTTTCACTTTTTAGTTGTACTGCAATGCACTACTTATAAATATCAGTGACAGGAAGTTATTATAACATCATCAGTATTTATACTAGGTAGAAAAAATACATATCATTGAAGCTATCTCAAAATCTACCCAAGAATTGTTGGTAAAATTTACATATCGCACCTTCAGTGCAAAAAAGTCACAAATAGCCAAAACTGCAAAATTGAGGTAAGTATGCCAAATTGTCTCTGAACCATGCCTTTACTTGGGGCAACAAAATCCGCAAAAGTATCTCAAAATTCTACTAGATGGCGCAGGTGCTTTTGTGGTTATAAATGCGGAAAAATGAGGAAATAAATGCGAAAAAAAATTAAAAGTCCTCTCCTGTAAATTAAAAAAAATGAGCTGTTGTGACTTTGTTGCACCGAGGGTGCGATATGTAATCACCCCTGAAGCATACCCCGCCCATTAAAAAAAGAATTTTCGAAATCGATCCACAATTTCCGGAAATATCGCGTAACAAACATACATTAAAAAATACAGACGATTCGAAAACCTTTTTTTTGAAGTCGGTTAAAAATCCAACCGCGCTTTATTTAGGCATACATTTACCTGGCTTATTCCAAAAATCCCCCCTGAGCGGGATAAGTGGAATCTATATGTCGCGTGTCAGTGAATACGGGAACAAGTATCCTAAAATAAGTTAATTTTCTAGGAACACTCGGACGTAGAATGGAAGTTCGCCCGCACTCGGCTCTGGATGAGTTACTTTGAGGAAAGTGCCACTCTTCCACCACCATTCAATATTTTCCCGACGCCCAAGCTGCTTCTCAAGATGCTGGGATTAAGAAAGAAAGATAAGATACGGAAGATGAAGATGAAGGTAAGTGGGCAAAAGTATCTTTAGAAAACAATACAGGAATGTTTGTACTACACTCGAACAAGATAGATACATATTTTTTCATTTCCAAAAAAATAGTAGCTAATTCATTATACAGGGTGTTACAGAAAGGGTATATCAATACAAACGGGTTGAAGAGTGTATGTGGTCTAGAATCTCTGTACAAAATTTCAGCTCAAAAGCATTAACTTTGAAAATGTCTAATATTTTTTTATTTCGACATCACGGCGCTGCACTGGCGCGCGGCGGCGTGATGTGCGTGTACTAGACGCACAGACATACTACAGATAATGGATAATGACCCTCGTAGTGCGGTGACACGTTTGTTATGATTTCAATTTAATAAACTATCGAAATAAAAAAATATTAAGCATTTTGAAAGTTACTGCTTTTGAGCTGAAATTTTGTACAGAGAGTCTAGACCAGATACACTCTTCAACCCGTTTGTATTGATATACCCTTTCCATAACACCCCGTATTCAATATCACATGTAATTCTGAAACCTACGTGTTTTCACATATAAAGCAGTATTTCATATTAAAATATCACACTCAGCGTGTGTCCATAGCCTCATATCCGGTAAATTTTAAACAAAGGTAATAAATTATACCTTTTGCTTCACACCCTTAATTAAAAGATCCGAAACATTTTAATGAAAACTTAACTTATTAAGCAAACAATTCTTTTTTGTGAGTGAGATTATAAAAGTTGTAGGTAATGAATAATTTGTTGCGTAATATTGGAAGAAATAACTGAAGAAAACTGTGTGCACCAGCTAGGGAATTTCACATAAATATTCTGTACCTATAGACCGTAGTATATAATATCTACACTCACATAAAATATTACTATATTTCTTGGCAAGGACGTGGTATAGTAAAATACTAAGTTAAAAAGTAAGATACTAAGATATGAAGCAACAAAGTTCAAATAAAAACTATGAGTCAAGTTAAAGTGACAACTTCTGTTACCTATGATGGTTAGATCCGCGATCACAATGCAGGTTCACTGGCTAAGGATTGCAAGGTGAGTTTGTGTGCGCGGCGTACTTTAGAAACTAAGTAATAATATTCATGCTAGGCCTACAATATCTAAGGTTAGGCAAATGTCCCACCGCCGGCGATGAACGAATAGCGAGTAGAACTAGCAACTGAAAACTAGTTGGCGAGCGGCGAGCAGCGAGTGTGTAGTTCCAAAAGTTTTGTCGCTGGGCTATCAGCGAGTGTCCGAAGTGCGACGGGCGATTACTCGTACCACTCGCTCGGGGCGGAGATATATATAACGAGCGTGAGCTCTGACCGCCAAGCGAGCATCGCTGAGCGAGTATCGCTGAGCGAGTATTATCTTTGATAGCTCTTGTCGCTCTGCCACAAACCAATGGAGCGAGTCCTCGCCGGCAGTGTGAACAGTCAGCGATCTACTATTAATACATGCATCTTTCTTGTTTACACGGAATGTGTATCTATTGTACGTTTCTTGAATAGTTAGTCGCTTCCTCGCGGTGGGACAACCAACTGCCAAAGTTTATGATATCCGAACTAGCCATCGTCCTTAGTCCTTATGCGGAGTTCACCTAACACAAGCATCTTCTTGCTTAAAAGGTGATCTCCAACTAATGTGTTTTTCATTTGTATGTAATTGCAATGAACACATTTTTTATTTTTTATTTATATATTTATTATATTATGCCTTGTTCTTTTGACGTTAATTAACGACTGAATTAATGAGACCCGAATAATTGTGCGAATGAGTGATTCACAACACAATCTCTTGTTATCATGCCATCGCTCCAGCCCACGAATCTACAGCTTAACGAGCATTTAGATACTGTACTTAATTACTTGTTTGTTCTAAAAATAGCCGTCTTGTATCCCGTATCATATTATGATTAAATTATATATTTGGAATACATTTTAATCGTCAATTTAATATTATTCTGTAAAAGATTTTAAACCCTAATTTCGTAACTACTTTCAATTGTAATCTGAATGATTTTGCTAATCCATTGCTTCATATGTACGAACAATTTGTCTGCTCAACAACGTAAATAAAGCAATGAATGTTGTTCAACAGTCAAAATGAAAGCCATTCCTACTGTTCGGGCTGATTTCACCAAATGTCAGATATTTTTTTATCTGGTATGGTGAAATTCGCCCTTAGTGTGTTACGCAATTACCCCCGCTGTCTTATCTAAATAAGTTACGGCTACACAACGCCATGAAACTAAACGTTGTCAATCTCGTACAGTAGGCCGTCGGTGGTAACCAATCCAGTAGTAGCGACGCCAGTATATCAAGTTACCCGAAACTGTCAAATTTTCCCAATCAACTGTGAACCTTATGCTTTAGCGATAAAGTTGAAAATATATTAAAGAAATTTGACAGATAGCTTGATGTGCTGGCGTCTGTACAATGGCCTATTAACCTGAAGGCCAATTCCCGTAATTAAAAACGTTCAAAATCTAGTCGCAGTCTCATCTTGGCGACAAACAAATGACAAAAACTTGTCAAAAATGTAGTGAAATTAGAGGTTCTTTTGACAGATTGAGATCAGAGGGGCAATTCTCGTAATTTTAAGAACGTTCACAGTCTGATCTAGGTCTCAATCTGTCAAAAATACGTCTAAAATCCCTACATTTTTGACAAGTTTTTGACATTTGTTTGTCGCCGAGATGAGACGGCGACTAGATTTTGAACGTTTTAAATTACGAGAATTGTCCTTCAGAATGTGAACGTTCTTACAATTACGAGGATTGCCCCTCTGATGTAACTCCGTACTACGCTACGCCAACTCGCGGGAATCCGCATGCCCAGTAATGAACGAGAACGAAATTTGACTGCGATGATGTTAATGAATATTAATTGCGACTTATAATCCCAGGAAGAAAAAGAAAAAGAAACCGACGTCCGCTACACCGCAGTCATGCGCGCTCTGGTCTGGCGCTACGTATCAGCCATGCACAGAAAGATGGATGATGAAGAAGTCACAGAGGATGACATCAACGAGCTGAAGGGAGACGTGTCGGCACTCCGATATGAATTGCTGGAAGTCTTCGAGAAGAACGGCATGGATGTTAGCTTTACTGATCGGAAGGAGAAGAGTGAGTATGGGATTAAACGTAGATATTTGTAAGATAGTAAAGCGACCGTGACTCACGAGTTGTAGGTCGTAGGTTCGAACCCAGACATCTCTCAAAATTGTAAAGGAAAACATTGTGAGGAAACCGGCATGTCGTAGAACCAAAAATTCGAAAACGTTTGCAATCTACCAACCCGCACTGGGCCCGCGTGGTGGGGTACGACCCACTCCCTCTCACCAAGAGGAGGCCGAGTGTCTCAGCAATGAGAACATTATAAGGCTGATTATGCAAAATTTCTATAAGGATGCAATGTACAGTCAACAAAAGAGATAAATATGCAGGTTTGTCGGATATAGTTGAAGTTTAATAAGAAACCGACACCTATATCTCTTTTGTTAACGTAGCGTGGTATGGGGACTGTAGGAACTGTTGAGCAGATAAAAGTGCACGCAACTTTGAGCCTTTTTACCTAAACGAATAGACTTGTATGAAATGCATTCTATAAAGGTAAATAATATGTATTAAAATGTAACAAAATGTTGAGAAACCTCACAAAGTTGCCAGGGGCACCAGATTAGATTTGAAGAAAGAATGTAAATGGCTCATGTTTGTGACAGTGCCCCTGGCAACAGACCAAATTTTAAATGTTTATGCTGTGTATACAGGGTCTAACTAAATTATCTAGCGAAACTCTACGTTATGGGTATATCTGAACACGTTAAATTAAAAAAATAAAAGATATGATGTCTTTTTTACGGGTCAAAGACCGCTGTTAGTATTTTTACTTGAAGAGTGAGTTGAGAATAGTAGATTGTACAACTAAGGCATAAAAGAAGCTATTTTACCCCGAGACGTTTATATCCACCCGAGCCGCAGGCGAGGGTCGATAGTTAAGTCGAGGGGTAAAATGGCTCGTTTATGCCTGAGTTATACACTCTGCTTTTCACTTCGATTGCGAGAAAATGAAACAGGCATAAAGTATACAGTACATAATTAATCAAAAATGTTGCATCCATAACTAATTCCCGCCACCACACAGATAATACCGCATTTTTTTTTTTAATTTTCTACATTTGTCATTCGACTTGGGTACTTCATACTGCCAAAAAATGAAAACGTTTCTTTGCCTTTTTAAATAATAAATGACAAAAATTTTACCTGATTTTATTAAATGAACGATAGAAAACACGGAAGTGGTATAAATTAAAGAAAATGGCATAAATCACGACTTTAATCTGCGAAGTTTTATTGTGCGTGTGGCTGTTGGGCCTGATTACTTTAGTCTTAGAAAAAAAATTTACTTTATGCACTAGAACATAAAAAGCGATTTTATGTCGCCTAAGCACAACATAAAGACGGACTTTTAGAGCATGAGAAGTGAAAAATATGTTTTATCGTGTTCAGATATCGATATCCATCACGTCTGCGGAGTTTATTTAGCTAATTTAATTAGACCCGGTAGTTCTAAGTCTAGAACTACTGTTTTTCCTATTCCCCCATCACACTTGAATCTTTTGAAAGTTCACTGCCCATAAGACACGGTCGTTGTCTAGAGGACTGTGAACCGAACTTGCTGTAGTCATAGAATTTTCGTAAATTCCCTCAAAACAGAATCTTCAAACTCTAAACAACCCTCGTTTCTCTTACAGTGGTTCTCGGCAAGCGCATGAAGATATGGGAGCGTCGTCTGATGAAGGACTTCCAAGTGGCTCCGGTGGCTGTGGATGATGAGAAACCAGCGGATGAAGATGGACTGTCCCGGTTCAGAAGAATTGCCAAGTTGGCGATCGCGAGCACCTCTAACGCTAAGTGGGATCAGACACTTGCAAGTACTGGAATTTCGTAAGTATTTTTGAGTGCAGTGTCATTTCTGGTGGTTCTTTTGTTTTTGACCTTCTTGATTTCTGAGCGTTTCGTAAAAAGTGAACCAGGGATCAAAGTTCGGGAGATGGGCTATAACAATGTCCCTGATTCCCTGTAACGTAACGACGGCGTACTGTATACAGGGTAGCATACATCGACGCGCAAAATCTAACCATGTATACAGTCCATGACACTGAAAGGAACTGCATTGTCGTTGGTTATAAAAAAAAAAAAAATCTTTTTCATACATTTTGACCGCGTTGGTATTGTGTCACTTTTCTGTGAAACAGAAGTTGTTTTATATCGACGAAAAATTTCTACGATACTAGAATCATGTGCTGAATTCGAGGTTATAGTTAGCGCGCCGATGTCCCTGCCACCTTGTATACGGTGCGTTGTAGTTAATCGTCGTGTTTTAGAAAAAGTATCGTTTTGAGCGTCTTCTCTTTCACTCATGTGGGCTATGTGGCAGACTCTTTCTAAAATTGGATATATGTAAGTATGACATATTATTAACGCCTGACTCAAAGTCAAAATCAAAGCATTTATTTCAAATAGGCACATAAAAGGCACTTTTGAACGTCAAAAATTACCTTAAAATAGAATTGATTCGGGTTGCCCCTTCCAAAAGGTAGTTTTCGTGTGGAGAAGAATGGACAAGAAACTCCACCGTTACTCTTTTAAAGTGTTTTACAATATTTTGCATGGGTACATTAATTATATAATAATATGTGAGGAAGATGCACCTAAAATAAAGTTACTATACTTAAACAATAGGTAAAATAATTAAAAACGACTATTATACCTACCGTGACCAATAATCTATCTGACAATCATGACATCTGTGGCAATAACCCATCTTTCATTAAAAGGCTCACTATCAGTAGTCAAGGTTTGTACAGTGATGATCATAAAATCTCTCCATCAGGTCTCAGATCGGCCGCTGTCGCAGTAGGGAGTCGTTCAAGAATCAGCAGAACTTACAGCGAGCTATGGAAGAAGCTAGGAAGTTGGTGTTGCGGTCGCCGCTCCCAGGTGAGATGTCGTTTGGGAGTTATAGAAGTTTTACAAGTCAAAATTTCCAACGCAACGCTACAAGGTTCCTCCAATCCTTTACAACGCTACAAGGTTCCTTTGGCGCTTGGCCAAAATCCGCCATCTTGTTTTGTCAATACAATTTCTGTGACAATTTCACAAACGTTTACCAACAACGGCAAATGTCATTCAGGCGGTAAAAGTTACTTTTTCCTCTACTAAAATGATTAAAAGCGTGACTGTCTATATTATGTGACTGAATACTTGAATAGTTCACATAGGATAGAATGATGAACTATCACGAAATGTCGTATAAGTTTTTGGTTTATCTCGATTACTTAAATAGACGCAAAATTTTTGACACAAAAATTAAACGTCGGTAACAATCGTGGATGGTTATCAGAAATTCAACTTAAAACAGCTGAACAAACTGTCACAAATTAAGGAAATAGAAACACAAAAGCTTTAGAAATTGGTGCCACAAAGTCCAGTGCGGCTGCCAAGTATACCTACCTATGTATTCATTTGGCACTGAATAAAATTAACTACTACTCTTTCAATTTCGAGGTTGTGTTTCTCTTAAAAAGTTATATTAAAATACTCTTTTCTAGGAAACAGTTCACTAAGTGCTTTAAATGTTTCAGATAAAACACTTAAGTGAAGTTCAAAGTGACTATCGTTTTAATTGTTTTGGAATTGTTTTGTTTTGGAACTTGCAGTTCCATTACTAATTGTTTATAAAAAAAACTAGCTGTGCCCCGCGGTTTCACCCGCGATAAAAGTATTATAGTCCTTTTTTATTGATTCCCTTTACAAATCTCCACCCCCCTTTTTACATCCTTAAAGGATAATTTCGGGAATAGAAACTATTCTATATCCTTACCCACAACTCAAGCTATCTCCATACCAAATTTCATCTAAATCGGTTCAGCGGTTATTGATTCCCCATACAAACTTCCACCCCCCTTTTTACCCCCTTAAAGGATGCTTTCTGGGATAAAAAGTATCCTATGTCCTTCCCCAGGATGCAATCTATCTCTCTGCCTAATTTCATCTAAATCCGTTCAGTGGTTTAGGCGTGAAAAGGTAACATACAGACAGGCGGAGTTACTTTCGAATTTATAATATTAGTATGGATTGAGAAATAAAGTATCTCTGTCATCACACAAGTTGTGTCATTAAAATTCTCGCTACACTGTGCACTGAATGGAATCCTGTGGGGTTATTGCGTAAGACATGTGTTGAACCCCCCGATCCGATAGCAAAAGTTCTTGTATTCATGGAAAGCTGCACTATTACCGAGTGCCTTATGATCATTTTCTTCTACGCGGAAGAAGTCGCGGGCAGAAGCTTTTATCGATGTTATCAAGTATCGTTTGGTTAGAAGGTTCAAGAGCGGGAACTCCGATTGAGATGCCGATCAGTCCGGGACACACCCTGCTGGAGCTGATCAAGGATATATCCACGGAGGTCGCGGAGTGTGACCCAGAGTCGACCACATCACCTCCTAAGTCACCTTGGAAACCACCAGGTAATTTTAAAACTTCATTAACATTTTTGTAAATTGTTGCATATTTTGGCCGATGATAAAGGTACAAGATTTTTGTGAGAAAATCTTCTATTTCTCAATGATGTATCGGGCATTAAAAGAAAAAAGAACGCAAACAAAACAAATAACAACTTGGAGGAAAATACACATGCGTCACATCTACGCAAAACGGCCATCGCTCAGCATTATGCTGAGACTCCATGCGAGACAGTGGCGTGCATTGCTTATAGGCATATAAGCAGTGCCTACCTCGATATATCAACATGACTAAAATGTCATTGACAGGCAATTACATTTTAGTGTGTGTGCCCCACAATTAAGAAACTCACAAAATTATCATACCTAACAAAAAAACAAAATCTTCATACAAACACGCGCGGCAGTAGGCAGTCGCCGGACGGCCTACTCGGCTCCCGTACTATTCGCACATTGTCATTGATCTTTATTCGTTCAGGTTAATACGACAAAATTAAAAATACGTACGTCTCACGCGTAATACCATGACGTTCGACCTTCGCAATTTATCACTCTTAAGTAGGCATGCCTACTCAAATAACCACACTTTTGACCTCACTTTTTTTCTGATTAGATTAGTGATCCGGCCTAGCTATTCTGAAAACCAATGCACGCCACTGATGCGAGACAGTTTTGTATTTTATTCGAGCTAACTATTTTTTTTTTGTATAAGTATATGTGTTTCTGTGAATTTGATTTTTTGTCATCTATTTCACTCCACACATGAGAAGAGGGAGTAGCTGGCATCGCAACAGGAGCATTACTATCAGCAGCAGACGCTCGCAGTAGACCGGTGTCTCCTAAGCCTGCACCCACTCCTGCCGCGTCTCCTGTTCCTTCCACATCGCCGCCGCCGGCACCAGCACCAGGGACTGTTAAGGTAGGCTTTGGTTCTTCTTAACATACGACTTGGATAAGGGTTCTGCCTTTTCCTCGGTTTTTTAACATCACGCTACGCTACTCGCCACGAGTATTCGCTGTATGTGCCAGGCTATTCGCTGCGAAACTGCGAATAGATAGATTAAACAAAAAAAAAACAAACTGTTTAGCTTTATTATTACTATAGATAGATATTAACTTGATAGTTATGGTACACCCCTAACAAGGTGGACCGACGACGACCTGATACAGGGTACGAAAATATCACCTATGTATCAACTGATCGTGGGTCATGGTCTGGACATGACGATGATTATAACTTCAGATTGCCCGGTAACCAATCAGCAAGCATTTTTAAGAGAATTGTCAATTGTTCATAATTATGTTTGAAAAATTCGTGTGCTCAACAACGTAAAAAACGCAATGAAAATTGTTGAACTGTCAAAATGAAAAAAGCCATTGCTACTTTTAGTGTGTTACCCCATATATGAAAGAAGTTCTATGGTGTTACCCAATTTCCCCGCAGGTAAGCTTGCCCAGCAGGGTAGTAACGTATCGGGATATTGCTAATCTATTGCTTTAATGGATTAGCAATATCCTTTAAAATTATTCAGATTGTGTTTGAAACTGTGTTACTCAACTAAGGAGCTGATTCAGTGAGAATTTTACATTCAGTCCCTACTGTATGTATGAGGCCTTTTACTGTACTACAAACACAAAGCATTTATTTCAAGTTACAGGCACTTTTGAACTGTCAAGAAGTCAGTCAGCCAGAAAATATGAAGCTAGTTGCCTATCCCAAAGCGTAGGTACCTATGGAGGAGAACAAGGACACACAAAGCTACTGTGGTGTTTGGTGTTCGTACAAAAGATCGCGAGCAAAAACTGAAAAAAAAAATCTGTTTGAATGCATTAAATAATTTTTAACGTTGAAACAAGCGTTTCATTTTGTTCAGAACTGGTATGAGCAATAAATAGTAGATTGTTATACAAGGGTCGAAAGGAATCAATTCCTATACGAGGCATTTAGACGCTCGAGCGCAGCGAGGGCGGCTATAGCCCGAGTAGGAATTGATGACTTTCACCCGTGTTAAACACTCTACTTTTCATTTCGAATATAAGGAAAGTAAAAGTAGTAGTTTTTCTAAAATATTTATTGATAACAATAACATGCAAAGTTTTTGAATTTCGGTACAGCTTACAGGGTTAGTATCCCGCCAAATAATACTATTGTCTTTTTTTATTTTAAATATGGAACACACCGAGTCATCGCCGCGGGCTGTCCCTCTTAATAGGTTTTTTTTTTTAAATTCACACTGGCTGTTTATACACTCACAAGACTGCAGCATTTTTCTTCGTAGCTGACTACTGTTCTATTTTTAAAATTCATTTCCACCCTAAAGATTTGGATCAAACAAACACTACTTTCCGAGTATGAGAAATGAAAAATAACTTTAATAATCCTTTTGTAAATTAAAATGTTAGACACATAGTCTGACATTTTTATTATATATGTATACTAGCTTCTGCCCGCGACTTCGTCCGCGTAAAATTCGTACTTTCCTCTAAAAATTTCAAAAGTGTATGTAGGTATGATTTAATCATTTATTTAGATAATTAGTAATAATAACTAATAATAATTAGTACTTATGATCTTAATAATTACTAATTAGTATTCAGACCAATTTTTAAGTTTATAGATCAAAAGAATCAGATTTTTCAAATAAACTGTATCCCCGCTTTTCACCCCCACAGGGGTGGAATTTTGAAAAATCGTTCGTGATGTGTTCATAACTTGACTTAAAGAACCATACCCATTTTCGAGTTAATGGAAGCAAGCAGTAATATCCACCCCTTAAACTATATTACTTACCCTTTTCCACCTTGATAAGAGTTGATTTTTGAAAAACCCTAAAACACATACTTGTTTTATTTATTGTTTTAGTAGTACCGAGTTTCGAGTAATCCGACAGCGAGTTACATATTTTTCTAACCTATCAACTTTGTCACCCCCTAAATCCTCTGTGAGGGTTTTTTTTTAATCTAAAAGTGACTATCTTTATTATTTAATGACCCAAATATTGCCAAGTTTCACCAAATAAGTAAGATTTTTCATATAAACTGTATCCCCGCATTTCACCTCCACAGTGGTGGAATTTCGTAAAATCGTTTCGGATGTGTTCATTACTTGACTCAAAGATTATTTATACGAATTTCCGAGTTAATAAAACCACGCAGTAAAATCCTCCCCTGTAAAATTAACTACCCCTTTTCACCCCGTTAAGAGAAGATTTTCGAAAAACCCTGATGCACTTTATTCTTTATTTATGGTCTTAAGCATAAATGCCGAGTTTCGAGTTAAAAGAACCGCGCGTTAAAATTCTTCCATACAAATTTAGACGCCCCCAACCCCCCTTTAGGCGGTAGTTTAGAAAAATAAAAAATGCCAAACTTCGTAATTTACTTATATAAGTATTCGTGCCAAGTTTCATCTTTATTAACTAAATGAATAAGATTTTTCATATTATACACTGTATTCCCGCTTTTCACCCCCATAGGGGTGGAATTTCGAAAAGTGATTTGGGATGTGTTCATTACTTGACTCAACGATTATTTATACGAACTGTTGAGTTAATCAAGCCACACGTTAAAATCCTCCCCTGTATAATTAACTACCCCTTTTCATCCCGTTAGAAGTAGATTTTCGGAAAACCTTGATACACGTTATTCTTTATTTTTGATCTTAAGTATAATAACCGAGTTTCGAGGTAATCGGACCACGCGTTAAAACTCTTCCATACAAATTTTGACACCCCCCATCCCAATCCTCCTTTAGGGGGTAGTTTATAAAAACAAAAAATGCTAAACTTTGTAATTTACTTAGATAAATATTCGTGCCAAGTTTCAAGTTTATTAACCAAATGAATAAGATTTTTCATATAAACTGTATTCCCGCTTTTCACCCCTACATGGGTGGAATTAAGAAAAATCGTTTAAGATGTGATCATAACTTGACTCAGAGATTATACATATACGCCAATTTTCGAGCTAATCAAGCCACGCCATCCCATCGCCATCTTCCCCTGTATAATTAACTACCCGTTTTCACCCCATTAGGAGTAGATTTTCGGAAAACCCTGATACACGTTATTCTTTATTTTTGGTCTTAAGTATAAATACTGAGTTTCGAGGTAATCGGACCACGCGTTAAAATTCTTCTATACAAATTTTGACACCCCCCAATACCTCTTTAGGGGGTAGTTTAGAAAAACAAAAAATGCCAAACTTCATAATTTACTTAGGTAAATATTCGTGCCAAGTTTCAAGGTTATTAACTCAAGGAATAAGATTTTTCATACAAACAAAATCCCCCCTTTTTACACCCTTTAAGGTTGAATTTCCAAAAACCCCTTCTTATTGGATACCTACTCTTTACAAAGAACACACCCTCCAAAATTCAAGTCCCTAGGACCAGCGGTTTAGGCTGTGCGTTGATATCTCAGTCAGGTCGTTCATCCCCCGTTAGGGGTGAAACTATCAAAAACGCTGAAACACGTATAAATTAATTTTCAATCGTCAGCCTAAACACAAAATTTGAAGATCCTAACTTTTAAACTGACGGACTTTCATACACAACTTCATCCCCCTTTTTAACCCTTTGGAGGTAGAATTATCAAAAACGCTGAGACACGTATAAATTAATTTTCAATCGACAGCCTAAAAACAAAACTTGAAGATCCTAACTTTAAAACTGACGGACTTTCATACAAACTTTCATCCCCTATTTAACTCCCTTAGGGGTTGAATTTCAAAAAATCCTTTCTTATTCCTAGTCTACATCATAAAAGGAACCATCGTGTAAAATTTCAGCTTTCTAGGTCCAAGGGTTTGGGCTGGGCGTTGATGAGTCAGTCAGTCAGTCAGGCCTTTTGTTTTTATTTATATAGATTATAACAGTATAATATAAAAGTCACAGAATAATTAGTTTTTCTGCGACTCTTTCAGTTTTCGCTTTAGCTTTCAAACAGTTTGTAGACATAATTTGAAATGCATCACAGTAGAAACTTTTGAGGATTGAAGTTCGCACTTCTCTTATTTACTTTTTGATTATGGAAACAAACATGGAAGTGGCTATTCTGGGGCGAGGTTGTTAAGTATTTATTTACCTCTTTTCATGGAATAGCAGCATGCAATGTGCATAGAAGAGCAGTGGTGACCCCGACAGGCGATTTAATTTGTGTAAATTATTTCGTGGCCATTGCTCTGAAAGCGGTCAAGGAAAACATCGTGAAGAAACCGATATGTCCTAGAACCAAAAATTCAAAAGACATATGCCATCTACCAACCCGTTCTGGGCCCGCGTGGTGGATTACGGCCCACTCCCTCCCACAGAGAGGAGGCCTGTCTCCTAGGAGTGGGAACATTATAGGCTGATTATGGATATCATAGATACAAAGTTACGGGGCCATTTTTAAAGAGAGTAAGATTAGGGTCGCCTCGTGCATTAGATGCTAGTTTTTTTTTTGAGATATACACGTATCTTAATATGCCAACAAAGATATCATTATGGGGGGTGTCGGGCACACAAAAGAAAGAAAAGAAAGAAAGAAAAATAGGTTTGTTTGTCACAGAACCACGTGCATACAAAAAGATAATTAATCCTAATAACAGGAAAAATAAAAACAAAACAATATCTATATTCACGAGCACAAAGCAGAAATAGTCGACAGCAACATAGTAGGAGAGAGGAAGCTTGAAAAACTTTTCTATACTTACTAATAATAAAGGTTGGTTCACAGTATAAATATGATTATAATTAATATGATTCGTATCTTTCTACTGTGGTTGGTTGGATGGGGTTGGGTTTGTTTGAACGCGTTTATCTCTGGAAGTACCGGTCGGATTTGAAAGTTCTGTATGCACTTGATAGCCTAATTTTTGAGGAAGACTATAAGCTATTTAACATCAAGCTACGACCCTTAGGAGCCGAGCAAAAAGAAAAAAAGAAAGAACGCTAAGCGAAAACGAAATAATAGCGCAAGCAGACGATGTTATGCGACAGAATGGGTCGGGGGACAAGAAATTTTACGCGGACGAAGTCGCGGGCAGAAGCTAGTTAACTAGTATAGTCTAATGTTATTAGGGATTTTCTGATATGTATGAATTTTCAAAATCCAATAATTTATAGCACTAACCCCTTTACTAATAAATATATTATATCAGATGAATAGTTACACACTGATTTCTCTCTTTCAGTCGTCAGTAATTTGACTTTCGAAAGAAGAAGACAAAGCGTTGTGTAACTATACAGACGCTATACAACGTTTATTAGTAAGGGGGTTTATAATTCATATCTATGAGCTACGCCGCTACGAAGATCTACGAGGTGAAGCTACGCTGCTACGTCGGTCTACGTCGTAGCCCTTAAGCCAAGCCCTACATTTACACAACACATAAAACATAAAATCACGCCTATATTTCCCAAAGGGTTAGGCAGGGGTGTATCCAAAGCACACCAATATTCCGCCATATAATCGGGAGCAAGCCTATTTACCATACATGACTTACAATATAACTGCCGGTTAAATTGTAAGCATTTGTTTAATGACGTCATCTTTGCCCAGACACCGCCCACGGGACCATCACCGGCGCCCGGCGCATCAAGAGTCGCCAGTCCAGTGCCGAAAACCACTAGTCCAACGGGTGACGGAACCACTTCACCACAACCAGGTAAATAATGTCACAATATTTTATACAGGGTAGCATCATCGAAGCGCAACTTTAACCATGAATTCAGCACATGATCCTAGGTCTAGAATCATGTGCCGAATTCATGGTTTTTGGAGCAGAAATTTTTCGTCGGTTATCAAAAAAAAAGTCTGCTGCTTCATATAAAAGTGAGCGAGTACCTACGCGGTCAAAATGCGAGGCTTTTTGGCCTCGTATTGGATTTTCTGTTTCATTTTCCTTTTTGTTGTTACTTTTTTTAAATATAATTTAGTTTTTTATTTTTGACTGTGTTTATTTGTGATCTTCCTGTACGAGTCACAATAAATAGTAATTCCCCCAACCCCCAACCCCCCTAACTAATAAACGTATTATATCAGATGAATAGTTACACACAGATTTCTCTCTTTCAGTCGTCAGTAAATTGACTTTCGAAAGAAGACAAAGCGTTGAGTAACTATGCAGACGCTATACAAACCGTTGGGTAACTATGCAGACGCTATACAACGTTTATTTTATAATAAAACCATCGTATAACTTTGATATCCTATTATTTGAAAATGTTGCATGCCGTAAGGTAAAAATATACCGAGACTATTCATTATAAAAAATACTAACTGTCTTACTTGTCACATTATAAGCAAATAAATGATTTCTATTTCTATTTATTTTAGGGAAACAAAGGATGACAGAGTATTAATGTATCACCATTTACGTAAATACATATTTTGTTTGATTAACGATGTCCTAGATGTGGCAATGAAACGCATATTCACGCTAAAGTATGTTTTCTGTTCTCAATGAAGATGTTTTTTTTTGTTTTGGCAACATGCCAGGATACGATATCCCGTGGGCGTCGTTTGTAAGAGACCACTTAGGGATTCTTACCGCAGAATGAGGAACAACATTCTTCTGGTACATTAGATTACCAAATGATGTATTAATTTATGTCTGTGGGTAATGTACAGCTTGTATCAGACATGTTTTGGTCGAATATAAGGGTGTGGTACAGTACAGACCATCCAACAAGACCATTGTCCATTCCAAGGTTGCCAGGAAGAGATAACAGAAAGCAATACGGCCACCCATTGTGTGTTTTGTAGTATTAAACGTATTATTTTCATGTATTTCCTGGTGTGCAATAAAGTATGTTCAATTTGTAACTGAATGAATGCACATTATGAAAGCAGTTTGTTCAGAATCGATTTCTGTCATTTTTAACCGACGAAAAAAAACGGAGGAGGTTCTCAATTCGACGCGTATATTTTTTTTTTTTTTTTTATTTTTTTTTTTTATGTATGATCACGCATAACTTTTTACAGAGCAGTCCGATTTTGATAATTCTTTTTTTATTAGAAAGGGTATACCCTGAAGTTGGTCCCATATAAATTTGGAAAAAAAATTCCAACCCTAAGGGTTAGAAAACAGGGGATGATTGATTGTTCACTCACTGATTGTAATGTATGACCACGCTTAACTTTTTACAGAGTAGTCCGATTTTGATCATTCTTCTTTTGTTGGATAGGACATACTTCGAAGTTGGTCCCATGTAAATTTGGAAAAAAAATACCTACCCTAAGGGTGGGAAAATAGGGGTGACTTATTGTTCATTCACAGATTTTAATGCTGAGCTGTGTATTACAATTAAAATAAAAGGCCTATCTATGTTGGTATATAAAGCCTGTTTTTTTTAAGTATTACATTATATTATTTAGTATTATATTACACAAAAAATAATAGTTAAAGTAGGGGTATATAACAGTTAATGTCTAAAGTAAGGTAGGTATTTTAAAAGTAATCAAACATTAAGCATGTAGTAATTAGTAAATTATGGCCTCAAAAAATTATAAAATAAAAACTTTTTAACAAAAAATTAAACCTCCGAAAAAACTGAAAAGCAAAAAATAATAAACTTTTTTTATTTAACCTTAATAAATAAGTTCTTAAACTAATGCAAGTATACCTAAGTAATTTTGAGTCGGCGCCAAACAATCAATGAACAAAGATTACTAAATTACCTTAAATTTAAGAAATAAGCAACGTGAAATCTATAGCGATAAACATTAACATTTCAAACAAAAAATGCGCTCTCCGCACGACCACTCGCAACGAATTAATTTGCTTGTTTGGCGCCGACTCAAAATTTCTTAGGTATACTTGCATTAGTTTAAGAACTTATTTATTAAGGTTAAATAAAAAAAGTTTATTATTTTTTGCTTTTCAGTTTTTTCGGAGGTTTAATTTTTTGTTAAAAAGTTTTTATTAATAAAGGTAACGTTTTATCCTAAAAATAATTAAAACTATGTAAATTACTGTTACACTTCCGCTGTACGGTCAAAACAAACCAAAATAGGTGAAGTACCGACTACGCTCTACCGCTACCCTTATAGGTACGTGTGCGACTGTGTACATGTGTAGATTTGTAATGTGACCACAATTTTCTCCCACAATCTACTTAACTAATTTAGTAAAAAATATTGGTTGTCTGTAAAGTCGGTTTACGGACGATAATTTTACGTGATAACGTCATATCGTGCCTCTCTATCGCTTGTTCCGCGCTCTCGCTTGCACGCTCGGCTCAGGTGGCCGTGGAACGTGACAATGAGTCATGCTTATTCGTGCGTGCAGCCGGCGTTCATCGATTTATAAGACGTTATCACGTCAAAAACAATGTTTAACACGTTAACAGTGCAGCTACTAAATGTAATAATAAAAATTCAGTGTATGTATTATGATTATAACATAATATTCTATGTGATTTTATTTACACGAAGTAGATACATTTCACCCAGAATATTTAAATTTAATGAGGTAAATTAAGCCGGGACACGTAGGTATAGCAACGTCATTGGAACAACATGCAGCAGGACGGTCCGGTTGGTTCAGTACCGCACTCTTTACGACAACCACAATTCCTCTTCTTCTTTTCCGTCTTGATAAACCTTGATGTTATTGTGGTAGTCATCAGCTTACATATAACATTTGCAGTAATTCTGTTTTATTTTATTACTTAATTTATGTAGATAACCAATGTAAACAAACTACAATTTTGACTTTAATTTGATGTGACAAATATAATTGACATTGACAAATCAGCAACGGCCATGCATTCCGTTGTAACAAATACTAAGGAGGACTTATTTTAATGATAATAGTAAAATAAAAAAGAAAGAAAAAATTAGAAAGCTACATTATCATAGAATAACATAGGCTGTAATTTATTTTTTTCTGCACTAATATTATAAAGAGGAATAAAATTCTATATATTATATTAGTAATTGATATCTTCCGGACCTCACTACGGCATCTCAAAATCCTGTAACGTTGTTTTAGCTCATTGCAGACAGTAAGTTAGTAAAAATAAGCAAATAAAAATTAAGTGTACCTAATTGAATAATATTATGTATATTTTAAGTCATAGAAATAAAACTAAAAGATTCGGCTTTTCTCCTTAACTGTACTAATGATGAAATTTGACAGCGGGTCCAGTCGACCAATTCAAAATTTGACTTGGTCGACTGGACCCGCGGTTCCAGTTCGAGTGGGTCCAGTTGACCAAAGACCCCTTTTGAGTCTTTGGTCAACTGGACCCACTCGAACTGGACCCGCGGGTCCAGTTGACCAAAGGAAAAATTTTCTATATTTTTATTGGTCAACTGGACCCACTGTCAAAATTAGACAAACATCTTTTGTTTTAAGCTACCCGTGGATACAGTCGAAACAAAAAGACAATGGCACGAATCTGGTACAAAATCTACGAGTACCTCAAAATCTAAAGATAAAAGATAAAGATAATTTATTTATGAAACATGCGTTTACATAACATTTTTCTGTTAGTAGATTTCGGATCTTATTTTTAATTTGTTTTGTTGTCATGGCTTTATATGACTGTGGTATTTTGTTGTATATTTTCGGGGCCATACAAAAAAAGCTTTTCAAATTCAAATTCAAAATGATTTATTCGGGACAACTAGATCCACCGGTAAGTATACAATAACTTAGAAACTATTATTAGTACTTAAAATACAATAACAAAGAACAACACACATCCATCAATAAACATCACAACACAATTCACACAAAAAAAAACACACAAGGCACCTGTGCTGAGACACCCCGCCCCGACAAGATAACCAACAGGGAGATACCTCCCTACAAGATCATCAGACGAACGAAATGCCTCAACACAGGTGCACGCACATCTTCAGCTATAGTTTTCAGAATGCTGTTGTGACTCCCCCGCACCCTCCTCATAAGAGACACGACTTTTTTCCGAATGACGGCATAAAAACCGTCAGTGTGAGCCTGTGCGAACATTTCGGAGGCACTGCAGAAACGAGGAAGTCCCAACATCATCCTGAAAATATTATTGTATTGGACGCGCAGTGTGTCTAGGGATTTTTTGGTATAACTAACCCATAGACTACCCGTGTACAGACCCTGACAATACGCTTTAAATAGTGTGATCTTGACTTGGTCCGTACAGCGGGCGAATCTACGGGCCAGCATGTTGCCACGGACTGACAGAGCCCTGCGCTCCCTCTCTATGTCAACATCATCCTTAAGGCCGTCGGTAAGGTAATGTCCAAGGTACTTAAACTGCGACACCCTATCCAAGTTAACACCATTCAAAGTAATATACCCAAAATATTATACCGTAGCGTAGAAGTGATGCCACCAATCCATGAAAGGCCATCACTAAAGCATCTGGGTTAACTTCTGAGGACAGTTTGTACAAGACATACGTGACTGAGCTCAGTTTTTTGTTTATATATTCAATGTGCGCTTTCCAGTTCAGTTTTGCGTCTATCATTACACCAAGAAATGTTGTGTAGTCGACTTTATTTAATACTGTGTCATTGTAGAGGGCTTTAATGTCAATATCACCATGTACCCGTTGACTAAAGTAAGATTAGGGTCATGTGGTAGTCAATAGCATCAGGCAGGTCATTGATATATAGGATAAATAATAGAGATCCAAGCACGCTCCCTTCTGGGACACCGTAAATAGGCGTTCGCTCGCTAGATATGTAAATTGGTGGTGAGGTCAAACTGAAAATCCAAGATGGCAGATGTGAAAAATGTTCAAATTTTTCATCATGGGTGTTGATTTCTTGGTTTTCTAGGGTGCTAAAACCGATGGTGAGGTCAAACTGAAAATCCAAGATGGTGGATGTGAAAAATGTTCAAATTTTTCATCATGGGTGTTGATTTCTTGGTTTTCTAGGGTGCTAAAACCGATGGTGAGGTCAAACTGAAAATCCAAGATGGTGGATCTGAAAAATGTTCAAATTTTTCATCATGGGTGTTGATTTCTTGGTTTTCTAGGGTGCTAAAACCGATGGTGAGGTCAAACTGAAAATCCAAGATGGTGGATCTGAAAAATGTTCAAATTTTTCATCATGGGTGTTGATTTCTTGGTTTTCTAGGGTGCTGAAACTGATGTGAGGTCAAACTGAAAATCCGAGATGGCGGATGTGAAAAATGTTCAAATTTTTCATCATGAGTGTCGATTTTAGCACCATCGGTGAGTTAAGAGGTATGACCCAACTGCTTCGCCGGGAGTTCTTAAATGATCCTAGAGAAATAATTGAAATATAACAAATCCACTCAAGCATGGGAGCATAGCAAACTAATGTGAAAAAGGGTTGCAGGTTGCAGAGAGATAGTATTTTAGGGCCCCCTGTATTGATCTATTAATGAAGTTGATAGTTAAAAAAAAAACATATTATCATTTAAAATGGTCGATTTTTTAAATAAAGTTTAACCGGGATCACGAAATCGTAATAAAAAGAAAATGTTTTGATAATGCACTCAATTGATTCAATTCCCGATAAGGTCGTCAGTGTAATAAAACAAAAAAAATTTAAGGAAAGAATAATAGCAAGATCCAGAATAAAGCAACCGTTCTATATTGGTACCTAAGTATTTCAGTCAGTATCACATGAAATATATAATATCTATTCCCTGGTTTATTACCGACTAGTACTACTACATCAAGTGGCAAATCGAGAGAAAATAAACTCGAGGCTTTATTTTATTTAGAGTAACGAGTTGCATATAATCAAGCCGCAGCACTATCTGACACTGTCAAAAAGATAAGTGTCAAGACTGTCATGTCAAGTGACAACATTGTGGACAACATTTCATTAATTTATTTATTCCGTTTCTTTCGAATTGCATGAAATTGATATTTCTGTTTTCCTGTGTGTAATTGAAGGATTTTAATGAACATGGAATCTTCAAGACGGTACAGCATGTACTCCAGATGAATGTTGTGTTAATTGTTGAGTAAGATTTCAACTGAACTGTTCGCGTTGGCTGTTGTGCACATGTTAGAGCTCTTGGACATGGTATCAAGATGAGAAGTGGAGCGACCTGCATAATTTTAGATGAAATACTATTTACTTTTATGTCGTCAGACGTTGAAATTGATATCCTACATAAAGTTATAAAAATAATTTGAAAATTATGTGATTTTTGATTTCATGAACCGTTATTCCTACTATTTATTACTGAACAGTGCACTATTTTACTAAATTATAAAACCGAGGCCAAACTTCTCACTAAACAAGAGTTCTTTTAGTGTGTTTTAGGGTATGATGGTATTTCTCAGCTAAGACATCTAGGGAACATAAACATGCGGCTTTTAAGCCTCTGTGGCACTGAATTAAAATTGTGCAATGAGTGGCGTGGGTCATCCTGTAGCTTCGCCCTCTCGATGCAGATGGGTATAGTCCTGCGAATTTCTGGAGGCGCGATGCCAGTCAGTGGATACAGCATTCGCAACGGGGTCGGTTTTAAGCAACCAGTAATAATCATTAATGTTTTATTTAGAGCTGTATCCACTAACTTATCGTGGGCTGATCGGTTCCATACTGGACAGGCCTGCGGAGAAACAAAGCGCCATTCCAGTTGTTCGCAGGACTTGAGCAGATGCCACCCATCTGGTGGAAGTTAGGCGACGGAGTAAGTGATTTCTGGTAGGTATGCACTTTCTGTTTGACATTTTCGCAGTTTCTCCGGAAGTTAGGGGACCTATCCACTCCTCGGGGTAGGTCTTAAGTAAGTATTCCTTGAGCCACCTGCTCCAAAAAATCTTAGAGACACGAAGAGCCTTTTTCCACGTTTTTCTTAACGAAAAAACTCCGTCGTCCAGAGAGGTAGGTAATTGCTGATTTGATGAGCTGCCTATTAAAAAATGAAAAGGTGTGAGGCTTTCATATTCACAGCTGCAACATACATATATGTCAAAGGCCTCGAATTGGACATCTGCGTTACCATGGACGATATTCTTCCTACGATACGTCGGTGCGGGGTGGAGGCCAATTCTCAAGCATCTCGCATTCGTTACTGTCGTTCGATTCGAACTTTTCTCTCGAAACAATCAAGCCGAGCTATTTTCGCAGGAAAGACACGCGACATGCCTTAGTTTACATGCGACATATTTATGTAAAAGGAATTTTGTCACCTGATTATCATATTATGATATACCTATTATTATTGTATTACAACAGGGCCATCAACCATGATGGGGTTTTCGAAAGCATTTCAATTTCAAACAATAAAGATTTCAAACGATATTTTATTTTTTTCAATATAAAACATAACTAACACAAACAATACATTACAATAATCACTAGTGTATATGAATGGTCGGCGTCATGAGTCGCGCGCTGTCTGCGAGCTTAGGAATCGGCGGACCATTTCACCTCTCGCCCAATATCTTCATGAACTTCAACAGATGTGAATGCGGCAATTTGAACACAAATAAATTTGAATTAATGATGTGACGATACTCCTAATGCGACCCTCAGGGTAAAAATTGTTTTCGCAAGGATTTCTCAACAATCTTTTAGGATTTTGTAAAGTAATGTAGCCGGGACACGTAGGTATAGCAACGTCATTGGAACAACATGCAGCAGGACGGTCCGGTTGGTTCAGTACCGCACTCTTTACGACAACCACAATTCCTCTTCTTCTTTTCCGTCTTGATAAACCTTGATGTTATTGTGGTAGTCATCAGCTTACATATAACATTTGCAGTAATTCTGTTTTATTTTATTACTTAATTTATGTAGATAACCAATGTAAACAAACTACAATTTTGACTTTAATTTGATGTGACAAATATAATTGACATTGACAAATCAGCAACGGCCATGCATTCCGTTGTAACAAATACTAAGGAGGACTTATTTTAATGATAATAGTAAAATAAAAAAGAAAGAAAAAATTAGAAAGCTACATTATCATAGAATAACATAGGCTGTAATTTATTTTTTTCTGCACTAATATTATAAAGAGGAATAAAATTCTATATATTATATTAGTAATTGATATCTTCCGGACCTCACTACGGCATCTCAAAATCCTGTAACGTTGTTTTAGCTCATTGCAGACAGTAAGTTAGTAAAAATAAGCAAATAAAAATTAAGTGTACCTAATTGAATAATATTATGTATATTTTAAGTCATAGAAATAAAACTAAAAGATTCGGCTTTTCTCCTTAACTGTACTAATGATGAAATTTGACAGCGGGTCCAGTCGACCAATTCAAAATTTGACTTGGTCGACTGGACCCGCGGTTCCAGTTCGAGTGGGTCCAGTTGACCAAAGACCCTCTTTTGTTAGAATTAATTGGTAATTTTTTTTTTCTCGTTTGATCTTATAGTACTGTCCTTTTCTTTCATGTTAGAACGTTGGCTTTGTATTTTTTATAGGATTGTTTATCTGTCGGGCGATACTAACATTACTAACGTATTTATTCATTATCAATTATAAATCTGAGTAAACGTGTGAATTATAAGCCCTATAGCCGACTACAGCAAAGCTAAAGGAGGGTTAAGACCAGGCACTCTAAAATAATTTCTACGCATGAGAGAGAGAGATGAGAGACCGGTTAGACCGCTATGGTGAAAGACGCTAACGTAGCCGTAATAAGGTTGAATACCGCGTGCGCTCTTTGATCGCGTTCGAGCTCGAAACTAAATGTCGTAAGTCTCAATTCTTATTTTGTTTATAACTAAAGTAATAATTGATCTAGAGAAAAAATATCTTGTAGCTGGATAGTAAACTATATTTTCTTACTGTTAACATTTATTTTAGACATAAAGGCCAAGCAATCTTGAAAAAAAAAGTAATAATCTTTAAAAAAGACATGATTTTTGAATAAAATATGAATCGAGCGAAAATGTTACAATTACGTAACTGTCTTGTACATGGAAAGAAAAAGATCCAATGAATCATATACTAAAGTTCCATTTTGATTGTATGTGTGACTGTTTCAGAATATTAATGCAAATTAACGTAAAATTTAGGGAGCCTCCTCTTAAGATTTTATGTATGTTCATCTGTTCTCTCATAATTCCTACACTACTCATCATATTTTGACAAACAAGGTCCCTATCGTTGGAAACGTCCGCGTCATGTTGTTGTGCGATCTATAGGCTATAAATATGACGTCACGTAAAATCTAAATCGTAAATGTGTGCTACCGAAAAAAATACATTAATGAGTTTCGTTCTAGTTTTAGCTTTCTTGTTTAAGTATTCTGTTTATTTTCACCACAACTCAGTAAAATGTTAGTTTCCAATAGCCCAAAAATAAAGTTTTAAATGCCAACTTTATCTTGTTTATCTAACGCTCCAATTGATTACTAACCCATAAAACAAACAGGTACTAACAAATCTGATAGCATCGAAATTTACTTCAAAATTCCGAAATAAATTAATCGACCATTGCTGCCTAAGTAATCGATCATCTTCATAATATACTCGTACTAATATTATAAAAAGGTAAAATTCGTTAGTGTGGTTGTGTATGTAGGGGTTAATCTCCGGAACTACCGGTCGGATTTAAAAAAATATTTTTGCATTTGTTAGTCCAATTCTTGAGGAACATTAACTAGGTATCTATAACATCACGCTACGAACCTTAGGAGCCGAGCAAAATAAACATGGGATAAAAAGTCAGAAAGAACGCGAAGCGAAAACAAAGTAGTAGCTCGGGCGAGTGATGCGATGCGACGCGACGGTTTGAGGGGCTAAATTTCACGTGGCCGAAGTCGCGGGCAGAAGCTAGTATTGATAATAATTCAGTTACCTACTATAATATCGTTTGTTAATTACTATGTAACTAGTTGTTGTCTGTGGCGGCGCTTGTCTATGCAAGATTAATGGTTATTGCCTATCGCCAGTCGCCATTACAAATTGGGTTATGATGTATGTAGTTAAGCTTTGTTCCACGAGTTTCATGATCGGGAGAGAGTACAATGACCTACTTGGTCGTTTTATTTCAATAGGGTTAAGAAGAAATATACAGGATGTTACGGAAAGGGTATATCAATACAAACGGGTTGAAGAGTGTATCTGGTCTAGAATCTCTGTACAAAATTTCAGCTCAAAAGCAGTCACTGAAAATGCTTAATATTTTTTTTTATTTCGATAGTTTATTAAATTGAAATCATAACAAACGTGTCACCGCACTACGAGGGTCATTATCCATTATCTGTAGTGTGTCTGTGCGCCTAGTACACGCACATCACGCCGCCGCGCGCCAGTGCAGCGCCGTGATGTCGAAATAAAAAAATATTAAGCATTTTCAAAGTTAATGCTTTTGAGCTGAAATTTTGTACAGAGATTCTAGACCAGATACACTCTTCAACCCGTTTGTATTGATATACCCTTTCCGTAACACCCTGTAGATATTAGCGGTTAGTTTTTTTTTTTTAATCTACACTGTCCCACTGCTGAGAAACGGGCTCCCCCAAATCCACCCAGGTATCCTTTCCATCCCTCGATCAAACCCTTGCGGTACGCGTTTAGGTCGTCTCGCCACCTTTTCCTGGGCCGGCCTCGGCAGCACCGTCCATCCTCTGGCATCCATCATGTGGATACTGTTGCCTAGTTGACACTGTGGATGCGGCTGACGTCAGAATTTTAATCTCGGAAAAAATACTTTAACTTTCAAATGATAAAAGTAATATTAGTCAAAACTAATTTTGGTTAGAAAAAGAGGTGACTTTCTAATACAATGACGTTTTTTTCCTGTACAGATCCAAGTCCCTTGAAGGCGAAGCGTGTGCCAGGAGAATCATCTCCACCAAAGGTTATCAAGAGGAAGTCGCCAGGTCCACCGTCATCAGGAGAAGAACCGGTAAGAGCCGTCACTTTCCTGTCTGGAAATAGCTTGTAGGCATTCGGGGAATTCTGTTGGACATGGTGGAATTTGAACAGTGGCGGCCCAGTGGTAACTGCCGCGACTTACGAGTTCGTAGGTCGTAGGTTTGAACCCAGACAGGCGCTGTACTTTGTGGCATTTATTTCATCACCACTGCTCTCAAAACGGTGTTTACCCAATATCGTGAGAAAACCGGCATGTCTTAGAACCAAAAATTCGAATACATGTGACATCTACCAACTCGCACTGCGCCCGCTTAGTGGATTACGGCCCACTCCCTCTCATGAAAAGGAGGCCTTTGTCCCAGCAGTGGGAACATTATATGCAGATTATGTTTTATGCTATGTTGTGTAAATGAAGCATTGTGCAACGGTTCCGGTTGTACCGGAATTTAAAGTTAAAAAAGTAAAGAAAAGTTAGTTTCGTGATAAAAAGTAGGAAAACTTTGGAACTTTAACCTTCCTCTGTGAGCAGATGGTTTCCAGGTATGGTCTAGTACAAAAAGTTATCACAATAACGGGGAGAAGAAGCGTCTTCATACACCCGTTATAATACGCCTGTGATTTTTGTATGACACAGGCGCCAGATAAACCTGAAGATGGCGAGGCTAAGCCAGCAGAAGTTATAGCTGTGGCCAGACCAGTGGTCCCTGAAATAAAACCCGCAGACGGAGCTATACCTCCACCACCAGCGCCTGCGAAGGCTAAGGTAAGAATACGATCCATATTTAATGTTATTAATGCGAATAGAAAATCAGAATGGCACACAGGTAGACCATGGGTCTTACGACATAGGCTTACGACATAGGATTTTTTATACTAGTAGTACGTTTTCGTGGCGACTTAAGCATAAAAAAGACTGGTAGGGATTGGAACGATTTACGAAGAAGAATCTAAAAAGGCAAACTTGTAATTGTAATTATCCAACAACAATAAAATGTAGATGTATTCCTTTCAAACCATTTTCGAACGTTACATTGGAACCTTTTCAATTATAACTTTATGGTCATTTTTGATTAAAAAAAATCATAATATTTTTTTTTTCTCTTAAATGTTTCCATCCCCCCCGCAGGCCCCCGCCGCGCCCACCATGGAGGTGACCCCCAGCACGCCCGCGCACGCACCAGCTCCCCCGCCCGCGCCCGCGCCGCCGGTCGCCGCCAAGCCGCCGACACCCCCTAAGGTTGCTCCACCACCTCCGACGGTCCCGGCTCCGCAGCCTTCCACTTCTGCTACTGATGCTGTGAGTATTTTTAGTATCGACACGTTATGAAGAAGAATTGTAATAGTAATAATGCATCAGTGACTTTGTTGTGCAAGAATTTCGCTCGATCGACTTTGTCAAAGAACTAAAAGCAGCGTCTCAAGTAACATCATCTTTTGGTGCAGCATGTCTTCTTCTTTCGTACTTCTTCTATACAGGGTGGCAGGGACTTTGTCACGCAACCTGTTGCCCTGGATTCAGTACATGATTCTAAACAACCCTGCATTTAAATTTTTCGTCGTTTATTAAAAAAATAGTTTTAACAACTATTTTTGTATTGCACATTTTTGTGAAACAGCCGTTTTTTTTTTTGATAACTTACGATAAATTTCTACGCTGAACCCCTATCTAGAATCATGTGCTGCAGTGGCGAAGGGCGAATTTATGACAGAGGTAAGCCGAAAAAAAAAAGCCAAAAACATGGTGTATTTAAATACCTATAGTATGATATGATTATATTTCAATGATGAATTGACTATAGAGTGGTTGTGTTCTGAAAGGGAAGCCGTAAAGAAGCGGCTGGTATGGAACCTTCGCCACTGATGTGCTGAATATATGATTTCAGTTTGCGTATCGATGTCCCTGTCCCCTTCAACTTCAATGGGCATTGTCCTTTTTTTTCGCGATGGAAATCCTCATGGACCTCCTCTATCGTGGGGGTGACAGAGGGGCATGCCGGACTCTTACCGGCTAAAACCACCGCGGTGTTCCACCTCTACCTATGGCCGGGGGTGCGGGATTCGCATAAGCATTCACCGCTCAATGGGCATTGCCCTAAGATTATTACTAAGAACCAGTTTTTTTATTAAGCTATACTACTGCGCTGCCCACTGCTGGGCAAAGGTCTCCTCCATCAATGATAGTTAATTTTAATATTGACCCACTTTCTATTCATATCGTCTTAGACAGAATCCATTCATCGTTTCTTTGTTTTTGCCCTACTTTTATAGCCATCAAATTTCCTTTTTATGTCTTTACGTAATTTTTATTTTTATTTCATCAGTCCGCCGAAACGCCATCGTCCCCACCAAAGCGGCTAACTTCGACTTCTAGCACGGAGCAGCTAATACCACCAGCTTCACCAGAGCCGCTGCGACCAGTCCAGAGATTGGAGGAGATCAAAACCATCAAAAGGCAACTGAAGACTGGCTGGCTTTAGATACTGCCTAGTTCCTTGTGTTGATAGATATTAGCTCATTCAATACAATATCTGGTATTTTTCAGCTGCTTCTTCGAACCCTGAGGAAGATCAAACGGGTCGTTGGATGTTTAGGGTTTAATGAGTCCCAGGAATCGTTCCCACTAAGGAGTTTTTATAAAAATAAAGTTGCCATCTGATGACTGGCATTGATAAAAAGATGGACTTTTTCTTTTTAGCGAATAGATGGCAAAAAGTTAAAATATGTTTGGCCTAATATTCGTTGCCATACATATGTGGTGAGATAATATTATGTCTTTTTAGATTATTCAATTACGTGGAATAGTTTCATTTTAATTCATTTAATCAATAAAGTATAAGTACGTAAGTACTTTATTCAACTCCTAAAAACTTTTTTTTGTATTGAATGAGTTATCAAGGTTCTGATGCTATTTTTGTCTTTATTTCTGACTTTCTGCTTACATTTTGGTATGGGGTGCTTGGCAGGTGATTGAAGTAATAATGTGTCGTCTATGAAAAATATAAAATAATAAAAAAAAACATAAAATTCACTTTTCAATTTTATTGTAGCAACTTTTGAATTTAATTCACTTTTTTTTTGTTTTTGGCTTTTTTATGATAATGAGTTTGTTTGTTTTTTCGCTTTCACTTTGATGAACACAATCGAAAAAATATTAACAATCTCTTAAAGATTTTTTCTAAAAAAGATACTATATCTGTTTTCCGTATTTTTGCACCAAGTCAGCCACAAATAATATTTTCTCATATATTTTGGATTTTACTTTGATTAACGCAATCGGCAAATCTCTTAAAGATATTTTCTAAAAAAAAGATACGATATCTTTTGCTTCCGTTTTTGCAACAAGCACACCACAATCAATATTTTCTCGTATATTTCCGTAGCGAGCTCGCGCGTAGTTTCAGAGCGTCAAATTCATGACTAATGTGAATGTCTGATAGACCGCGGTAGTCGCCAACGTTATACGATCCCTTATTGAAGTGGTGTGTTATTGTACCTTACCTGGCTTTTGTTTTAAGATACACTCCAGACCAGGGGGCCTAAAAAGGCCACTTTGGCAGAATCATAAAAGGATAACATTATGAATCATAATAAAAGTCTTAAAATGGTCACAAAGTGACAATTCATTACATTATTTGACATTAAAGCAATTCATATTTTGTGAACCATTTTACGAATCTCCGTACAAAACTGTCAAACAGATGAATTGGGTGATATGAAATTGTACGCAAATAATATTATGAATTGTCAGTATGTGACCATTTTACGACTTTTATTATGATTCATAATGTTATCATTTTATGATTCTGCCAAAGTGGCCTTTTTAAGCCCCCAGTGGCGTAACTATACCGTTTGGGGCCCGTGGCAAATTCAAGGGATGGGGCCCTCTCTCAATGTAAAGAAGCTCAACCAACGTTAGTTTTTTTTATTAGCACTTCTCCCGCGACTTCTTCCGCGTACATTTCGTGTTTTCCCCTACAAAAACATTAACACCTGACTGTTTCTGTCCTTATGTTAGGATTTTCCTGTGCTCATGGCCCTCTCGGGCCGGGGCCCCCCTCTAGCTGGGGGCCCGTGGCATTTTGCCCCAATGCCACCCTATAGTTACGCCACTGCTCCAGACTTCTAAATCAAGCCACCGTGCATTTCCAGTATAGGCTCAAACATGAAAATAATGTTTCTATGAAAGAAAAAGTTTTTATGTAGTTTTGAAGCCGACATACTGGCCGTCATTTTGGTGTCATCATTGTTTTTTTTTTTATTTTTTTTTTATTTTCGAATGGGCCTGCTCTTAATCTCGATCACGCCTGATGGAAAGCGATGGATGAGGTCTACGATGGAACGAATGTGCATTCCAAATTAGAATTAACAACCATTTATGAAGTTATAGACATTTAAAAAATATATATATTGCAGGGTGGCTCGATTTACTAGGCCGAGTGTTTGTTAACTATCTTTGGAAGTACCTACTGATTTATTTAGGCGGGTTTTGTTTACGGGAAAGATTATAAATTATGTTAATTTAAATTTTTGTTCTTAATTTAAGTATAGAAAAATGATGCTTTGCGGTATTTTCTTTTGTATCCTTTATAATTTTGTTTGGTATTATTTGTATATTTTATTCAACTTAATTTAGCTGGTCTGATCTTTTGTTATTTTTAATAATTAATCATTTTTAATAATACTTTATTTTTATTTGCATAATTTTTATAAATTTAAGATCTGATATTTAATACTATTTCTATTGTTTGCATATCTACTTTATTTCCTCATAAATCACTGAACGAATGAAAATATTTAAGTAAGATTTTATTACTTTTTTGCACATTTCATGACTTAATTGAAAAACACTTCCCAACTTTTACACTTAATAGAAACCATAAAACTAAAAGATTCAAATTCAAGAATCGACCCAACATTTGGAATGGATCCAACTTTTTATTATCTGTCCTAGTTTTAAGTTTCATGGAATTGTTATAAAGTCAAATTAAATTGCCAGTTACTCATTCTATTAGAAAAAAATGTTCTTATCTTTTATTAAAAAAAAAGAAAAAGATCTTTAAAAATTAACAAAAAAAAAAAAATTAGGAACCTTTTCTGCTCTTTTAAGTTTTGAATATAATTCATACCAATTTTCTTTAATGGGTAAGCAGAACTAATTAGAAAAACAAAGCTTTGGAAGACAAATGAAAAATTGTCAAATGTTTTGTACGAAATTGTAATACGAGAATAAATATAAATAATCACTGTATGGTTTTTGTTTCATTTTAAATTAACTCCGACTCCGTAATTGCTTTATAATAATAATATAATCCACCCTAAATAAGTATCTCAATTGCGCGTTATAAAACGAAAAGGTGTGTTTGTTTAATATGTGGCAGTTAGGTTTTAATCATAGTGAAGATTCAATTTACAGGGAATTGCAGGTGTCAAAAGTGGTAAAGCAATTACGAGATTGACTATACTTCGGTATCTACAAATTAATACTTGTGCTGTAAATGCAAGTAGGCATAAGTAACTCCTTCCTATGACGTATTCCTTAAGGTCCCCGCTGACAGCGCAACGAGACAGCGCGACATGACTCACCGACTCTCGTAGAACAATTTCTATGAAGTTTTCAAAGAAATGGTTTGGGTAGGCTTTGCTGCCTTCAATGTAGTGCAAAAGTGTGTGCGCTGACACAGGTGCACTCTCTCTTCCCTCGCTTTCATTGTCCGGTTGGACGGCAATTCGACACGACTTGAGACAGATCAGGCGCAGCACCAACCGCTTAACGTGTTTTACGAGACACGGGTATATCACACCGCCAACTTCCAAACTACGGGCTGTTACTAAGAAATTCCCAGTGGAAAAACACAATGACAGTTTGGGCGCCCTAGGAATCGAACCCAGGACCCCACACTCAGCAGTCGCGCTTACGACCACGAGACCAACGCGGACGTGTCACTACGTGTTTACTTTGTTCATGAAATGGAAGTTAAATACCTACTAAGTTTCTTGCCTTTATAACATATAGAAAGCTGGTATTAAAAATTAGGTATATAATAATAGAATACCTATTTTGATATACCTAATTTTTACAACAAGCTTACAAAGGTAGGTACTTCTATTGGGTAGGTATCATTACAGGTGAACACACCAACCTAACACAAAGGTCAAGAGGATAAATATAGCTACTTCATACCTATGACTCATTTCAGAAGTACAGTCCACCGCACGTCAAAACCAGTATGGGCTGTGGGGTAATTGCGTAACACACTATCAGTAGCAATGGGTTACATTTTGACAGCTCAACAACATTCATTGTGTTATTCACGTTGTTGAGCAGACATATTTTTCGAACATTTGAAGCAATGGATTAGCAATATCCTTCAAATTGATTCAAATTGAGATCGATAGTGTGTTTAGAGTGTCACTTTTATGTTCGAAAAAAGTGTCTGCTCAACCACTTAAATAACGCAATGAATGTTGTTGAACTGTCAAATTGAAACACATTACTACTGATACTGTGTTACACAATTGCCCCCCCGGATCGCAGATGGAGTCTCGGGCAACAACTAGTATTAGTATAACTGTGGAGTAATTCTCCGGTTCAAAAGAAAATACTATCCCACTTCGCAAATAAATAGGTACAGACGAGAGAAGAAAATAAAAAAAAGAACAAGATTTCATTTGATCTTTCATTGCCTACGTTGTCTTGAGTTACAAAGAAAGGTTGTGTGTTTAATAAAATAGTGGCAAACGTAAACCAGAGGTTTTATTTTCTTTATTTCTTTATTAAACATACGCTTAAGACTATGTCAACAAACTACAGTACAATCTGGTGTTATAAAGGCATTTTCTTATTGGATTTGTGTGCTTATTACATGGCTCATACATAGCTGAGATGTCTTGTAATTAATACGTATTTAAGGCATTTTTTTGTAAAAAATGTTACAAATTGGAATTACATTTTTTTCTTTTTTGTAACGTTTTTGTCTAATTGAAAATGGTTTTCAATACTTTTATGTGTTACTCATTCGTTACTTTAATTACTTCTACATGAAACATATCACGCCTGTATACCCCAAAGGGTTGGGCAGAGGTGTACCTTTTAGTACTCCACAATTACAAATACCTACATTTTGTCCCTAATTGAAAAACGTTTTTAGTGTAACTTAAATTGATGGTAGTGTCTACGTATTTGAAGTTATTACAATATCAGATAACATAATTAGAATGGCCCAATTAATTCGGCGGCCATTAAAGGTCACTTGATCTCAGTATAAGTTTTACACTATAATTACTATAAATCTAATAGTATGTTACCTAATTACCGACTCCTGGCTACGACCATGAACGTATAGATTTTACGGAATTTCAATATGTTTCCTAAAAATAATCTTAAATACATCTACAATAATATGAAATAACTGATAATGAAAATGATGATTATGATATTTTAAAAGTTGTTTCTGAATGTGATGAATTAGGCGCAGGCTTAAGGCACGACTTTTAATTAGATTTTTGAGATGTACCAAATAGTACGAGACTTAAGTAGACTACTTAAGTCACACGTATCGTATGCTATTTTATAAATCGTGTGACCTAAATCCGTACGTAAGTCAAGCCTTTCTGTATAAAAATGAACTACTTAAGTCACACAAAAGCGTGACTTAATTGTGGGTTTAGGTCACACAGTGCTATAAAATATCATTCTGAATTTCTGATCATGTTTAAAAAAGCCCAATTCCCGTACTTAATCAAAAACGCTCAATCTAGTCGCAAGCTCATTTTAGCGACAAGCGGCAATGTCAAAAACTTGTCAAAAATGTAGGGAAATAAATTCTGATTTTCTAGATAAAATGACAGCTGCGATCAAAATTTCTTTGTCAACATGACATTACAAGGTATATAAGTACTAGTTGTCATTTTGGTCTATTTTGGGTGTTTTTGACAGATTGAGACTGAGATTAGAATTCGAACGCTCTTAATAATATGGGAATTGCCCCTCAGATTACTATCGAGCCATTTGAGAATGTATTTCATAATTCGTTTGGGGCTGCTTTTTGGATACTTAACGACCATAATAATAAAATTATCATTATTAATAATTAGGTAATTGATATATAAATATTTCTAGGCCACGAACTCAGCCATTAGGTATGACAAGATAAGGAACGAAGACATTTTCTTCACTTGTATATAGGGATTTAACAATATTACATTGTAAGCTGTTCATCATTACGATATGTAGAATGTGATATGTAGCAGTGAATTTCTTCCAACAATTTCAATACAAAGACTATAGCTGTTGCGTTTTAGCATAACAATAGCGGTCATTGTCCTTTCCATAATATCTCCCCGTAGGAACCCAAGCAATAAACTATATATGGTTTTTCGTTATTGGAACATGTTAAAGAAACATAAACATGTTGAAGATTACGCTAGATATTGATTCAGGGCGCTAACGGATTTTATTTCTGGTTTTTTAAACAAAAATGGTAATAAATGCACATCAAGCTACCCGAAACTGTAAAATTTTCTATATCAACTTTGAACCTTATGCTTTAGAGATAAAGTTGAAATACTATTAAAGAAATTTGACAGATTGTGGTAGCTTGATGTGCTGGCGTCTGTACATAAACTCTGATTTTTAACGAGATTAGTTTTTTTTCTTTTAATAAGTTTTTGTTTTCAGAGTAGCACCCAAGGACTGGAAGACGAGATGTTGGTCGTCCGGCGACGAGATGGGCAGACGCCATCGTGGGCAAAACCTGGATGACGCTGGCTCAGGAGCGTGATGATTGGCACAAGAAAAGGGAGGCCTATGTCCAGCAGTGGGAAAAGTCGGGCTGAGGATGACGATGAGTAAATGAAGGTGGGTCAATGACCGCTATTGCCACGCTAAAATGCGACAATTATAGTAGAGTCTCGAACTCGTGACCTAGATCGTCCTAAGTTAATCGATGGCAACATATCGATAAAAACTAGTTATTGCTATAACAACAACATATCTCACTAATACGTCGATTCGGAAGTAAAAACACACACACTAGAAGACTAGACTTATTTCCTCAAATCACAAAAAACTGCATCTACGCGGTCAAATTACATTAACTAGCGGAACTCAGCAGACATGTTGGGTATCGATATCTGAACACGGTAAAATATATTAATAAAATGATTTGTTGTATTTTTTTAGGGTCAACGATCACTGGTAGTTTTGTTACTTGAAGTTTGACTTGAAAAAATCCGTTTTCTTTTGTTTTATCGTGTTTTGATATCGAAACCCATCAACCATCAACCAACCCATCTGTGAAGTTTACAAAAAAAAAAACCGAGTGTGCTTATGACCACACGATTGAAGTGAAACTTCAAACGTATTTGGCTATGAGAGGAAGAAAGAAAGAAAATGTGCGCGCGCACTGCTTTCTCTTGCTTATATACCCCACTCAACTCCCGTTCGCCTCGCCCGATCACACTTTTCGTAACGCTTACGTCAAGCGTTCGCTAGCTTACTCCCCAAGTCAAGCGTGCGTAAAGAAGTTTCACTTCAAAAAGATTTTGTAAACTGATATTTCAAGTCACAACACTAACTGCGGTCGAAGGCCCCATAAGAAAATCATCGTTTTTTTTTTTTTGTCATATTGAGATATCGATACACATCACGACTGCGGAGTTTCTCTAGCTAATTTAATTTGACTCTGTATATCCAAAATAGGTCTAAGTACATGCAGCTTAAAGCCATCCTGAAACGACCCTCCCAGTCACCTTCGACTTGCCTTTATCTCGGCCATAGCTTGGAGACGCTGATGGACTGACTTTAGCTGATCTAGGAGTACTAATCGAAGGCCTGGAAGGAGACCTCTCAGGGTCACTGGTATCCGGAGTTATGACAACAGTAGGAGGCTCTGACGACATCTTTTTATACTGAGATTCTAAGCTAGAAGCTGAAAGGATCTGTTCTGATTGCGAATGGATACTAGGAGTCGGTGTAATTGGCTTTTGAAGATTCGAGTCCTCTTCTTGAGTGATGTATAAGGTATTTGTTGGTGTATCCGGTTCTATGGTGATGACGTGGTCAGTGGTCTGGAATTCTGCTGGCGGGGGCAGTCGGCTGCCGTCGGCTGGGTCGAAATCTGGTGTGCTTGGCGCCGATGGCTCTTGGGACGAAGATTTCAGTGGACGAGTCTGTTCTGATCCACCTTCTGAACCTGTAGGAATAGAGAACATACATTTATTAAAAAAAACTACTTTTTGGATCAGAGTAGGTATTAGTAGTAAGCACTTGTTAGTCTTAAAGTAAATATATCTTTAAATCTAGCTACGCCCCGCGGTTTCACCCGCGTAAATGTCGATACCGTGGGAAAATCGGGATAAAAAGTAGCCTATATGTTAATTCAGGGTGTCAGCTACCTCCATGCAAAATTTTATCAAAATTGGTCTGGACCACGCTTCTTCACACTCAAACGGCTGGCCATTTGAGCGTGAAGAAGTAACAAATATATAAACACACACACACACATACACACCCCCTCACAAACTTTCGCCTTTATAATATTAGTGTGATCACTACCTAAAGAAAATACATACTCGTAAAATTTAAAATACTGTCCATAATAAAATCAAGTGACTAACAAAAAAAAAAAGAATGAAATAACATATTCAATGCATTGTAACTTTTTTTTTGGAATTGGCATCTCGCAGGTCAACCTAAGAGGTTGTCGTCTGCTTAACCGGTCTTGCCTGTGGGTGTCTCAATAAATTATGTCCTCCAGACAGGGACATTGTAAAATAGACATAGTAATGTTTTATAGTAAACATTGGGAGGCACAGGACGTGACGTAGGTAATAGAAATTTTAATGTTTTCGTTCAGTGCCGCAAATTTTAAGTAAACTAATAGTGTTTCTTTTTGTGTTCTTCGTAAAAGAGGAGTTTATTTATTAACGTTGAGTAATGTGTACCGTTTGCTTAAAACAACACATTCTTTTATAGCACTGTGCGACCTAAGCCCGCACTTAAGTCACGCTTTTGTGTGACTTAATTAGTTCATTTTTACACACAAAAGTGTGGCTTTTTAATAACCGACAAGAAATTTCAACGCAGGCGTTTCAGACCATGGTTACAGTTTGTGCACTGGTTAAAAATGTATCCAGTATAACCTACCAAATAATACTGATTAGTTAATTTAGGCCTTAATTCGGCGGCGGCGGCCAGTCAAGCGGCGCGCGTCGCCCATTGGCGACGAAACATTAGAAAATCAATTGTGTCTCATTAGCGGAGCTTGACAGATACCGGTACAAAACAAACCAACAAATACATACAATACACAAGTTTCGAGAATATTAAATAGATAACATTAATTAATTCATATTTAATTTATCCATCCGTCGATGGCGCAAAATTAATTAATAATATCATATTACAAGATGGCAGAAAATTCATCTTATTTATTAATTTTCTAAGGTCAAACCCTTGATTAACGTCAGTAATTGATTAAAGACATAATGGATACCAAATTGATAGAGCAATTTAATTTGATCACCTAATATCTGCCCGCGGCTTCATCCGCGTGATTTTTTTCATTGTGTTCGGCTCCTAAGAGTCGTAGCGTGATGTTTAATAACCTTCTTTGAAAAATGGGCTATGAAATCCAAAAAGAATTTTTCAAATCCGACTGGTACTTAGTTCCAGAGATTAACGCGTTCAAACAAAATAAATCTTGTAAAAAAAAAACTCTTCAGCTTTATTATTAGTACTAGCTTCTGCCCGCGACTTCATCCGCGTGAAATTTCTTTACCCTGTCACTTTGCATCGCCTGCCCGTTTCACTTAGCGTTCTTTATGACTTTTAACGTGATAACGTCTTATAAATCGATGAACGCCGGCTGCACGCACGAAATAGCATGACTCATTGTCACGTTCCGCCTGAGCCGAATGTGCAAGCGAGAGCGCGGAACAAGCGATAGAGAGGCACGATCGGATGTTTTCTTATGACGTTATCACGTAAAATTTTATCATTCGTAAACCGACTTTACAGGCAATCAAGGTTTTTTTTTTGGTCGGCTCCTAGGGGACCTCTTGATGTTAAGTAGCCTATAGCCTTCCTCAAGCATCGTGCTATCAATGAAAATATTTTTTAAATCTGACTGTAGTTCCAAAGATTACCGCGTTGAAACAAACAAACAAACTCTTTAGCTTTATGTACAACTATAGAATATAGATAACAATGTTCATTTGTATATTGCGAAGGCTTTTGAAATTAAGAGCATTCCTTTTAGCATCGTAACGGTTTGATGGAAATTAAACCTTTTGGAAGTTTAGGAATAGCACATTTAAGTGTTAATTCTAAATACAGGCTATATTTAGAATTAATATTAGGGGAATCTTATAGACAAATTAATTTTAGCGGGTTCGTAACAAATTTACTCTCACAGTCTACCTACAGCTTAATTTCCTTTGATTTTTCGTTTCTTACATAGTCAGAGTATAATGTTCCCACTTCAGAGACACACTTCTCCTCTACGTGAGAGGGAGTGGGCCGTAATCCACCACGCGGGCCCAGTGCGGTTTGGTAGATGTCACATGTTTTTGAATCCTTGGTTCTAGGACATGCCGATTTCCTCGCGATGTTTTTCTTCACCGTTTTGAGAGCAGTGGTGATGAAATAATTTACACAAAGTACCTAAAGCCTGCCTAGCCATTTCCCAACTATGTTGGCGTCAGCTTCCAGTCTAACCGGATGCAGCTGAATACCAGTATTTTTCATGGAGCGACTGCGAATATGACCTCGGCAACTCATATACTGGGTAACACGATACCCCTTGGTAAGACTGCTTGTCGGGATTGTAAATAATATTTTATTATTATGCAGTATGCCCACTGCAGTTGCTGACCATAGGCCACTCTTTTCTTGTGCCAATCCCCCCCCCTGTACCAGCCTCATCCAGGTTCCACCCGCGATGGTAACAATGTCGTCCGCCCATCTCGACGCCGGACGATAACTCGTCAAAATGTAGGGAAGAGCTGATTTTTTTTCGCAATTTCAGGTTTCGTCCCATAGTAAAAGTTGTTCATAATGATGATTACAATGACCCCTTAAAAGGATGCCCATGAATTCAATTTCACCCTGTATAATTACTCAAATACAAGTCGTTTAATTAGACTTCTTGTCGAAATTTTAAATATCAGAACGTTGCTGTAATAGTAACTGGTTTGCGAAAGCAGGCAGTCTCATTTAGTTGACAGTTGGGGACACGCCGCACCAACGAACACAAAGAAAATAGTTTGATTAATCAGTGTATTAAGGAATAGACTGTAACTAAATGAGGTGTTTGTAAAAGTAAGTTAGTGAGTTAATTTTGTTAGTTTGAGTTAGGCAAACTAGATCATTGGAGATTTACCTAAAACTCTGCTTTTACTGCGACACATTCATTTCTTGAAGTCGAGGTTTCTTTTTGTTCAGGCTGTAATTAAGTTGAAAGTTATCTAGTGTCAATTAAGTCATACCTTTTTTACTTTTATTCCGTTGATTAATCGTGACAATAGAGGTAGAATCATCATATACCTGCTCTGTATCCCATGGAGGTAAAATAAGTATAGAATAGAACTCTTATTATGTACACCATACAAATTACAGACATATATGTATATAGTAATTTTACAAAGGGTGGTCTTGTTGTTAAGAGCGATCTTTTAAAGATAACCTTTGGATGGAATAACAAGGGGACATAGGAGTAATTCACATAAAAAACCGGACACAATTATTTTATATTTTATTTTACTATTTTATGAAATAAAAGTCAATAATTCATCATAATTAGGCATTTATTTAAAAAGAAAACAATTAAAAAAAATTTAGAAATCTAAGAGAGTATTTACTCTTAAAACAGGATTTGTTTTCAAGAGGATAATCATGAGGAGACCGAATCAATCAGAATCACTGTCTCCGAGTTCACATGTGATTTGGTCCTCATCATCTTCGTCGTCGGAACTGTCACAATTCAATGTTTTCGTGAGAAGCATACTAATAGCTTCCTGGGAAAAAGACTTGCTTTTCTTCTTCCGTCTTATTCGGTTGCAGCTGATGAAGGGATCAGATGTCAGCAACAGCCTATTTAAAATATCTCTATTGCAGTCCACTCTTGAAAATTTTCTTGCAAAGTCTACGCGATATTTGCGGAAATGTTTGTTCCGGGCTTCAGCAGCCTCCTCTGATAGCTGTCCGATAGGTACAATGTGACTTGATATTACTTGAGCGCCATGCATCAGAATCTTGTGAACTGTAGGTGACATAGGATGCCAACCATACAGTTCCACGTACAGTTTGGCAGTTGTGTGAGCAAAGTCATCGAATTTCGCCGGATCAATATCATATCCGCTTGATATCACTTCAAGAATGATTTGGAACCTTTTTATCAAATCTATATTTATTCCAGTAATCCGAGATGAGCATTCAGGATTGTCAAAAAATCTTCTTGACGTATTTCCGTCGTTACTATTGCCGTAACCGACTTTGGGTATGTCAACAAGAAGGCCCATCTCTTCTTTGAAGCTTTTTTGTATTTTCTGTTTTGTTTCTTTCAAAACATTTTTGTCTTCTGCCGTTCGGGCTTGCCACTTCTGTAAGGGCGCTTTGTACGCCAGGTGCAACAATAGTTCGAAGAAACGAATTCTCGCGTGCAGAATGGAGAGTCCGAATTTCAGAGACTCTTCACAAACATTACTTCTTTCAAGTTTGTTGAAGTCCTTAGATGTCTGTCCACATATGTAGCATCTCATTGTTGAAGCCGTATCAGTCGCGGCATTGCACACCTTTCCATCGACCATTGTGAGCAAAATGGTGTGATTTATTTTTACGGAATCTTCCATACCAGTTGTTTCTTTGAGATTCCTTGCTTGTTCTTCAATATAGGTGATTTCTTCCTTTGTGATATCCTTTGTTTCGTGAATGAACCGAGCCCGGATAGGACGACAGAATCTCACTGAAGAAGGCACTGGATTTTGCCATACAAGTTTTCTTGTCTCTCCACTAATAGAAACAACCATTCTCACAGGTACAAGAGAACTTAAAAATATGTTGGCATCATCGTCGCCAGTGTTGGCAAATGTCTGCTTAAACTGTGTCTGGCTAGATCCATCACAGCCCCATTTTGATATTAAGGTAAGATGTTGTTTCTCAAACTCTGATAATGTTTCAATCACTTCTTTTAAATACTGAAGTAGTCGCAAAGCTGTATGGTCCAGCAAAGCTTGAAGTTCCACTTCAAAGCTAGTTTCAGTAACTTTTATGCTATCTTCGGCGGGATAACACTCCTTTTTCGCTTTTTGTAAAAGCGAATAGCAAGGATAAATTTCTTTTCGGCCACCTTGTATTAATTCCCACTGCCCTCTTGTAAAATTACCTTCTACAAATAACGCTAATGCTTCTTGTGGTGTGTATTTTCTCGCGATTGGTACTTCTTTAGCTGACCGTATTGCTTTTCGGAACTTTTTAGCTCTGGTAGGCGTTGACGTTATTTCTTTCATAATCTTAGACGCATCAACATTTCCCGAAGTACCTTGACTCACGCTTGCAGCGTACGTCAATTCCTTAACAGGTACCCGGTCCCGTAAATCTTTTGTTCTTCGACGCTTGCTTCGATCACACAATTCTCCGAATTCTTTTGTTCGTCGGCCTGCTTTGTGGGTCCAAGAAGGTAGTTCTAGTGATACATTAAGCCATTCCATATTGTTTTCTACGAATCTCTTATCAGTATTACGGGCTGCTGACCATCTTTGATGATGATGTTTTGAAACTGGTCTTGAAATATTTCAAAGAACGGGTAAGAACACTTGTTTCTTCGGGTGGACATGAAGTTAGTTGCGCAAGTCTTTCTTCCAACAACGAAAATTTTTCTTCAATCTTCTTTCCTTTGAACTCTTTGATAATAGTATAGAGCTCCATTCTGGTGATTTTTTTGACTCTTTCCGAAGGATCTATGACAAAAGAAAACAAAAAAATAAGCTTTGTCAGTATAATTATAATCTTCCCCATATTGTTTGAAGCACTATAAAAAATTATGGGGTACGTTGGGGGATCTTTTTATTCATGTTTCTACTTCCTTAGAGTCTACATTTTATGCCCACATAAAAATTTCGAGGCGACAAGGCGCGACGCATAAACAAAAACACTAATATATTTCAAATTTCTTAAAAAAAAAGTCAAAAAAGTGCCGCTGTTTATTGATGGCTATACAAGTAATAAATTTGGAAGAAACGTAGTAAAATAAACTTCAATCTATAGTACTAACCTTCTATATCCATGTCCGAATAGTTAGTCTCCTGTCGTTTGCTACACGAAGCCATTTTAGCACAGAAAACTGATAAACACAAACGAGAGCGCCGAGAACAAAGACACGCGTACAGTGAAAGAAGCGTCGAAGAACAAAAGATTTACGGGACCGGGTACCTGTTAAGGAATTGACGTACGCTGCAAGCGTGAGTCAAGGTACTTCGGGAAATGTTGATGCGTCTAAGATTATGAAAGAAATAACGTCAACGCCTACCAGAGCTAAAAAGTTCCGAAAAGCAATACGGTTCCGACTGACGTTGTGTGGCACTTGCGCGGGAGTTGAGGGTTGGGGGTCTGCCTTTTGATAAACCGGTTATCGTAGGAAAAGAAACATGTATTTTGGGTGCGGTTGGATTAACATCACTATATTCAATTTTGTCCGGTTTTTTATGTGTAATACTCCTATGTGGGATGGAGCGAAAAATACTGGTAGACTGTGGGTAATTGGTCTGTCTGTTATACAATAAATATAAATTATATATACTAATCTAAATAAATATATAACAGGATGGTGGCATTAAGTCCGTCTTTGTACCTTTTTGTGCGAAAAGATTAAATAAATAAATGGTCCTAATTGTGACGTCAATAAAAAAAAATTAGATTCCTCATACCTAGGGGTATCCGAAAATACCCCATGGTATGAGGAATCCATTCCGCGATTTTTGATAGTTTAGGAGATATGAATATTTTTAAAAGTTTTGGGAAATTCTTCAGGGACATGTTTAAAAATTTATAGCTTTTTTTCGACAAGCTCTTTTTATATGTTTTTTTTTTTTGCGATGGGACTATCATGCAATACCCTTTCATTTATCAAAAAAAAAAATATCTTCCTAACATTAGTGCAAGATACAATTTTTATTAACCGAAAGTGATAAATTTACATTAAGCTTTTACTGGATAACTAGTCGAGAAAGAGGTAAATGTTTACTTGTATAATATAATTATCTATTGTAAAGTCACGTTACCTTTGTCCTCAATATCGGCTTCGACTTGTATTTCGGTTTCATTCAGTCCTTCGTCATCGTTTTCAGTTTCAGGGATCGGTGTCCTGCTACGGAATGTTCGACCTGAAGGAAAAACAATTAGTGAAAAATTGCTTTAAAAAACTCTAAGAAGAAATAACGAGGTACCTAGAGATCAAAGGTCTCTTCTGGCTTTCGCTTAAGTTCTAGTTAACTTTTTGTTCTGCGGGGTAATTGCGTAACACAATATCAGTAGGAATGGCTTTAATTTTGACAGTTCTACAACATTAATTGCGTTATTTACGTTGTTGAGTAGACAAATTTTTCGAGCATATGAAGCAATGGATTAGCAATATCTTTCAAAATCATTCAGATTATGATTGACTAGCTGCGCCCCGCGGTTTCACCCGCATAAGACTCGATCCCGTGGGAATATCGGGATAAAAACTATCCTATGTCCTTTTCCGGGACTCTATCTATATCTATACCAAATTTCATCTAAATCGGTTCATTGGTTTAGGCGTGAAGAAGTAAAAAACATATAAACACACACACACACACACTCACAAACTTTCGCCTTTATAATATTAGTGTGATAGTGTGTTACACAATTAGGGAGCTGGTAAATACAAATCAAATTCTTTTCTCTAGCTCAATTTTTCTGATGGACACTGAGAAACAATGTCATTATCCATACTTAATATTATAAATGCGAAAGTGTAAGTGTGTCTGTCTGTTACCTCTTTACGCTTAAACCGCTGAACAGATTTAGATGAAATTTGGAATAGAGATAGTTTGAGTCCCTAAAAAGACATAGGATAGTTTTTATCCTGATATTCCCACGGGAAACTTATGCAACACAACGTACAAGTTTGTTGACTATACCTACTTACCTTGTTTGTGAGTTCAATTCGCAATTACCTATTGAAATAATTGAATTGGCTAGATCGATTATGTAAATAATTCATCATCATAATAATTTATCATTCGTACCTAATTGAATTGGAAGTTTGTGTAAACCTATGCATTTCATATTAGATTCTAATAATCAGGGAAAATAGATTCGCAAAATTTTGATTGATTGCAAATTGGTTTTAGATTTTGTAGCTACTCGTATAATGACCAACATTTAATTATATGTCGTTAAAAGACAGGGCTAAGCGCATTTACTTTTTTTAACAAGTAGGTAATTAACGCTTTATTTTTAACTCTAAATAAAAAACGGCCAAATGAGAGCCAGACTCGCACACAAAGGGTTAATTAAGTTCAAGCTAAAGTTGGCAGCCTTTGAATACGGAACCCTAATAACAGCGTAGTCTGATGCTCAGAATACCTACTTACCTCCTTAAAACACGCTACAGTGTGCTTTTTTATTATGCTTGTAGGTAAATTAAAAATGAATGAATGTGCAACGGTATAGGAATTGTGGGGGCATTGAAAATTAACTTGTTTTCATATGAAGAAGACCTTGAACTTTGACCTTCAATATCTCCGTAACAAGAAAGTTCCCAGGTATGGTCCAGTACAAAAACAGAGGGGCAATTCTCGAAATTTTAAGAACGTTCACATTCTGATCTCAGTGTCAATCTGTCAAAAATACCTCTAATTTCCCGACATTTTGACAAGTTTTTGACATTTGTTTGTCGCCGAGATGAGACTGCGACTAGATTTTGAGCGTTTTAAATTACGAGAATTGGCCTATATAATATATGTCTCTCGGCTTCATTAAGCGTCTTTTTAAAACCCTTATAAAAATAAGGTAACCATCAAATCTTACCACTGCATCTTCTACAGCTGTCCTTTTCCCTCTTCTTCGGCGCATCAAATACCTCGTCCTCAATGCTGAACTCCGAGAGTCTCCGGCCCTTCTTCTCTCTCTCGTTGAAGTCTGACTTGATCTTGCTCCTCATGAACTTCGCGTAAGCTACCCTGGTGCATGGAGACACTCCGGATAGTTGCGGGTTGTATTCTGAAAGGAAAAAAATGATTTAGATCATAGCTTATTGGATACTACTTCTTTTTTGAGGGTCTTTCGTGTCATGTCATCCATCATACATTAAAGTTTCGTAATTCAAATTTTTGATTTTCAGCAGTGAAAATAAATTGGATAATTTAAAAAAAAAACAAGACTTAACCGGTCAAGCGTCGCGGTTCGCAGATCGGCGACGAACGATAGAAAATCAATTGCGTCTCATTAGCGGCGCTTGACAGATTATAATCACTTCTACCTCATTATGGATTGTCGGCAACATCGAAAAAAGCGTAAGAAATAGGGGGAGACCTTTGCCCAAAAGTGGGACACCATGGGCAAATAAAAAAAAAGACGGGTTGCACTCCGGGAGTGCCGGCAGAAGCGAAAACTTGAATATTAACGTTGAATAATTGATTTATTTCAACTAAGTTTTTTTCACTATTTCTGCGTCACTTTTTTCATTAATCGATGCACTTTGTTCAATTTCCATTTTTTTGAAACACTTTATATACACGAATTTTACGAATACACAGACGGTCGAGCTATCAGCTGTCCATCCACGTCCGAGTCCGCGTCCGCGTCCACCATCACCATCACATCACATCACATCACATCACCATCGCCATCGCCATCACCATCGCCATCGCCATCGCCATCACCATCGCCATCACCATCACCATCCATCCATTATCGTGTCTCACTTGGTTCACTTCGGTTGGCGCCGCCGTAGAAAGAGATGGGGGGGGGGGGAATCTCTCCTGACGGTCACGTGTCCTGACGCGACGCCCTGACGCGAGTTTAACATTTTTTACCCATTACAAAAAGTGTTCAACGCCGCTTTCAAAAAACTATGTGTAACTTGTTCCAAATAATATGAAAATCCCTCCAAAATTTGTTTACGAATGTTAGCCCTTGCTTTATGATTCCCAACAACCACATGCGTCTCGAAAAACCATTACGAAAACAAAGGAAAGCCATCTGCGGCTATCTATGGCAGAAAAACTTCCTCGTTTTCCGTCAAATAAAAAGGAACTTCATACAATCAAACCCATTTGAACTAAAACATGAATAGTTGCTAGAACTAATCAATGATTATGTTGGCCTTTTATTATTTTATAAGTATAGTATTTCAGCGGGGTTAACAGTTGTCTACCAGCAGTGTACAGTCACGAGCACCAATATGTCAACACTTGGCAATTTTCAATTGGGATTTTTTCGTGAAATAACGAATGCAACGTTGAAATACGACACTTAACATAAACGTATGGGTTCGAAAATACTATGTTCGTAAGAACATAAAATTTCATTCAAAAATAAAGGAGAAATTCGCCTTTGAATAAAGCCAAGTGTATACATACTTATAGACGTGACTGTACATACTAGTCACGAAATTGGAATCACCTCCATTTTATACAGGTAGAGGGTAAGGTTTGTTTGGAGTTATTTTGGGAATCCTGAAATCCTAAGATGAACTTTTAATATTTAATTTTATGTTCGGTAGGTTTAGTTAAAACTTTCAACCTAAGTATACATAGGTACAGACGCCAGCACATCAAGCTACTACAACCTGTCAAATTTTGTTAATACATTTTCAACTTTATTGCTAAGGCAAAATGTTCAAAGTTGATTGGGAAAATTTGACAGTTTCGGGTAGGTTGATATGCTGGCGTCTGTACATCGACGTCAAGTCATCGATCAAGTTATGAGACCAATACGACCTTGACACAAGTAGATGCTGCTTAGTGCTTATGTAAAAATGCCTGTTTGTTATTAGATTCTACAAAAATAGGGATCCCTTCTTTTCGCATAATGTTCTTTGTCCTAATATACTTCGGCATAACGATTTTGGCACAATTTGTTTTGGCATAATAATACTTCGGCATAATTTTTTTAGGCATAGATACATTTTATGTTGGCATAATCATCTTAAAGACTAATTTGTTTTGGCATAAATTTGATTCGCATAATACTAAACGACGTCAGGGGCACCCCGAGGTTCGGTTTGGTTAGGTTCCTTTAAACCCTGCAGACAGAAATAGGAGCCTCCGTCGACCTGACGTCGTTAGAAATAAAACGCTCATGCTAAATTTTATGCTTTAGAATGTTATGCTTAATCATTATTACGACTAGAGAAATTATGCTTAAAAAAATTATGCGTAAGCTGTTATGCGTAATATATTATGCGAAAATATAATTATGCCAAACAAAATTATGCTAAGTTATATTAGGTCTTAACATTTTGTGCAAATGGATAGGGAACCACAAAAATAAATTTACGTCAGTTCAGTTTAACACAAATCTCTTTAAGCTTTGCACCATACCTAATAGTTTCTGCGGGTCAATAGTCCTGGCAGCCATGTTCTCCAGGATGTGAGCCCTGAGGGACTGCCGGCTTCTCCTGGTCTCTGCTTCAGCAGTGGTGCCTATAGGATCCTTGCGAATGGTGTTAGTCCGGACCAGGGCGTTCCAGTCGCGTTTTTTGCTGTAACATATGAATCATTGTTGGAAGGCCTCCCACAAGGCGGACCGACGACCTTGTGAAGGTCAAGGAACTCGTTGGATGCGAGAAGCACAAAACTGGTCGAAGTGGAGGTGCTTGGGGGAGGCCCATGTCCAGCAGTGGACGTCTTTCGGTGGAAATGATGATGATGATGAATCATTGTAGTATACAGTTTAAGGAATTTATGAAAGATTTCCCATTGGATAACATTACAAAATTCCACACAAACTTTTATCCCCATTGAACCCCTTTAGGGGGTGACTTTTCAAAAACCCTTTCTTAGGGGCCGTCTCCACGAGCGAGAGAATCGAAGATATCGCCGCGATTCCCTCGCTCGTGGAGACGGCCCCTTAGTACTCAATTTCGTTATATGTATAGGTAACTCTTGAGCAAAATTTCATGCTAATAGACCTAGAAGTTTAGGCTGCGTGTTGTCTGTCAGTAATAATGAATTTAAGATTTTTATTATGTACAGACGCCAGCACATCAAGCTACCCGAAGCTGTAAAATTTTCCCAGTCAGCTTTGAACCTTATGCTTTAGCGATAAAGTTGAAAATCCATTAAAGAAAGGAGACGGCGAGTTCTGGGCCCAGCAGTTAACTAGTTGAAATGGGTATTAAAAAAACCGTTATATTTTTCTAAAGGTAATCACCAAATACAGTACCATGTTTCTATCTAGGAAGCGAGAAAAGTTAAATTAAGTTATAAAACTAAATAATCGATTAAGTACATGCCTGAATTCTAAGTAATCGATAGTGAATAAATCGGTAAAATCTCAGAATATGTATGAAAATCGAGTGACAAATGCTTATCAATCTTTTCGTGGAATTGATTCATAGCGAATCGAGTGAATCCTGTAATTTTTCTTCTGTTAGCAACATTGGTCACTCAGTATCTGTGCTGTCACCGACTGACAGATGACAGGTAGAAAAAAACCATGCCGGCACCTATAAAAAAGTACTCTGTGACCGGCACTCGTTCGTTTTCTTTCGTTGTGAGTGCGCACGTATTTTCCATGTTTTATTGAATATCCCACGACCTTGGCTTTGTATATTATAAAGGACTATTCGACGGATCTTGCTACTTTGAATTACCTGGCTCTCTATTTTGGACAACTGATTACGCCTATCGTTCGGATATTGACGACATGGATCGCTGTGTGAATTGTACCATTGCGACTGGTCGCAGTAACTCTATTGGCAGAAGAGTCTTGGACGATGAGGCGATTTTATAACTTATTCATCAGTGGCGTGAATATCAGCCTGTAAGTACCTATTTAAAACGAGCTTTTAGCCTATCAAGCGAACAAAACCAGACTTATGTACCTACTGTTTACGGCCTCCAGCGTCATGTCTGTCGGCTGTCTTTTTGTTGGATAGCATATATTAAAACAATACTTACTTAATACCTAATTACTTGATTAATTAGCCATATGAATCTATGGAACACTCATAAAAAAGGTGTAAGTAACCGTCAAGTCCCGATGGGACCGATTCGGTTCCAAGCTTTGCTGCTTTGAGGTATTGACTGTTATTGGGGCCATTTCGGTCTCGGCTGGGACGTAGCGATTTAGTTAAACATGCATTAGGATTAGGTACATGTAATGAAGCTTGATTATGGTTGAACAAGATTCAAATAGTTAATTTTTTTCAGGTTACCAGTGAAAACTATGTATGCCAAGCATGTTGGAACTTGGCCCAAGATGATTGTGGTTCTTGGGAGACGTCCGATTGAAGCCTTTTTAGATGATATTCTTATAATTATTGAAGACGAATAATAAATATTTTATACATATATTGGTGTTTTATTTTACTTTCTATTCTCCCTTTTTTAAAACGTACCTACTGCTTCTAAGTGCAGGATATTGGTATCCTGCACTTAGAAGCAGTAGGTACGTTTCTCTCGAAGACATGTCTCTTCTCGAAGACATGTCTCTACATCCAAATGTAGAGACATGTATTCGACTGTAGCGACTGTCGTGCCAAACGTGTCAGGATCTTCAACACGTCACACATGGAGGCTCTCTACTTGCACTCCATGCATAAAATCATTATACAGCCAAAACCATTCAAAAATATTTCGCAAATTACATAAAAAAACTACAATGTTATAATGTAACCTCACTTTTACTATATTTCATATATAACCTCACTTTTACAATATTTCATATAACTTGATTCCTGGATAGCCAAATTTCACCAAATTTTCAGTGAGGCCTTGTTATTATATCCACTTACAAATAAGGCTAGTTTGATTGAGTTAACACCTGGGCCCAGGAAACTATGTAGTCTTTCCCTTCTCCTTTGACAGATTGTAGCAGCTTGATGTGCTGTCGTCTGTACCTACCTAGATTTTAATATACAGGGTGGAAGGGCATAAACGCGCAAAACCTGTTACCATGTGTTCAGTACGTGATCCTCAACCCTTTTTCGTCGGTTATAAAAAACTAGCAGCCCGCCCTAGCTTCGCACGGGTGCAACTTTTTTTTTCATACAAACCTTGTCCTAGCAATACCGAACACAACAAAAAAAAAAAAAAATTAAGTATCTAATTTGGTGCCGACTGCACCAAATTGGATACTTAATTTTTTTTTTCGGAAGTTATGTGCGTACCTACATTTCGGTGATTTTACAAGCTTTTATTTATTATTTATACCTATAGAAGAAAAAGCTGCACCATACATTTTGACCGCAATACCTATTGCCGTTTTGCTATAAAACGGCAGTTTTTTTTTTTTAATTGGCTTTAGCTTTTTACGCTAGGGGTCTATGGGGAACCATGTGCTTAATTCATGGATTCAGTTTGCGTGGCTTCACCACCACCCTGTATTAGTAGATGTTCAGGAGTTCAGTGATGTAAGAATTCCGGAATGCAAGGTTTTATGGTTTACTCTGCTCGGATTCCATAAAGAACCCATTATTCATTAATAATCAGGGGAAAAGTGATGGTGTTATGACACTCATTATTTAATTAAATCCTTCAATGCGGCATTCATAACATGCGTTGTGCAAATTAAACCTGGAAGGCGTGTTATTTTCAAGGCCGATAATATTAAAAAATAAAGCTATGACAGTGGCAGCCTTGACAGTTCATCCACCAAAAATATTGTAGGTACCTACTATTCGCATCTGCTACATTTGCTCGACGAACAGCTAAAACAATTATTTTATCACTGGTATTTTATTTTAACATTTGGGCGGCAAACTGAATGTTCAAACTCAAATAGAAAATATTTTATTTCACATTTATCTACATGGGCACTTATAAAACGTCCGACCCCTCGTCCTAACCAAAAGGATTGGTCGCGCGAATACGCGATTGCAGTGCGAACTGCGCGAACACTCAACGGTTGCGTTCAAATGTCACTCATTTGTTCGGGGAACCAGCGCCCTCTGTCGACGCGACCACAAGCTAGGGTCGCGTACTCGCGCGACTAATAATTTTGATTGGAACTTGGGGTTGAGGTGCTCAGTGCCAATTGGTCGTTTCCTATTGAGAAGAGACGAAAAAACCCACGGTTACTCTTTTAAAGTTTAAAGTATGAAAAGAAAGTCGTGATTAATAGCTTACCTGTCAGTACTTCCTCTCCTGACAATAGCTTTAGCGATCTGACTGAACACATCCTTAGGTTTGTTCTCCTTGGATATAACGTCTTTTATGATACCTTCCACTATGCCAATGTGGAAGTCCTTCAGGATTCTTCTCTCCATCACTTTGCCCTTCTTACCAGCGACTACAACAAATGGAATTTAAATTAATGCTTTACTTGGTGAGATTATTAAAATATTATTTAAATGGTGTTGTTGAGAGCTCCTCTCAAGTGAGTGAGGGGTACGGCTTCCGGTGCCACATCAGTCAGCTGTTGCATGCCTCCACGTACTTTTGCTTTTTTGAACCAATGTCCAGAAATAAACACTTTTTATTATTTAGTATCTTACCCGTAGCATCCTGCATGCTAACCCTGGGCGTCTTCATCCCATTATTATGCAATATATCGATCAGCTCGTATCGCAGCGTAGAGATGTCTTGTCTGATCTCCATGACGTCATCCTCTGTTACTCCTGTCTCGTCTCTGGCCCTCTGTTCTGCTGTGACGTATCTTCGGACTAGCACTCTCATGACAGCTTCGTGTTCCTGTCGGGCTTTCTCACGGGATTTGTTCTGGGGAAGAGTGATTTGAGTATTCAGGAAACTTATGAAGGAATCTAATAGTAGGTGATATTTTGTTAACAAAGCTTAATGATAAAGTTCTAACGAAACACAATAGAAGTCGTATACATGTAGCGTCTTTTGCGTTCAAAAGGCATCCATAATATTATGTTCCTTCTTCATCGCCGTCCATGATCACAATCAGAATCAACGATTAAATTGCTCAAGAACTAAAAACCTGTTGATATTAGTTCATGATCGAATCACGTAGACAGCTTTACAATGTATACTAATTTTAAATTCCCAGCAGCGAATCGTTATAGGCTGATTATATATCCACTAGCGTCTGCCCGCGACTTCCTCCGCGTGAAATTTCACCCTTCCCACATTCACCCTCTTAGAGGTGGGATTTCGATAAACCCTTTCTTAGTGGATACCTACTCTTCACAAAGAACACTCCCTCCAAATTTCAAGTCTCTAGGACCAGCGGTTTAGGCTGTGCGTTAATATATCAGTCAGTCAGGACTTTGAATTTTATAATATATACATATATTGTTCAGTTTGTTTCTTACGGGATTCTCACAATCATGTCAATCTTAAACAAGAAACTGAAAAATACAAATTAAGACACATCTTACAATAATCGACCCCCGATCCCTGTTATAGCAGCATCGTTTGATCCAGCACGTGAAATGCTTGGGGGTAGGGATGATGTTGAAGGGGGGTGGCACGGTGTCCCCGTCTTCAAAATAAGACATCCACAAGTTGCTGCGGGCGAATTTCCACTCCGTGTCGGCACGTTCCTGAGAAATAAATACAATATAGTTCCATGTTTCGTAAAAGATTCCTTTGTAAAGGTTCTTTTGATAGGTGGAAATATCTAATAATAATTAGAAAGAAAAGAAAAATAAATACATATGTAAAACTCCGTTTCTTGGTGGCAACCTTTTAAAATCTATATATACATATAATAAAATCGTAGGAAAGTCAAAACGGTACATTGAATATTTTTTTAAAAGAATACTTGGGGCGTGATCTACAATCGATATCGAAGCCAAAAATATAGTTTTTAGAATTTTTGTCTGTTTGTCTGTTTGTCTATATGTCCGGGATAAACTCAAAAAGTACTGCATGGATTTACTTCAAATTTTGCATGAATATTACTAAGAGGTCGGGTCAACATATAGGCTACATATTATCACGCTATCACCTATGGGGGAGGAGCTGTGAATCTTTATTTTTCTTACGCATTCTGTGACAGCGTGTAATCTAACGACGCATATTTAAATGTTGTTTTTCAGTAAGCCATGCTATTATCTAGCTTTACACTATAAAAACTACGCCATTTAAGTAACTTGGGCGGAAAAAACATAGTTTAATGAATTTTAGTAGTATAAAGAAAATTTTGAAGCAGCGCCATCTATGAGATTTCATAAAAATCAAATCAAGTTACATGTTGACACTTTTTGGAATTTAATAATTTAAATTTGATCATGTTGGCGAGGTTAGTAGTTAGTTATTCTTAAAATTCATAGATGGCAATTTGCATTTTCTTCATAAAAGTTGTATCGTATAGTTCGTTTTGACAAATTCAAGTTCCAACAAAACCCTTAAAATCTTGAGCAGAGTTGAGGACGACAATTAAAAAAAAAATGCGGTGTTAAGTATTACAAAAAAGTGGTGTTTCTACTGGAGACGAAGTCGGAGTAACTGATGAACGCGTGCTGAACACCTGTCTCAGTTCACTTCAAGATGTGGTCATTTCTATCGGCGGCAATCCACTGATCGAATACGGGTTACCAGCTCCCCAATCATCACCGCATCAAGACCGTGTAAATCGGGAGTATAACGCTGAGACAAATTACGATCCGGGCGAAATGACCATGTCGCTTTGTTCTCTTCAGAGCAAAAACAAATTTATGACACCGTCCTTGAAAGCGTTGGGAAAAAACCAGGGTCAAATGTTTTTCTTGGAATGCGTCTGGTGGAACAGGAAAAACATTTGTTACCACTTGCATACTTGCAGAGGTCAGCAGGCAAGGCAAAATTGCTATTGCTGTAGCGTCGTCGGGAATCGCTGCCACACTGCTTCCGAGTGGCAAGACAGCACATGCCATGTTTAAAATTCCTATCGATTTAGAGAGCGCCGAAACGCCTGTTTGTGGTGTGTCACGTAACAGCAATAAGGGACACGTGCTCAAGGATTGCTCTTTGATCGTATGGGATGAGTGTACGATGGCCAATAGGAAGGCAGTTGAGGCCGTGGACGGAACGAACATTTGATGCGTCGTATCACAGCTGTTCTGTTCAGTGGCGATTTCCGGCAAACGCATCCCGTGGTGACACGGGGATCGAGGGCTGACGAGGTGAATGCTTCGTTGAAACTATCTTCGTTGTGGTCACGAGTTCGTACGCTGCGCTTGACCATTAATATGAGAGCTCGGCTCGGCGGCAATGCACGTGCTAAAGAATTCTCCAATGTCCTTCTAAGTCTTGGCGAAGGCACTCTACCAGAAGAGAGAGGTGGACAGGTGGTGCTTCCAGAGTCTCTCGGTAGAGTGGTATCCAGCTTAGAAGAACTCATTTGCTGTGTGTACGGGGACATCAGTCGTATACTGCACCTGCAGAATTCTTGGGTGTGTGAGCGGGCCATTTTGACGTCCAAAAATGATCAGGCTGCAGCAATTAACGAATGCATTCTCTCGGAAATTGAGGGGAATGAAGTGGTCTACACCTCGATAAACACTGTTGTCGAGCAAGATGACGCCACACATTATCCCGTGGAATTTCTGAACTCCCCCTGTCAGCAAGTGGACTTCCAGCGCATACCATCAAGCTGAAGGTCGGTGTCCCGATTATGCTTCTTCGGAACCTATCTCCTCTGAAGTTGTGTAACGGGACCCACCCTAAAGTCATTTCGCTCTACAGACACACCATTGAGGCGGAAATTCTTACGGGTTGTGGCGTTGGCGAGGCAGTATTTATACCACGCATTCCCCTCATACCTCATATCTTCCCGTTCCAGTTCAAGCGCGTACAGTTCCCCGTGAGTGTTTGCTTCGCGATAACCATCAATAGAGGCAGACACTGAGGGCAGCGGGTGTCGACCTCAGGACGAGTTGCTTCTCACACGGACAACTGTACGTCGCTTGCTCCCGCGTCACCAGTCCTGACTCTCTTTACATTTTGGCTCCTGGCAGCATAACTACCAACGTTGTTTATAGGGAAGTGTTTTAAGGTATGATGCCTTTGTACGTATTTTTACTCTTTTGTGTCCTGGAATGTATTCCTGCATTGTTTTCTCTATTTCCTTCAGTCACATCCCCCACACCACACTGAACTCAGCAGGACTCCCATATAACTCTCTTCACTTGCTTCGCTTGCAAAAAAAACTTATATTTTAATGCTATTTTAAAAGTTGTTTACTTATAATGCTATAGCGACACTGGCATCTTAGGTATTTTTGGTGCTGTAGAGCCTTCAGGCAGACGACGTCGCGGGCAGCAGCTAGTAATGAATAAAAGGATATGAAAATATTTTCACAAACATCAGTACCATAACTGCGTAACAATCCGAAAGATTTTCAAAGAAATTGCTTGTTCATTGCTACATATGTTTGAAAAATTCGTCTGCTCAACAACGCAAATAACGTAATGAATGTTGTTGAATTGTCAAAATGAAACGATTTGCCATTGTTACGCAATTACCCCGCTGGAAATTTTGATCACAATTCTGGCAATGATTGCCACCTAATACCTGTTCTGCGCCTAGGGCTGTGGCAGAAATCTTTTGGAGGAGTCATCCCTTTTCTATCCCTATCGTCTTTCACACAATTAATGCACCGTTTTTTTGGTCTTCCTCTAATCTTATAACATTCATACTCAAAACTTTCCTCACGAAGTGTTCCTCATTTCTTCGCATCACATTTCAACTGATACGGTGATTAATAAATAACACCTAGTTTTAAGAAGACAGTTTCTTGGGGATGCAAATTCTACATATAAGAGTTCTAACTTACCGAAATAATCTGATAAGAGTTGGACATCATAGCAATCAGCATGTTCAGGAGTACGATAATATTGATCACAGAGTAAGAACCGAAGGTCAGCAGTGCCCAGAATCTGGTGAAACTCTTGATACCAGTCAGCTCGAAGGTGGTAAGGTCTACAAGGCCGAAAGATGCCCAGAATAGAGACTGGGATGTTTCGAATAAGCTGGAAAGAATCATAGATGTTAGGAGGCTGATTGATGATTTAGGAATTAATGAAGATGAAATTCTGGGTAGGCAAGATAATGAGAGCAGTGGTGGCCCAGTGGTAACGGCCGCGACTTACGAGTTGTAGGTCGTAGGTTCGAACCCAGACAGGCGCTTTACTTTGTGTAAATTATTTCATCACCACTGCTCTCAAAACGGTGAAGGAAAACATCGTGAGGAAACCGGCATGTCCTAGAACCAAAAATTCGAAGACATGCGGTATCTGCCAACCCGCACTGGGCCCGCGTGGTGGATTACAGCCCACTCCCTCTCACTGAGAGGAGGCCTGTGTCCCAGCAGTGGAAACATTATAGGCTGATTATGAAAGATAATGAAACTATCGAAATATGATGTCATTCCAGTGATTTTTTGTCAGAATTGACAATCAAAATAAGGTATCTGTAGATGTTCGGATTTATAACAGTCAATGTTATCTAGAAAAACTTTAATAAATACCCTAAAACCTAACATTGTAAGACTTACTTTGCATATCGTCTCCAAATCGTACAAGCTCGTTCTTGACCATCAAAATCGGGAATACCATTCGGAAGATGATAGCATTTATTCTTCTCCAGCTCAGCGTAGTACCACATCAGTTGGTTTAAACCTGTATCAAGATAGAGTTAAATCTTACATTACTGACACTACCCTGCCGTGAATATGACACATTAGGTTTTTAGAAAAAGTTCGTTTTTGCACATCTTTATCTGTGCCACTCATAGTATGTACTCAATAGCTTCTGCCCGCGACTTCGTCCGCGTGAAATTTCACCCTCCCCCATTCACCCTCGTAGGGTAGAATTTCGAAAAACCCTATCTTAGTGGGTACCTACTCTTCACAAAGAACACACCCTCCAAATTTCATATCTCTAGGACCAGCGGTTTAGGCTGTGCGTTGATATATCAGTCAGTCAGGACTTTGAATTTTATATACAGGGTCCCATTAAAATAGCCGGACAAATTTTAACGAAGCGCTCAGTATGTCTAACCAAGGATATTCAAGCAAAAAAAAAAAAAAACACTGATTAAAGTGATTTTATTTTGACTTAATAAATTGCCGGCACATTAGTGTATTTTCGTTAGCTGAGTATTTTTCTTGTAAGTATCTAATGCGTTTTTCTTATATATTTTTTTACCATCGTCCTTATTTTGGTGGTCTGAATGATTTCTAAAACTTTGTCCATTTGTTTTAATGGGACCTTATTTATAGATAAACAGCAAATATCAGAAATGTAGGGTTATATTTTAGGGTGTGGTACAGACCATCAAAATGAGCAAATTTTTCCATGGGACCAACAACGTAATCGCAATCCCGAAACATGTTGGTCCCATGGAAAAAACTTGTTCAGTTTGATGGTTTACTGTACCACACCCTTAAAAATATGACCCTAACGTTTCTGATGCACGCTGTGAGACAGTCTCTTTTTCAAATTTGATTCGCCATATTTACAGCAACGAATAACGTATGGTAGTGGGTATGGTATTGCTCTAGCTAAGAATCGAACTCATAGATTTTGAAAAAATAACACAGCCTGTGTTATTGGTATATTATTATAGCAAACGACAAAGTAAAGGAAAATTAAAGTGGACTCCTGGCCACGGGGCTCCTATCAGAAACTTTTCATATAAATCGGTGTTCTCTCATTATGCCGCACCTACTCAGCCATCAACTTTTCGCCCTGCATATGCTTGCTCAAAAACCTTTTGGGCTCCCCACCAGTACTGTAAATCCTTTAGTCACATAAAAAAAAAAGATTTTATACTCACCACATCCAAAAGCAAAAAGCACCAACATATAAACGAAGAAAAATTTCAGGATATCCAGAATCATTCTTCCCAGAGAGACCTGCAGAGGTCCAAGGTATGGATTGATGGAGAAGATATGGACCAGCTTGAGGAAGGAGAAGATCATGCCGGCTGCGAAGGCACCTTCTGATAGCAGCATGGGGTCGTAGGAGTCCCATCGTTCCCGAGGATACCAGGGGTCGGTGCCAGTGCTGTAGTCGCGCTAAAAGGTGACAAAATATTTAATATGGAGCAGCTAAAGTAAGATCTACAGCTACCTTAATATACAGGGTGTTAGAGAGAATGACGCACAAACTGTTAAAAAAAAATCCTGTTTTATACAAAATTGCAATAATGGTCAAAATGTATGGAGCAACAGATTCTTTTAAAAATAAACATTCTGTGGGGCTTTGGAATCACGTGTTGAATTCATGATAGCAATTTACGCGTCGATTCCCTAACGTCGTGTATAGCTGAGAACGCGTTCGATCTCGTGATAATGTAAAATATCGTGGTTACCCAAAGCGTGTAACAGGGATCAATGGACTATGGAGATTAATCAGAACTCAAAGAGGTATAGTTATATCATTATATGAAATTGTATACTACAGATAATAAAGAACGAATTATAGAATCTCCTTGGCAATTAAAAACACTTGGAGTAGGTCACCTTTTATTTGGGAACAAGTTACTGCACACAACACCCATGGGTTCTTATTTTATTCATTAATGGGAATAATATTATGATAATTCCAATTAATTATTACAAGAAATATTACAATTTGTAAAAATTGCCGAAATGGGAGCCCCCATTTCGGCAGTTTTGTTTCAATTATGGGCCAATTTAGCCGGCATGCGTAAATTTTATTCCACGGATAAAAGATTGACTTTAGTATAATCAACCCTGAATCGGGCAAAAAGTTTTCATACTGAGAAGAGCAATAATAAAGTCGTTTCCATGACAATCAAGTCCGACATTGAGTGTGAGAGTCAAAACGAAACCGTAAAAAAACGAAACGTAGGGTGAATCTACGATTTAAATCTTTGCATAACAGAAATCAAAACGGTAGCAGCCTACTAACTAATAAACTTATAACTAACTTAAACTTTTCAACGGCTACAGTCAAAACTACGTACCTGAACAATATACCAAGAGGAGAATCGCAAGCTAATCCAGGCGATGTAAAAAGCGTTCGTGATGAAATCGACGATGTTCCACAGATCACTTATGTATTCTGTTATTCCTCCCGTCCATAGGGATCTTATTTCTGCCCAAATCAAACCTGCAAGAAGGATATTGTCAGTTTTCGTGTCATCGTCTTCCTTTCCCAATTTATTTGGGGTCGTAGTATCCTAATCTACGTACACCTGACTGCTGGCTTGTTAGTCGCCTAGCGTGTATTTAAGGATGTTAAATCGCTAGACTCTAGGCGCTTAGCAAGGCGTGTCAGTGCGAACGTTACCTTAGTCTTTTTATTGTACACATCTCTCTCTAAGCCCTCGAAGAGCTTAGAGAGAGATGTGTCCACGAGCGATTTTTTATCGCACACTGGATTTTCAACGCCCTGTTTAACGTATTTTTGAAGTGAAACTTGAGCTGGCGAACGCGTGACGTAAGCGTAAGCGCAAGAGAAAGCAGTGCGCGCGCACATTTTCTTTCTCTCTTCCTCTCATAGCCAAATACGTTTAAAGTTTCACTTCAGTCGCGTGGTCATAAGCACACTCGGTTTTTTTTTTTGACGCGCTGAGATGTACTCCGTTGGATTTTCAATGCACGGCTCGACAGCGAGAGTCAGAAATCTCTCGTGCATACGCGGACTTACAGCCGTCACACAGTTTAATAAAATTGGTTGCGAGTTAAAAAGGGTGTACTTTAAATTGAAATGGATATTTAGCAAGCGATATTGAAATAAATGTGAATATTATGCAGTCTACCGGTAATGCCCGGGCAGAACCTAGAGGGTGGTTTTTAGGTTAATGGAAATATTACTAAATGCACTTTTAGCTCTGCATAGAGACTGATAATAAAGATAAGCTGAATTTATTGCTATCAAAGTGTGCACGGTTTCCGTGTTTTGTGTTATAAAGAAGTGAGAATCAAAAATAATATTGGAGTCAATAGTAAGAACAAAATTAAAATCGCTAATTAATATTTTAAATAGGTAAAATGTGTGAGTTTGTATGTAGGGGTATATCTCCGGATCTTCTGATCCGATTCCGATAATTCTTTCACTAATAGGATGCTACAGTATTGCCGAGTGTCAGCAACTATTTTATGTTATAAAACAAAAAATTTCACGCTCACGAATTCGCGGGCAGAAGCTAGTAAAGTATGAAGATAAAATTAACAGAGAAAAGAAAATCCAAACTACATTCCCCTGTTTCTCAAAGTAATTAATAAGCAATCTACAACGCTACAAGGTTCTTTTGGCGCGTGGTCAAAATCGGAACTAACGCCGCCATCTTGTTTTGTCAATACAACTTCTTTGACAATTTCACCAGTGCCCCCTGTCAATGTCATTCAGGTGTCAAAACATCCTTGTTGCACTCTAGTTACAGTCCATTCACAGTTATTGGACCTCTAACAGTAGCAACCAACCCAATAGCTACCTTATTTTAACAATAATAAAGATCACTGTCGTTTTTGACAGACTTGTCAGAATACCAACCTTATATTAACGATTATAAAGATCATTGGGCTTTTGACAGTGAAGCAAAATCATAGGTAATAAAATAACTTTAAATGGACTGTGTAGTAGTTATTAGTTATTAAATCCATAACAGAAAATAAGAAAAGCATGCTAACAAACGCAAATTTACTTGCTATGTAGATGATGACGCTGAATTCGATGATGCTGGGCAGGGAGCCCCGTTCTCGCTCCTTCCAGTGGTCTACTAGCTCCTGGAGCCAGGTTATACCAGACCACTCCAGGATTAGGTAGTCTGCACGTTGAGATGCGAGTGATAGAAGAGCTGGAAGTCGAAGAAGATGGTGAACTTGTGTCCTTTTTTATATGACGAACATTCATAAGCGAATTCCCGTAATTAAAAACGTCTAGTCGCAATCTCATCTCAGCGACAATCAGTGTCAAAAACTGTTCTTCAGGTTATGCACGTTGCAGGACAGGATTGTTGCCATCGCGGGCAAAACCTGGATGAGGCCGGCAAGTGGTGGTTGGCACAAGAAAATAGTGGCCTATGCCCAGCTGTGAGTGACGTCGGGCTGTGGATGATGATGATGCAGGATAGGATATGAAAATCCAGCATGGTTGGAATTTTTACGGAGTCAGAAAATCTACAATGTTTACAATGTAGGGAAATTAAGGGTATTTACCCGTGGTCGCATGCCGCTGTACTAATATACCTACCTTATAAGCTATGGCAGCATGCGACCACGGGAAGGTACTTTCTTGTTTCATCCTTTTCAGTAGTCGGGTTTTAGTTTTTAAACTTATTTTTTATTTAATTGTTTTGGGGCTTATGTCAGTAACATTTATATTTTTGAAAGGGGTTAGAAGATTTTTGTATGGAGGGTGGCCCTAAGGTCGGCCGCCATTTTGAATTTTTTTCAGAATCGCGGTGTACAACAAAAGTTATATATTTAGATAGAGGACGCTTATACAAACAAAAAATGTTATGTAACATAATATCCTAAAGCGTCAGGTTTCGGAGTTATTCACCGAAATATAAGTCGAAAACAACAAGGATTTTTTTGTTTTTTTTCCCTCCAGGAAAGCATATTGAACTATCGGGGTAATAGAAACGTTATGAAACCTTTATGGAGAAGAAACAAATGAAGAATAGACATTTTTTAAACAAATAATTAAAAACGGCAATTTATAGTTCGTTTTTTAATCCCAGAGACTAATCTGACATTTAAGTCTTTTGTGTTTTCGTTTTTTTTTTTTAGTATAGAAGTTTGACTTTACACTTGTCAGATTAGTCTCTGGGATTAAAAAACGAATTATAAATTGCCGTGTTTAATTATTTATTTAAAAAATGTCTATTCTTCATTTGTTTCTTCTCCATAAAGGTTTCATAACGTTTCTATTACCTCAATAGTTCAATATGCTTACCTGGAGGGAAAAAAAAACAAAAAAATCCTTGTTGTTTTCGACTTTTATTTCGGTGAATAACTCCGAAACCTGACGCTTTAGGATATTATGTTACGTAACATTTTTTGTTCGTATAAGTGTCCTCTATCTAAATATATAACTTTTGTTGTGCACCGCGATTCTGAAAATAAATCAAAATGGCGGCTGATTTTAGGGCCAAAACCTTCAAACCCCTTTGCTAATTTCTCCACTAGAGGGCGCCATATTCAATTTAATGTGACGTCACATAGCCTATAACCAGCGGATAATCAAGACGCTTCCAACGATACCTCATTTGTTAAATTATGACAAGGAGTTTAGAATTTATGAGGGAACAGATTAACATACATACATACCGGTCAAAATCATAACCTTCCTTTTTGCTTCGCCGTAGTCGGGTAAAAAGAGATAAGTATGCAAGATCGTCAGATATAGTTGAAGTTTAGTAAGAAACCGATGGATGTTATCGACTGAAATTTAATTTGATAAATGAGCTGTTTGTTTTCTATTAATAAAATTAATTTTTATTCGAGAACTACCATCGGTTTTTTACTAAACTTCAATTATATCCGACGATCCTGCATCTTATCTCTTTTGTTGACTGTGCATATATAAGTACTAGTTGGTACCTATATTTTGTCGTTGATCCCTTGATGTCGTTAGATCTCGTGCCATCTATATCTATACTACTAATAATGAAGCTGACGAGTTTGTTTTTTTTTTGTTTAAATGCGCTAATCTCTGGAACGTCCAGTCGGATTAAAAAAAAATTTTTTTTTGTTTAATATCCCTTTTCAAGTTTCGTCCCGATTCACCTATGCATCCCTATTCACCGTGTTAGACGGTAGATCTTGCACGTCCACAATTTGCGCGTCGTCGTAGGCGTTGAACAGAACACACTAACATCATAGAGAAACAATAAATGCTAGCAAATGTTTAACATCCGTTAACACTTAACGTTCACTTTGCAAAGAGCTTGCTATCATTTATAATACCTAAAATTGTTATAGTTGTCATTCATAGTTTGATGTATCGAGAGAAAGAAATGTGAATTTATCATTTTTCTTTGAGAAAAATATGAGAAATGTTACAAGCGTTTCTTAAAATATTGAAAAAATCTATTTGTTTGTTCTTCATTCGACCTTCTATGTGTTTAATAGTAGGTATCATTTGACTATAGTCGTTGCATTTTAGCATAGCAATAGCGGTCATTGCCCTTTCCTTAATATCTCTCCGTAGGAACCCAAACAACAAACTAAGTATAGTTTTACGTTAATGGAACATGTTGTAGATCACGATTGTTGTTGATTCTGGTTTTGAAATGAAGAATGCTAGAAAATGTAGGTACTTAGGTCAATGACCGTTAGTGCCATGCTAAAACGCGACCACTACCTATACCGAAATTCTTATTGACCGGTAACAAACATAATAATAAAAGGATTTGTAGCAAACCAACAGGCGTCGTCCTTATGCTAATTCTTCCTGTGATTATTCATCCAATAATCGCTATAGGCAATCCAATCATTCGACCACAGAACCTATTTTACTCATATATCTTCGCACGATCGGAAAACAATTCAAATTATTGTCACTCACAAAGGACAAGGGTCAACAGGATTTCGGAATGAAATAATAATAGTTTTAGATAACCAGTCCACTTCAGCCACCCAAACCCATTATCCAATATGTTTGTTTCCATATTCTGCAATAGTTCTACACTAACCGGGGGTGGTCCTTGGGTGCACTTGCATAGTGTGAACAGGTATAATAATCGTCGGTTGGTGTCTCATTTCATTAAATACGTCTTCTAAAGGATCGGAATTCGGAATCCATGGCTCCAAGATTTGCAAATATAAAAATAATAATAAGCCTGACATAGTGGTGATAAATCGATTAGAACATAGTCGCAATGACCCGCATGGCGAGAACCTCGTGAAAGCTGAGAAAGATATGCAAATCAAGTATCTTGACCTGACTCACGAGGTTATCGATATGTGGGATGTGGATACAGCAGTCATTGTGCCGATAGTCGTGACGGCACATGGCATAACAACCAAGAGCCTCCACCGACACCTGAGGAGACTCTTTTTAGACAGTTGGATTGTTTTTATATTTAAATGTTTTAAATAAAAACGTTATTTAAGAATATGTGTTTTCAATAGTTAGATAATTTTTATCTTAGGAATTTATATTGCGGTTAAGCAGTTTTAGTATAGAAAATATGTCATATTTATTCTTCAGTTATATTGAAAAATCAGCCCTAAATGAAATAAAGGAAATAATAGTTGGTTGTAGAAACAGCTCGTCGGTGGAAAGAAAGAAAAATAAATACGTTTATTTGCGGTAAACATGACGCATTTAAAAGAACACAAACACAAAAAAAAATGGCAAGTTAGGGGAAAACATGCGTTACATCCGCGCAAAACGGCAATCGCTCAGCATAATGCTAAGACCCTATGCGTATGTGTACTACTACCTATCGTATTTCGGTTTGGAGGGTATTTAGGTGCTGGTCTAATTGAAGGTTGGAGAGACATGAGCCGTTTCAGCTTTGTCCTTAGACTGTTAGGAATGCCATCGGCATAACAATGACCCACCAGCATCATCTTATCGAGCCAGCTCTGTACTGTAGATGACCATAGAAGTCAGAAAATCGAGTTGAATGGCGTGCAATAGGTGAGGCCTATGTCCAGCAGTGGACTGCTATAGGCTGATGATGTTGATAGAAAAAAAAAGTAAAGTAAAAAAAAAGAAAAAAAAAAGTAAAATAAAGTATATATAAATAAATAATAAATAAATAATAATAATAATAATAATATTCCACAACTATCACACAACGCCATCTAGTCCCAAGCTAAGCAGAGCTTGTGTTATGGGTACTAGACAACTGATAAACATACTTATATATTTCTAAATACATACATATTATAGATAAATTACACCCAGACACAGAACAAATGATCGTGCTCATCACACAAACATTTGTCCTGGGTGGGAATCGAACCCACGACCTCCGGCATAGCAGTCAGGGTCACTAACCACTAGACCATCAGGCCTGTCTGTGTAAATAAATAGAAGTCAGTGTTCACTTATTTTCAGCTAATCTCTTTGTTTGTTTGTCATCCAATAACATAAAAAAAAACTTACTTAGAAATAGCATGTAAGAAGAGCTGTGGCAGATGAACTTGACGAAGGGTTTCTTCATGAATCTGCCGTACTCCGAGTTTGGAGCCAACATGTAAATAGTGCAGTACACTGGAAACATTACTCCTAATTTCGCCACCTATGGAAAAATAATAAGTTCAAAAATTTAAAAAACCCCCGACTCAAACAAAAACCTCTAAAAACTAACCCCCTTATTCATAATCCTATTTTATCTCTATTTTAGCTAAAATAGGTTTATAGAACGTTTGTCTTTATCTGTCACGTTGTCATTTCTGTGTGTAAGAAAGAGACAAACCCCATTTTAACTAAAATAGGTTTGATAAGTTTTATGAATAAGGGGGTAAAATAATAATATATATAAGTTGCAGGAAATATTTTGGTCCAAGCGTCCTCGCGTCGGGGGACGGCTAATGCTATTGTAAGAGCCAAAGCACACACGCTACTTTTTGCATCGGCGATCGGCGATTTTGCGGCTGTATCGATGCTGTATCGCGTTTTGGCGACTCTCTGCGTTCGGAAGCGGTATCTGAATCGCGCGTTTTAGCAACTGCTCCGATGCTGCATCGCGTTTTGGCGACTCTCTGCGTTCGGACGTGGTATCGGAAGCGCGCGTTTTAGCGACTGCTCCGATGCTGCATCGCGTTTTGGCGACTCTCTGCGTTCGGACGTGGTATCGGAAGCGCGCGTTTTAGCGACTGCTCCGATGCTGGCGCAAATGCCAAATCGCTGCGACCGGCATCCGAATGTGTGCGGAGTGTAGCGTTCAGCCGCTGTATCGAGCTTCCGAAAAGCGACTGAATCGCCGCGTTTGGCGTTTTTAAGCGTGCGGTGTGGAATGCTTGGTCGCTGCATTTAGCTTCTAAAAAGCAGCTGAATCGCCGATCGCCGATGCAAAAAGTAGCGTGTGTGCTTTGGCCCTAAAAGCTTCTTCTTATACAGACAAGAAATGAGCATTGATCATCACATCACGGTTGCAAAATAATTAGATAAAAGGTTAAAGAAAAATTACAAAAAATACCTGTATACATTGTCCAACGATGTTTTTTCTTTTGAATCCTGGTAGTCCTTCATACCATATAGCTCCTAATAATTGCTGTACGTTCGGGTGGGCTACGAACTGAAAAAAAAAATAGGTTTATTTACATGTGCACAGAAACAAGTGCTTATAAAAAAGCCAAGGAAGTTAACTGAAATAATAAAAAAAAAACAAAAGAGCGGGGTAGCGGTAATTGCGTAACTCAACTAAAATAGCAATGGTTTTCATATTGAAAATCAACCAAAAGATTTCTGCTTCTAGATATTGACGTTCGGCCAGCCTTAGGCCACAGTATAATTAATATACAGTAGAACATCTTCATACAAACGTGCCGCTCTCGGTTTGAATGTGTGCGTGCGCGCCGCGCGCCGTGTCGGCATGCGATTTCACGCACACGCTAGCATAATATATGAGGGAATAAGGTGGCGGCAGTGCGGGCTGTGCAGCGCGACTGTGAGCACGCGCGTACGCTATATGACCGCTTGCGTTCGTCAACTCTCGCCGGCGGCGGCCACTTAAATTACGAGTATCATGACTTCAAAAAGGGGAAAAAAATATTGTAGTGTTTTCGGGTGCCTCAATAATGATTTCGCAAACCCGGACTTATCATTCTTCATAGTTCCTACTCAACCAGAAATGTAAGTACCTACTTATACTTAAATATTATTAGAAAATGTGGTAGGTATTGTATTGTTTATTTCACAGTTTATTTGCTTTATTAAGAGCGTAGCCGAGTCGCATTTTTCCATATAAATGTATTCCCAAATTTACTTTCTGAATACTATGTTTAGAGCTAAAGTTTATTTTAAGAAGTCTAGTTTTTAGTGTCCTTCACCACACAATCCTCACTTTTGAAAACTTCTTATAAATCAATTTTGAGAACGCCAAAAAATAGTCAAGAAATAGTCATAAATAGTCACCAAGGTCAAAAAATTAGTCGCATTATGATTCCAAAGTTATAGCTATAGGTTGGTGAGGATTGTGTGGTGAAGGTCTCCACACAATCCTCACCTCTAATGCAACCAAACGGCTGGGAGTATCGACTTGGTTTCAATTCCAAAAAATAGTCAAGAAATAGTCGTAACGCTATGCCAAATCTCGAAAATAGTCAATAAGTGATTCCAGAGATATAAAGGTGCCTTGGTGAGGATTACGTGGTGAGCCTTTCTCGCCACAATCCTCACCTGATTACCGCGGAACGCTTAGGTTTTTGAATTTGAATTTGGTGTCAAAAAATAGTCAAGAAATAGTCGTCTCCAACCATGATAATTTCGACCTGGTTTACTATATGGAAGTATGTTAAATATCCACGTGAACTTCTACATACATTTTCGAGTCAAGTACGGTCGAGCACAAAATTATTAAGTACTTTTTATGGTCATCTTATTTTTTGGTTGTATTAAAAACGGTATAATTGTTGGTTATGTAGCTATTTTGGGTAGTTATTTTATTTATTTATTTTATTTATTTATTCTTTACTAATAAATAAGGGCAAAAAAGGAGCTAAATCAATAATAAATACAAACTGATGAGTTACTTGCTTGATATTATTTTGAGAGCTTGTCACATCACATCACTCAGAACTACTTACTACTGAAGTCTCTTGTGCGAGATCTAAGCCGGAACTGATTAAATACACAAGCAAACTATCAAAGACATATTTTTATCAAAGGGTGCCGACAATTTGGTTTACAATACCAGCAATAAAACATGTTGAGAATAATAAAACAACACAATGAATTTTAGTTTTGGGAAAACCAATAATTACCCTGTGTCGCCCCAGCACCGTGGGAATTCTGCGTGATCATTATTTCAAAATTGCATAAAATTGGGTTTCCCAACCACCGAAAGTAAAATTAATGAAACTAATAGGTCGATCTGCTTGTTCGAAAATATTAACTAAAAGTAAAAGTGACAACCCTGGGGATCAACGCAAGAGTAGGCTAATAACTCGGCGGGCGGCCTTAGATAACGTACTGTATATTATACTGTGCTTAGGCGCAGGACAGGTGTTTGTGGCAATCGTTGACAGAATTGTGATCAAAGTTTCCAGCGGGGTAATTGCATAACCCACTACCACTAACAATGGCAAATCGTTTCATTTTGACAGTTCAACAGCAGTATAGGTCGTGTCGATACGCGAAGACCCTCTTAGTATATGTCGACATGCAATCACATAATCAACACTAGAATAACTCAAAGTTACACTCTGAACTGTTTAGACTACTGCCCACGTGCAAGATGAAAGAAAAGAGACGTAAACTTTGTAAATAAACCATTACAACACTTCTCTGTTTCTTAGTTCCAATGTTGATTGTTTTAGAGCAGTTTTTTTCGCTTTAAAACAGTGTTGAGTACGTTTAATGATTGAATTACAGTGTTAGCACTGTTTTTAATGTGGTTTTCTGTAAGAAAATGTTGTTGCAACTCTCGTTAGTATTCATAAAACTAAATCGTTTCATGTTTATTATTTACTAGCTGCGCCCCGCGGTTTCACCCGCGTAAATGTCGATCCCGTGGGAATATCGGGATAAAAACTATCCTATGTCCTTTTCCGGGACTCAAACTATCTCTATACCAAATTTCATCTAAATCGGTTCAGCGGTTTGAGCGTCAAGAAGTAACAAACATATAAACACACACACACACACACACACTCACAAACTTTCGCATTTATAATATTAGTGTGATAGTGTGACTAGCTGCACCCGGCGGTTTCACCCACATAAGTATCGATATCGTAGGAATATTGGGATAAAAAGTATTCTATGTGTTAATCCAGGGTGTCAGCTACCACCATACCAAATTTTATCAAAATTGGTCTAGCCGCTTATGCGTGAAGAAGTAACAAACATACAAACTCACTCACAAACTTTCGCCTTTATTAGTGTGATTTCATTTGAACATCCTATTGCTTCGGATTGGACCGGATGTTGCACTATTTAGGAAATTTAGTGTCAGGCCGCGTCCTAACCAAAAGAGATTGTCGCGTTCATTTTGTTGGGCGAACCCTAATGCATGGTCGCGCCGTCAGGGGGCGCCTTCTGGTTTTTCCGAGCAGAATGTGACATAATAAATGATCGTGTATTCGCGCGCGATTTTGGTTAGGACGCAGGGTCAGGCATATAGGAAGCAACTATTTATCGACTATTTTCTCGTTCAGGACGTTTCCTGAACGAGAAAATAGTCGTAGAAAATAGTTACAATAGAGAAAGTTCTCACCGGCCATGTGAATGGTCCACTATCGACTAGTCATAATCTATTTTTACCCGACTACGGCAAACTGAAAGGAGGGTTATACTGACACGGGACCTACATCTTTTATAGGTAGGTACGTTTCTTGAGTGAGAAAATATTCGATAGCTATTCGCTTGCTCGTCGGGTTGGGACAGGTGCCTTGAATAGATAGATTAATAGAATAGAATATACTTTAGTGTACACCAAACATGCCAACGATTGCAATTGTCACAAGTAAGTGAAAAAAAATGAAAACCCAAAAACCACTGATTTGGATGACAACTATTCAAATGAGTGGTTTTCGGGTTTTCGAGGGCCAGTTCATGTCCAAGTTTTGTTAATGTATACCTAAAGCACGAAAAGATTTTATTCTATTTTCGTTTTCAAGAATCCATAATAATATTATAAATTCGAAAGTAACTCTGTCTGTCTGTCTGTCTGTATGTTACCTTTTCACGCCTAAACTGCTGAACCGATTCAGATGAAATTTGGTGTAGAGATAGCTTGAACCCCGGGAAAGGATAAAGGATACATTTTATCCCGATATTCCCACGGAATCGAGACTTATGCGGGTGAAACCGCGGAGCGCAGCTAGTGATAAATTATTATCAAATAATATTTTTATTATCCAAAATTATATTCACTTACTAAAAATAAGTCATCGGATGACGACCTGTGAGTTATATTTAAAACTTTAATGTGTTTGATTTTGATGTTTTTACTTCAAAACGGAACTGAGGTGAGTGGTCGCAGAGGAATTGAGGTAATAATATTTTATAAAAAGTATGTTAAAATAACAGGAGCAGGAAATCATCGAACAAGAACATCTAACAGAATTTTATTGAATTTCCTGTTATTAATTGGGGCTGAAAGAAAATGGCGAGTAAAAAAAAAATAAACAAAGGTAGGTAGGTATATTAAGTTGAAAAAAAAATGTTATTTGAAGAGTTGGTCACAAACACATCTTATTTTTTACCGAATTATGCGTTTGACGAGTTTTCAACTCCTTTATAGACTGGACTATTATTATCCATATCGACTGTGTAGTATCAATATCTAATAACTACAAAATCATGATTTTACAGGAGGGGAAAAAAACGTTTCATTTCTATACTTTTTAATATTTTAATAAAAAAATTACTCATATTAAACAAATAGTAGGAAACGTCTTCGTCGATTCAAGACCTTTATGTCTTTGCAAATATGATCTATTTCATACTTTACCTACAAATATGCAATAAAGTGAAAATCGCTAAAATGTTAGTTATTAGATATTGACACTTCACTGTCGATATAATAGTCCAGTCTATAAAGGAGTCCATATTCTGGGAGAAAATTGTGGTTACATTAAAAATCTACGTACGCACACAGTAGCACACGTAGGGTCCATCTAGCGTAGTAGGTACTTCGTCCATTTTGACTTAACTGTACAGCGGAAGTGTGACTGTAATTTACGTAGTTTTATTTATTTTTGGGACAAAAAAATTACCTATATTAAAAATGACAGAAATCTATTGAGTTAACGATTCTGAACAAACTATTTTCAAAACGTGCATTAATTCATTCATTTCGGTTACATATTGTATATTTTATTTTTGTTAAAAAAGTTGGCAACTGCCACCTGTGGACATCTGCAATAAGACAGCCATTCCAGAGACAAAGCTAAAATTGTCTCACACAAAATTATAGTTTTCCAAATGTAGTTCATAAATGTGAGGTATTTCTATCCATTATGGCGTCCATCAGTTATTCGCGTATTTTCTTGAGAAAATATTTATTTTTGTTTTATATCTTATTTTTACGCGGTGAGAGCTAACGTGCAGACTTTATTCCGTACCAAATAGGTACAAATGATCAGTCGCCGGGATACTGTAATGGTAAGGCCACATTATAGTATTTTTTCTTCATTTTTTATTGCATCTGTCATAATCATCTGCCTAGCCGTTTCCCAACTATGTTGGGGTCGGCTTCTAGTCTAACCGGATGCAGCTGAATACCAGTATTTTACATGGAGCGACTGCCTATCTGACCTCCGCAACCCAATTACTGGGTAATACGATACCCCTTGGTAAGACTGGTTGTCAGACTTTCGGGCTTCTGACTACCCGTAACGACTGTCAAAGATCCACGACATGACAGACGGGAACGGAGGGGTCCCGGTTGTACCTATGTTTATTGCATCTGTTTCTGTACTAATACTATGTATTAATTTATTCCCATACACAATTAACGTGCATTAACTTGCTTAAGTACTAATTAAATAAAATGATATAAATGATATTTAATTTAATTAGGTATACTATAATATGATTCTTTTCCCCTCTTTTTCATATACTAATAATATATATTATTACATTATATTTTTAAGCTTTTCACATATTTCGGGACAATAGGGTCCCGGACCTTAGGGGAGCCAACTCGCAGAGGCCATTACACATTATTTTAAGACTGTTGCTTTTACATTATGTAAGTACCTATACTATAATAAAATATACTTTATTATTGGCTTAAGTTTATTAGTATTGCTCAGAGTCAAATCCAGCTCTTGCGTGTGGAATCGCGAAAGTACCTATGCGCTTTTATTGGAAAAGGTACAAAAAAGCATTCCTTAGGATCCTCTACAAGCGGCAACATGGCTATTTTTTCCTTCACCGTTTTGAAGGAAAACATCGTGAGGATAGTATACCAATTACTTGAGACAAGGTCTCACTAAACACATCACCCATCTCAATCCAAGACTCGAGACTCCGATAGTCACATACACTACAATTGTAACCACAATATCTTCTGTTTAACTATCCAAGCTCCGATAGTGTGGCCTCATCACACACGTCCCAGGTAGTTAAGAGAACGAGAAGTGACGAGACTAGTACTGGAACAGGTACTTAGGTGGATATGTAACGTCATCCACGTCAGATGCACTACGATAATCGACCTTAGGAGCGTTTATCCCGCGCGGGCTGGCAACGTCGCATTTCGTGATTATTTTATTAAATTTAAGTGCAATTTTTTTACAGCCAAGTACTAGCTCGTTTGTATTTATAATTATGCAATTTTTTTTACAGTTATTTTGGTATTTACTCTTAAAAACTGATTATTGTCAAAAATTTCCTATTTGCAGTACTTACTTATTACGATTCAATATTTTCGGCAACGCTAGAGTTTGGCTATCACACTTTAATATTATAAAGGCGAAAGTTTGTGAGTATGTGTGTTTATATATTAGTTACTTCTTCACGCCCAAACAGCTGGACCAATTTTGATAACATTTTGTATGGAGGTAGCTGACACCCTGGATTAACATATAGGCTACTTTTTATCCCGATATTCCCACGGGATCGACATTAACGCGGGTGAAATTGCGGGGCGCAGCTAGTAAAAAATAATTTAGTTTATATTTAATATACTAATCACGTATAACCACTAGAAATGTGACGTTGATAGCCAGCGCGGGATGAAAAACTCAAGATCTTAATACTACGGTATTAAAGTGCTGGGAAAGACAATTTGTCACTTTGGACGCAGGTTGAGTGTACGTAGGTAAACTTAAAACTGGAACATGTTGAGATGTGGACGTAAAATGTGTATTTATGTGTCTTTTTATGCCAGGATTGTAAAAGTGTGTATGGATATACTGAATGATTTTTTATACCGTCTCGAAATTTTTACAGGGTGTTCTACCCATGAATATGAACAGCTTTCACTATGGGAACAACTCTGAAATCACGAAAAAAAAGTATGAAACAGCTGCTTTTTTTACTTAAATAAAATTAGGTTGTATCAACTATGGAACGAGAAAAAAAAATCAGCTGTTTAATACAAAATTTCAATCCTGAAATGTTGTATTAAACAGCTGATTTTTTTTCGTGATTTCAGAGTTGGTCCCATAGTGAAATTTGTTCATATTCATGGGCAGAACTCCCTGTAAAAATTTCGAGACTGCAAAAAAATCATCCAGTATATTATGTTATATGGGTTTTAGTAGGAGAAAGTTTGTCTGGCTGGCATATTTTACTGCCTAATTTGCTACGTTGAAAGAAAGTAAGCTGTAATTTAAGAATTTACTTGACTATTTTAACGGGTTGTACTGAAAATTGCTATTACAAATTACTATAGCCATTTTTTAAATTGTAGTTCGTAACATGGTCTTTTATTTTTCTTTGGTCGTGTGTTCACCAGAAGTTTTAGAGTAGCGGACTTATGAGTTGTAGGTCATAAGGTTAGAACTCAGACAGGTGCTTTACATTGTGTAAATAATCTCATCACCACTGCTCTTAAAACGGCGAAAGAAATAATCGTGAGTGAACCGGCATGTCCTATAACCAAAAAAATTCGAAGACATGTGACCACTACCAACCCGCACTGGGCTCGCGTGGTGAATTACGGCCCACTCCATCTCAACGAGAGGAGGCCTGTGTCCCAGCAGTGGGAACATTATAGTCTGATTATGCTGGTGAGGGATGAACCTATGTCCTCAATCTTGCTTGCCGTCAGTATTCTTGCTTGAAGACAAGAACCTGGCTGTGCAACCTGGAAGTTGCCAACGGCAACGCGGTTTTTGGCGCGCACTGAATTTGCAACTCTGGGTGTTGAGAATCCAACAGAGCACATCCCAGCGCATCACAAAACACTCTGTCGGATTTTCAACTGTCGGATATTCAAGTGTCGGATTTTCAACTCTCGGCGCTAAGCAGAGCGTTGAAAAACCAGTGCACGAAAAAAAATGGTGATGGGAAAAAATTGCCCTTGGGAACTCATGGGCTTAGACTTACCATCTTCTGCTTATACTTGATAGCTAACTTCAATCTGCCGAGGGTCTGTCGTTCTCCTGGCTCCCAGCAGTCAATGTCCCAGGGGTTGTAGTTCAACATGATCTCCAGTTCCTTGGAGGTTCTGGTGTGGTCCAGTAAGGAGGTCGCGAACTCTTGGGTTTGTGTGCGTAAAGCCTGGCCAGAGAGAAAACTTTATGCAGTCGTTTGGATAAAAGAAAGAAAGAAAAAGTATTTATTACTAGCTGATCCGGCGAACTTCGTACCGCCTAACAGTCGATTCTTAAATTTTTTGCCTTTTTTTTCAGGCAATTTTTAAAAATTTTCTCCCCGTAAGAACCATCCTCGTACTTCAAGGAATATTACAAAAAAAGGATTAGCGAAATCGGTTCAGCTGCTCTCGAGATTTGCGCTTAGCAACACATTCAGCGATTCATTTTTATATTATAGATGACTCGCAGAAAGATCACAAACAAGGATAGGAGTTTTATTCTGCAACTAGCAACCCGCTGCTACTCCCTAAGCGCAAAATCCGTAAATCTGGTCAGTGACAGGCGTTTCCTCTTCGTGTCACTTACGGACATAAGATTAATTTGGGGCCCGAACTAAGAATGAATGACAACAAGATTTGACAGTTACCTACTGTTGTCCTTACTCTCCATGTTTTTTTAAATACTCAAACGAAAAAAAAGGTCCCACATTATTTTAATTGAGTATATAAAATACGTGCTTTAAACGTGGTTTCAATTAATGTGACAACCTATAGGCAGACCGCATAGCTGAGATGTTGCCTGAGGTAGCTGCGCGGTGCGGGAGGGGTGTTAGTCCTCACAAGTTGACGAATCACTGAGCTCTCGCAACACATCACCGCACCCCTCCCCCACCGCGCTGCTACCTCAGGCAACGTCTCAGTTAAGCGGTCGGCGTATAATAGCGAATTAGCGACACTGTATACGTACTATAAATATAATTTTCGACCCGAAAGTGCTCGCTCTAAGTATCGCAAATTACTTTAAATAGCCTACGTACCTTATACTCAACCCTGAACTCCGTCTCCATCCTGCTCAGCCTTCCCAGTTCCCATGACAGCTGGAAGGCAGTCAGTAGAGGATCAGCAGAAGATAAGGCGATGAGGGAGGGGGACGAGAGGGCTCGGTATGCGTTGATGCGAGCCTGGGAGTGACGGAGGGAATCTTCTTGTGAAGATTTGACGCACTCGTCGCAACCGCATCTGGGTGGAAAAAGTAATAGAGGTCAGATAATTCTAGTTTTTTTTTTAAAGTGAACATTCTTCAGGTGTATTGGGCGATTTTTAGTAAGAAAAAAAAACTTATATCGCACCTTCGGTGCAACAAAGTCACAACAGCTCATTTTTTAATTTTACAGGAGAGGACTTAAAAGTATAGGCATGGTGCAGTGACAATTTGGCATAAGTACCTCTATTTTGCAGTTTTGGCTATTTGTGACTTTGTTGCACGGAAGGTGCGATATGGTTCGCTTCACCGACATTTAAATGTTAACAGTTCCTACTCGTATATGTGTAGCAAAATCGTATCGTGCCAACCAATCGATTTAAAACAGCGTTAATCAAATGGTTTATAGAAAAATCATTCTATTCTGTGAATGAGTATTTAGACTTTAAAGATTCACTCTGAGATTTTACTTTTATAATTTGACAAATACTTTTTTTTATTTACTTCGACGCCTAAGTGTCCTTTGTTTTTTTATTTTTATATATTTGTATTGTAAGTTAGTTACTCATTTATTTTAGTATCTAGTGTATATAGTTAGTTACTTATTATGAAGCAATAAATATAGACTTACAAATACTTGAATTTTAAATTTAGTAACTATGATTTATGTACCAATTTTATTAGCTTCATTTATTTAATTAACGTAATCAATAATTTTGCATGCTAGCTTTAATGAATTGTTTTAGAAACTGTCAAAAAACCCGACCATCTGTAGTGTATTCTTGCAAATAATTTTCATTTCATGTGCATAGTTTTAAGTTTTCACTTCTGTCAGCAGTCCCCATGACTGCCTATGTTTTTTTTTATACGTTGAAAATGGAGTTAGCCAAGTCTAGTAGAATTTATAAAGATCTAGATAATTCGAAGACAAGTGACATTGATGCTCGATTCATATAAACAAATACTAATCGTTTTGTTTACCAATGGCAAGATGTTTTACTGTCAAACTGTTCATAATAATAGCCGTAATAGTGCAACGTAACTTTTTTATCAATGATAGACCTAATTAAGAGCAATCTTGCAGTCGCACTTTTGAGGTTTTTGGGAGCAAAAAACATAAAACTGAATAAAACTTAATAACACTACACCAGAGGTTATCACCTCCGGTATACATAAACTCATTAGAGTTTTACCGTGCACAAAAATCTGCATCGACTACCTACGTAATTTAGGGAAATAAAACTACTTAAGTATTACTTACTTAGTTAAAAAGAAACAACAAATAAAATCACAACGGGTTTACGTGAAATATTATCTAATACTAACGAGCGAACACCGGGGACCTATCTAACCGTCCGTCCTTAAAATCAAAAGTGTTGAATCGAGTTATTCCTAAAAGTATTTTTTTTGTTGTTTTTTTTTAGTAAGTAGCCATTGATGCCCCACTGCTGGACGAAGGCCTGTCTACTCTCATTCCACCACTCTCTGTCCATAGCTGCCAAAGAACAATCTTTATTATAGGAGTCCAGCACATGATTATTATAGTTGGATATCATTTTTGCTTCATTGTGTATGTTTTAAACTATTTATCTCTAATTACTTAAAAGATATTTATTTTTGTTAATAGTTTCTTCATTTTTATTATATAACAGCATTTTCTTTTCCACAAATACGTACATTCATCTTAGCCTTGCCATCAGTCGTGCCCAATTCTCAGCTATATATGTACATAACTATCAAATAATAAAGTTAAACTTGCGGCTACCGAAGATTGCGGTTCAATAATAAGCCTATGTTTAAGCTATGAGTCATAAATATGTATGTATTCAATATAATATACACTCAAAACTAAATTTTGTAGACCATTTTTAGCACTCATTCATGTTATGAAATCGTTCCCACGTTCGAGTATAAAAGTTTACCATCGTGAAAGATAGATGGCGTTGTCCATTTTACGGACGTTTCTGAATCGCGGTGTCAAGACTCTCCGTGAGTGAATGACCACCCTGGAGTTTCAATGTTACGGTATCGCTTCTCGGCCTTTTGGCTAAGATCAAAGTGTAGTATCTGTTCTTTTCAGCTTAATATCTGAAAGTTCCCTCACTGAGGGACCAGTATATTAAACTGATTTTTGAAAGCTGACGGGATGTTCGGGGCTCGCTCCACTCCCGTCGCGGGTCGGCCCGGCATTGCAGTGCCGCCGGGATCGGCCCACATGATCATTGATATTCCCCAGAAGAATAAAAGTCGCATGATTTTTATTCATCTGGTTAAAAGAACTATAAAAATCGCAATCAGCCTATCCTATAGCCTATAGGTTGGTAAGCGTATCACTTCCCCACCGAGTGTGTCTCCACGTTGTCGTCGTGGTGGGGCTTGCGTGTCTCGACGATCTTTGGGGCTATGCTGGTAGAGCCACTCATGCCAAGCAGGTCCAAAGGGAGAGACCAGACTAAGCGAGACACAAGGAGGGGTCGCTCCTGATCGGTCGACGGTATTCGATCGACAAAGGACGTGGCCATGCCGCAATGATGTAGGCGCATCAATGCGGCCGGTGTTTCTCTCCTCGAGAGGAGTCCTTTGAGGAGAGAACTTTCGACGGGTTCGCTGAGTCGGGTTGTCTGGACAGCGAACGGAGGCATGTCTAATGCTGCCGTCGGGGGCTTGGCTTAATTGCCTGGCCCAGAGGAAGGATACCTCTAAGATAAAAAACCACCTAATCCTAAGTTTTGAGGCGTGGCGAAAGGATGAGTGGCTGGAGGGAGTCCAGTCGTTAGCGCCTCCCCTGTAGAGCACCTGCCGCACTTTACAGTATATAGGCTTACCTAGGTAAAAAGGCTCTGCCTAGGTGGACATCTATGTCCTTACTACTCGTGGGAACTATATGGATAATAATTTAAAAAACAAACAAAACGAATCAATTGAATTGGAGGAGGTTGATGTGGGGTCAGACTTTGAACTCGCATCAAGCATAAATAGGGTGGACAGCGCAGCGAGCGGCATTGGAACGCAGTTACGGAAGCGAACATGTCCCAGCGCGAAGCTCTCGGGGTCGAACCTGGCTCTGAGCGATGAGGATGTACCGGCCCCTAAGGTCGCTACGTTACAAGGAAGAAGAAGGAGGCCTGTGACGACAGGGAAATGTGTCGGTTGGGCAAAAGCACAAAAGGACCTAACGGCCCTTAAAATGGCGGATGAGATTGCAGAGGAAGAAAGGCAGAGCGCAAAACTGGCTGATGAGGGGTCTGCTGGTCGAGCAATTCGTCTTTCGGAGTTGTCTGCGGCTTCAGGTGTTGTATCGAGTGAAGTCTTGGTGGATGAGCTTTCTGCCAACGACCTCAATCAGAGGCTGACGGATGCCGTTGCGGCTATACAAAAAGTCGGAAAGGTATCTAAAGGCCTTAGCGGTGTGTATAAGAAAACACTAAGGGAGGCCACTGCCTCCATTGTAGAGACTGCTGAAGCTCTCCTTCGGCGCACCTCGTCGAGGGAAACAGCCAGGCTCCAGGCGCAAAACACCCGCCTGGAAGTTCAAGTGGCGGAGCACCAGAAGGAAATAGACGAGCTCAAAGCAGAAATGGCTAAATACCACCGGGAGCTACGTAAGGAGTTGAGGCAACCACAGTCTCAAGAGCCGGAGCTGGCTAAGCTCCGCCAGGAGGTAGCGAGTCTAAGTGCCCGATTTGGCTTCTTTGAGGGAAAACAGCTGCGACCTCCCCTTGCTGCAGACCGCATAACTTCTCCGGCAACATCTTATGCGGCAAAAATCTCAGCGCCAAGGACGGAAGCCCAACCTAGCCAGGCGATCCAGCCTGCCTCGGTACCTCTTATAGCCTCGGAAACTCCAAAGGGTAAGGGCAAGGGGAAGAAGACGGCTGTTAGTGTAGTCCCGAGTACCCCGGGTACTTCAACCCAAGTCTCCACTCAGAAGAGCTCCGCGGTGCCCAATCTTAGCGAAAGCCAGTGGGAGACAGTCGGGGCCAAGAAGAAGGCCAAGAAGGCGAAAAAAGCGTCCCGAAAAAAGGCCAAGAAGGAAAGTGACAGGCTCCGTGCACCTCGGTCAGCAGCTGTTGTACTGACAATGCAACCGGAAGCGCAAAAGCGAGGCTTAACTTACGCAGAGGTCATCCTGAAAGCGAAATCCCAATTTCAGCTCAGCGATGTCGGCATAACAGGCATCCAGTTTAAGTACGCTGCTACCGGAGCCGTCAAACTGGAGATACCTGGTGTTAACAGCGGTCCTCAAGCGGACGCCTTTGCTGAAAAGCTAAAGGCGTCACTCGACGCAGAGGACGTCAAAGTGTCCAGGCCTGTCAAGTGCGCAGATCTGCGTATACTGGATCTGGACGACTCTACAACCTCAGAAGACGTCGCAGCTGCTGTTGCAAGGGCTGGAGAATGCCCGCTAGACCAAGTTAAGGTGGGAACAATTCGTGCGGGCTTCTCCGGTCTACGGACAGTACTGGTCAGCTGTCCCGTCGCGGCAGCTCAAAAATTAAAAGATGGTCCCAGACTGGTGGTGGGCTGGGTTTTAGCACGGGTCAGACTTCTGGCAAAAAAGCCCCTCAGGTGCTATAGGTGCATGAGAGAGGGACACGTGGGAGTTCGATGCACTTCAGAAGTCAATTGCTGCGGTCTTTGTTTCCGCTGTGGTCAGCCCGGTCATAAGGCCAGCTCTTGCGATGCTTCGCCGCACTGTGTGGTGTGTGCTGCATTGAACAAGCCGGCTGACCACCAGACGGGCAGCAAGGCATGCACGAGGGATAAAAATGCTGACACGAATAGTAGAATTCGGCCCTCGAAGTCAGCTCGCCCACCACCCGCTGGCAATAAAGCCCAGGAAAGGGCTGAAGGAGAGGCGACAATTATGGACACCCAGTAATGGCCCCACACCTTCGTCTTCTCCAAGCCAATATCAATCATTGTGCCAGAGCTCAGGACCTTTTGCTCCAGAGCATGGCGGAATGGTTGATCAACGTCGCCGTTGTCGCCGAACCATACTTTGTTCCTCCCAGAGATGACTGGGTGGGTGACATTGATGGCCTGGTGGCGCTTATCTCGAGGCCTGCTGCTGGCACTCCACCCCTTGTGACCGTCACCCGGGGGCGGGGCTTTGTAGCGGCCTTAGTCGACGATATCATGGTCGTGGGGATTTATTTCTCACCCAACCGACCTCTCGCCGACTTTGAGAGTTTCATCACGGAATTGGGCACAGTCATCAGTCGAAGTCGTCCTCACCCCATCCTTGTCATGGGGGACTTCAACGCCAAGTCCACGACTTGGGGTTCCCCAGCAACGAATGCAAGGGGTGTGTTATTGGAGGAGTGGGCGGTGGAGTCAGGCCTACTGCTTCTAAACAGGGGATCTGTTCAGACATGTGTGCGGCAGTGGGGTGGGTCTATAGTGGACTTATCGTTTGCTAGTCCCGCTGTCGCACGCCGTGTTAAGGACTGGCGTGTACTTGAGGAAGTGGAGACGTTGTCGGATCACAGATATATCCGCTTTGCCGTCTCCGCCCAGGCCTCTAGCGGCCCAGTGCAAGCGGCCCCAGCCGGGGTTGAGGATGGCTCGCGATCGCGATGGGCGCTCAAACGACTGAACCGGGAAGCTCTTCTGCTGGCCTCAATCGTGAAGGCCTGGTTGGACTCACCAGTCAGGCCTGTCGATATTAATGAGGAGGCAGAATGGTTTCGGGAGGCCATGACACAAATCTGTGATGCTGCGATGCCCCGCGTTCAGTCTCCATCTGCCAGGCGCCAGGTGTATTGGTGGTCGCAAAACATTGCGCAGTTGCGCATCGCATGCGTGGCGGCGCGACGCCCGTACACCAGACACCGACGAAGGCGCCGACGAACACCAGAAGCACTGGTAAGAGAGGCGGAACTGTATGAGGTGTACAGAGTAGCGAAGAAGGCTCTTCAGCTGGAAATAAAGCGGGCAAGGGCCCAAGCCCATGATGAATTGCTGGCAATTCTAGAACGTGATCCGTGGGGGCGTCCTTACCGTTTGGTAAGGGGCAAACTTCGCTCGTGGGCACCCCCACTGTCCCGTAGCCTCCAGCCGCAGCTGCTGGAGAGAGTGGTGAGTGTTTTATTCCCCGCACAAGAGGAGTACACACCACCGCATATGGTTCCGCCTACTATGATGCCCAACGCGGAAAATGAGGAAGACGACGTACCTGAAGTGACCCGGGTAGAACTAACAGCGGCAGTACAACGGCTTCAGGCCAAAAACACTGCTCCAGGACCTGATGGCATTCCGGGCCGTGCATGGGTTCTGGCCATCAGTGCTCTCTGGCCCCGATTAGTAGGACTCTTCAGCGCATGTTTGGAGAGGGGCCAGTTTCCACGCCAATGGAAGACTGGAAAGCTGGTCCTATTGAAGAAGGAAGGGCGTCCTGCGGACTCTCCATCTGCTTACCGGCCCATTGTACTCTTGGATGAGGCGGGCAAACTTTTCGAGAGAATTATTGCAGAACGCCTTACCCAGCACATGGGAAGAGAGGGGCCGGATTTGGCGGATAACCAGTTTGGTTTCCGTCGTGGGCGCTCTACAATAGACGCGATTATGCGCGTGAGAGTCCTGGCGGAGGAAGCAGTGGCCCGGGGTGAGGTCGTCTTGGCAGTGTCTTTGGACATTGCCAATGCCTTCAACACCTTGCCCTGGAGCTGCATTAGGGAGGCACTCCAGTATCATAGGGTGCCAAACTACCTCCGCCGCATTATCGGAGCTTATTTGATGGACAGATCTGTCATCTACCCGGGTCGAGAAGGATGGTGTCAGCGAGAGATGTCGTGCGGTGTTCCACAGGGTTCGGTTTTGGGGCCGCTTCTGTGGAACATCGGATACGACTGGGTGCTGCGCGGTGCGCTCCTCCGTGGCGTCGGTGTCATCTGTTACGCTGATGACACGCTGGTAATGGCACGGGGAAAGACTCTCCAGCAAGCGACTGTCTTAGCGACAGCTGGGGTTGCTCAAGTCGTAGGTAGGATCCGGCGGTTGGGTCTCCAGGTGGCATTGCATAAATCGGAAGCCATTTGTTTCCACGGGCCCCGGAAAGCGCCACCTTCGGGATCCAACATCATGGTGGGAGGTGTCCACATCGGTATCGAGTCGACGATGAAGTACCTAGGACTCGTCCTCGATAGCCGGTGGAACTTCAGGTCGCATTTCCAGCGGTTGGCTCCCCGTTTGATGGGCACCGCGAATTCACTCTCGCGATTGCTGCCTAATCTGGGGGGGCCAAATACCTCCTGCCGAAGGCTCTATGTCGGGATCGTACGGTCCATGGCGCTCTATGGAGCGCCTGTATGGGCGGACAACCTGACGGCCCGCAACATAGCAATACTGAGAAGACCACAGAGAGCAATGGCCGTCAGGGTGATAAGAGGATACCGTACGGTCTCCTTCGAGGCGGCGAGCCTCTTGGCCGGATCACCACTCTGGGATCTTGACGCCAAAATCTTAGCATCAGTATATCGGTGGCGCCGGGACGCGCTGGAGCGGGGTGAGCATCTGATGCCTCGTCATGTCGAGGTGTACAGGACTGAGTGCCGCCAGACCCTAGTGGTGGAATGGGAACAAAGACTTGCGCAACCCAGCGCAGGGCACGCCACTATAGCGGCTGTAAGACCCGTTGTGAGGCAGTGGCTGGAGAGAAGGCATGGCACCCTTACTTTCCGGCTGACACAGGTGTTGTCCGGACATGGGTGCTTTGGAAAGTACCTGTGCCGCATAGGCCGGGAACCTGCACCCGGTTGCCATCATTGCAACTGCCTCGACGACACGGCCCAGCACACACTTGCGGAATGCCCTGCTTGGGCAGTGCAGCGCCGTGACCTCGTCGCGGCGGTTGGTGCTGCGGATACTCTCTCGCTTCCGGACGTGGTCCAGTCCATGGTTGGAAGTGAGAGCGCGTGGGACGCTGTCGCCTCCTTCTGCGAGGAAGTGATGGTCGCAAAAGAGGCGGCGGAAAGGGAGAGGGAGGATACAACCTCCCTTCCAATCCGTAGTAGACGCACCGGGCGCCGGAGCACGCGGAACGATCTCCGGCCGCCTTAGGGTGGGGCCTGCAGGCAACAGACTTGGGGAGTTTGTTGCCTGAACAGTGATAGGCCCGAGACGGCGGCGCGCCGTGTTCCGCGCGCGCCTCTCTCTAGAGGAATGGTGGCCGTTAGCGGCCGCTGAGGGTGACGGGGTCCGCATGGGTTCATGCGGGCCAACACCTGGCCGGGGGAGCGTGATGAAATGCGCAAGCACTCCAGCACCCCGGCTAAAGGTAGCAGCAGGACACCGTGTGGTTTTAGTCAGTAAGAGTCTGACAGACCCCTCCACCCACCCCAGGGTGGTGGACATCCATGAGGATTTCCACACGATAAAAAAAAAAAAAAAAAAAAAAAAAAATGGTAAGCGTATCACTTCAGTACGGCTCGGCTAATGTTCGGATTCCGAAAGTGCAATTTTATAGGAATTTTGTATGAGTTATTGTTCGGACAGGACAACGTCTACCCCTGCTTCGTATGGCGGATTTTACGATTTGACAAGACATCATTTTTGAAGTGAAAACTTCTTTAGCGGCGTTGCACACTTTTTGTATGGGGAAAAAATGTTAAACTCGCGTCAGGACACGTGACCGTCAGGAGAGATTTCCCCCCCCCTCCCTCTTTCTACGGTGGCGGCGCCAACCGAAGTGAACCAAGTGAGACACGATAATGGATGGATGGACGGACGGACGGACGGTGACGGTGACGGACGGTGACGGTGACGGTGTCGGTGACGGTGACGGTGACGGTGACGGTGACGGTGACGGTGACGGTGACGGTGACGGTGACGGTGACGGTGACGGTGACGGTGACGGTGACGGTGACGGTGACGGTGACGGTGACGGTGACGGTGACGGTGACGGTTACGGTGACGGTGACGGTGACGGTGACGGTGACGGTGACGGTGACGGTGACGGTGACGGTGACGGTGACGGTGACGGTGACGGTGACGGTGACGGTGACGGTGACGGTGACGGTGACGGTGACGGTGACGGTGACGGTGACGGTGACGGTGACGGTGACGGTGACGGTGACGGTGACGGTGACGGTGACGGTGACGGTGACGGTGACGGTGACGGTGACGGTGACGGTGACGGTGACGGTGACGGTGACGGTGACGGTGACGGTGACGGTGACGGTGACGGTGACGGTGACGGTGACGGTGACGGTGACGGTGACGGTGACGGTGACGGTGACGGTGACGGTGACGGTGACGGTGACGGTGACGGTGACGGTGACGGTGACGGTGACGGTGACGGTGACGGTGACGGTGACGGTGACGGTGACGGTGACGGTGACGGTGACGGTGACGGTGACGGTGACGGTGACGGTGACGGTGACGGTGACGGTGACGGTGACGGTGACGGTGACGGTGACGGTGACGGTGACGGTGACGGTGACGGTGACGGTGACGGTGACGGTGACGGTGACGGTGACGGTGACGGTGACGGTGACGGTGACGGTGACGGTGACGGTGACGGTGACGGTGACGGTGACGGTGACGGTGACGGTGACGGTGACGGTGACGGTGACGGTGACGGTGACGGTGACGGTGACGGTGACGGTGACGGTGATGGTGACGGTGATGGTGGACGTGGATGTGGATGGATGGATGGACAGCTGATGGCTCGACCGTCTGTGTAGTAGCCACACTGCTGTGTATTCGTAAAATTCGTGTACCTATATAAAGTGTTTAAAATATGGAAATTGAACAGTGCATCGATTAATGAAAAAAGTGACGCAGAAATAGTGAAAAAAAATTAGTTATATTAATTCAATTCATAATTGATTTATTTTAACGTTAATATTCAAGTTTTCACTTCTGCCGGCACTCCCGGAGTGCAACCCGTCTTTTTTTTTATATTTAAATATACAAAAACCTTCCGGAATAAGCTACCTATCATTAATTTATTATAATATGTATACATTTACAAATTTTAATAACAAATTACGGGCGCGTGTAACTTTTTTACTGTCATACGATTGACGGTAATAGGTCGCCCCCCTAGCACATACATGAGAGTCGTGCACGACTCTTAAGTCTTCTGGGACCTAAATATAACACTATAGGTAGACGCACACCTCTGCCTAACCCTGTTAATTAAATTGGGGAAATATATAAAACTAGCTGCGCCCCGCGGTTTCACCCGCATAAGTCTCGATCCCGTGGGAATATCGGGATAAAAAGTATCCAATGTCCTTTCCCGGGACCCAAAAGTCAAACTATATCTATACCAAATTTCATCTAAATCGTTTCAGCTGCTTAGACGTGAAAAGGTAACATACAGACAGACAGACAGAGTTACTTTCGAATTTATAATATTAGTATGGATAAATAATAGTTGGCCGCAGGTCTTAGACGTCGCAGTAACTAGTAAAATTATTTGAGGCTCACAAAAAGAGGTACCTACTTAACTTACCTACATTTAATAAATTAGAGTATACATTAGTATTTTTAGGAAATCAAAATGGGAGTTATTTGGGATACAAATTGAAAAAATAATACAACATGCCAAACGTCCCAAGTAGAATATTAGGTATGTTATAATCATAATAGACATGCACTGAATTTTTAATATTATTTATAAAATATTATTAAAAATTCAGTACATGTGTATATTGCAGTGCATATTGCTTATTATTTTATTAAATTATATTCATTGTGGGAGAAAATTATGATCTACGCACGCAAACAGTTGCACACGGGGTCTAGCGTAGTAAGTACGTTTCGTTCATTTTGGTTTGTTTTGATTGTACCTACAGCGGAAGCGTGACTGTAATTTATGAAGTTTTAATTAGGTATTTTTGGGAAAAAAAATACCTTTTTAAAAATTACAGAAATCGATTCTAAACAAGCTACTTTCACAATTTGCATTCAGCTACACATTGTGATTGTATAAATGCCTTGGCTAAGTAATAACAGCCACGCGGGTCTATCGATCAGGTCGAGCTACGCTTGCTGCGGTTGGACCGTGGATGGGTGACCATCATTACATATCAGGACCGTTCCGTGCCTCGGAAAGCACGCTAAGCCGTTGGTCCCAGCCATAGATTTTTTACATTTCTATGGTCCCAGCTGTCAATCATGGATCTTTGGCAGTCGTTACTGGTCGTCAGAAGCCCGAAAGTCTGACAGCCAGTCTTACCAAGGGGTATCGTATTACATAGTACTTAACTGGGTTGTGGAGGTCAGATAGGCAGATGATGATTGTATAAATGCCTTTATTTTTTATGAAAAATTATTTTTTATTTAATTAATTTTGTATTTTGTGTTTCACGAAATTTGTCCAAATAAACATTTTTCTTTCTTTCTTTATTAATTACTTAGTAAATCATAACGAAGTACTCTACCTACTTGACGTCGTGTGGCACTGGCAACGTGGCCCCTCGGTCCAGCAGGATCTTGAGGATCTCGTAGTGGTTCCTGTGGGCAGCCAGGATGAGAGGCGTGATGTCTGGTGTGAAGGTCGCTGATGATGGGTCTACGGACTCCCAGCTCTGGTGGAAGAAAATATTGATTTAACCAACAATTTTTTTTTTTTGGTATTAATGCGAAAGGGTCACTCTTTTATGATGTCTTGACACTTGAGACCAATTCTAATACTCGTAGGAACGGCTTACATTTTGACAGTTCAACAACATTCATTGCGTATTTATTTACGTTGTTGAGCAGACAAATTTTTCGAACATATGAAGCAATAGATTAGCAATATCCTTCAAAATCAGATTGTGATTGAAAGTGTGTTTCGCAATTAGATTGGGGTTACGCAATGAGGGTTCCGCACTCTAATTGGGTAACGCACTTACAATCGCAATCCGAGAGTTTTATTTTATTTATTTGGGAAAATAAACGGTTATACATTACAGTATTAAACAAAAGCTACAGACTAACCCCCTTATTCATAATCCTATTTTATCTCTATTTTAGCTAAAATAGGTTTATAGAACGTTTGTCTTTATCTGTCACGTTGTCATTTCTGTGTGTAAGAAAGAGACAAACCCCATTTTAACTAAAATAGGTTTGATAAGTTTTATGAATAAGGGGGTTACCCTCTTACTAATAAACGTTGTATAGCGTCTGTATAGTCACACAACGCTTTGTCTTCTTCTTTCGAAAGTCAAATTATAGAAGACTGAAAGAGAGAAATCGGTGTGTAACTATTCATCTGATATAATACGTTTATTAGTAAGGGGGTAAGTAAATGAACCACGTCGTTTTCTACGTATTTTACAAAAAAAAAAACAAGCTATATTATTATGTAAAACAAATGCGATGTGCGCTCACAATTTGATAGCATAATCAGCCTACAATGTTCCCACTGCTGGGACACAGGCCTTCTCTCTGTGAGAGGGAGTGGGCAGTAATCCACCACGCGGGCCCAGTGCGGGTTGATAAATGTCACATCATCACATGTCATCAACGGGTTGATAGATGTCACATGTCAAATTCGTTCCAGCCGTTTCGGAGATAAGTCGGAATAAACAGACAAAAATAAAAATAAAATGTTTTTTTTTTTAAAGTAAGCATACAGGGTTCCATTAAAATACATAGATGGACAAATTTTAACACAGCGCTCAGTCATCATATCATCATCATAATCAGCCTATAACGTTCCCACTGCTGGGACACAGGCCTCCTCTCTGTGAGAGGGAGTGGGCCGTAATCCACCACGCGGGCCCAGTGCGGGTTGGTGGATGTCACATGTCTTCGAATTTTTGGTTCTAGGACATGCCGGTTTCCTCACGATGTTTTCCTTCACCGTTTTGAGAGCAGTGGTGATGAAATAATTTACACAAAGTAAAGCGCCTGTCGGGGTTCGAACCTACGACCTACAACTTGTAAGTCGCGGCTGATACCACTGGGCCACCACTGCTCTCCAGCGCTCAGTACGTCTAACTAAAGATATCCAAGCGAAAAAAACACTGGTTATAGTAATTTTATTTTGCCCTAAAATAATAAATTACCGGCACATTAGTTTATTTTCGTTAGCTGATTATTTTTCTTGTAAGTATCTAATGCGTTTTTCTTATGTATTTTTTTACCATCGTCCTTATTTTGGTGGTCTGAATGATTTCTAAAAGTTTGTCCATCTATTTTAATGGGACCTTATATACTTTCGAATGCATTCAGTAAAAATCTGTTTTTTTAACATTAAAGACAGACGCTACAATTTTATTATTTTAATAGCTTCTGCCCGCGATTTCGTCCGCGTGTTCTTGTGTTCTTGCCCCGTAGTATCGTATCGCCCCTCCGCGCTAATACTTACTGATTTTTCTTTTTGCTCATCTCCTATGAGTCCTAGCGTGATGTTAAATAGCCTATAGCTTTCCTCAAGAATTGGGCTATCAAATGCACAAATATTTTTTTACATCCGACGGGAAGTTTCAGAGATTAGCGCGTCCAAACAAACTCTTTAGCAAATAAAAAATTAATTAATTAATGGACTTGGGGAGTAAGCTGGTGAACGCGTGTCGTAAGCGTTACGAAAAGTGTGATCGGGCGAGGCGAACGGGAGTTGAGTGGGGGATATAAGCAAGAGAAAGCAGTGCGCGCGCACATTTTCTTTCTCTCTTCCTATCATAGCCAAATACGTTCCGTATATCTAAGCACAGTGCAGGCCTATTGTCTGTATCTGAAGTTTCACTTCAGTTGTGTGGTCATAAGCACACTCGGTTTTTTTTTAATATTTTTTTTTTGTTTATACAGGGTGTTACGGAAAGGGTATATCAATACAAACGGGTTGAAGAGTGTATCTGGTCTAGAGCTCAAAAGCAGTAACTTTGAAATGCTTAATATTTTTTTATTTCGATAGTTAATTAAATTGAAATCATAACAAACGTGTCACCGCACTACGAGGGTCATTATCCATTATCCGTAGTGTGTCTGTGCGCCAAGTACACGCACATCACGCCGCCGCGCGCCAATGCAGCGCTGTGATGTCGAAATAAAAAAATATTAAGCATTTTCAAAGTTAATGCTTTTGAGCTGAAATTTTTTACAGAGATTCTAGACCAGATAGACTCTTCAACCCGTTTGTATTGATATACCCTTTCCGTAACACCCTGTATAGATGAAATAGAATACTTACGTAAGGTTCCCCTGGCACATGGTTGTCTTCTTCCCATTGCAGGAGAAGTTCTACAGCTTCCACGTACTCTTCTTTGATGGCGTGGAGAAGAGCGTCCTGAGAACAAAAGAACACGAAAATTACAGATATCTCTTTTCCAACCTTACTTCCAGACGCACTGCAGGATGTCATTGGAAGTTTGTTGATATCCCATCATCATCAGTATATTGTAGTCTATTGCAGGATATAGCATCATCAGTCATCAGTTCATTAGCTCGCCCTTTAGCTCGATCTTCGTCAACATTCATGCAGTTGCAAAAGCCACTAATAGAGAGTTGAAGTTAGAATCCATACCTACTAATATTATAAATGCGAAAGTGTGTCTGTCTGTTACCTCTTCACGCTCAAACCGCTGAACCGATGTAGATGAAATTTGTCACAGAGATAGTTTGAATCTCGGGAAAGGACATAGGGTAGTTTTTCCCGATATTCCCACGGGATCAAAACTTATACGGGTGTAACCACGGGGCGCAGCTAGTTCATAATAATTACTATGGAACAAGTTCATATTATGATAGTATAATGATTAATGAGAGAAGATAATTTAATAAGATTAACTTTGCCTACCCGCGCTAATTAATGGGGATGTTTTCTGACACAACATCACGCGTGTGTTACCAATAGTAGGTACCTATATTTGTAATGTTAATTACTTATTATAAGATCAAGTTTTTCTAACTCATAGTTTCTCATCCTTATTTTACCCACCTGCCACTTTCAGAATATATTTTTTTCTAGAGCCCACCAATTTTTTGGAACCAAGATCTTTAACGGAGCTTGCGGTAGAAGCAAACTTGTAGAAATCGTCACTTAAGGAAAAAGCGTTATGCCCCTTTTTTATTATTGATGTACTTTTTTTTCGAAATTCGGCGTCATTTTCTTCCTCGAACTCCTTACCACGATTTTTTCATCCACATTCTATATTGTACTTAAAAGCCTGTATTACTATTAATAGTTCACTTTTTTCCTCATACTAAAAACTTTACTCATAACTAAGTTTCAGTCCAACCAATCGAAGTTATATTATATTCATGTAAGGGCTGATTCTTCCAACGCCAAATAACTTTATCGGAGGAATATTTTTGATTTTTTGACAATTCTTCCATACAAAAACTGTCAAAGGTCAATTTTATTCCACGAACTAGCTTCTGCCCGCGACTTCGTCCGCGTAAAATTTCACCCTCCCCCCATTCACCCTCTTAGGGGTGGAATTTCGAAAAACCCTTTACCTTACCCTTTGGATACCTACTCTTCACAAAGAACACACCCTCCAAATTTCATGTCTCTAGGACCAGCGGTTGAAGCTGTGCGTTGATATATCAGCCAGTCAGTCAGGACTTTGAATTTTATATATTTAGATATAAATTATCGGTCGATTGAAAAATCAGCTCTAAATATAAAAAAGTTCAACCTATAGAGTATCTATTCTAAAGAAGTAGGCACGGTTTCTACCTTTCCAGTTTCCTAATACATTATTAGATCTTGCAACGTTACCAAGGCCCAACCATATTGAATTCATCGTCGACCTCAAATAGTAATTGGATTTTCTAAGAAGGTTACAGCATTTATTCATTTTATTCCTTTTCAATTCTATTTGCATTCCAGAAATACACGACGTAGAAATGAATATTAGTGCTATTTTCGCTTCATTGCTGAAGTTTGACTACTGAAACTAATGGCAAGAGCCTCGCCCATACCATTAGGTTCTGGCGACATATGGATATATTATAACACCTCTGTCTAATACTTACTGTGAGGATTACGTACGTACATACGTAAAAAATCACTGTCCATTCCAAGGTTGCCTTGAAGAGATCGCAGAAAGCGATAACGCCGCCCATTCTATATTTTGTAGTGTTTGATATATATTTTTTGGTCATGTATTTTTGTGTTGTAAAATAAAGTATAAGAATATAAATAATATAATAAACACGTAATGTTACCACAATTAAGGGGCGCAGCAACCCAGAAAAAAATCAAGTTTCACTCGCATCTCCTTGCCTACACTTCTAATCACATACGATGAAAACAAAACACAATCCCTTCCCGCCGGTAGAAACTTTTTACCCGGCTAATATCTAGGTATTTGATTTTGAATTTTCTCTGCCTATTATAATATTCCCACTGCTGGGACACAGGCCTGCTCTCTTGAAGAGGGAGTGGGCTATAATGTACCACGCGGGTGCAGTGCGGGTTGGTAGATGTCACATGTCTTCGATTTTTTGGCTCTAGGATGAATACCTTTAGCCCTTTTAATATTCACCTTGTAAATCCTTCACCATCCTATCCAAAAATCCATTAGACCAAATACTAGAAACCAATAAATCTGAATCATCCTCTATATTTCCAAATGTTTCAAACTTCTGAATGTTTACATATATTTCTGCGTCTGTTTCGGGACGACCCGAATGATTTAGGTATAGCAATAACCTGTATTTTTTTAGACCGTAAACCTGTCTTCTGGAATCTGCCGGATTGATATTACTTTAGAGTTATTGTGTGGTTTCTATGATAAGTTGTAAATGTTTTCATGCTAAATTATGAGCAAAGGAGATATTTATTTCAAAAGAATTGCTGTAAAGAAATGGTTATACGAGTAACGGTGTGAATATTAAATTGACAATTCAAAAGTGCCTGTAATTGGTTTAATTGAAATAAATGGTTTGAGTTTGAATTAATCTCTTTATTCATAAACTGATTATTTACTGTCTAACCACACATTTTTTTAATTAACTTTAATCATCGTTTATAAATAAACCCCATAATATTTATTGTTTTTGCTAAATAATACAGCCGCACAGGTCGATCGATCAGGTTAAGCTACGCTTGCCGCGGTTAGTCTGTGGATGGGTGACCATCTTTACATACCGAAACCCCTCTGTGAATCGGAAAGCACGTTAAGCCATTGGTCCCGGCTGTCATTCGTGGATCTTTGACAGTCGTTACGGGTAGTCAGAAGGGTGGGCCCTGTGCGGGTTGGTAGATGTCACATGTCTTCGATTTTTTGGCTCTTTGACATGTCGGTTTCCTTACGGTGTTTTCCATCACCGTATTGAGAGCAGCGGCGACATTATTTACACAAAGTAAAGCGCTTGTCTGGGTTTGAAACCATGAACCACAAACAAAACTCGTTTTTTTTTCAAAAACCGTGCGAAGCAGGGGCGGATCTCCAGCACATTAAGCTACTACAAGCTGTAAAATTTCTTTAATAGACTTTCAACTTTATCTCTGAAGCATAAGGTTCAAAGTTGATTGGGAAAATTTGACAGTTTCGGGTAGGTTGATGTGCTGGCGTCTGTACATAATAAAGCCTATTGTTTTCACTAGTAGTTACTACCATCCTATAAAATATCACTAAAATAATGTATACGTTTTAAGCCATCAATGGATTTTATTTTTTATAACCCATAATCGTAAAAATGGAGCTCTGATCCTTGAGCCATTATTTCGTCGTCACTCTACTTCGGACGTGTATTAAAAACGTAGTATATTAGGCGCCGGCCATGCAGAAGGGACGTGAGACGAGGACGGGATGCAGATGCGGGCATAGTATGCGGCTGCACCTCCGGCTTGTCCTCTCTGTGATTTGTGCCAGATCGCGTTAATACATTTTGTATTAAGAATAATTAAGATGCGTGAAAGGGACGCCGTGTCTGCGTCTCGTCCGCGTCTTACGTCTTTTCTGCGTGGTCCGTGCCTTAGGCACCTTTACCACCGCGACGAGGAACCAACTAGCCATCAATGATTTTCTCTCTATATATTGAGAGCACAGATATAGATAACACAAGTATCACGAATTCACGATCTGTATGAAAACCAAGCGTGCTATTTTTTGACTACCTACTATGACGTCACAAGCACTATAAGGTATGGGAAAATCAAATCGGTTCAAAGACCCCCCTTCACGCCCCCCCTCGATCCCCTGCTAGTAAACTTTCTCATTTCGGTCTGATTCCCTATTTCTTTTGTTTTTATTCCTGACGGATCGTCAGCAACAAAAATAAGTACAGGGATACCTGATAACTCCAAGTTCAAAAGTCCTACCTTGACAACGCCTCCATTACCCTACGAAAACCTTGCCATTATTTCCATTTCGTACGTCTTACTGAAACTACCCTCTTTATGAAAATATACGATCAATGTCATCATGCAAACTATTGGAACTATGATTTCCCAAGGGGAGTAAAGGTATTCTTTTTCATAGATTTTTTTCGAAACAAAGCGGTTTCTTTCGTGAAGTTTTTATGTGGTGAAATTTTTTGTATTTTTGTGCGGAGAATGGTTTGGGGTGTGGGTGATACATTTTTTATAAGATTTTTATTTGATGAGTTTTCAAACATTAAATGCTTTCCAATGTAACTGGGAAATTAGGATATTATAAGGGAAACTATTGGCTTTTTGGCGCAGTCGTGAGGCACACAATACCTACTGTTATAATAACTACATTAATTTTATCTGTTTTTATTTGTGTTCTAAAATTTTGGGTCAAATAAATTTATTTTATTTCTTATACAAAAGTATCACTATATAAGGGATTCACACTATTGACAGCTCACTTAACCTCAGTTCAAACGGTAAGATTCTTACTGAATACATCGCCAGATACCGTTGGTAATTAAGAAAGCGTCTGTCTCCGAACACTCAAAATAAATACCGAATTAGCTGTTAACATAATAGCATTATAGAGGTTTGAGGAAAAAGGTGTAAAGTTCACTCATTCTCCATAAAAAAGGGAGGATCCTCCAACCGAGCCGAGCAGCCAAGTGTTGGTGTCTGGTGGGTTACTGCCCGACGATGGATGTCGGGATGTTGTATTGCTAATCACGCGGTAAACTCTGCTTGCGTGATGCAGGATTTTGCTTGACATCAATGTGATACCTACGTAGCATTTGCATGTGGCGTTGTAGATGCCGCCACAGCAGTGTCAGTTGCCATTACTTTAACCAGTTCATTAAGTCATCTAAATTACCATTCCACAAGTTGTGCTGTTCCACAAACGATGGGACACTTAATATCGTGCCCTGCGTGTCCTGTCAGCTGCACGTTACAGGAACTGATGGACGCTAGTGATGGCGCTAAACAAGTGGCCGAATTCTGGGCCGAGTACATTTAGATTGCCATCGACACGCTAAGAAGAAGAATTACCATTTATGACCTTCAACTGACCTTGACTTTGATCCCAGAGAGGAGCAGTAGCTTGATGAGCTCAATGTTCTCGTTCTCGATGGCGGCTATCAGGGCTGATCGGTTGAGCGGGTCCACGCAGTTGATGTCCAGGATATCCGGCTGAGGTATGAATTGTTCTATTAATCTGTGGACAATTCAAAAAGTATCTTATCGTATGTTTATAATATAATAATACCAGCCTATTGTTGTCCCGCTGCAGTGCAAAGGCCTCTTCTCATACGAAGAAGGCATGACCATTGATCACCACGCTTGCTCAAGAGGGGTGTTTATATATAAGTGAAAATTGCATGGGATTTTTGGCATGCATGAAGAAGCCTCCTCGTGTAGCGCAGTTTGTTCCGCTAGTTACTCAACTGGACCGAGCGCTCGGCGCATCCTGGACAGTCACACCCAACACCTTATTTGACTAGCCAATTCTTCCCTTGCGGTGGTAGGGCTAACGCCCGCCTGATTTGCGACCACCCTCCCACCGGAGTCCGGCGTCAAGCAGCCTGCTGTGTTTCGTCGATGCGTGGGAGTTCCAGTGCCTTAGGCATCTTTTGGGCATGCTCGTTCCATCATAGACCTCATCCATCGCTTTCATCATGCGTGATCGAGGTCAAGAGCGGAGCCCATTCAGCAATAAAAAAAAATGCATAGTTACGGAAGCCACTGACTTTTATGTCAAGTAATTCTAGCCAACTGACAGACATTCGGTCAGTTGGAAGTTGGCTAGAATTTGAAATAGGCTTAGGCACTTTTTGACCGTCAAAATTAGAAACGTCACAACGCACTTTTGTAGTGTTTTAACTGGTAATAGAATTAATGGCACAACAAACTCCCCAGCAACACCTCCGTCTGTTAAGTTAGAAGAACTTGATTCTGTACGACGTGATCATCATCATCATCAATGCCGCCGTCAAACAGCATAATTTCTAAACAAACAATAGTCATTATATTAACCTTAAAACCTTCAAAATTGCTGAAATCGTGCCAAAGCCTCTCGGTCTATCCCCTATAAGTAGTCGATTATAGTGAAACAGTAGAAGTGTCGGCTTTGACTTCAGTAATCCTATTTAATAGAACGAGGCGAGCGTTCTAAATATACTGCAGATTGATACTTTTAGTTTTTGAGGTCACACCGCGGATCTGTGGTTGTGTACAGATTTTTATGTCTTTAGACTGGTTCTTGCATAAATCCGTCGTTTGATTTTTATTTTATAAAACGTCACTATACAGGGTGTCCCTGGAAGTATGGATCAAATCGAATAGGGACGTGGGCAAGGACATTTCCAAACGTTTTAGCAAAAAAAAAAAAAATACAAAAAAAAATACTAAAAAAAAAGAGAAGAAAGATCGAATTCGTGAAAACTATCAGGGCTATCAATTTATTTTTTTTAGATAGCCCTGATAGTATTTTTTTATGATTATTTTCTTTGAGCACTAAGCGAAGTGATTGAAAAAAAAAAATTAAAATCGGTCATAACTTTTGAACTGTAAAAAAATTCACTGACATTCTCAGGGTTAAAAAGTTTGGAAATGACCTTGCCCACGCCTCTATTCGATTTGAGCCATACTTCCAGGAACACCCTGTATAATACCACATACAAATTAATATTCATCTTTCGATCTACCTAAATTAATATTCTAAAGAGGTAAAATTGTTTGTTTAAATACACGATGATTTTTTTTACCGGTTCCAATTTTTTACAGGGTGTTCTACCCATGAATATGAACAACTTTCACTATGCGATCAACTCTAAAATCACGAAAAAAAATCAGCTGTTTCATACTTTTTGGTCATGTAGGTATTGAACTTTTGTATTAAACAGCAGATTTTTTTCGTGATTTCAGAGTTGTCCCATAGTGAAAGTTGTTCATATTCATGAGTAGAACACCCTGTAAAAATTTGGAACCGGTAAAAAAAAATCATCCGGTATTGTTTGTCGGTAATTTCTGAAAATACAGCCGGTCTGTTCTGTACAAATCTCATCGTGAAAACTTTGATGAAGTGAGCTGTCAATTGTGGCAATCCCTAGCATTAAGTGGAATGACAGCACACTTCAAGATCACTTTATTTAAGGGGACTACATGACCTAAAGCGCGGTCACTGTCGGACTGCATAGAAAAGAAAGAGAAGCACGATGACACAACGTTGGTAATCTTATTGCAAAATATGAAGCAATTATCTATTTACAAAAAATCTATTGTTTGGACTAAAAGATTAAAACACTAGTGCTTCAGTATGTTGCTTGTAGAATAATCTGACAAAAAATCAGAATGATTGTATGTACAGGTTGTTACAGAAAGGGTATATCAATACAAACGGGTTGAAGAGTGTATCTGGTCTAGAATGTCTGTACAAAATTTCAGCTCAAAAGCAGTAACTTTGAAAATGTTTAATATTTTTTTATTTCGATAGTTTATTCAATTAAAATCATAACAAACGTGTCACCGCACTACGAGGGTTATTATCCATTATCTGTAGTGTATTTGTGCGCCTAGTACACGCACATCACGCCGCCGCGCGCCAGTGCAGCGCCGTGATGTCAAAATAAAAAAATATTAAGCATTTTCAAAGTTAATGCTTTTGAGCTGAAATTTTGTACAGAGATTCTAGACCAGATACACTCTTCAACCTGTTTGTATTGATATACCCTTTCCGTAACACCCTGTATATTAGTATGGTTTTTATTGTAAAAAGAATGTTTTTAGAGGTATCTTCATGATTTTTTTCTATTGTATCAAATTAGTTATATTATGTTTTCAACACACTATCTACCTAGCATATATCCTGAAGAGTATCATATATTTTTCTGATTTTGTTTACTGTAGTCGATCATTATAATTTTATTGCTTCTAAAACTTGCGTTTTTTGCGTTTAGGTCCTGTAATCCCCTTAAGTTTTCACACTGAGATTTTTACAGAAATTGAGAGAGAACGGCAGATCTGATTACAAAAAATCTTTTACTGATAGAAAGGTACAGTATTGCCGAGTGCTATAGGACGTCTTATGTTTAAACACGCAGCCGAAGTCACGGGCAGAAGCAAAAGAACGCATTGTGGAACGCTCTATAGTTGATAAAACATAATTTTATTTACAAGTAACGGCTCGCGGCTTTCAATATTTTCGGGTTAACAGAAAAATCTTTACTTTGCTACACTGTCAAAGCAATATAATATTTTTCGAATTGAATGTTTCTGTCGTCAGCAGTTTAGATTGTGCCCGCCAGTCGCTACATTTTAACAAATTTAGCTTCTGCGACTGACTGGCGGACAACAGAAATTCAAGAAAAGAGAATTTGTGAACCATTTTTTTTTACTTTGAATAACCGATATTATTTTTGTACGGTGTTTAAATAAATAATATTTTTTCCGTATTTTTATTTTTTTACTGCTGAATGAGCACGCTCTTGACCTCGATCACGCCTGATGGAAAGCGATGGATGAGGTCTATGATGGAACGAGCGTGCCCAGAAGATGTCTAAGGCACTGGAACTCCCACGCATCGACGAAACACAGCAGGCTGCTTGACGCCGGACTCCGGTAGGAGCCCGGTCGCAAACCAAGCGGGTGGTAGCCCTACCACCGCAAGAGAAGAATTGGCTAGTCTAATAAGGTGTTGGGTGAGACTGTCCAGGATGCGCTGAGCGCTCGGTTCAGTTGAGTAATTGCAGGAACAAACTGCGCTACACGAGGAGGCTTCTTCATGCATCCCAATGTTACTTAATTTTTCAAAGAAAATATATTCCTCAAAAGGTTATAAGGCAGAGGTGTACCTACAGTACACCCACATTTCGCCAGTTATGTTCAAGTCCCATGTAATAGGGGGCGAGCTTATTACCATACTCACACAAAAGACTCCGGACTGGCTCCGAAGCTTAATACCAGAATCGCTAAATAACAGATTCGCAAATTACCAGACTCGCAAAACACCGGATTCGCCATATACCAGATATGCAATATACCAAAAGTACAGTCCTAAACAATTGACTTCTGTTTATAGCTGACAAATCAGTGAAACTGACTAATCAACGTAACTGGCGAATTAAATAAACTGACGACTGAGGGAAACTGACCAGGGATACGCGGACTCCTGTATTAGTAACTATTTCTTCGATGGATAAAATGACTACTGAAAAGTTCCAGATGGAAAAATTCAATAACACTGCACGACCCGGGAATCGAATCCAGGACCTCATGTTCAGCAGTAGCGCTTGCGACCACTAGACCAATGAGGCAGCCAGTCAAGGAAAGGTCAGTTTACAAGGTTTATCTATCTACAAGGAAAGTAGTAGCAAAATCGATGGTTTCGTGTCATAATATGTTTGTTCCACTCCCTATGGGAGTACTCAAAGAGGGCTGCACTATTACATCCAGTCGAAGGCCGGTATCAACATCGTTAGTCCTAATTATATTACATTTAGATAACTATTAACTAAACAAGCATACCTAGTAATTATGTTGAGTTGTAGGTTTGTGATAAGGCGTATTACCCTGGAGCCGTTCATGTCATCATCTGCCTAGCCTTTTCCCAACTATGTTGGGGTCGGCTTCCAGTGTGACTGGATGCAGCTTTCATGGTATGTGAAGATGGTCACCCATCCACGGACCAACCGCAGCAAGCGTAGCTTAACCTGATCGATCGACCCGTGCGGTTGTTATTACTTAGCCACAAGCCGTTCATGTATAACCTAATTATTATTATTTGCCAGTTTTCTAGAATGATTTCCAGATGCCATTAGAAATTTCAGGGGACACCGCTTGTTGCTCACAAGACCTCCCCAAAAAACAGGTGTGTTCCTCCAGAAATTATGCTTTCTTCTCATGTAGTTACGGAGTCTGATAGATATCCCAACGATAAACCACTCAAACTGTCACTTACCCACACTGGTCTTTTATGGTGGATTACGGCCTCCACCCTCTCACAGAGACGAGGCCTGAGTTCCAGCAGAACATGCATGAGGCAATCTTCTCAAAAGAAAAAGAAAAAAGAAAAAGGAAAGGATCAATGTGACTTTTTTTAAAGAGATATTTGTGGGTTTGTATGTAAGGGCTAATCTTCGAAACTGCTGACCTGATTCGGAAAATTCTTTCTTTAATGGTAAGCTACATTCGTTTAGAATGTTGTAGAATATTTTGTTTTTATTAAAACCAGAAATTGCACGCGGACAAAGTCGCGGGCAGAAACTAGTGGCACTTAGACATAATTCTGAAATCACCAATCCATCTTGAGCAAGCGTGGTGATTAATCAAACGATTAAGCTCTTGAACTCACCTCTTAACAGTAACATAATCTCCTCTATCGGCATGAAGAAGGAAGGTCTTCTCCTCCTTGGTGAGGGGCCTCTCGTAGACCTGCCGCAGGTCATTGTGACTGTTCCGCAGCGCCTCCTGGGAACTGCCCAGCAGCTCCTCTCTGGAGCCTCGGTTCATGCCGGTCTGGAAAAAGAGTGATGGTTAATGACGTGGCTTTTGGCGATAGGGTTGTGGAGTTGGTCGTAGGTTTCTGGTTACAGAAGGTTTAATGGAGTTAGTCGTTAAGTTCCTGTTTGTTTGGCACTGAAGTTGAAGACACTGGGCAGATAACCCCGATATCATCTTCATGATTTCTAACAGTAGATGAGCTATTCTACCTTAAAAGTAGGCAAGAGCAGACTGGATGCGAAAGGTGGAAAATTAAGTGTTGTGGCGCAGCATGGGGAGATCCTATAGCCAGCTGTAGACTGCAAAAGGCTTAACTGATTGTCTTGAAGTCAAATAATTTATTTCTAAAAGGCATATAAAAAGGAGTTATTCTAGTCTCATACCCTGAACCCCCCCATACCCCCCCTCGATCCCCTATTTCTTCTTCTGTTTTAATTTCTGTCTAATCCACTATAAACTTTCTCATGCCGGTCTGGTCCAGGGCACTTTTGAACGTCATAAGAAAAAAAAAACCGACTTCCAAAAAAACACTACAAAGTAAAAAATAACTTTATTTCAGAAGTCGGTGTCTTTGGATCTGTATTTTAGTTTTTTGCCACCGACTTCCGAAATAAAGTTATTTTTCACTTTGTAGTGTTTTTTTGGAAGTCGGTTTTTTTTTTCTTAAAAAGTTTTTATTTCACGCTTTTTAGTGGGTCTGCTTATAATTTATCTAAGTTACAATAGCCTAGTGATTATCGCCTTTTACAAACAAAATATTGCTTTTCCCGATGCAGGGAAGTTAATTGTTGAGGAGTTCTCCAGGTCCACCATCAGCTCCATATCACCATTCACATTGTGACGAGCATAAATTGCTTAGCAACCATATTAAAGTAATCGAATCGCAACCCGTGAAATACTTAGATATTATTGAGTACTTCCGATGGCCATCTGTGGTCTTCATCATCAGTTCCACTTCACCAAATAGTGCTTTCCGAGAGCAAATGCACGAGTTACTATAAAAAATACCCAAATCGCTATAGGTGTGCCTATAATATTTGAAGAGTTCCTTCGATTTCTCCAGGATCCCATCATCAAATCTTGACCTGATGCTTTTAGACTAGATGCTGATAATCCTGGCTGCAGCATCAGGCCAGACTTATGTCAACATTACATTGAACTTAAAATTTAGTCCTGTTTAAAATGAGCCCAAACACGACTACGGTGCTGTAATTTCAAGGTTGGTACTTTTTCTGATGCTCCTGGCTTCAGCATCAGGTCTTTATGTACTTCGGTGTTCCTCATTAACAGTACGTTTATCCACACATCGAGCCCTTTTCAATGAGCCTAAACACGATATATCTGCTGTTAGTTGTCGAGGAGTTAGGTACTCTGCAGACTATCCTGACTGCAGCATCAGATCATGACTTGATGATCATGAGACCAAATGTGGCAAATGCCCTATCAAACATCAAAACAATTTACTAAAACAGTCCTTTCCTGTTCGAGTAACTTCTTACTGTTAAGGAGTTGTACCTTCCATCATCAGCCCAGCTACCTGAGATGGTGACAACCATAAGCAAATACACAAGATATTTCATAAAACATGCGAAAAACAATAAGTGAGCCTATAAAATTTGAGGGTTGCCCTCGATTTCTCTAAGATCCCATCATCAGATATTGAAATGGTGACAATGGGACCACACGGGAAGCACCAGCATTCAAATAAAAAAATAATCATGAAAATCGGTTCACCCAGTCGCAAGTTATGAGGTAACAAACATAAAAAAAAAAAAAATACAGTCGAATTGATAACCTCCTCCTTTTTTTGAAGTCGGTTAAAAAAGGGCAGGCAATGGGTTCAGTTAGGGTAACCAGAAATTTAACGCGAACAAAGTCTCGAGCAGAAGCTTACCTAATAAAGAGATCATCATTTGCCTAACCTTTTCCCAACCATGTTGGGGTCGGCTTCCTGTCTAACCGGATGCAGCTGAATACCAGTATTTGACATGGAGCGACTGCCTTCCTGACCTCCACAACCCACTTACTAGGTAATACGATACCCCTTGGTAAGGCCTCATTTACGGAGACGCGGGGCGTCTCGCGTCACGTGTGGCGTGGCGTCTCGCGGCGCGTCGGACGTTTTTTCTGTTTACGGTGGGGCGGCGCGTGAAGCGGCACGCATCATCGCACGCGTAAACACAAACTTATAGCAATATACGACCATGTTCATAGAGAAGCGAGACGGGAAGCGTGGCGGTGCCCGCCGCGGCGCCCGCGGCGAGTCCTCTAGCGTGTAGCGAAGCACGCGGCGGGCATCGCGGCGGCGCACGCTCGCCTCGATCAAATCGACTAGTTTTATGTTGGCGAGAGATGGGAGCGCACGTGTCGCAACTTGCAGCATGATCATATCATACTCCATTGCGACGGTGACTCGTCTGTGTTGCGCGATTTCTAAATAAGACTGACAGAAGATTCCGCCTCGGACATAGCTTCATCGAGAATTGCCGCTGCGTGCGCCGCCGCGATAAACGCCGCGTGGGACGCGTCGGTGCCATCCGCGGGCTCGGCCGCAAAAAACGCCCTAATTCAAACAAACGCGTCTAAAATCGCTTCTCCGTAAACGCATTCATACAACGCCATATATTTGAATTCAGTGCGGGCCGCGCCGCTCAACGCAACGCGCGACGCCCCGCGTCTCCGTAAATGAGGCCTAAGAGTGGTTGTCAGACTTTCTGGCTTCTGACTACCCGTAACGACCGTCAAAGATCCGCGAATGATAGGGGGCACCAACGGCTTAACGTGCTTTCCAAAGCACGGAGGGTTTTCGGTATGTAATGATAGTCACCCATCCACAGACCAACCGCGGCAAGCGTAGCTTAACCTAATCGATGGACCTGTGCGCCACGGGCCCCTCCAAATAAAAACCTCAAACTAAATACTTATAGACGAAATGTTCCTATTTACAGCTAACAGATCATAATTCTGTTAGCAGCGTCTATTTTATTGATACCAAATAGCGGTTTCGGCAACGTTTACTTAAACTATTTTACGTCTTCCGTTATTTAGTTCAAAATAATCAATGGGTTATTAACAGATGCTAGTTTGAGTGGTTCTAGAGTTAGGTTCTGTTCCAATGGTGACCAAGGTCAGGTAAAAAAACCTTTTTTCGAGTGTAGGGAAAGTAGGTGCCGAAGGTTTTTGAGAAATCTCCCCTTCCACAGAGAGAAACATTTGCCCCCTTTGAGCGAAAACCTAGATCCGCTCCTGCTTCAAATACCAACATTTTGAACGATATGACAATGTTTAATTCCTACCCTTACTTAGATTAGATAGCTCATTATAAAAGTACAGAATAATGTTTTTAGTCGTTCCTAGGAAACTATTTGTGTTACAAACATTAAAACTTAGAGCTGCGCGTATTTGCTACACTGGAATATATAGCCGTCGAACCGTGAAAGCGGATTAGTCGCTTGAATGTTTGACATTGGCGCACATAGGAACACAGTGTCAAGTTCTCGTTAAACCCTATTCTATTTTCTTCAGAGTTTCTCATATTTTTAAGAACGTTCACAGTCTGATCTCAATCTCAATCTGTCAAAATACCTCTATCTAATATTAGATAAAAACTAGTAAAAAATGTAGGAATATTCCTACATTTTTGAGAAGTTTTTGACATTGAAGATTGTTGCTGTGATGAGATTGCGACTAGATTTTAAACCTTTTATATCACGGGAATTGGCCACCAGGTGGATAGGCACCCTTGCATCAGCAAAGTCGAAATTAAAGTATTTATTTCAAATAGGCACCTAAAAGGCACTTTTGAACGTCGACATCTATCTAATATGTATATGTATAAATAAAACAAAGTCGGATTAGTTACACCATATAAAACTCAAGAACGGCTGGACCGATTTTTATGATCTTTGATTTGTTTGATTTATCTCCGCCCCGAATAGCAGAATAACTATTGAAACACGGGAACACGAACAAAATAATGAAGATATATTATTTTGTTTTCTCATACCTACATTATTGATTCTGTGGCGGTTCGAAATTCGTCAGGTCAGCTAGTTTACAATAAAATATAGTTTATTCTAGTGACCCAAAAGAATAGGCAAGAAATTCCGCCGTTATTCTTTTAAAATCTCATACAATATTCGTATACATTAATTATATCATTATAAAATATGTGAAGACGATGCACCTAGAATAAAATCTATACCATAATAGGTACCTGGCACAGGAATCAAAAGTGAAGCTATGACAGATAAATTAATTATATGATAGTTATATGGTGCTCACATATTTACAAACATTGTAAACATCATCATCATCATTTCAGCCGAAAGACGTCCACTGCTGGACATAAGCCTCCCCCAAGCACCTCCACTTCGACCGGCTCTGTGCTTCTCGCATCCAACGGGTTCCTGCGGCCTTCACAAGGTCGTTGGTCCACCTTGTGGGAGGCCGAAGAATTCCCATACTTAAGTGGCAGTGGGCAGGGCACATTGTTCGCAGAACAGATGGCCGATGGGGCCGCAAGGTTCTGGAGTGGCGACCGCGTACCGGAAGACGTAGCGTTGGAATAAGTCAGTGTGTGAATGTAAATAAATGTCATGAAAATAATAAATTTTACAGTTAAAGACGATAATTTATTCTGGGCAAAATTTTTATAGTGCAAGCAAAAAAGAAGTTAGATTCCGTTAGAATATGTTATTCTCTTCACTTTTCATTATTGGACCGAATTTGTAGCACAGTTTGTAGGGTCGTTCCCTGCGCTGATATACACGTTTGAAAAATACTGTTTTCACTTGATATGTTTAGTTAAAAAACTAATCTAATTAATAGTAATGGCATTTTATGCCAGAAAACATCAGTTATCATTTTTTACAGTGGGAGTCTAGGGTCATTCTCCACATAGCTACAGTACCTATTAGAAATACGTGCGATGTCTTCCTTTACTGTTTTGAGAGCAGCGGTGATGAAATTATTTACACAAATGACCCATGACCTACATCTCGGAAGTCGGGGCCATTACCGCTGGGTCACCACTGTTCTAAAACTATACGAATGCCCGATTACACAATTCCACAGTAATCGATCCAGAATAATGATTTTCTTTATCTGTATTTTCGTCTCAATAGGCGTAAAGCGAAACAAACAAACAAATCATAAAACAAAATCACATAGCACAGTGTAATTTAGAAAATATACATACTCTACAGCGCGTACACGTCCACTCCTGAACACGAATTTCCATTACCAATAACTTTATTGGGATTGACAATTAAAACAGCACTAAGCTCAGTTTCGACTAAGCAAATTAAAAAAAAAAAAATTCTGATAAAAAAAACTCGTCACGCTTTTAACCGAATTTGAACTGGCAACGAAGACATCACTATGTTCATCTTAGATTGTCAGACGATGATTAAAAATTTTACTTAAAAAAAAAATCATCACTTTATAACCCGAATTCGGACAGCCAATGAAATGAACATCACTACAGTTACTGCAGGCAGCCCAAACTACGAATTTGTCAAAAAAAAAAACCGACGTCCAAAAAATCTGTGCTTATAGTAAATACCACAGTTAACTGGACTAACTTGTTCGGAAGTTCAAAGCTCACTAAAAGCCGTAGGTAACTCGAACTTACTAACTTACCGGCCAGTGTCAACAAATAGATGGACAGAGCACAATGATATACAAATATTGTATAAATGGGCGTATTTTGGGCGCGCTTCTGATCGCTATATTTCGTCTACTATTTGAGCAGTGGTGGCCCAGTAGAAACGGCCGCGACTTACGAGTTGTAGGTCGTAAGTTCGAGCCCTGACAGGCGCTTTATTTTGTTTAAATTAATTCATCACAACTGCTCTCAAAACGGTGAAGGAAGACATCGTGAGGAAACCAGCATGTCCTAGAACCAAAAATTTGAAGACATGTGACATCTACCAAACTGCACTGCTCCCGCGCGGTGGATTACTGCCCACTCCCTCTCACTGAGAAGAGGCCTGTGTCCCAGCAGTGGGAATATTATAGGCTGATTATGACTTTACCCGACTGTGGAGCCAAAAGGAGGGTATTGGTTTTTAGTGCTTCTTTAGGTTTGAATAGAAAGATAGGGCTCTCGGGAACTGTCTTTTGCAGTTTTGGTCTTCAATATTGCAGAGAATTTTGAGGAGTTATTCCGGTCTGTCCCCCGGAACCCCCCTCCACCCCCCCCCCCCCTCCTCGATCCCTGCTAGTTCGTCTTCTTAGTTTTGTGTTTCAGTTACTTGTTTTTGTTGTTAGCATTGCTGAAATATGATGGATGCTTGAAGTTCCGTTATTTCTGGTTTAGACAAATATAATATACTTAATAGGTAACAATTTGGTAACGGTGAATTTGTCGTTGACTTTTTGCAGGTTTTAAACATTTCCATAGCGTTGTCTGATGTCCCAATTTTGGTATTTGGGATTTTGTTTCGATATTTTGCCCAAAATTAAATGTCTTTCGAGGGACAGGCTCGCTTTTCGGAGATAACTCGCCGGTGCAATTGTTGCTTGTAAAATAACGTATTTTCATTAAAATACATTTTCTATTATTTATAGTTAATTTGAATCTCAAAAAAAATTGGCAACGCTGTAATTCCTACTATATCCATATTTCATTGAAAAGAGAACAAAAAAAAAAAAACAAAGAAAAAACATTAATATACACACGATACAAAATGTAAACAAATCATGGATAGCGAAATGTTTCGTAGAACTGAAGCTTTCAATTTTTACTAGGAATTGCCAGTAACATGCCAAACTGCCAAAAAATATAAGATATCAATTAAATGGGGAAAAATTCCACACACGTCTAGTTTTCGAAGAAACACTAGATTGGTATGTCAAAGTCAAAGTCAAAGTTTTTTATTTGTTAAACATAGGTGTAAAAATAGGTGTTTAAAATAAAATAGGTACAGAGATCTCTATGTTTTGCCGTTAACGGCGTACAAACATCAAGTAAGTATACGAAATTATAATCTAGTATTAAATCTTTTTTTGAGGAGATTTTTGATAATGAAACTGAAAGCTTTGCATTTGTACTTTTAAAATATGACATGTCTCTTTTTAGGGTTCCGTATCTAAACGGTGTCAACGAAACCCTATTACTAAGCTTCCGCTGTCCGTCCGTCCGTCTGTCTGTCAGCGGGCTGTATCTCATGAACCGTACTAGGTAGACAGTTGAAATTTTCACAGAATGTGTATTTCTATTGCCGCTATAACAACAAATAATAAAAATTTTATAAATTTAAAAACTAAAGGGGGTTCATACAAGAAATATGTCTTTTTCGACGTTTTTTGCCTCATGGTAGGTACGGAGCTCTTCGTGTGCAAGTCCGACTTGCGAATGGCCAGTTTTTTTTATTATAAGTATCAAAAATAAGAATTTAAATCTAATTTTAATAACAGTGATACTATTAGGAGACTTTCCAAAAAAAAAACTGTCTTTAAAGTCAACCTGTCACATCCATTTGGAAGCGCTCATCCCAAAAAGTGCAGAGCGGATTTTGTTAAAGTTTTCAAAAATACCTAGTGTTTTTTGGTGTTTACTCAATGTTCGTTTAAGTATATTTTATCACTTAGGGAGGGCGCCCACGAGCAACTTAGTTGCCCGGCAACTTATTTGTCTCTTACATCAAAAGTATGAAAGTGCTGTCTTTGTCGCGTCTATACATGCCCACACTTGCATACGTTCCCGTATACTTGATGTGAGCGACAAATAAGTTGCTCGTGGGCGCCCTCCCTAGCCACATGTAAAACCGGCTGGGGTAACCATTCTGGAATAGAATAGAATACTCTTTATTATGTACAGTGTACACCATATAAATTACAGACATAAATATAGAAACATTACAATAGGTGACACAATGGGCGGCGGGCGGCATTCTAGCATCGGCAGGAAGGTAAATGTAACACTAAGAGCCAGGGTATGGAACTATATTGAGTGCACGCATTTGGTGATTAAAAATCGGCCAATCAAACTCGCGCACTTCAATATATGTAGCTCTATATTAATTCCCTAAACAATCAAACTATTGGTCAACAAAAAGTCGCTAGTGCGCCTTGGCTCTAAAAGCTGATTTTTCAATCATCTGATAACTTTATTCAAGGAATAATTTTGAAATTTTGACAGTTATTTCATACAAAAACTGTCAAACTCAATTTTATTTTTCGAATAATTGCTATCTGACGATGGAAAATTCAGCCCTTAGCTTTAATAATAATATTTCCCAACACCTGAGGAGACTTTCGTTAGGTAGCTGGATCAAGGGCTTGATTCAGAAAGCAGTACTTCTGGACACGGCTCGCATTGTCAGGAGGTTCCTCTCTCTGGAGCCCTGACCGCCGGTAGCTTGGACCCTGTTCCCGAAACCGGTGGGATACTATTTTTTATATATTTTTTTGTATTTTAATATTTAAAAATATAATTTATGTATCTAGTTGAATAAAAGAATATTTCTTAAAAAATATAAGAAAATTCATTCAAAAACGTTACGAATAGAAATACCTAATCCTATGTAGTGTGTTTTACAAAACAAACATAATTTCAAAGTCTCCTCAGAACAACTACGTACTTACATCTACCTACATAAAGATATTTACATTACTGTCTGTGCAATAAGTGCTTTCATGAAAATTAAAAAGGAAATTCATCAACCACCGATGTCTGCTTTAAGACTAATGGGCGTGTCTTAATGGGGTCGCTAGTTGCTTTGTGAGTTATTAATTAGTGTTTTGTCACTATGATAAAATAGTAAATGATATTTTTTTTTTTCTGTAAATTGGGTAAGAAAACACTTTTACACGTCAAAATTAAATGAAATATTTATTTCTGTAAGGATAACCAACTATTAATACTAGGTACTAGATTAAATGTCTAACTAAACAAATAAATACAAAAACAAAAGGACACCTCGAAGTACTCGTCCGCATCGCTGTCATCGGGAAACGTGATAATACAAATTAAATTACGTTTTAATACGCATTTCTTTTGTTTAAATTATGGCAAAATATTTCTTAAACTTAAGATTAATAACAAACAACAGACAAAGAAACGACAACGCAAGAAAGGAAACGGGTCCATTGGATACAGCCTAGTGAGAGACAGACAGACGGACAGTGGGTTCTTAGTAGGTAACAGGGTCCCGTTTTTACCGTTTAGGTACGAAACCCTAAAAACCAACAGTTTCATGGAAAAATGGTAGAAGTGTGTACCTACTCATTCAAAATATATGGAAGAGCATTTTTTTTCAATAACACAGGTTATTGAAAAAAAAATGCTCTTCCATATGACTTGAATCTACTTTTTGTGTGACTCCGAAGTCCATCTCTATTGCAACTATATAAAAAAACTAGCTTCTGCCCGCGACTTCGTCCGCATGAAATTTCACCCTCTTAGGGCTGGAATCTCGAAAAACCCTTTCTTATTGGATACCTACTCTTCACAAAGAACACACCCTCCAAATTTCATGTCTCTAGGACCAGCGGTTTAGGCTGTGCGTTGATATATCAGTCAGTCAGGACTTTGAATTTCATATTATACTAGCTGCGCCCCGCGGTTTCACCCGCAAAAGTCTCGATCCCGCGGGAATATCGGAATAAAAACTATCCTATATCCTTTTCCGGGACTCAAACTATCTCTATACCAAATTTCATCTAAATCGGTTCAGCGGTTTAGGCGTGAAAAGGTAACATACAGACAGACAGAGTTACTTTCGAATTTATAATATTACTAGCTGCGCCCCGCGGTTTCACCCGCGTAAGTGTCGATCCCGTGGGAATATCGGGATAAAAACTATCCTATGTCCTTTTCCGGGACTCAAACTATCTCTATACCAAATTTCGTCTAAATCGGTTCAGCGGTTTAGGCGTGAAAAGGTAACATACAGACAGACAGACAGAGTTACTTTCGAATTTATAATATTATTAGTAATTAGTATATTAGTATTAGTATATTAGTATGGATAGATGCACTATTGTCATCGTCATCATCATCTGCCTAGCCCTTTCCCAAGTCCCAACTATGTTGGGGTCTGGTTCCATTCTAACTGAATGCAGCAGAATACCACATGTATTACAAGTGTAGTTTTACATGGAGTCTCAAGGAGACAGCCTATCTGATCTACACTATTGTACCTTATCAAATACAACGCCATACAAGTCACAATAAATTGTCACATAATAAATCTATTTCCCGATTTTATCGAGTAACGATGTTGATAAGCGAGCCCCATAAATTCACGCCGTTAGCTTGTCCCATGGGGGCTGACAGAAGCCTATTGTCACGAACGAGGTATAAAAACTACGTGTTTCTGATAATTAGTGCCAAGGTACTAATTACAATGGACTCTCGTTGGTGTAAAGGTTGCAAGTGCGACTTCTGAGTGTAGAGTCCTAGCTTTGTTCTCCAGGTCGACCAGTTTTTTTAGGTTTTCATGCAATTTTATAAAAACTGTACCTACTATTTTATTAAAAACTGCATTTTTCATCAGGAATTTCTCAGTAGCAGCCCGGACTCTTGATTTGTGCCTGGTGGATGGCAATAGGCTCGACCCCTATTACATGGGACCTAAACATAACTAGCGAAATGTGGGTGTACTATATAATATAATAATCGATAATTTCAATACCAGCATTTCAAAATTAAAAAGGACTCTTTGTGATTTCTTTTTTGATCACGTAAACTAATTTCTCGTTTATTAATAACATTTTTGCCTTACAATTTAATTCAAAAAACTGTCCACCTTCTCAAATATTTCTTTGTTGTTTATATGCTCTCTTCTATCAGTAAAAACTTGTAATTGGCCTTATTTCTTTTAGTCTCAAGTGTTTAGCTTTAAGTTTTCCAAAAACTGTAAAATAAAATAAATAAATAAGGTTTTTTAAAATTAACCCAGCAAACTTTAAGAGGTGCTTTAGACCATTGAACTGAACACCTTTCACTATGGGACCAACCCTGAAATCACGAAAAAAAATCAGCTGTTTCATACATTTTGGTGAAATAGGTATTGAACTTTTGTACTAAATAGCAGATTTTTTTTTTAGTGAAATTTGTTCAGTTCGATGGTTTGAAACACCTTTTAGATACACCTCTGCCTAGTCCTTCGGGAATTAAAGGCGTGATGTTATATTAAATACTTTTCGTGTCACGCTTTTTAACCGGTCAAGCGGCGCGCGTCGTCGATCGCCGACGAAACAATAGAAAATCAATTTGTGTCTCATTAGCGGAGCTTGACAGATTAAACTATTTTGCTCAGTTTTGCACTTGTTTTTACTCCAAGAGACATTTTGAGATAATTTTTGATAACATATTCTGAAACTTCCGTCGCCTCTAAAATTAACTAGAACGTTAGGTCGTAAGCTCTGGCCGAGAGTAATAATATTAGTTCAAAATCGAACCTATAATCGAATAAGTAAAATCGATTTATGTCAAACTACAGCTATAAAACCGCAATATCTTTTACAGACGCCAGCACATCAAGCTGCCCGAAACGGTCAAATTTTACTAATCAACTTTGAACCTTATGATTTAGCGATAAAGTTGAAAATCTATTAAAGAAATTTGACAGATTGTAGTAGCTTGATGTCCTGGCGTATGTACCTAATTCATTTATCTATAGAGTTACCTATAGGTTGAAAAACAGGCCAAACTCAATCTGCTTAGCCCTTTCCCAACTATATTGGGATCAGCTTCCAGTCCAACCGGATGCAGCTGAGTACCAGTTTTTTACATGGAGCGACTGCCTATCTGACCTCCACTACCAAGTTACTGGATATTACGAATCCCCTTGGTAGGACTGGTTGTCAGACTTTCGGGCGTCTGACTACCCGTAACGTCTGTCAAAGATCCACGAATGACAGCCAGGACCAACAGCTGCTTTCACAATATGTACCTAACGGATGGTCACCCATCCACCAAACGACCTAGGCAAGCGTATCGTAACCTTTGGTCAACCCGTGCGGATGTTAGTATTTAGCAATGTAAACGGTAAGCACCACCGCCACCAACCACCACCTCCATCTATAAACCCTTTAGTTTATTTCTTCCTGGAATGAAGAAATAAATAATATAGTTCAAGGCTTTCCAAGAAATAGAACGAGTGATAAATTGCTCTTGTTTTTAAAGAAAAGCTTTCAATAAAACTTACTTCAATCTTATATATTATTCATTGGAAATATTATTTGTACTAGTCATCTGTGCTTATAAAGATGCTGTTTGATGTTCGAGAATATAAAAATGGCGCATCTTGATCGTAAAGTATCGTTTTAATAACTAGAAAACTAGACATCTACTGGTTGAAATTGAAAACATGCGACAAATCGAAATGGGAGATTGTCCTCATCATTATGAACAACTTTTACTATGGGACCAAACCTGAAATCAAAAAAATAATCAGCTGTTCCCTACATTTTGACGAGTTATGCGCGAGTTGTGTGCAGCTGATTATTTTTTCGCGATTTCAGGTTTGGTCCCATAGTAAAAGTTGTTCATAATGATGAGTACAATCTCCCATTTCGACTTGTCGCATGTTTTCAATTTCACCCTGTATAAATATGAAGCGTTACCTACCTATTGACAGACAGATAACCTACACCCCAAAAAACTATGTTCCTAAAGCTCTCAAATGCATCACTCGAGTGAATGTTCATTTTTACGTAATTCTACGTTCACACATCATGACAGCGACAAAATTATACAGGAATGAACGTTCATCTGCTCCTTTCATTTTATTTTTCGATTGTTCTCGAATTTTTTAATCATAATCAGCCTATAGGTAATGTTCCCATTGCTGGGACACAGGCCTCCTCTCTTCGAGATGGAGTGGGCTGTAAAGATACCATATGTCTTCGAATTTGTGGTTGTTGAACATGCCGGTTTCCTCACGATGTTTTTGAGAGCAGTGGTGATGAGATTATTTTACACAAAGTAAACCGTCTGCTTGGGTTCGAACTCACGACCTACAACTCGTATGTCGGGGCCTTTACCACTGGGTCACCACTGCTCTCTTATTTTAATATTCTCTTGATATTCGATTATTTTTTTCCAATATTCGATCATTATTCTATAGGCAAGTGAAAAATGACTAATGCCCCGAAATCCAACATACTAGTGACGAAATCTAACATCGATCAATAGAATTCATTTTTCAGTTTCACTTCGTGTGAAAGATGTCAGATGAAAGGCGAAAATATACACTTAAAATATTAAGAAAATTTAAACTCATCGTGACAGAGCGGTTCAATCGTTGACCAGTGTTTAAAACCAAAAAAAACACTTTATAGTCGTTAATATAAGACTGCTATTAAGTTACTGGTGTCAAATGTAAAATATCTGTGAAAGGACGGTAATTCTATTCTGTAAACCAAACCAACACTCAACAGCTCACGGAGACTCATCGGCGACCGCTGCTAGAAGCGGTATTTTCAACAATTTCCATACAAACCAAGCTTGTCACCATTCACTCGAACCAAATCCCGTATAGGAACGGAAAGCAGTCCGTGACAGAAGTTTTGCGCTCAACATACTTTCGGCGCCACGAATTTTATTAGTACTGGGCCCGCTTGCTGGATTATGGCCCACTCCCTCTCACAGAGAGGAGGCCCGTGTCCCAATAGTGGGAACAGTATAGGCTGATTATGCTGGCAGTACGGTGATTATGCGCTCTATGCACATTCACTTCTCATTAGGTACTTGTTTTGTCGTGATTTTTTTTAAGTCAAACACTAATACAACTCTTGTAATTTTTGAACGAATTCCCACCAAAGAGCCTTTCACTCATTTCTTTAGCCCGATTTTTTACAGAAAAGAAACACGATGTATTCACTACCGTTATAAAACCGCAAATGCACTGCTAACCATATTTTAACACTACACTAATAAAGTTAATAGATTTAACAGTCTACCACTGAATACAATTTATTGCACACTGGCAACACTGTTTGTTTTCTTAGGTGTTATTTAATTTAACCCACGTGATTCGGAAACTGTAAGAAATAACTCGGATTGTTGAAGAAGATTGAGTGAAATACAGTGGGAAGAATAATGGCCGTGGATGTCAGTAAACCGATTCCATCATTCGATTTTGGTCTGACAACCAGTCTTACCAAAGGGTATCGTATTATCCAATAACTGGGTTGTGGAGGTCAGATAGGCAGTCGCTCCATATTGGTATTCAGCTGCATCCGGTTAGACTGGAAGCCGACCCGAGGCTAGGCAGATGATGATGATGGATGTCAGTAAAGCGATTTATAGAAAAATAGTGCTTCTCTTTTTAGCAAAAATGTTGTAAAAGAAAAAAATAAAAATATTCACAGATAAGTATTTTAAACAGTATCCAAAAGTTGAGAAATGTTCACAAGCAATCATTATTGATCGTGATTAAGGCCCAAGAGCAACTTTTTTCTCCGCAACTAATTTGAAGTCTACGGGTTGGTATGAAAGTGCGCGCACGTAAGTCCATCAATGCTAAGTTGTGGCCAAGGCTTGTATAGTACTTTTCTTAAATAATGCGCGGAAATTAGAACTAATGTAGCGAAATGAAACATAGACACTTCACTCACAAACACGTTTAATTTTTGTATGTAAAAAAAATCGAAAAAACAAATATGAAAAAATATAAAAGTACAAAAAAAGAAAAACTAAATATGAAAACTTGTCACATTTAAATACTTAATAGGAAACTATTGCATAATATTTTAAATTTAGGTTTTAAATGCTACGTAACGAATTATGAGTCGGTTGCAACCAGATCCGTAAAACGAAGACGTAACTTTAACTTTTAACTAAAGATTGAAATAACGCGGTATTAAAATATTTAAAATTAACAGATTTTAAGATATAAAAAAAAAGGCCAAATCTACTACGGAAAATTAAAAAAAAAAACTTAAAAATCTCCCATATCTTATCCAAAACCTTCGCGGTGACGTAGAAGCTCTGCCAGTTGCTCCAATACCTCACTTGCTGACCTCTGAGATATGAAGAGGATGTCCGCAGCGCAGCGCGGAGCCGCAGATAAAAGTTAGTATGTAGGTGGGTGGATGGAGCCGAATAAATCGGCTTGCAGAAAATTCGGACTTCTATCTGGGGCAAAAATTATCACCATAAGAATCCCGAGTAGCAAGCAGATCTCATAAAACCCCAAAAAAACGTACAATTATACATACCAGTCAAAAGGATTCAATCCAGTCAAAAGGAATATACGTAGTCTTCCGTCGAAGAAGTGGGGAAACCTTTAGCACAGAACGGATGGGATTATTATATTGAAATATGACGAAAGGCTATGAAAGGCCAAAAAGATAAAAAAATACATACCCCGAATCAAATAATAGACATGCACGATCCAATTAAGATTTGTTGATTTCAATATTAAATTTGGGTGTTGGTTCTCAAAAAATTCCGGACGTCGTATCAGAGAGTATGTAGACAAGTGAAGTATGTCACCAGAAAAAAAACCTCATGACACGTAAAAGAAATTATTTCAAAATTATTATGAAAATAAAGGTTTTTGATAGGGCCAGTACAAAAAGAGGTTGATTATAATGTTGAAGAAGGACGAATGGCGAAAACAATCATCATGCAGTAACTACTAATGCTGCAGTACCTCCTTTCCAAAAAAAAAAAAAAAAAAAATATAGGTAAGGAAGAGAAGAGAAAAAATAAAAATATAATCGATGAGTAAGAACCCAATAAAATTAACCTAACTTAGCCTAAACAATAAGTCCAAATGATAAGTAATCGAAATTAAACCTAAATGAACGACATCGAAGTGCAGCAGATACTGAATAAATGCGAAATCCGGACTTCAATCTAAACGTTATCAGTGCGAACTCCAGACGCGTCGACTAAAATCTAGGAAATAATAAGAAAACTAGAAACTAATAAGACTAACTAACTTATTATCTAAGACTTAAGACCTAAGTAAAAAAGGAGGAACCTCAAAGAAATATAATTAAAGAGCAAAAGTTAAATAAAGAACAAAGACGACGAAAGAGAAGACTTAAAATAATGAAAGAAACGACATAAAACAACCAAAGGACTTAAGCCAAACAAAGGCTTTTAGTCAAAGACAGAACTTTAAAAAATAATAAGAAACTTAGGCATGTTTTTTATAAAAAGAAAAGAGTCATCGATAATTATAACGATTAACAGAAAGGAAAAAAAATAATATTTTAAACCATATATTATTGTGATGTTATCGATAAAAATACGTCGACAGTGTCCCGACACTAAAGTACTACTATCGATAAGTGTTAATCGACCGTTTCCCAACACTAGAGCTATTATGTCAGACGTCACAACATGACATGTGCATGTAATGACATCTACGGGCGTAGCCTGAACTATAAAGCATTGACACATAAGAAAAGGTAGCTAACAAATTGTTTCGCTCAGGAAAAACTAGATGTCGCTGTTAACGTTTTTTGAAACTAGTAATTATGAATGAGCTTATTTATTTAAGTAAATATAAAGGGAATTTAATTTAAAGGGGTCAAACTAAACGTAAACATAACATTCCGAATGGGAATAAGTTAACGAGATTACGAGTTTAGAAATTACCAAGAAATTATTTAAGAATATCTTTGATATGATATCTTCCAGAGTGGACAGAATCAATATCATGAAGTTCATAAGTGGTCCTAGAAATAACCCTAGTCACACGGCATTTAATAAAACGAGGAGCTAGCTTTCCCGAAAAATAATCATCGCCTGAAGATCTGGAAAAATTTCTTCTCCATGGGTCATAATCAAAATCGAAGTTTGATTTTTGGTAAAAATAAAACACATGTAATTACATGCAAAATCAACCTTTAATTGTAAAATGTCGAAATTAATATAATCAAAGGTTCTAATAAGATCGACTTTAATTATTTTTGTAAATATAGCCACTATTTACTTTTTTATAGACCACAGAAAATATCGAGTTGCCCACAGAAATCAATGAAATTAACTTTTGCATCAATAGTGTTTATCGTAATGATGAATAAAAAACTTATAATGATTAAATGTATATGGCATAACAAAATAACCAGCATCTTTTTTAATCAGGTAGTCATAAAAACAATTTAAAAAATAAATTCTGTGATTCCACAGAAAGTATTTTAATAGTCTACAGGAAAGACCTACATAATCATTTAAAATCACTATACTTTCATAATTCACACGGCCATTAAAAATATTGTCATCGCTATCACTGTCGTTGAAAATGCTATAATTAATCATCCTCTTAGTTCTGTGAAGTGGTACAACAAAATCATCATCTTCTGAATAAACATCTTCAAAGTGAAGTCTCCGTTTAACTCCACATCTTTCGAATTTGGCGCTGTTGACGCGGTGTGTACTGCTCAATAGTTTTCACTAGTCCGTCTTTCTTCTTTTTATGATATCTTTCTCGGTCTTTTCTTCTTCTTTCTTGAATAGCTGCATCATCTAATCTTGCCCGAGCACGGCGCATACTCTGTTTCTTCTGTTCGCGGCGTCTTCTTTTTTTTTCTTCCTCTGTTAATTTTTTTCTTGGAGGCATATTTGCTAAAACCAAATTAAGCTAAATACAATACATGCGTCCGAAACCAAAAATTACATGAGCACAAAAGCCTTCAATCAAGCGATTGTAGCGAGTGTATTGTCATAAACTAACAATCAATCTAAGAGTAAAGTCATTTGGTAGCACATGTGCATTTTAAATAAATGCACATAGCCTTTTCCCAAAGTAACTATGTTGGGATTGGTTTTTTAAAAACGCATTAAAAAATAAGCCAAAACCGACTAACGTGAGAAAAATCAGCAATAGATAATAAAGAGGCCATAATAAACAATCAACACAAGCATAACAGTTGAGGATTTTCATTATTATCCATTCTGTAGACAGACGTCCCTCCTGTGGACACAGAAACACAGAAAAGAATTCCACAGAAGGGACTGTCATAAACAAAATCAAAAATAAAGTGATATTTTTTTAGGTTAGATTAACAACAAAGTAAAAATCGTAAAAAAAGTTCATTTGACTCAATAATGCAAAGTTTCTCGTAATAATTTAGTGCACACTTACCGAAATATTTGATAGTAAGGAAAGACACACGATCTTTGACGAAAAACTTGGAGAAAACAATTTTTTGGTTCGTTAAAACACATTCACCGTTAATTCCACGTCGGCACAATGACAAATGACAGCCACATAGAATTGCCAGCTTAAAAATAAAAATATCGATTTGTAATTTTTGTGAAATCGATTCTTAGAGCTGGGTATTTTGGGTCCACAGAATGGATACACATTCTGTAACGAACTGTTTAATCTGGTTTTTATCAAAAATAGGTGGGATTATTTTTTTTAATAACCAGAATATAAAAGCTCAATATATATGTTATATATTGTCAAAAGTTTGACGATGCTTGGCAGAATATTTTATTTTTAATATCCTTGCTAAGCTCCGTACTCTTAGTAGTAACAAGTCCACAGAAGGATACTTCATCATACTGTGCGCATAAAAAATACGTATATAATGAAAATAAATTGAACATTCTTTATTACGAATATAGTTTAGCACAAAATCCATAACTCTATTAAAAATATATATTTACTAAGTCGATAAATATGGAAATATTCAGTGATAACATTTTTTTCGCACGTTTTGATTATGACCCCCATACAGTATCACCAACATTCAGCGTGACGGCTGAACGATGCATATTATAAGCTCGTGAATTACGGAGGAAAGCCATAGAAAGATTATCAGCAACTTTCGCATAAACCTCTGTTAAGGACGATAAGTTCGATGCGTGCTGGGCCCGACTCTCAGCTAAATTTACGCTTTGAGTCTGACTATTAGCACGAGTAGGAACCATGAGAACTTCTCTACCAAACATAAGGAAGTTCGGTGAGAAACCTGTAGCTAAATTAATACAAGAGTTGAGATAAAGTTTAACTTTATGCAACATTTTAGACCAATTTCTTTGATTCTCACCAACCAAGATACCTAAACATGTAACCACGCTTTGATTATAACGCTCGACAGTATTTGCCTGAGGAGTATAATAGGGAGTATAGGTCGGTGATTCGATGTGAAATGATCTAAGAAAGTTTAAAAACTGATTACTGCGAAAAACAGTTGCGTTATCGCAGAGGATACTACGCGGAACTCCGAAATTGAAAAATATTTCCGACTCTAGAGCTTTAATAACAGAACAAGCATTAACTTTCTTAAGGGGTATAAGCCAAACGTACTTTGAGAAAACGTCAACCATAGATAGAATATACTTATAACCATAGTAAGCAACGGGCAAGGGACCAATGACATCGACAGAGATTACCTGTAGAGGCATGGAAACATCCTTCGGATAGCTCATCTGACCACGAGGTTGAGTATTCGCTATTTTATAAGCTTTGCACACCTCACATAGCTTTAAGGTCTCTGTCACGTCACGAAACATGTTCGGCCAGTAGAAGGTCTCTTTTAACTTAAGATATGACTTGGTAACGCCAGGATGAATAGATGGGAAACTATTGTGTACCTCCCAAATAGCGAGTGGAACCTTCTCTGCCGGTAATACTACACGCCATGGATCTGAAGATAAGGGACTGGTGATAGGCATGCGTCTTAAAAGTACACCGTTCTGTATAGCGTAAGCAGGAAACATTTGGGGTGAATCACGTGCCCCTAAATAAACCTTTTTATACCATCTATCGGTGGTGTGCTCTGGACCTTGATCGAAAGAAATAGGACTTGCATATACCCTAGATAGTGCATCTGGAACGACGTGTTGTGAACCTTTGCGGTGAACGATGTCAAAGGTATATTGAGAAATAACAGTAGCCCATCTAGCTAAACGACCAGAGGGATTATTCAAAGTAAGAAGCCATTTTAAAGCCATATGATCGGTTATAACAGTAAACTTTATTCCATCTAAATAACAACGGAAATGCTTAATAGAGTCAAGAACAGCCAAAAGTTCACGTTCGGTGGTACTATAATTGCGTTCTGCTTTGGAAAAAAGCCGAGAGTAATAAGCAATAGGATGCTCAATATTATCAATATTTTGTGAAAGTACCGAACCAAGACCTACAGCTGAAGCATCACACTGTAAAATGAACGGCTTAGAGAAATCAGGACAAGCCATTACAGGTGTGTTCATTAGCGCCTCCTTCAGTTTAATAAAAGCATGCTCGGCGTCGTCACCCCAACTGATAGGATCACGACCTTTCCTTTTTCCTAAAAGGGAAGTGAGTGGAGAAATTATAGAAGAAAAACCTTCAACGAAACGTCTATAATAGGAACACATACCGATGAAACCGCGCAGAGACTTTGCGGTGGTCGGAGTAGGATAATCCCTTATAGCATCGAGTTTACTAGAATCAGTCTGTAGACCCTTTTCGTTTACAATGTACCCCAAATACTTTAATTCACTCTTACAGAACTCACATTTGTTTAAGTTAATTGACAAACCAGCTTCTTTGAGGCGGTTTCGAACCTTTCTGAGGAGAGCGAGATGACTATTAAAGTCTTTAGAAATCAAAATTAAATCGTCAACATAACCAAAGACGCAGTCATCACTAGTTGAGGTAAATTCGAAATTAACAATCATATCTGTAAGACGTTGCATCTCAGATGCCGCATTAGTGAGACCAAATGGCATCCTAACAAATTCAAATAAACCACGTTGAGGGACTATAAAAGCTGTCTTTTCACAACTCTCTTTATCCGCAAGAGGGATCTGCCAAAAAGCACTTCTAAAATCGAGCGAACTAATGTATCTAGCACCACGAAGATTATCAAGTATATCCTGTATGCGGGGGAGAGGATAAGAATCCCTGATGGTAACGCTGTTTAATTTCCTGCTATCGACGCAGAAGCGAACAGAACCATCTTTCTTAGTGACCATTACCACCGGACTAGCCCACGGAGAACGGGAGGGACGAATTACTCCGACCTCTAACATCTTATCTATCTCTTCGTTGAGAATCTTTAACTTAACAGGAGAAAGAGGGTAAAACCTCTGTCTTATTGGCTGTCCAGTTGTAATTATTTTGTGTGAGAGCCAAGTAGTCCTACCAAGACCAATCTTGTCTGACGAGATTTCCTCAAACTCATCGATCACCAGTTGTAAACCTTGCTCTTGGTCAGGTGTTAGAACGTTGCGAGGATGTATATAACGTACCTCACTTAAACAGGAAGGTTGGGAAAGGGAATGATTTACAGAAGAAAGGAACATGTTACCTTTAATATTTTTATTGAAAGCCCTACTAAAAACTGAAGTTAAACCAAATTTGTTCCAAAATTCAATCCCCAAAATAACTGAAGAAGACATACATCGAGCCACTAAAAACTCATGGTCAAAGGTCGTACCATTGAAATTAACTGGAAGATAAACAGTACCTAGAATATCGATTGGCGAGTTATTAGCAGAAATAACACGAGAATGCGAATTATTTGACTTCAATGGGATACCAAGATCCTGAATCAAGCTATCACTAATAAGAGACATTTGAGCGCCAGAGTCAAGAAGAGCCTTAACCACACGATCACGTAATAATATTTCAATAAAAGGTCGGTTATCTGATGAATTAGATTTAATCACCGGTGACACTGTACGGAGAGAGACGTGCCGCCGGCAAGTTATACATTTTTTTGGATTACACTTAGGGCAATCACGAGAAATAAAGCCAGGGGTACGGCATTTAAAACATAATATACCAGGGAAATCTGGGCAAAAACGATAGGAATGTCCGGTTTTATTACATTTCCAACATTGTTGAGTTTGATCACAATTTGAACAAAGTTGGATACCGTTATGACTAGGTTGGGTTTGGTTAAGAACCGGGCCTGGTTGGGATGATCTAACTAAACTTGAAACAGTTTTCACAGATTTTTGTAAATAACTCTCAAAATGAGTTACAGTTTCGATTAGTGTATTGAAATCGGTAAATCTATGAATTGATAAACAGGGGAAATATCTATGATGCATATTATGTGTTACGATATCTAACAGATTAGATTCATCAATAGGTTTGCGTAGCGTTTGGTTCAAATAAGATACGCGAATAACAAATTCCCTCACTGATTGATCAGCTTTTTGTTTCAGGTTTCTGACCTCTTGCTCTGTTTTGAAATCGAAGTCAACCGTACCAAATGTACTCAAAAAGGCCTGCTTAACCTCGAGATAAGTCAAGCCAGGTCGACGAATTGATCTAAAATATTGTAGGGCAATTCCTGATAAAACTTCATGGAAGCGTTTTAAGAGGTAACCATCGGAAATATCATCTGCTTCTTTATGTTCTTCAAGACTCGTGAAAAATTCACGAACGCATGAATCGCCAGAATAACTAAGCCTCCACTTCATGAGAGAAAACTGTTTTTTAAATAATTGTTGATCTTCGGATCTCTTCGGGGAAAGAGCCATTGATGGAGAAGAGGAACAAGATGGCCTAGGAGGTATAGGAGGAGGTCTTGAGATAATAGGACTCATACGTCGCGGCGTCTCGCGAATAGAATACTCTTCCTCTGCCATGATAGTATGCCAAAAAGGACAGAACAAAACTAAATAGGCAAATGTGCTAAGGAAGACGACTACTACTTACGGTGTCTGTAGTGTGTCTGTGTACTTAGGAAGAGCTAGAAATTCAGTGATTAGTCTGATAGGGAACTGAACGGCAAAAAATCAGCAAAAAGAAAAAATTGTTGAGAATAAAAAGCAATCAGACCCTAACAAACTAACACTAAACGATAAGCAAGGCTGCAAACCAAAGCAGTTAGGCAACCAAAATAATCTAACCTTAAACTGCTATAGTAAAGAAAAAACCAGCAAATATACGGGTCACATTCCACGTTATAGGAAAGTGTCAGGCATCGGGTAATATGGTTGATATAGGAATGGTACAACAACGTGACTTCACAGGAACAGCTGGGCTAAGAATTCAAAGCAAAAACAAATAGAAACTAGGGGACCAACTGTACCAAAAAAGACAACGTACAGCTGGGCTAGAATCAAAAAAGACAAATAGAATCTAGCAATCAGCCGTGCAAAAAAAAGCTTACCTTAGTCACGAAGTCTACAACATTCACACACCAATCACACACTACAGGATGCTAACTACTTCTAACTAAGGAGTGGAATAAAACCCAGGAAAATATATGTATTTAAAGGGAAGAAATAAAAGCGTTTTATATGTTTTAAGGTTCTACAAAGTTATTATTATTTTATATTGCATCACAACACAGCACATTACAATATAGCAATCAATCAGCAATGGAAGGGTTAGCAGACGTTGTCAATCACAGCATAATCCCTGGTAACTATGGCAACAGTCTTGTTTGACGGAACGAGAAAAAATTCCTCTATTCTGGAACCTGTAAACATGAATACAGAAATGAAAGATTAAATTTGCTCAGAAAGAGCAATCACCCTCACGACAGCAAAAAAAAAGATAATTTAGTAATTAGAATCAATAAAAGTGCTTACTTTTACTTCGGGCGCCATTTTGTAGCGAAATGAAACATAGACACTTCACTCACAAACACGTTTAATTTTTGTATGTAAAAAAAATCGAAAAAACAAATATGAAAAAATATAAAAGTACAAAAAAAGAAAAACTAAATATGAAAACTTGTCACATTTAAATACTTAATAGGAAACTATTGCATAATATTTTAAATTTAGGTTTTAAATGCTACGTAACGAATTATGAGTCGGTTGCAACCAGATCCGTAAAACGAAGACGTAACTTTAACTTTTAACTAAAGATTGAAATAACGCGGTATTAAAATATTTAAAATTAACAGATTTTAAGATATAAAAAAAAAGGCCAAATCTACTACGGAAAATTAAAAAAAAAAACTTAAAAATCTCCCATATCTTATCCAAAACCTTCGCGGTGACGTAGAAGCTCTGCCAGTTGCTCCAATACCTCACTTGCTGACCTCTGAGATATGAAGAGGATGTCCGCAGCGCAGCGCGGAGCCGCAGATAAAAGTTAGTATGTAGGTGGGTGGATGGAGCCGAATAAATCGGCTTGCAGAAAATTCGGACTTCTATCTGGGGCAAAAATTATCACCATAAGAATCCCGAGTAGCAAGCAGATCTCATAAAACCCCAAAAAAACGTACAATTATACATACCAGTCAAAAGGATTCAATCCAGTCAAAAGGAATATACGTAGTCTTCCGTCGAAGAAGTGGGGAAACCTTTAGCACAGAACGGATGGGATTATTATATTGAAATATGACGAAAGGCTATGAAAGGCCAAAAAGATAAAAAAATACATACCCCGAATCAAATAATAGACATGCACGATCCAATTAAGATTTGTTGATTTCAATATTAAATTTGGGTGTTGGTTCTCAAAAAATTCCGGACGTCGTATCAGAGAGTATGTAGACAAGTGAAGTATGTCACCAGGAAAAAAACCTCATGACACGTAAAAGAAATTATTTCAAAATTATTATGAAAATAAAGGTTTTTGATAGGGCCAGTACAAAAAGAGGTTGATTATAATGTTGAAGAAGGACGAATGGCGAAAACAATCATCATGCAGTAACTACTAATGCTGCACTAAGTAGTACCTAGGCAGAACTTTTTTGTCAAATACAATAAAATTACATTTCAAAATAAATGACGAACAACGAACAACAATAATTTTTCCTGCGTTAAAGTGTTCATTTGTTTTTTAATTTTTCAATAATCAGCTTTCTTTTTGCAAGCCAGTTCGAAATTAAAATAAAACCTTTGATAGGTTACCTCCTTGGTTGCCATGTTTCGGAGTAAAAGACCGTTCCATTTTTAAATTACACGACAGATTGTAGTTTTGTATGTAAATTATTTGGCCGGTAAACTCCTTAGTTAAGAAACTTTAGCCGGCCGCTGCTCGCATGTATTTGGCCAGTACAGCAATGTCGATTTATCTCGAAGAATGTTGTCAAAATAATGCTCAAACCAAGTATGTTTGAAAAAAAATCATTTATTTAAACTAGGCTGAGAATCAGCACTTTTTAAGCGTCAAAATCATCACAGTTCCGCAAAACGCCCGCCCTTCACCACTTTCTAGTGCTTTAGCTGGAAAGAAGTGGCGCAACAAACTCCCCAGCAGCAAAGCTTCCTGTTCAGTTACAAGAACTTGATTGTAGTTTTAAAACTTACCACATTGGTAATGTTGAACCTGACACGAACCTTGCTGTCTTTTTTACGTCTTTTTATTTTGCTCATTGTTCATTCACTTTGATCACATTCACTTAACCCATTATTTTACTCACTCATTCGTTCTTTCATATGTTATCACTTTTTAAACTCATTGCGAGAATATTTTGGGACTCTTATTCATTTTTCTAAAATCTTTTTATACTTTTTTTTAAGCTAATTTTATTTATAAAAGATGTTAAAAAGTATCTACGATATTGTTTTCATCAATTTATAAATTTTGAGAATATCTGGTTGTTTACTTTAGGCAAATGTTTTGATAAAAGATTGAAAATTTGTTTATAGTAAAAAAAAGCTTTATGTAAACATTTTCTTTGTTGAAACCAAAGCTTATTATAATAGGTAAATGTCCTTTGTCTATTATTTAGAAACACAAATTACTTAATCTTTACTAGAGATAATTAAATCTAATAAAGTGGCAACGATCAAAACTTAAACAGCCTCCTAATTAAAATCAATTTCAAAAACCAAATCGAATTTTTTAAAATCTTTTTCTTTTCATCACAAGAACGCGGAATGCCAAACAACAGATTTCGAATTTCGAACTTCGCAATGTATTAAATCACCAATGAATTGTTCACTCTATCACATCACTAATTATTGACGTTTGTTGATACTGAAATAGTGTTGTGTTATGCGCTTTCGAGCGCTGCAAAGCGCTTCGCGGATGGTACCGAACTAAATGGCGGGTAAAGTTTCGATGCGATCAGAATACTATTTTTAGATAAAACTGGATTTGTGAATGAATGTTTGTTAGCTTTGATATAACTGCTGTAATGCAATGGATCTTGATTTGTTTCGTATGTTATATATTTTAAAAACGTTACGAAAGCAAAGCTGCTTTGAAAAAGAGATATTTTTTTTAATTTTTCCTGTACCTGACTTTCAAGTAATTCAATAAGCTATAATAAATTCGTGAACCATTTAACGGTAATTACGATATCGTATAAAATTTTGCATGTTCATCATCTGCCTAGTCTTTTTCCAAATATGTTGGGGTCGGCATCCAGTCTAACCGGATGCAGCTGAATAACAGTATTTCACATGGAGCGACTGCCTATCTGACCTCCACAACCCAGTTACTGAGAAATACGATACCCCTTGGTAAGACTGGTTATCAGACTTTCGGGCTTCTGACTACCCGTAACGACTGTCAAAGATCGACGACTGGCAACCGGGACCAACGGCTTAACATGCTTTTCTAGGCACGTAGGGGTCTCGGTATGTAAAGATGGTCACCCATCCACTGACCAACCGCGGCAAGCGTAGCTTAACCTGATCGATCGACCTCTGCGGCTGTTATTATTTAGCCACGGGCTCCTCAAAATTTTGCATGTTATGTCACAATTAATCACAATACATTAAGTACTCATCACACAACCTATCATAATCCCTTTAAACATTAAACACGTAATCACTAACATCACATCAATTTATCAACCAAACTATAACCATTAATTTAACTGCTATCCGTTACATATGTAAGCTTTATATCACCATGCAAAGTGGATATCTAAATCTATAAACTATCTATCCAGAGCCAAGACCGGGGGGGCCATCCGTTTTTAAAGTATAAACAAATGCGCATCGCCAAATGTCTGGATCAAAGACGACGCAAATTGTTGGACGCGATCGACAAACAAGGATATATAGCAACTAGAAGAGTCCTAGCAGCAGTAGCAGTACCCGTATTTTACATGGAGCGACTGCCTATCTTACCTCCACAACCCAGTTACTGGGTAATACGATACCCGTTGGTAAGACTGGTTGTCAGAATTTCGGATCGGAATTCGTACTACCCGTAACGACTGTCAAAGAGCTACGAATGACAGCCGGGACCAACGGCTTAACGTGCTTTCTGAGGCACGGAGGGGTCTCGGTATGTAAAGATGGTCACCCATCCCAACAGACCAACTGAGGCAAACGTAGCTTAACCTGATCGATCGACCTGTGCGGCTGTTATTATTTAGCCACGGGCCCCACATTATAGAGATATTATTTTAGTAGATCGCTTTGTGAACGAGCTCTGCCAGGAAAGTAATCCTCCAGACCGAATTTCGACCATGGCGAATTTTAACATTTTACGCGGGAGATATTATAGTGCACAGACATAGGTGCACTCTCTTTTCCCTCACTCTCAAGGTCTGATGGGACGGCAATCCGACACGACCGGAGAGACATCAGGCGCTAGAACAGCCCAGCTTAATATGCTTTCCGAGAAATCTCACCGCCAACTTCAAAACTCCGGGCTAAGAAATTCCTAATGGAAAAACCCAAAAAAAAGTGTGGCTCTTTTGGTTGCGATCGACAGATAAGGATATTAAACAACTATAAATGTTATAGAAGAAGTTCTTTGTTTAAAAGAAATTCGTGCATTGAAAGTGCTACCATCGTGTCTCTCGCCGAGCAGCCTTGCCATGTTCCGTTTTGAAAGGTATTGGTGTTTTGTACCTGATATTGCAAGATATGTGATATGCCTTTTTTTATCGTGAAGAAATGCTCAATGCATCCTGCACATCCACGGGGATATAGTGCAGTTATGTGGGACTCTAACCCAATAAAACTCTACACGGGCACGCGTTAGCATTCATCCGTGAACCCGCCGCGGCTGTCCGTCACCGGACCGCGGCTGTATGCCTCAGGTATTGAAGATGTCGATAAGTGGCGGTGGCCACTTTTATATGTAAGTGGGCAGCCTATAACATGAGCCACAAAAAGTGACTGTTGTGAGCGCACCTAAATTCGTACCGGGTTCGAAATGTGCGTGAATTATCTTTACTAGCAAATCAGTCATACATACTTCTGGATTGTTGCCAGGGCTTTAAGTGATTGGTCGTGGATCGTGCTTTGTTATGAACTTATAACCATGCACGCTTTACGCTTGTGACGGCTAATCATGTGTTCAGTTGAAACAAATAGTTCTCTGCTTTTGAGAGAGACGTCCAGTGAACTATGAAACCGCCAAAAAATATTCAGTGTTTATGCCACTTGCCGCCATATTTTTACATCAGCTGATACGGGGATTTTCCAGTGCCAATTCTTTACATCTTTGGCTACAATTTTCGGTAAAACAGCTGTACGTTGGCATGGTCTTTGTAGTTCTTTTGTTCTAACAATACGTTAGGATTACGTTATAGACCTAAATTGTATATCTTTAGGTGTAAAACTCAGAGAATCATCCGAAATGAGTCGAAATGTGTTGAAACGTAAAACTCTTGCCGTTGCGCATTTTGTAAATTGCAACTGTTTGCAGTCGCACAGTCTACTTTCAGTTTTTATGTTACGTAAAAAAAGATTCTCAATTCGCCAGTCTTTATTTTAATTTGTGGAGCAGCTTTTTTATTCCTTTTTTTATCATTCCTTTCCGTTGACATACGATTTCGAGACAGGACGTGATTATTTAATTCAGGCAACAAAAACCTATAGCCTATATACCTTATAGACCATACATAATTATAAAAACCACAAAAGCATAACACACTACACTTGGGAGCTTGGTTTTGGTCGTGCTTCCCTGTAGTAACAAACTGGCTATTACACTATTTAGAGCCATATCTTTACACCGAACGCTCATAAAACTATTCGACGATCCGTCTAAAAATTACCTTACAGTCTGTTGTCCTAACAGTCTCACAACTATCGTGCAATCACAACTCCAACCGAACACACGATGAGCCAACTGTACCTATGACGTATCAAAATCTAAATAATATCTATATTTAACCCCTATTTCGTAGTTTACGCGGTCCGCTATAGTTACATCTCGTGCGGGCAACCATAGTAATAAATATTCAATGATTTATCATTTCAACTAGCTTCTGTCCGCGACTTCATTTGCGTAAAAGTCTTAAGATACACAATATACTGAAATAACAGCCATATTTTTATAAAACGCCCTCGGCCCCCGCCTTACCGCGTCGCTTCGCATACTTTTCCTTTAGTATCATTTTCGCTTAGCGTTTTTTCAGATTTTTTCTATTTGCTCGGCTCCTTAGAGGCACAGCGTGATGTTAAATAGCCTATAACCTTCCTCAAGAATTGAGCTATCAAATGCAAATGTTTCAATTCCGTCTTTTGCAGAGATTAGCGCTTTAAACAAACGCCCGCGACTTCGTCCGCGTGGATGTCAGAATTTATCCCACGGGAACGTGATACCAAGACAAAAAGCATTGAATGTCCTTCCTCACGATGCCATCTATCTCCTTGCCAAATTTTATCGAAATCCGTTCCGTGGTTTAGGCGTGAAAAGGTAACATACAGACAGAGTTACAGTTTACGTATTTATAATATTATAAAGTACCTATAGAAGCATGTTTAAATACATAAATCATTGCTGGGCGATATTCCAAATGTAGGTTATTTGTTGTTTGAAGGGAGAGCTCTCAAGTGGTCGGGGTTTGGATTACAAATTGCATATTTTGTCCGTTTTGTCGATGTCCGGTTTTGCGTCATACCATTTTGAAATTAAATGAAATATTTATTTATGTAGATAAGTAGATCTTTTTGACACTTTCGCTCGTCAATATTTTGTTGGTCAATATCTTAAAACTAGATGGCGCTGGCCTTTCCTAGCTGACTGATCCCTGAGAAGAAATGCCGAAACAAACTCAGAGGTCATGGTCTCTTTGTCCAAATCTATAATATAAAAATGAATCGCTGAATGTGTTGCTAAGCGCAAATCTCGAGAGCAGCTGAGCCGATTTCGCTAATTCTTTTTTTATAATATTCCTTGAAGTACGAGGATGGTTATTAAGGAGAGAAAAAATTTAAAAATTGCCTGAAAAAAAAAACAGGAATAGACCCACCCGCCCATCCACCCATGCGATGCCGGGACGGGCCGCTATAGTATACAATATATACGGATTTTATGTGAGTCTAACAATTTAGAGCCATGTCTGAAAGGGCCTTTTGAAGAAAGAGCCATGGCAGCTTTGAGATGACCTGTACCAACAGACGGCATGCATGCATTAGTCATCGTGTAGCTCAACCATATTTTAGGGAGTTCAACCACCCGTCACACGACGCCACCAGGTGCCGTATAATGACATTTTTATGTAATCATGATTCCAGTGTAAGAGAGAGACGGAGCTATACATGACCGATAGCACCCTCCTTTTTTCGCACTGGAATCATGATGGCATTAATTTATTTATAACAATCTTACCTACACTATCATTACAGATCTATGATCCAATGCGACAGATTGGCCTTACTAACTAAATCCTAAATCTACACCTTATACCTAGTTAAAAATGGCATTAATACTTCGTAATACGGCCCCTGATCTGGAGAACATTTGCGTAGGCTATATACAAAATACTCAAAACCGCCAGTTAGTTATAAAGTTGTATTGAATCTAACTCGCATGGTACCCACATTCACAGACAGTTTGACCAACTATTTCCGGATGATAATCATGAGGAAAGTCCCCCCCCTTCCCCCCGTGCCTCGGAAAGCACGTTAAGCCGTTGGTCCCGGCTGTCATTCGTGGATTTTTGACAGTCGTTACGGGTAGTCAGAAGCCCGAAAGTCTGATAACCAGTCTTACCAAGGGGTATCGTATTACCCAGTAACTGGGTTGTGGAGGTCAGATAGGCAGTCACTCCATGTAAAATACTGGTATTCGGCTGCATCCGGGTAGACTGGAAGCCGACCCCAACATAGTTGGGAAAAGGCTAGGCAGGTGATGAGTCATTTATTTATTCATCTTATTTTATTCTATTCAGTGGCTTGCACTGGTTGTTGTGCACGCAGCCGGGGTTTTTGAAGTGAAACTTCTTTACGCACGCTTGACTTGGGGAGTAAGCTGGCCAACGCGTTACGAAAAGTGTGATAGGGCGAGGCGAACGGGAGTTGAGTGGTGGATATAAGCAAGAGAAACCAGTGCGCGCGCACATTTTCTTCCTCTCATAGCCAAATAATAATAATAATAATAATAATCTTTATTGCAGTAAGTAACAAGACTCATATGTGTTAGTAACAATATTCCTTACCCCTATGTTAGTATTCCTATTCTAATCACTTAGCCTAAAAAGAAAAACCACGAAATATATATAAATCACTGCCACGCGCCTAACACCGAGGTGGACAGCTTGCAGCAGTGATTCACATAATACAATTTAAATCGAATGTGATCTGTTACAAGCTGTTCCCACAGACATGCAACTGCACACAATGCCACAATATTGGACAGTCTATTTTTTCCGATATAACGCTTAGAATGCTGTTGCTACTGCCGCGGACCCGACTAAGCAATGACGCCGCTCTCTTTCTGAGTATGGCATGAAAGCCATCAATGCGAGCGTCGGCAAACATGCCCGACGCGCTGCAGCGCCTCGGCAGCCGCATCAGCATCCTAAAGGCATTGTTATACTGAATGCGCAGGGCGTTGATTGTCTTCTGCGTATATTTGACCCATAGACTGCACGTATAAAAAGATTGACAAAACGCCCGAAACAGTGTTACTTTTACTGGCTTACTGCAGCGTGCAAATCTACGAGCCAACATATTGCATCGAACAGCCAACGCCCGGCGCTCTCTTTCAATATCCTCATGGTCTGAGAGGTCATCCGAGACCCAGTGGCCCAGGTACTTGAAACGCGCAACTCGGGGCAAAGAAACACCGTCTATACAAACGGGTGGTACGTGCGTAACCTTCTGACCTGGTGATTGAAACACCAAGAGCTCGCTCTTCTTTACATTATACCTGAGCCCATGGGCCCCGGCGTACTCTACACATATAGACAGGAGTTTTCGCACGGCGCTTATGGAGGGGCCCAACAACACCATATCGTCAGCGTAACTGATATTGTTGACAAATTTTCCATCTATAGAGCAGCCGACTTTGGTGCTGCTGAGTCCCTCAACAAGTCCGTTTACGTACAGATTGAAGAGACGAGGCGAAGTTAACCCGCCTTGCCTTACTCCACACCTCAGTCTATACGCATCGGAGAACACACCCGCCCATTTTACAACGTTGACTTGGTTGTTGTACCAATAATCAAAAATGTTGACGACTTCCTCAGGGAGGCTGGTTTCTGTCCGCATTTTGTGCCACAGCACCTCATAGGACACCAAATCGAAAGCTTTCGAAAGGTCTAGAAAACAGGCGTAGACCGGAGTCTTTCTATCGGTGTAGTATCGGACAGTGTGCTTGAGGCATAGAACGTACGTTTACAAAGAATACGTTTGAAGTTTCACTTCAGTCATGTGGTCATAAGCACACTCATTTTTTTTTTTATAAACTACCTAGTATTTTTTAATGAAGGTTTTGTTAGGGTCAGTTCCACCTTGATATGGTTTACCTTGGCATGGCCGTTGGCGCAAAGGGACGTTAACAACTGGGTTAATTTACCCTTATCGCCAGCTATGTATTTAAAACAATAATTAGTTTTTATAATATTAAAGAATGTAAACTATACTCTGCATAATGAACATAATGACGCAAATCGAAAAACCCTGGAACCATTATCCAAATTTATAACAAAATAAATAAGCTGTTGGTAATAAAAATATGATGACGTTGTGTAAACATTCAGTTTATATGAGTTTTATACTTTGATTAATTTATCTTTCTTACATATTTTGAAACGCAGCATCTCGCTGTCTCGTAAATTCTAGGACAATCATCTAATTTTACAATATTTGTAAATATGTGAGCACCATGTATCTATCACATAATTTTACCTGTCATTGCTTTATTTTTAATTCTTTTTACCTTTTGTGGTAGAGTAATTTTATTCTAGGTGCATCGTCGGAACAAAACGAGAAATACACGGACTGAGTTACTTTATTTATTTATTTGGATCGCCAACAGAGGCTACACAGTTACATGCATGTTAACATGAACAGGAACAAATAAAAGTATGCGCTTCCAATTATAGGCGACCACATCATTCACTTAACATCTAGGTAGGTACATTAAGTTTGGCAAGGACATGAAAAAAAATCACAATACAATACACGAAAATTATAAGTAGAAAAAAAACAAAATTAAAAGCTAAAGCAAAACAGTACGGGTACAAAATAAAATAATACAAACTAATTTCGTTATTAACGGATCGTGTTCGAAACACAATACTGCGCTCCAAAACAAAGATAGCTGACGTGGCTTAAAAGGCTGCTCAACTTAAATGGGACTGGGCAGGACATGTCTGCCGCATGCCGGACAAACTATGGGCCCAAATAGCGCAGAATTGGTGCCCTGAGACAGTGAGGCGGGGTCGCGGCAGACCACGCAGGAGATGGCGGGACGAGCTGTATAGGTTCCGTCAAAACTGGAGGGAGGACGCGTGGGCTCGCGAAAAATGGAAGGAGTGGAGGGAGGCCTTTGCCCAGGAGTGGGACAGCGCAGGCTAGATAAAAAAAAAAACTAATTTAAAACAAATTCAAATAAAAATATAATCGCATAATTAGTGTGGATAGCGTTTCTTAGAGACTTTTTTCCCTTCGAAAGCATGGGTTTTCAAGCATGGCGTTATAGTACGCCCAAATTTCGTCACTTTTATAAAAGTAGGTACAACTCAGGACCCCACGAGACCAGCCAGGCATTCCACCAATCAACAAAATGAGCAGTTCATTCACTGCAAAAAATAACCTCGTTTGCAATAACAAAATGATACAAAAATACCCCTGAGGTTGCTTCATAAACAGTCTATGAAAATAATGTTTAATATCACAAAGGGTTACACACTTAATTTGTCTGTAGGGATTATCATAAATTGTCTGAAGGGTTGTCAATTACAATATTACTGAAATTGATGTAAAGTATTTCTGAATTTTTGTGGTGGCCCAGTGGTATTGGCTCCCACTTACGAGTTGTAGGTCGTGAGTTCGAACCTATATTGTATTTTGTGTACCTATTTTGTGCCTATTTGTGCCTATATTTATGACTATTTGTACCTATTTTGTGTATTTAATTTCATCACCACTGCTCTTAAAACGGTAAAGGAAAACAACGTAAGGAAACCGGCATGTCTAGAACCAAAAATTTTAAGACGTGTCATCCGCCAACCCGCACTAGGCTCGCGGTTGATTACGGCCCAATCCCACTCTCCGAAAAGAGACCTGTGTCCCAGCAGTGGGAACATTATAAATAAATAAATTTATATTTATTTTATAAATTGACAAAAGCATTTATCAGTTGTCTTCATGACGTTGTCTTCTTTAAAGATATACCCTAGGTACAAAAGTTTGATTTCCTAACGTTAACCGAAATATGTAAGTAGGTAGGCGAGATGAAAAAAGTAAGAAAGTAATCTAATCAGAGCCAACGTTGTCCCACACCGCCGCCTGTCGCACAAAATGCCCCGATTGGAACCTGCTTGAATATCTCACTGTTTTCTTGTATTATGAAATTAGCATACATTCGTAAGAAATAAAACGTTGAAGAATCAAAAATATATGGGAGTGTGCATGCGTAACACTTTAGGTAAAAGAAATGCTTCGAAAAGTGTTAGTTTAAGGGCTTCATCACACTGGCGATTTGCAAGCGAGTCCAAAGTGAGGAGAGTGCGCAGCGAGCGCACCGCGAATAGCGCCGTCGACGCCAGAGTATACAAAATGGCTTCGACGGCGTTATTCGCGGCAATCTCGCTGCGCGCCCGCCGCGGCGACTTCGGCTTCGTGGCGAGTTCGCCGCTCGCTGCGAACTCGCGGTGAGCTCGCTGCGCACTCGCCTCGCTTGGACTCGCTTGCAAATCGCCAGTGTGATAATGCCCTAATTTGAACTTTAGATAGTTGTGCTACGGTAATAAAATGCACTTGTTTTTTAGATGTCTGGCAACTAAAGTAGATAAGAAATTGAATATTATAAAATACAGGAAGAATTTTAGAAATGGGAGTTCAAGGCGTACTGGAATAAAATACTGCTGAAATAAAATGCGCTTGTTTTTTTAAGATGTCTGGCAACTAGAGTAGGTACATGGCAAGAAATTAGATATGGTATAATACAAAACAGAATAAATAAATAAAATGGGAGTTCAAGGCAAAACTAAAAAATCCATTGCGAAAGTAACTCTGTCTATACATATACAGAGAGAGACGAATTACATTCGCAATGAATTTTGGGTTTCAGACAGCTGTTCTGTTTGTTTTAGCTGAAAACAAAAACTGCACTTTCGACAACACTTTTCCAATTCATCCTTTTTTGTTGAGTATTTTTTATATTAAAAACACGTTGTATAAATAAAACAAAGTCGGGTAGTTACACTATTTATAACTCAAGAACAGTTGGACCGATTTTTATGATCTTTGATTTGTTGGATTTGTCTCCGCCCCGAATAGCAGAACAACTATGAAACATGGGAAAAATTCACGAAAAAATAATAAAAATAAAGATAATTAATTTTCTTATACATTTTGTATGGAACGACGTTTTTGGTGATATTTCGAGAACAGATTGACAATTTTTTTTTATTGATTCTGAGGCGGTACGAAGTTTGCCGGATCAGCTAGTAATAATATTATAGAGGTATGAGGAACAGGGTGTAAAGCTTACTCAACCTCCATAGCAAAGGGAGGATCCCCCGACTAGACAGGTGTTGTATCTGGCGGGCAACTGCTCGATGATTCACGTCGGGCCGTTGTATATGTGCTAGTTGCGCGGTAAACTCTGCTTGCGAGATGCAGGATTTTGCATGACGTCAGTATGACGCGTTGTTCCCATGTGGCGTTGTAGATGCCGCTACAATCCATACTTACATACTATATCACACTATCACACTTCACACTATCACACTAATATTATAAAGGCGAAAGTTTGTGAGTGTGTGTGTGTGTGTGTTTATATGTTTGTTACTTCTTCACGCTCAAACCGCTGAACCGATTTAGATGAAATTTGGTATAGAGATAGTTTGAGTCCCAGGAAAGGACATAGGCTACTTTTTATCCCGATATTCCTACGGGATCGAAACTTATGGGGTGAAATCGCGGGGCGCAGCTAGTAATATTATAAATTCTAAAGTAACTGTTTGTCTGTCTGTCTGTATGTTACCTTTTCACGCCTAAACCACTGAACGGATTTCGATAAAATTTGGCAGAGAGATAGATAGCATCCCGGGGAAGGACATAGGATAGTTTTTATCCCGATATTCCCACGGGGTCGACACTTCTGCGGGTGAAACCGCGGGGCGCAGCTAGTATAAAATATGACTTAAGCCGCAAGTGTAATTTTCAAGGCTACACTTCATAGTTACAGAAGGGAACTACGCAACAAATTCTCTTTCCATCGAAGCGGCAAAGGGATTAATTGCATTAGGAATATGCGCTGCATACTATCTTGTCCATACTGTGCCTATTCACATAACATCACGCCTGTACTCCCTGAGGGGTTATCCAGAGGTGCAGCTATAGTACACCGACATTTCGCCAGTTATGTTTAAGTCCCGCGCCTATTGCCACCGACCGGGCACATATACATATAGGTACGAGTACATACTCCGGGCTGCTACTGAGAAATTCCTGATAGAAAAACCCAATAACAGTTTGCCCGACCTGGGAATCGAACCTAGGACCTCATGCCCAGCGGTAGCACTTGCAACCACTAGACCAACGAGCAGTTGCAACATCTTCACTTTTCAATAATATCGGCTGGCTAAGAAAAGATAATAGTGGAATTAGAAAAGCGAACACTAAAGATTTAATTAAAAACTGAACTTCTTAATGAAATTGTCGCATCATGCGACAATAATTAGTTGCGCTGCTGTTAATAGTACATTACTGCAGCGGCCAGCAAAAGAGGCATTGATGGACGAACGTGTAAATGTGGGCCGAGGCGAAGCCGAGCCACACATACGTAAGTCCATCAATGCCTAGTTGTGGCCAAGGCTTGTATAGTACTTTTCTCAAATAATGCGCGGAAATTAAAACTAAGTAGAACCCAGGTCGAACTTTTTTGTCAAATACAATTACTTTTCAAAATCAATGACGAACCGAACAACAATAATTTTTCCCGCGTTAAAGTGTTCATTTGTTTTTTTTTTGCAATAAACAGCTTTCTATTTGCAAGCCAGTTCGAAATTTAAATAAAACCTTTGATAAGTTACCTCCTTCGTTGCCATGTTTCACAGATATGAGTTTAATATGTAATTTATTTGGCCGTTAAGCCACGTCAGATATGGATTTTCATACAACTTTTGCCGGCCGCTGCTCGCATGTATTTGGCCAGTACAGCAATTTCGATTTATCTCGAAGAATGTTGTCAAAATAATGCTTAAATTTCCAAGCATGGTTGAGAAAGTCTTCTTACCGTCCATTTAAAGTATCTGTATTTACCTACTTAGATAGATGTTTAATGATTGTTGATTCCAAATGTTTCAAGACGAGCGCTAATAATAATTTTTTGATACTATTTCGTGTTAAGAGCCTCTCTAGCTGACTGGGTAATTTTTCACGACATCATGTGGTTTTCAAACTCAACTCAAACTATTTACTTCAATTAAACCATTTACAGGCACTCGAATAAACCGCTTATTTACCGCTAATGAGACACAATTGCTTTTCTATTGTAATGGGCCGATATCGTACCACGCCGGGATTGACTGATTAATACTCGTATTATATACTAACTAGCAGCGCCCCCCGGTTTCACCCGTTTACGTCTCAATCCCGTGGGAATATCGGGATAAAAAGTATCCTATGTCCTTTCCAGTGACTCAAACTATCTCTATACCAATCTAAATCGGTTCAGCGGTTTAAGCGTGAAGAGGTAACAGACAGACAGATAGACACACTTACGCATATATAATATGAAGTACCTATGGATATACTAATAATAATTTATCATTTTATCCTCTTTTCACAAAGCTGACTTAAAATTAATGTGTACAAAAAATGTCTCAGCTGTATACCACCTTTGTGAGAGGCTGGTGCCTGATATAGGTTTTTGAGAAAAACCTGTGTTACATGTCTCCAGCCCCCCCCCCCCCTTCCACGGCTAGAATTATCTTTTGAAGAGATAACGTGCAAGAGTCGAAGTTTGTCAAATGAGTCGGTCTAGAGAAAGATGCTAGTTGCCCAATCCAAAGCGTAGTAGCGTCCTATGGAGAAGAACGGGCAAGAAAATCCATGGACACTTTTTTCAATTAATTTTATACAATTACAAAATATTAGTTACATCCTTTCTTATATCTATGGTTACATCATTTTTTTTTCTCATATAGCTCGCGTCGAGATGAAGAAGTATTGTCACGGGATAATGAACGAAAATTATGTTGAAAAGATTAGACAATTAGCAAGATTAATCTGTCAAGCTCCGCTAATGAGACACAATTGATTTTCTATTGTTTCGTCGCCGATCGGCGACGCGCGCCGCTTGACCGGTTAATGGCTGAGGGGCCCGTGGCTAAATAATTACAGCAGCACAGGTCGATTGATCAGGTTAAACAACGCTTGCCGCGGTAGGTCTGTGGATGGGTGACCATCTTTAAATACCGAGACCCCTCCGTGCCTAGGAAAGCACATTAACCGTTGGTCCCGACTGTCATTCGTGGATCTTTGACAGTCGTTACAGGTCGTCAGAAGCCCGAAAGTTTGACAACCAGTCTTATCAAGGGGTACTCAATAAGTGGGTTGTGGAGGTCACATGGCAGTCGCGCCATGTAAAATACTGGTATTCAGCTGTATCCGGAAGCCGACCCCAACATAGTTGGGAAAGGCTAGGCAGATGATGATACTTTTTTTTTATTGATGGGAAGTCATCAAATGACCCCTTCCGCTCTGGGTGAAACGGAAGGGAGTGTCAGACTCTTACTGACTAAAACCCATCCGTGTTCCTTCCTTAGCCTTTTATGTTCCGGGGTAGCGGTAACCCTTTGGGACAATCCCGCACCAGATGATAATACTGTGTTAAAAAAGTTGTCATTGACGGAAAAGCCGGTTATATATAATCGCATTTATTTCAATTAATTCCAGGTTTTACAATGACATGAAGCCTACCAATTCGGTGGTTCAGTCAAGGTCATGACGAATCCCTATTTTTCACACTCACAATCAAGTTTTATATAGTCTGATAAAGCTGTTACGAACTTTTGGTCCTTCAATGATCACAAATATTGCGTAGGTACCTAATTATTTAGTCAAGTCACAGGATAGTTAAAATTTTGCACACCAAGTTATGGCAAAAAGGTTTTTTAAATTCGCACATTAATTCGGAAAAATAAATCTGTAACTAAGTTCTAAAATAAAAATATCGATAAAAAAACTTACCATTTGTCTTTGAATTTCCGATTACAAATTCATGCTGAATTATCCACTCACAGACTGAGTTTATACGGCTGTCCACATGTCGCTTAGTCCAACGGGACACTGGACGACAATAATGTAAGTGTACACCACGTTAATCGAATTTTCAAAGAGGGCTCGCCGGTAGTGATGGGACAAAATTGTCGATGAAATGACGATGCATTTTTTTTAATGACTTTGAAACAAGTAATTGTTTCTAAATGTCATGCCTATTAAATAGATGTAAGGGTAAAAAAAGTTTTCCTAATTATGCAAATTTATAGAATATGTCTCTTTATTATGTACACCATATAAATTACAGACATAAATATAGAAACTATACAATGGGTGACACAATGGGCGGTCTTGTCGCTAAGAGCGATACTGTGTAATTTTTTCGTATATTTTAGGTAAGTATTCAAAGGCTTGTTTTTAAAAAGATTTTTATTAAATTCACTGACCAAATTCGCAACACCATAATACGCTCCAAGACAAGCATCGCTGATGTTGGCGATAAGTCTGCGAGGCTAAAATAGGACTGGGCGGCTCATACATATAGGATGTACCTATCAAAACAGTTGGGCCAGGATCGTCACACAATGGGTGCCGTAGGACTAGTGTCGTCACCGAGGCAGCCCTAAGAAACGTTGGCGTGACGATTTGTGCTCTCTGACCAAAAAAATAAGGAACATTTTTTATATTTTTCCCTGTAAATAAGGAAAATTGGAGAAGTATAGAGAGGACCTTTGCCCAGCAGTGGGACAAAATAGCTTAACAAAAAAAAAAAATCTCGCATAATATTATTGTACCTACAGAGACAAGAAGAAGTAAACGCTTTCGATAATAATTTAGCAAAAACACCGCAATCTTTCAAACAATCGTTCTCGATTGAATCTCAATCCACAAATCGATAATTTCACAAGAAAAATGATAAAGAAAATCTTTATTTTACCATCGATCTATCCAAACAAATGGAAAGCCAGAAACATTGAATAAATGAAACATTGCGCATGTGTTTAAAATAACACTTTTAAATTGAATCGGTAAACATTTCAAATCATCGAAATCATCGGTGGATGTCGAAAGCATTTATTTTTAGTTTTACATTTAGTAAATTAAACAAACAGTTATCACTATTTGCCGAGAACAGAATGTTTCAAATATATTGCATACGATTTTGATTTTAAAATACGGGAGCAACAGTTGTATCTGAGTATCATTATGAATTAACTATGTCCAACAGCTGGCATAGCTCCACCACAAGTCCGAAGAGATGTTGCATGCACAGTGGAGAAACTCGAACAGGAATCTGATACCAGACACCCAATATCTGGCGCACAGTTACCAACGCAACGGCTAAAAAGCAGATACAGCTTCTTAAAATCGACAGCGTCTTTGTCAGGAAACCCGGCCGACGCCCCAGTGTTTAATTTCACTCAAAAAAATTCCCTATGCTGTTTATAGCATAAATCGATGCATTTTAAACGCAAGAGTAGAACACCCACGTGTGTTTTTCAAATACTTTTTTTAACACATGTTATTCATTTTTATGTTTTTATTTATTTTTTCCCAAAAAATTAAAAGTGCGACTTGTGACTGGCGCTGAAAGATTGCTCTTAGTTAGGTCTATCATTGATAAAAAAAGTCACGTGAGTTATCGAATTTCAAAATATAGTGTTAGGGTTGTCACTCAACTTGACCTTTCATTTTAGTCAGACTTAATCTAAATTTTGCTCTTAATTACTGTATGTTATTCCATAAAGATTAAGTCATACCATGTTCCTTTTGCTTCGTTTACGTCCATACATCTAGTCATACACGTACTATGCACCCGACCTTTCTGAAAAAAACATCACTAATAAGGTCACTATATATTATGTCCTTCTAAGGATTTATTACCGTTGGATCCCGTTTTTGAATCCCATTTTAATATTTTTGGCGTTGGATCCCGCAAAACATTATTATGTATTACCGTTGGATCCCGAATTTAAAAAATGCAAGATAACTACGTTTTATTGTCGTTGAATCCCGAAAAGTATTTCCGTTGGATCCCGAATGCTTAAAAAAATATGAATGCGGGTACTTTCAACAACAAAATTGTTTATAATAAAATGAGGGGTTCACTAATGTTTCACCAAAACTCCATTGACAAATTTTTAGTTTACAACCAACGTTTCGTATACTATTTATTTCACAAACAACTCATTTTCTATATAATCTAGTCGTTTCTGGCACTCGCCGGCCGCTGCCGCGGCACCGCTCGCTTCGCTCGCTCGGCTCGTGCGTAGGGGTCACAGTTTTAACCTAACCTAACCTAACATTGTTTTTTTTTTAATAATTAACCTAATCTAACTAGTTCGGTTCCGGGTAACCCACTAAAAATAATCTCTTTTTAGTGTTTGATAAAGGTAAATCACTTTTCTTCTGAAATGTACACATGTTGTTATAATATGGGATTCAACGGAAATAGCAAACGGGATCCATCGGTAATACCTTAAAAACGGGATCAAAAAACGGGATCCAACGGTAATAAACGCTTCTAAGCCCTCTGGGGCGTTCCCCTCCCATCGTTTCCACTCACATCTGCCTTGTAAATACCTTTTGTAGGCGACTACGCTTTTCCCTCGTCCTCTCACACAATCATGAACAAACCATCTAAGCATAATCTTTTAAATTTTGTCACTACGTCTTCTTTGAAACCGTAGCGTTGCCTTATCACGAAACATTTCTCTAAAAAAAAAAGTATCGATAAATCAAACATCGCAGCCCATCCCTAGAGAAAGTTAATGTCATTAATGTAAGTCCGTATGCCGCCACATCGCTTGTTTAAGTTGTACAAATCGCCATCAACCACACCATCGCTTATTAATTGATATATTAACTAAAATTACCCTGTTTGTTTTCCTTTTTGGCATGTGTCACTGTTGTTTGGGTCTTTATCACTTTAATGGCGCATTCCACCAAACTTTAATACCTAGAAAAAGTCTTATCCTGCGAATAAATTTTGAATTTTTGACAGTTTTTCCATACTAGAACTGTCAAACGTCAATTTTATTCCACGAATGAAAGACCTGACTTTGGTAAAATTAACCCTAAAAAGTAAAAGAAATATTATTTTCTTCCAAAAACTGCGTTCCCAGTATTCTATTGTTTTAAAAAGGGCTTTGAAGACGTATCGATCATCACTCTCCTGCCCTGTCCCTATTTATTTGTTTATTCTCTCACTGGCTGCGCCCCGCGGTTTCATCCGCATAAGTTTCGATCCCGTAGGAATATAGGGATAAAAAGTAGGTATCCTGTGTTAATCCTGGTTATAAACTGTCTGTATTCCAAATTTCATCCAAGTCCGTATAGTAGTTTTTGCGTGATTGACTAACAAACATACAAACACACTTACAAACTTTCGCCTGTATAATATTGATACTTATCTGTTAGTCGTCACTCATTAAATACTATCTCCCCAAACCAACCCGAACCTCCTCTGTGCGGATTGCACATTCGGGAAAACGGGGCGTGATGATTTGGTGTTTATTAAAAAAATGGTTTTCTATTTATTTATTGCGGAATGGGCTTGATATCTCGCCCTATAGAAAGCGATGGATGAGTTAAATATTAAAAGATTTAAAGAAAATTGTTTTCTATTCATCATCATTTATTTATTTCATTTATTGCGGAATTGGCCTACTCTTGCTTGACCTAGATCTCGGCCGATAGAAAACGATGGATGAGGTCTACGATATAACGAGCGTGTCCAGAAGATGATCATGATGATGATGATCTGATGTATGTATCTGGTGTCTTGTGTCTTTTAGTCTGTGCTAAATAAATGTATTTTCTTTCTTTTTTTCTTTAAGATGCCTGTTCACTCTTGCTATGATGGCTAACTGTGGAAGGGAACACAGACGCTTGCAGGGAATTCCACATTATAGCTGATCTGTTACTATCTGGTATTTTTTTCCGATAGCCCGATTTTTGCCGAAAGAAAGCCCCATCGGACATACAGCTCGTTTATAATAATGTTTTAAAAAAAATAGAAGTATGTACAGACTAGCACATCAAGCTACCCGAAACTGTCAAATTTTCCCAATCAACTTTGAACCTTATACTTTAGCGATAAAGTTGAAAATCTATTAAAGAAATTTGACAGATTGTAGTAGCTTGATATGTTGGCGTCTGTACCTAAGTATGGATTGTCACTGCTTGTCAGCTTACCCCTAACCACACCCCGGACACTCCATACAACCCTCGCAAAATAATTACCTACTACTACTACATTAAAAAATGACGTTTGTATACGTATGAATGTGTGCGTGAGGTACTTGTGTTTGCGAGCGCTCTTGTTAAAGAACTGCGACGAATACGCCGAAGTGCGGGGTGAGGTGCGGTAACTGATGTTAGTGCGGGGAAGGGAGTGGCCTTTCTGTACGTAGTACTTTAAGTATTCTGTGCCCTAACCTAAGCCAAAATTAGACAAACCATTATCCCAAAGAATCCAAGCCATGCGTAGGCGTTGTTATTACTTTTCCTGAATGGCCGTAACGCAAAAATATTCCCAAAGTTCTTCTTTCAAAACATTGACACAAGATATATTCAAAAGAGTGACGTTAAAATTGTAATAACAAGAAGTCTGTTTGAATAGGATCCGACCATTTTGAAAGACAAAAAACGTCTTTTGGGAAGGGTTTAGAAAAGTCAAGTGGTAATTTCAAGGGACAGTTTTAAGGGTTCCGTACCCTTAGAGTGCCAACGGGACCCTATTACCACACCCCGGACACTCCATACAACGCTCGCAAAATAATTACCTACTACTACTACATTAAAAAATGACGTTTGTGTACGTATGAATGTGTGCGTGAGGTACTTGTGTTTGCGAGCGCTCTTGTTAAAGAACTGCGACGAATACGCCGAAGTGCGGGGTGAGGTGCGGTAACTGATGTTAGTGCGGGGAAGGGAGTGGCCTTTCTGTACGCAGTACTTTAAGTATTCTGTGCTATTACTAAGGCCCCGCCTGGAGTGTATCTTTTAAACCGTATTAGTAGACACTTGAAATTTTCATAGTGTGTACTACTATCGCCGCTATAACAACAAATAATAATCCAATATAAATAATAAACAAATAATAAAATAACACAACTAAAATCCCCTTTAATTTTTAACTTTTTTTTTTGTTAATTTATGTTGTCCCAACGCTGAGCAAAGGCCTCCTCCATATTTTGCCACTTTTCTTTGTGCTGTGCTTTCTCCGTCCAATCGGCTAGTAATGTGTCCAAATTGTTACGCCAGCGTTTCTTAGGCCTGCCTCGGTGACGACGGCCGTCTTCGACGACGATCCTGGCCCATCTGTCTGGATGCATCCCCTAGGTGCGACCCACCCAGTCCTACTTCAGCCTTGCAGACTTAACTAAAGTATTTAAAAATAATATGAAGTGTTTAATATGTTTTGTATACGGTAGCACGGACGGAACCCTTCGTGTCCGACTTGCATTTTGCCGCTTTTTTGAGAGAACATTTTCGTATATTTTTGTCAATTTTCAAAATAAATTCGGGGTACCAACTGGAGTGACTGGGTCTGTTTCTCTGAAATGCTTTTGTTTTAAAGAGATAAATTAACTTGGACTTTATTAAAACTGGAGGATTCATGTCTTTAGGTTATACTTTAAGAAAGGTCGAAACAAAAACGAAACTGTCGTCGCAATGTATACAGGGTGATTGCAAGATGAGTGCAAAGCTTTATGGCGAAGATAGTACAGACAATTTAGAACCATTTACCTAAGACATGGTTGTCTTAGACAAAGACTTACAATTTTTTTTATTAGTTATACAAATTCCCAAAATTTTAAGTAAACTGCTTATTTATGGCCAAATTGAATAATAAATTAATTCATATTTATTTGATTTAATTAAAGTAATGTGTAAGCAATCTAGCAAAACATGTTTTAGGCTTCTGTGTCATTAGACATAAAAATTAGGTAAAAAAAAATTGGTGAGATTTTGTCTAAGACAACCATGGCTTAAATGGTTCTAAATTGTCGGTCTACTATCTTCGCCTTAAAGCTTTGCACCCATCTTCCAATCATCCTGTATAATAAACTAATAAACCAAAGCTTTAGGAAAGGAAGAGGGAAGTTTGGCCGTTATTGTGTGACCGTTCGGTTACACAATAACAGAGGGGCGATTCTCGTAATTTTAAGAACGTTCACAGTCTGATCTCAGTCTCAATCTGTCAAAAAATACTTCTAATTTCCCTACATTTTGACAAGTTTTTGACATTTGTTTGTCGCTAAGATGAGACTGCGACTAGATTTTGAACGTTTTAAATTACGAGAATTGGCCTTCTGATGTCCAAATACAAAGCGTTTCTGTCACCTTAATTTCAAATACTGGTGAAAATGACAGATTTTAATGACGTTAAAATATGACGGAACCGCTTTCCTAAAAAACCAAAGCCATTAGCCAGTATTAGCCAACTTTCAACCAATTTCAAATATTACGTTAGTTAATTAAATAGGAAAAGATTAGGTAGCATAATATTAAATATATCTATGCATCATCATCGTCAGCCTACAGCAGTCCATTGCTGGACATAGGCCTCTCCTATTGCACGCCATTCAACTCGATTTTCGACAACTCTCATCCAGCTGCTACCAGCCATCCTGCGAAGATCGTCGCTCCACCTAGCCTGAGGGCGTCCCACCTTACGTTTACCGATTCGCGGTCTCCACTCAAGTACACGTCTACCCCAACGGGCATCGGTTCTACGGCTAATATGGCCGGCCCATTGCCACTTCAGCTTGCTTATTCTGTGAGCTATGTCGACCATTTTGTTCATGTACATACAAACAAAGATATACAGGGTAAATTAGTCAACCACTAACCAAGAGCAAATTATTGGACCAAGTGTGTCCAATAGGGTAGTTTCCTGGGTAAAAAAATAATAATTCTAATTAGTCCGTCAGTTAGATTATCGAAAAATAATGGACCCGTATTTTTTCTTTTGTCAATCAAACAAAAAATGACAAAGATAAAGCGCGTCAAAATTTGGGAGTGGGGGGTCGTGACGTCACGCCGTGCGACACTTTTTAGCACAATTAGAATTTTTTAGGAAACTAGCCTATTCTTGTTACTTATAAAAAAAGAACTAGGAAAAATTTTCTCTACAGAATTCTCGCTCATCCATACTTAATATATTTATAATTATATACTTATTACTTATTATTACTCATTAATATTATAAATTCGAAAGTAACTTTGCCTCTCTGTCTGTCTGTATGTTACCTTTTCACGCCTAAACCACTGAACGGATTTAGATGAAATTTGGCAGTGAGATAAGATTGCATCCCAGGGAAGGACATAGGATAGTTTTTATTCCAGAAATCATCCTTTAAGGGGGTGAAAAGGGGGATGGAAGTTTATATGGGGAATCAATAACCGATTTAGATAAATGGAGATAGTTTGAATTGTGGGGCTTGCCCCACAATTCAAACTATCTCCATACCAAATTTAGAATAATTTTTATCCCCAAAATTATCCCTTAAGGGTGTAAAAAGGGGGGTGGAGATTTGTAAAGGGAATCAATAAAAAAGGACTATTAATACTTTTATCGCGCTAAAACCGCGGGGCACAGCTAGTATTACACATAAATGCAGTAGCAATGTGGCTTCACATTGAAGAGCGTGACGACCATATGTCAATGTCATTCATTGCCAACGCTTGCGTAGGAAATGACTGCCTTTAGATATATACTACTACCTTCACTACCTACCGGCTAGACGTGGAAACGTCAATGTCAGTCTCGGTAATAACCTCGAATATATCCGGGGCTATTGGTATTGCATAATGCATAATCAGCTTTTCCCCACGATGTTTTCCTTCACCTTTTTGAGAGTAGCACAAAGTAAAGTGCTTGTCTGGGTTCGAACCTAAAATTTTAAGCTTTGCTGCCTTTGCCTTTGTATCTTCTATTAAATAAATCTTAAACACATTTCGCCATTAAAGTGTACAAGTGTGTGCGTAAACACAGATGCACTCACTGTACCTTTACTCTTAACCCTTCGTTTGCTTAAACGTGGATCCACGCGAGACACAATCGTTTTTTAATTGTGTCTGTAATTTAACGGCATTCAACCGGTTATAGTCTAATGGGACGGCAATCCGACCGGGTAAACATCAGGCGCAGGAGACACGGGAACTTAACATCACAAAACTCTGGGCTGCTACTGAAAAATGTCTAATTGAAAAACCCAATAACACTGCCCGACCCGGGAATCAAACCCAAAATCCACGTTTAGCAGTCGCGCTTGCGACCACGAGACCAATTAGTGACTTTTCAATTAGCAAATAAAGCTTTTGTGAATTTCCATTAAGTATACCTAATCATTATAAGAAAGAGAGTAACTGGTACAGACGCCAGCACATCAACCTACTACAATCTGTCAAATTTCTTAATAGATTTTCAACTTTATCACTAAAGCATAAGGTTCAAAGTTGATTGGTAAAATGTGACAGTTACGGGTAGGTTGATGTGCTGGCGTCTGTACGTACATGTTTTTATTTCGAAGCTTTTAAAAATATTAATCTATACTAATATTAAAGCTGAAGACTTTGTTTGTTTGAACGTGCTAATCTCTATAACCACCAGTAGGATTTGAAAACTTCTAAAAATTTTGTATTTGGTAGCCCAATTACGCTGGGAGCCGAGCAAAAAGAAAAAAAAGTCAGAAATAACGCTAAGCGAAAACGAAGTAATAGCGCAGTTGGGCGATGAGATGCGACGCGGTGGGACGGGAGAATAAGAAATTTCACGCGGACGAAGTCGCGGGCAAATGCTGTTTGAGATAAACCAAAAATATAATTTACAAAATACAATGTCTTCACTGCCAGAATTCACAAAAAGGAATACTTAAAATATTCGGATCGCAAGCCACACGACTTGCCATCCGAATATTTTATATACCTATATAAACAGACGGGTACCTACTAATTAAAAAAAATGTGTCCAAAAGCATTTTTTTTTAATTATTTTGTTTTTGCCGTATGGAAGAAAATCCTACCTAAAATAGAAAATACTGATCTAAGATCAGAATTTTAGTTTCTCTCACACAAAATGATCCAATCTACTCGGATTAGTATAACTTTTTGATGCAATTTGCGCCATTCTTGAACTTTCAAAAAGTTTTTCGTTCTAAGGTCCCCGGCATGAGATCAAAATCCCAAAATAAGCCATATTGAATTAGTAAAGTATAGGTAAAATTATCAAACTTAAAATCCTAATAAAAACTTGATGCGAGCATTCATTAAAAGTCATAAGTTGATTGGAAAAGTCTATATTTTTTAATTAGAGTGTTAAATGATTTAATCTAACTTGTTTGAAGAGATTTAAAGGTTGAGGACCAGATCCTAATTTAATGATCACTCAAGCAATCCTTAGTATGGCATTATAAATAGTTGAAATATGTGTAGGTTTTTACTTCAAGAGAGTATTGGTTCCGTTTGTGCGCTTATTATAAGTACTTGTATGTATGGTGTGCGTTGTCAGTCACGCTGTTTTATCATCATCATCATCTTCACCAGCCTATAGCAGTCCACTGCTGGATATAGGCCCCTCCTTTTGCACGCCATTCAACTCGATTTTCGGCAATTCTCATCTAGCTGCTACCAGCCATCGTGCTGTCATTCGTGGATTCTTTGACAGTCGTTACATGTTGTCAGAACCCTGAAAGTCTGACAACCAGTCTTACCAAGGGGTATCGTATTACCCAGTAACTGGGTTGTTTAGGTCAGATAGGCAGTCGCTCCATGTAAAATACTGGTATTCAGCTGTATTTGGTTAGACTGGAAGCCGACCCTAACATAGTTGGGAAAGGGCTAGGCAGATGATGATTCAAATTGCAAATTAGTCAAATATTAGGAATGGAAATGTCAAAAAAAAAAAACATTACAAAGAACCTGAACCTTTTTATTTCATTCATAAAATCATTAGTCGACTAAGTAGCATTTACATAAGAGATAATTGAATAATTTAGATTTAAATGTCCTAAAGTTAAGAGCTTTAAAACAATCTATAGTTTATTATAAACTTTGGTTGTCATACAAAATACATTATTATTAGAAAATAGTTTATTATTTCGTCTAGGTTTATGAGGCATGTGGACTTTGCGGCTAGGTCTAGATGCAATATCATTATGCAGATTAAATTCATGCTTATTTTGGTACACAAAAATACAAATGTCTAAAATGGCCGCATTTATTTATTATTATTAATTACAACGGTAACGGCATTAATTTACACGTAGAGACTGCAGTCAATAATCTGCGTCTAATTTCCCACAAGGTAGACCGATGACTGGGTTAAGGCTGCAAGAATCCGTTGGATGCGAGAAGCACAGAACCGGTCGATGTGGCGGTGCTTGGGGGAGACCTATGTCCAGCAGTGGACGTTGTTCGGCTGAAAAAATGATGATGAATATATAAGATATCACTGCACATATGTCCATTCAACTAGATCAAAAAAACTCCATCTCAATTCCCTCTCCAATGAAACATACACCTGCACCAACAAAAGAGGCAAATAAACAATGAGTATACGAACTAACCAGATTGTGAACAGTCCACACACCGTTTACCTACGACCAGGTTCCTCGAGGTATACCTTAAGCTAATTATAACAGACGCTGTGTCCCAAACTTGTCAATAATACGGCTTATTAGTCGATTCGCACGAATTTACTCGCCCGAATCTGGTGAATCGTCACTTTTAAATAATAAAAGTATATGTTTTATGATATTTAACTCTTAGCACTTCTGTGCGCTAGTGTCCTTTTTAGGGTTCCGTACTCGAAGGGTGAAAACGGGACCCTATTACTAAGACTTCGCTGTCTGTCCGTCCGTCCGTCCGTCTGTCTGTCACCAGGCTATATTTCAAGAGCCGCGATAGCTAAACAGTTGAAATTTTCACAAATTATGTATTTATGTTGCCGCTATAACAAAAAATACCTACTAAAAAAAAAATATTTAAGGGGGGCTCCTATACAACATAAGTGATTTTTTTTACCGTTTTTTTCCTTTTTCGTTTGCGAGTCCGACTCGCACTTGGCCGGTTTTTTCTATACTTTATTGCATAAAATTCAAAATTTGCCAATTGCCTAATTCATATTTCTGGAGTTGTCGACTCGCCCACAAATAAATTAACTTCGTGCGAGTCGCCTGTAGAAACAATAATATTTTTTTAAAGTGACGATTCGCCCGTTTCGGGCGAGTAAATTCGTGCGAATTTGCTAATAAGCCAATAATACTGGTCAATGGAGATCGTGTCGTGTTCTCCGATATGTAGTGAGTATTTGCTTTAACAGCGTCAATAGGTGGCTAACGAAGGTGGCTAGGTAGTTTGATTTGTGTGTGGTGGGAGATCTTGAAACTGATTCTTGGGGGGACTAAAGATCCTAGGCGAGCGGTGGCTGCTACTAACGGTTTGCAATTTACCGGCGAATGACGTCACAGAATCGTTATTTATGTAAAAGTTTTTTATTAATATATTTTCCAACTTACATCTATCCAAATGCGATAGTGTAATTATCTAAACTAAAATGTAACTATCCTAACTTATTATTATAATTATTTTCTTTATTTCATTATTTAAACATAAATTATATTTTTAAATATTATGATATAGAAATATAATAAAAAATAGTAGCCCACCGGTATCAGGAACAAGGTCCAAGCTACCGGCGGTCAGGGCTCCAGAGCTCTCTCTGGAGCCCTGACCGCCGCCGGTAGCTTGGACCTACCGCGGCTCGCATTGTTAGGAGGTTCTTCCGAACCTCCTAACAATGCGAGCCGTGTCCAGAAGTACCGCTTTCTGAATCAAGCCCTTGAATAAAATGATCTGTATGAAAACCAAGCGTGCCATTTTTTGACTACCTACTATGACGTCACAAGCTCGCGCTCTCGCTCACGCTCACCCAGCCAGCAGTACACAGGACTGAGCGCGAAAGTGGCGGCTTATGATTTTGGAACGTAAGCTGGTGCGATTTTTGGCACGCGAAGTAGTTGCTATTGCGTTATCTAGGTGTATCTATATCTGTGAAGATGATAATATAATTAATATAATAATTATGATAAAGTTTAATAACTTATTACAAACAATGCATTCTTTGATAACTCACTTAGTTGATGTGTTTTCTTAGAGAGCCGTTTTTAACACCGTAAAATCAAACCCCGCCACCATCATTTTCAGTCTTTACTGCGGCCGTTATGTAGCGGCCGCCGCTCTTCTGAGGAACTGTGGCTTTAGTCCCCCAAAGAGAAGAAGAGTATTACACAGAATCACAGCCATCCTTTGAGATAATTCAACTCAGCCTATCGCAGTCCACTGCTGGACATAGGCCTCTCCCAGACTGCGCCACAACACCCTGTCCTCCGCCTTTCGCATCCCGTCTACCCCAGCCACCTTCTTTAGGTCGTCTGTCCATCTAGCTGGGGAGCATCCCACACTACGCTTACCGATACGCGGTCTCCACTCCAGGACTCGTCTGCTCCACCGGCCATCGGTCCTTCGACAGACATAGCCAGCCTACTGCAATTTCAGTTTGCTTACTCTGCAAGCTATCTCGGTAACTCCGGTTCTTTACCGGATAATTTCATTACTGATTTTATCCGGCAAAGAGACTCCGAACATAGCTCGCTCCATAGCGCGCTGAGCGACCTTGAATTTGTGGACCAGCCCGACCGTCAGTGTTCACTTTTCAGCCTCGTATGTCATGACGTGTTTGAGATATCTACATATACAGATGAAAATGGTCTCTCCAAGATTATTTTATGCACCCAAACCTGCACCAAAACCATTCATTCTTATTGAAACACGGGAATAAAAAAAATCTGAATAAGTGTATTACATAATTAGGTAGGCACCTGCTTTTTTGCACCGCTCGTTCCTCGCTTGCTTAAACACCAGGAAGCGGCAGTCTTTTTACTGTCGACGACGTTCAGAAAGTGCTAATTGGTATTAGCCTACTTTATTTTTAATAAACGATTCTTGCTTGAATTTGTTAAATAGTTCCTTGAGTTATGTGCTCAAGTACCTAATTATTGGTAAAATCATTCCTTATGATCTTGTTATTGGCTAAAACCACTTGTACTAGCGACCAGCTCCTGCTTCAGACGGTTTTCAAGACTTAACAAAATATCAAAATTTCTATATAATAAGTAACTTTAATATAAATGTATTGTACCCATAAACCATCCGGAATAAATTTTCTAAGTGATGGTGAAAACCACAGATGGACGAAAAGCGACTTTAATTTCTAATAATATGAAATATATATATAGAGCAGTGGTGGCCCAGTGATAACGACTGCGACTTACGAGTTGCAGGTCGTAGGTTCGAACCCAGACAGACGCTTTACTTTGTGTAAATTATAATTATTTCATCACCACTGCTCTCAAAACGGTGAAGGAAAACATCGTGAGGAAACCGGCATGTCCTAAAACCAAAAATTCGAAGACATGTGACATCTACCAATCCGCACTGGGTCCGCGTGGTAGATTACGGCCCATTCCCTCTTACCGGGAGGAGTCCTGCGTCCCAGCAGTGGGAACATTATACAATCCCTCTGCATATAAGTGCTTATAGACACGAGCGGCACACGTCAACAGCAGAGCTAACTGCACGGGTGCCGTTCGTGTAGGCACACAAATAAGCGTGTAAAAAAATCTTGCATAAAACATTTTGCTTTATAAAACTTTGAGTACCACATACTCGGTGTCCAAGGGAGCGATACACACGCCCGGTCCGTCGATGTTTCCTCACATTGTCCGCATATTGCCTCGCCGGACTTATTATTAGATTATTGTCACTTTACCCATCTGGAAACTCTGCTAAAATTGTACCATAATGTTTGGTTTGAGGTTTACGTAAAAGAGAATATTATGTTTAGTTTATTATTAATATTTTAAGCATCCTATTTGCTAAGTTTTTGGGTTATTTTGAACTTTTCCTTTTAGCAGGTACGCACTGATAAAATGATAATAGCATTATATATAAATGATAAACAATTTTTATATTTCTGTTAGTAGGTTTTTACAAATACTTTTACAGGTCAATCATATTTTAGAAACTATATGAGGTTGGCGTTTCCTATCTAACTACTCTGAGAAGAAAGGCCGAAACAAACTCAGAGATCACATTCTCGTTTAAGGTCGAGACACAATCTTGATCAGGGTCATGTGAAGACCTTGTAGATTGGTGTTTGGTGAAATGGTCTTTTGAATAAAGAACCTCACAGATTAAGTGGACTTGTCCATTCAGCGCACGCATTTTTCCGCCTACTTCAATAATTATTAATCTTAGATAATTTACGTCCATTGCCACATACTCAATAATCTACTTTAGGGTTGTGTTCTAAAGTTGATTTTTGAGTGACCATTTTCTATAAAGAGATCCTAAATACATTTTGGTTGCAATGGAATTTGAACTTTCATTTGTTAGACATCGAGTCTATTCTTCCAAAACTTAATAATTATCTGAGATTCTGAATTCAAATATCGTGCAGCATTATTAGATGAAAAGTGACGTGTCATGAGATTTTGCACCCTATGAGCACATACTATCACTAATTGACCTATCCAGGATATTATCACTTGTTTTGCAAATGATTGTGGTAAGACCCGAGTATTTTAGAGTTCTTTTTAAGTAGGTGCGTAGTACTTGCAGCCAGCGTGCGTGAATGTCCAGATGTATGGATGTAAACGAAGCAAAATGAGTATCTAAGGATCGTAGCTCAGGTGCCCTGGCACAGGAAACTGAAGGAACACGGGTGGGTTTTAGTTAGTAAAAGTCTCCGCCCAGAGCGGGAGAATTTATTTGATAACTTCAAAACAAAACACGCGTTCGCCAGCTTACTCCCCAAGTCAAGCGTGCGTAAAGAAGTTTCACTTCAAAAAAAATCGTAGCAGGAGGCGTTCTGTAGTTTCTGCTTACCGCCATGGGAAGAATGTGCAAGTTTTATATGAACGGTCCCCTAAGCAAATTAGGGGTTGTTCTATTTATAGACTACTTTTCAAGGTAACATGTCCAAATGTCCTTACATTTTGTAACTGTAGTATACATAGATAGCTTATATCTAGTGTCGTTTGTCCGTGAATATCTCTGACAAATAGTTGCTTATCACCGCGTTGATTGATGGTTCCAAATTGCTTCTTAAATACAGGGATTTTGGTTCGGAGAAGAGGTTTTTCCTCTGAAGCACAGAATAACTAATAGTACAGACGCCAGCACATCAACATACCCGAAACTGTCAAATTTGCCCAATCAACTTTGGACCTTATATTTTAGCGATAAAGTTGAAAATCTATGAAAGAAATTTTACAGATTGTAGTAGGTTGATGTGCTGGCATCTGTACATAGTTTGAAGTGTAGCTGTAAAATAGCCCGATTGATAGGAGATAAATACAAAACATATTTGTTTTAGGGCTTTTTTCCAACGCCAGATAATTTAATCCGAAGAATAATTTTGAATTTTTGACAGTTCTCCCGTACAAAATTTGTAAGACGACAATTTTATTCCACGAATAAAAAATATTTGTCGATTGAAAAATCAACCTTTAGTGTCGATTCTTCTTTCTATCTTAATTTTCAAGAAGTGATAAAGGATAGGTTTATTTTTAGTTTAATAGGTTTTATATTATTCTGTGTTTACTGAAAAGTCGTGTGGAAATCGGTTGTCATGGTATGGGCATATGTTACGGAGGAATGAGGAAAATATCGTGAGGAGTGTTTTGAGTATGAATTTCGATGGCTATAAGAGTAGGGGAATGCCAAAGAAACGATGGATGGATGGACTGTGTGAATGATGATATGGTTAGAAAGGGGGTGACTACCAAGAAATTGACTAATAGAGAAGTATGGAAGAAAAAGACATGTTGCGCCGACCCCAAATAAATCGGTATAGCGGCAGGAGAACGATGAGGTTTTATGTTATTTTGGAGTTCAAAAGCATTTTATTTGACGTTCAAAAGTACTTTTTATGTGCCTATTTAAAATAAATAATTTAAATAATATGAATGGATTTGAATATTTAGAATACTAATACTATTTATTATTTGTAGAACAAATGATATTGTATGCATTATCTTCGTACCTATGCATCTTCGAAGATACTTGCGTGCCTAGGTCTTGAATAGCGTTGTGCACAGACATACCAAGTTCCATTATAGATACGATAGGTACGCAAGGTTTAAAATTACATGATAGGTAAATTACTCTGTAACTTTTTGTTTTTCGAACAATTAATACAATTTCCTCATAGTTCTAACAGAAATTCCATTTTGCAAGACATTTTATGTCATGAGACCAGTTGTTTCTGCTTTCTCTATTCAGTCTGGGATCTATTTATTATAAACTAATAGGTGACAGGTGACAGGTGGCTATCCGACAATTTCAGAATCAGAATCAGAATATTTATTTGTGAAACATAGGAAATTTGAAAATATTGTAATTTTTTTTAAATAGTTTTCTGCTTTATTTATTAAGTATACCTCTGCCTGTCTTGAAAATGTGACAATTATGTCGCATCATCAGTTATTTACTACAAAAACATGGTTGAGAAAAGCAGAGGCAGATCATGATGATGAGTTTGTTGTATTATATAGAACGCAGCAATACCTTCAATCCATCACCCTTCAAAAAAAAAAAAAACATCGTTATAATTTTATCGTATATTATAGGATGCATCTTTCCCATCCCTAGCTGTTACAGGATACCTGATATAAATCTCAGCTCGGCGCGTCCAGTTAACAGGCGTTGTTTTATCTATACTTCTATACTAATATTATAAAGAGGTAAAATTTGTAAGTTTGTAAGTTTGTAAGTTTGTATGTAGTGGGTAATCTCTGGAACTCATAATCCAATTCTAACATTTTTTTAACGGCAGAAAGCTACATTACTCCTGAGTGCTATAGGCTATAAATTGTTTCTATAGCATGTATATTAACCGAGCTATCACAACTTTTGTCTAGCAAGTCGGAAAAAAATACCACATAAAACAGAATTATTTGCGTGCGCTGCCTAAACAGTTGCTTAAAATTAAAAACAATGTATGGCTACCTGGTTGGTCTTCATTATTTCTACAAAAAAGTCCGCGATACCATATCTCTATCTTTTATATTTTATCTTTTATACTTCTTTTATTGCATTAAAAAAATTTTTTTTCGGCATACTTACGTTTGGTTGATTATTTGGGCAACAAAATATTAATTCTTATGACAATAAATTATTTCAGTATCACAAGAACATCATACAGATAAGATTTGCCATTTACAGTATATCAATTGGTCATACAGTTTCGGAGATAATATAAAATTACTAAAACAATAACTTTCATTGTGCAGACGTTTTACCTATTTGCCCATAGATGTATTAAATATTGCAAAATTGACTTGCTGCAGAGTATACCTTCCAGCCGGACCACACCCTATGACCAATAACTCCTTAACTAAAGGGGTTTATTGGACCATATTTGTCGTATGCAAGGTACTCTTTAGGTAGTTTTTTTCGGGATATTGATTTATTAATAGTTCATTATAACCTATTTAATTTTAAGGTGGCGCGGCCAGAGAGCACTGCTTGGCGGCCGGACCACATAAATTGTTAATTAAAAAGATATCTCTTGAGGTACTAAAAATATTCATATATCCCGATGAAAGTAGACTTTAGGTAGGTATTATTTCGAACTATAGCATCTGAGTACTAAACTGTGGTCCGGCCACAGAGGAACACACAAATTATCCGGAAAGGAATCTGAGTTACCGACATAGCTTGCAGAGTAAGCAAACTGAAGTGGCAGTGGCCTGGCCATGTCTGTCGAAGGATCGGTGGCCGGTGGAGCAGACGAGTCCTGGAGTGGAGACCACGTATCGGCAAGCGTAGTGTGGGACGGCCCCCAGCTAGATGGGCGGACGGCCTAAAGAAGGTGGTTGGGGTAGACTGGATGCGGAAGGCGGAGGACAGGGTGCTGTGGCGCAGTCTGGGAGAGGCCTTTGTCCAGCAGTGGACTACGATAGGCTAAGCTGATTGATTGTTGATTGATCTATACTAATAATAGAGCTGAAGAGTTTGTTTCTTTTTGTGTTTGTATGTTTGAACGCGCTAATCTCTGGAACTTCTGGTCGGATTTGATAAATTCTTTTTGCTTTTGACAGCCCAATTCTTGAGGCTATAGGTTATAGGACATGGCATCACGCTAGCACCCTTAAGAGCCGAGCAAAAAGAAAAAGGTCAAAACGAAAGTGAAAACGAAGTGATAGCGCGGGCATGCGATGCGATGCGACGGGGTGGTTAGGGCGACTAGAAAAAGAAACTTGACGCGGACGAGTCGCGGGCAGAAGCCAGTTTTTTATGATAATAAAATATAAAATTCAAAGTCCTGACTGACTGATTGATATATCAACGCACAGCCTAAACCGCTGGTCCTAGAGATATGAAAGGAGATGGCAGTTTTTGGCATTGCTAATTTTGGAAAGGTACAGAATTCAAAGCTATTTAAAAAAAAAGCGCTTATTTTTATGTATTGATAGCCAGATTAACTTTATTATTGAGAATTGGGATTAAATCTCGTTAAATATGAGTAAGTTGAGCAGCCGGAAACAAGGCTTTTTGGACTTGTTATACTATATGACAGTGTTGTCATGGTAAACAAACAAACATGACTCTTTAGAAGATGACCACAGAGTACTTTTTGATAGATTGAGATAACACACAAAACTTCACAAGTCACATTCGCTCGCTCGCTAGAGCGGATTTCACGAAAGGAGTCTCGCAAACGCGGCGCCACGTGCATGCAACGGAATCATAAATCTTTATTTATTTATTTACCCTAAAATTATAAGTAATATTATTATAGACACTGGTTAATAAAATCAACAATCTTAAATAGAGGAAGGTGTGTGAGATATGAGGGTTGTTGTTGGAATGTTGCTAACTAGATAAAAATAATTAGTTCCACTTATTGCCGCGGGACTTCTTTCGTGAGACGGACTTTACTATTTTGTGCTGGTGTGAATGTTTTGTGCGCCCAAAGTTTTACGTGGATTTTTACAACGACCTGGCTTGCTTTTGGATTTCGAAGACTCCTACCTTTCTGAACGAGTGTTGCTAGACTGGACCTCGACGTTTCCTATATGCTTAGATTATTATTCTTATTGATTATTATTATTCCTATTATATGCTTAGATTTCGATAAGTGAGTCTCTAGAGTCTCCTGAGTTTTCTGTGACTACTGAGTTTAATTAAAACTGACCGAGTACCTACACTTGAAACTGTCATTAGGTCTATGATCAGTGGGTAAATCATTGAACTAAACAAACTTCAACAAGTAGTTATTTATCATTTTTGAAGTCATTACAAAGCATAATTAGCAATATGTTATGCATACAATAAACATTTATGCCTTAAAATAGTAATAGAGGTAAAATAACCTATTAAAGTACAAACATTAATGCACTTAACCTCACTTTTACAAAAATTAAGATTTCTCTTTAACCCCATTGTTATTATTTTTTATTTATTTTTTTAACAAAAGCTCATAATATTCCCTATCAAACCATGCCACTTTTATTTCTGTGGAAACTAAAAAAGTTTAATGCCAGCGTTCTATGAACTTCTGCCATTCTCCTTTGGAGGGTGTGTTCTTTGTGAAGAGTAGGTATCCACTGAGAAAGGGTTTTTCGAAATTCCACCCCTAAGAGGGTGAATGGGGGAAGGTAAAATTTCACGCGGACGAAGTCGCGGGCAGAAGCTAGTGCAATATATTGTTAGTCGCAGACCAGCAGAGGCAAAGTTCACTTCCTTATGTAATTGACGTTTAAAAGATGACTGGATAAAAATCACCCTGTGTCTGTCCAAAGAGAATACTTCGGTGCACATTGGTTCATAGTTAGCTATTTCTATTATCAATCAATCAACTCAGCCTATCGAAGTCTACTGCTGGACATAGGCCTCATTTGTTTTGATTAATTTTGTGTTCAAAGTTTCAAACGTTTTGCTTCGAGTGAAAGAATTGAATTGAAGGCAAAAATTAACAAAAAGTGAAGCGTCTGATATCGGTTTTTTATACAGGGTGGCTGGGATATCGACGCGCCAATTGAAATTCAATTTCTGTCAGGCATGACGACACATCAAAATTTTCCGTTTTTACAATTTTAATGTATTTATACTTGCGTACTTTTCCAAGTAGATACGTGGTTTTCCTTTTGATTCCCCAAAAACAGTTGGTCAAAAATCCATTGTTTTCCAATTACTTCTAAATCAATTCGTCCCATGTAGTAATACCAAACAATGATCCATCTTTCCATATGCGTAGACTAGGTATGATAAGTTCGCCTTCATAACGCGTCATTAGATGATCAAAGGCTTCAGAAATCGACTCTGTTCATTAGTCAGCGTGGTCTCGATGTTTCACAATGGGGACTCATATCAGCGTCATAGGGGGACTTTGTAAAGGTATGGGCACACATTATAGGTATTACTAGCATGAATTGGACAACATAATATGTACTATCGATAAAAACCTTTATACAGGGTGAAATAAAATTAGCTTGTGAAACTCCGCCGTCGTGATTGGCATTGTTTTCTAAACAAGATAAAACGAAAAAAAGTTATGAATTTATTTTGGGTCAACGACCGCAGCTAGTTTAGTTACTTTAAGTACCTATCAGCAAATGAGTTTTTTGTTGAAACATGCTTAGATAACCGTCACGAATGTGGAGTATACACAAAAAAACTGTTTTTCTAAGCTTAAGTAACAACAGTAAATACGAATTTACTATACTTAGTTACTTAAGCTTAGAAAAATTAAAAAAAAAAAAGACGGGTTGCACTCCGGGAGTGCCGGCAGAAGTGAAAACTTGAATATTAACGTTGAAATAAATCAATTATGAATTGAATTAATATAACCAATTTTTTTTCACTATTTCTGCGTCACTTTTTCATTAATCGATGCACTTTGTTCAATTTCCATATTTTAAACACTTTATATACACGAATTTTACGAATACACAGCAGTGTGGCTACTACACAGACGGTCGAGCCATCAGCTGTCCATCCATCCATCCACATCCACGTCCACCATCACCGTCACCGTCACCGTCACCGTCCCCGTCACCGTCCCCATCACCGTCACCGTCACCGACATCGTCACCGTCACCGTCACCGTCACCGTCACCGTCACCGACACCGTCACCGTCACCGTCACCGTCACCGTCCCCGTCACCGTCCCCATCACCGTCACCGTCACCGACATCGTCACCGTCACCGTCACCGTCACCGTCACCGACACCGTCACCGTCACCGTCACCGTCACCGTCACCGTCACCGTCACCGACACCGACACCGTCACCGACACCGTCACCGTCACCGTCACCGTCACCGTCACCGACACCGTCACCGTCACCGTCACCGTAACCGTCACCGTCACCGTCACCGTCACCGTCACCGTCACCGTCACCGTCACCGTCACCGTCACCGACACCGTCACCGTCACCGTCACCGACACCGTCACCGTCACCGTCACTGTCACCGTCACCGACACCGTCACCGTCACCGACACCGTCACCGTCACCGACACCGTCACCGTCACCGTCACCGTCACCGTCACCGACACCGTCACCGTCACCGTCACCGACACCGTCACCGTCCGTCCGTCCGACCGTCCGTCCGTCCGTCCGTCCGTCCGTCCGTCCGTCCGTCCGTCCGTCCGTCCGTCCGTCCATCCATCCATCCATCCATTATCGTGTCTCACTTGGTTCACTTCGGTTGGCGCCGCCGCCGTAGAAAGAGGGGGGGGGGGGGAATCTCGGTGTATTTTCGTCCCATCGACTTCGTCCCCTTAAGGAGCCCTTAGAAAACAAACACGAAATTCGGAAAGCATTTATTGTATTTAAAACAATACAACATTTCTACACACAGAGATATTATTATATATGTCTTGTAGCTTAATTGGTAATGGTATGTTATCATTTTAAATGCTTAATCCCGTTCGTCGCACGACGGGGACGAAGTCGGTGGGACGAACGGGAATACACCGAAATCTCTCCTGACGGTCACGTGTCCTGACGCGAGTTTAACATTTTTTCCCCATACAAAAAGTGTGCAACGCCGCTAAAGAAGTTTTCACTTCAAAAAAATTTGGGTCAATGATCGTTCAATGACCCAAAAATCTCTTTTTTTTAGAGTTCTTATTTTAAGGCGAATGCGTCTGGGTAGCCCGCGAAATTCCAATTTTCTTACGTTTTTTGAAACTGACCATAAAATTACAAAAAACGTAAGAATTTCGCTGGCGCATTATTGCGCGCATACCAATCACGCGAGCGGAGTTTCGCTGTTTAATAATTTGATCCTATATAAACTGAATACGATAAAGAAAGAGGTTTGTAGTACCAATACAAATTTTTGAAACTGTGATAGCCAGCATTGTTTTGTTGAGCTGCCTTATCTCTGCCAAGGAAAACACTATAAAAAGTGGTCAAGTTTAAGGGTAGATAGTCTTTTGAAACAACACATTAAAAAAAAAAACAGTGGCGCTCCGCGAGTGCCGACAGAAGTGAAAACAAAACACAAACGGAATACTTTGCTCTCGCTCAGAATACTCACTGACATATCGGATATACATTAAAACCAAGTAGGTACATCCCGAGGACAGCCGAACAGATCTGAAGCGGTGTCGGTTACGGTAATAGTGGCGCGAATTCAATGATTTTCCCATCTCAATAAAAACTTTTTTTATAAAAAAAAATCAACCGACTTCAAAAAAAAAACACTACAAAGTGATAAATAACTTTAATTTCGGAAGTCGGTGTCGTTGGTTCCGCATTTTCGTTTTTTGACACCGGCTTCCGAAATTAAAGTTATTTATCACTTTGTAGTGTTTTTTTTTTGAAGTCGGTTGTTTTTTTTTTTAAGTTTTTATTTTTCACTTTTTAGTTGTACCTACCCCGCAAAAAAGTAAACAAAAAGATCGTTAATGTAGACAATGTAGATACATTTTTAGATTTTTGTTGATTTTTCAAAAACCGCTTGTCCGATTTCGATAAAATTTTAATGGGACCATTTGGGAAGTATACCCTTTCCAACAAAAAAAGAATTTTTCAAATCGGTTAGCAAGCAACGGAGTTATGCGCGAACAAACATTAAAAAAAAAAATATATAAAAATTCGAATTGAGAACCTCCTCCTTTTTTAGAAGTCGGTTAAAAAATGCCCAACGCGCCTAAAGAAGTTTTCACTTCAAAAACCCCTGATTTTAGGTAGGCGTCAACTCGCTCTGTGCAAATCTCGCACCAGTGTGAGTTGGTCCTTCTTTGGATTTGCTTGTGGTATCATGCTCGGAGGCCTGGGCTTAAGAGATTCCTGCGTCCAGCAGTGGACTGCGATAGGCTGTTTGCGATTAGCTGAATGATAATGGCTCGTATAGCCCCAGTAGTCCCATTTTGAACGAGGCATTACAATCATTGCTTCACAGAGGAAGTGTTTGTCAGCATCCTTAATGATATCGAGTACTTGTTAACTTTAAGTTCGAAATACATAGTTTGTAATAGAAACTTCGGATCCTTATATACTTGTTAACAAAAGCATCGATAGCATTGGATGACTTAATGCTGGAGTAATTAATAACGGAGTTGATCAACAAGTGTAATTTCAACTGTCAAATAAACCATTACCGGGTAAGTTCGTTTCGTTTGAAGTTTGTACCGGCTTAGATTAAGAAGTAACTAGTTACCTAGTTAGAACCTTTATATATATTATATACCCTTTATACTAGACTAATACTGGCATTCAGCTGCATCCGGTTAGACTGGAAGCCGACCCCAACATAGTTGGGAAAAGGCTAGGCAGATGATGACACATAATTTATAGTAGATAAATTATTTATTATTTGTTTTAGGAATATTTGATAATACTTATGTAGCTGGGTTGTGGAGGTCAGATAAGCAGTCGCTCCATGTAAAATACAAGCCTATAAGCTATTTAAAGTTAAACTCTTTCTTCTTCAGGTAATTATTTGTTTACTAGCAGCGCCCCGCGATTTCACCTGCATAATAAGTGTCGACCCCGTAAGAATATCGATATGAAAAGTATCCTATATGTTATTCTGGTGTATAAGCTATATTACTGTAAAGTTTCATCAAAATTCATTCAGTAGTTTTTACGTGAAAGAGTAACAAACATCCATCCATCCGTCCTCACAAACTTTCGCGTTTATAATACTAGTAGCGCCCTGCGGTTTCACCCGCATAAGTGTCGATTCCGTAGGAATATCGGGATAAAAAGTATCCTATGTGTTATTCTGATGTATAAGCTATATTATTGTAAAGTTTCATCAAAATCCATAGAGTAGTTTTTGCCTGAAAGAGTAACAAACATCCATCCATCCGTCCTCACAAACTTTCGCGTTTATAATGTTTAGTAGGATTACATTTTTTTAATTAAAACAGTTCCATACAACAAACAATAAGAACAACCGACTTATTTGAAGCAGACACCAGCGTCCTTTTCTATTTCCCGCGAAGCTTCCTGTGTTCGTCAATACATTTACTAGCATTTTAATATTGAATACTTAGGTACTCATTGAAATACTGCAGGCGTTGAAAACTGAAATACAGTTTAAAAAATACACTTGAAACCTTTAGCCCAGTAACATAAGTTAAATTAAAAGGAAACCTGCGCATTTTATTCTAGTGAAGATTTGTCACCAGGATTAATTTTATTTAAACGTTAAAACTATACTTTGTAAAAAGAAACAGAAAATATTTTATTAGGTCCTTGTGAAATTGCCGATTTTTGATAGTGGCTGTTGTGAAGATCGATATCTTTCCTTCTATTTAGAATTCCAAATACAAATTAATTTTATAATATAGCATGACATTTTATTTTTCTAAATCGGTTGTTTATTTGTTTTCCCGTCATTATTTTTTTCACACAACTTACCTAACTTGCGCGGTCGGGTCACGTTACGTCACTCACCAATATTTGTACTCAAGAAACTTTTGTGATTATGTGTGTGGTGGCTGAAAGCAGTAACAGCTACACTTTTTCGTACTGCTGTTTCTGTAACCATGGAAAAAAAGAAAATGCACGCTTTTTTCGAATAAGAGTTCCGTCGTGGCACCGGCGCAGCACAGACCGCACGCAATATTAACAACGTGTATGGACATGATACGGCACCCATTAAACAATTAATAAATAGTTATTTATGCAACTGTTTTATAATAAAGGGTATTAAAACACGAATTTCACATGAGTGTTTTAATACCTAATTATGTACAGTTGCATACAAGACTTTATCTACACCCATGATGTGAATCCTCTAAAAAAAGGTTCTGAAACAGTGCGTGAATTCGTGAATTCGAATAACCTATAAGTTCTTTTTTTAAATTACGGCGCTAACGCGCTGTGGTCAATGGCTGTGGTAGTGAAGCGCGTATGGATGACAATGTTCTTTTTTTGAAAACGAGTTGCATAATGAAATTTAGTACAACATAATAACACTCGTTTGGATGATATTATGGTTACTATGACACTGGTTGTTCTAATGTTGGCAATAGGCTAACTGTTTCAGAAACTTTTATAGGAGATTTAAATAGCATGGGTTAGATAAACACAATTAGAATCAATTTGAAAAACATATATTGTTAAATGGGAAACCCAATGACTTTTACCAAACAAATTGAAACTTTTGCAACGAAATTATAATCATGCTCTTATGTATGTTTTCCCATATTTCCATAATAATGGGTTTCTATATTAATTGAATTTATTCAAGTTCCGAGTGTGCTCCGAGTGTTGTCCTGTCCCTTTTAAGTAGCTTTAGGTCGAATTTCACGAAACTTTTATATATACCTAAGATAAGACATCATCATGACATCATGATCATCTACTGTCTTCTTTTATTTTCGGTGCTTATAATTATTTAGTATGTATGTATTTATTTATTTATTTATTTAAGGACAACCAACAAAGCATACACCAAAAATACATGTTGAAATTTCCATAATATTTAACATTCTATAGTGTAGCTTTAATTAAAGGCTGCCACGGCATGCATTAAACATCGAGTAGGAAATGCAGTTACAAAACAAAGTTAACTTATTAGACATACATATTAGATATATTAAGTAAATGAAAAAGACGATAAACATTACAATATAAAAATTTTAAACTTTTATGATAATGCCCTATGCAAGACAGCTTTGAATTTATGCAAAGAGTAAGGCATATCAATATCTACGCTGGGTGAGCGTGACAGGCGACAAAATTGAGTCTGCATTCTGTTAATAGTGGAAAAATGACCCAGATTGGTTTTAAAGCCCTTAGCGCGGAGCAACTGATATCTAGACCTACGAGCAAGTTTGTAAGGCACATTCAAATTTATTTGACTCTGCAACCGCGGATAATCAATATGAGTGGTTGTATATGTATTTAAGTATCTATAATTTTGAATATGTATATATCTGTGTATCTGTTTTAGTGTATTATATACATAATATTTGCACCAACGACAGCCCCATTTTATGTCCCGGGAAATCACTGTCCATTCCAAGGTTGCCTGGAAGAGATCGCAGAAAGCGATAAGGCCGCCCATTGTATATTTTGTAGTGTTTGATGTATTTTTGTCATGTAATGTATTTTGTGGTGTACAATAAAGTATATATAATAAATAAATAAGTCCTGAGAATAAATTTTGAATTTTTTACAGTTTTTCTATACTAGAGACTTTCATCGTTTGTAAAGTCAGTGAAATTAATAGTCTAGTCAGCGAAAAAAAGGGGGCCGCGGCTAAATAAAGACAGCCGCACATTTCGATCGATCAGGTTAAGCTACGTTTGCTGCGGTTGGTCTGTGGATGGGTGACCATCTTTACATACCAAGACCCCTCCGTGCGACAGAATTGGTCGCTGGCATTCCTGGATGGACAGTCGTTACGGGTAGTCAGAAGCCCGAAAGTCTGACAACCAGTCTTACCAAGGGGTAAATTATTACCCAGTAACTGGGTTGTGGAGGTCAGATAGGCAGTCGCTCCATGTAAAACACTAGTATTCAGCTGTATCCGGTTAGACTGAAAGCCGACCCCAACATTCCCGTGGGATCATTTCCGACGTCCATGCGATCAAAGCCACGGGCAAAAGTTAATGCTACATAATCCTTGCCATTTCTCAAGTACAGTATGTCAAGGTCGACATCTTTTCCAACGAGGCAATACAAACAATAAACACTTTGACAATTTTTATTGTATCAATTGTTAATTAAAAAAGAATCTCCATTAGGAATGTCAGTAAGTAATTGAAGAAAAGAATTATTATCAAAACAAACGGGATATAATAAAATTGATTTTGTGATTTGCAATGAGTTTTAAAAGGTTTCAAGTGTTGTAAAAGTATTAGAGTAAGTGCGCCATATATGGACTACCATAAGGATTTTCTCAGATAAAATTCCGAATTTTTAAGTTTAATGAATCTTATTTATTTTAAACAGTTTGATATTTAATTGGTAATAAAAATAAATAATTAAATTCATCAATTACAGCAACATCTTGGAAATAATCAACATTTTCTAAAATAAGACATTTTTAGGAACTCACAAAAAGTGAACATATTATGGACCACATGGTTTCAAATATGGACCATGTTTTATTTGGTTATAAATAACAATACAAAATAGTGTTAAATACTTATAATTAAATCAGTCAATTAAATCAGTCAATTAAATCAAAAGTAAACTAATAATAAGTACAATATTCGCACACATAGAAGTCAGTTATATCTTCTAATCCAGCACAATCATTCTGCATGAGCCCAGCGCCTGCAAGATACACATTGGATCCATTTCTCTCCATGAACATCTTCAGAAATAAGTCCATCGCAATACAAGCATTACCATTTTCATTTTGGGAATGATCAGGACTTTCATCTGTGCTATCATTGACTGAATAATCACTCTTATCGGAATTTTCAAGAGATGATTCTTCATCATGTGAAATCTTTCTTTTCTTCTGAACAATTTATTTTGAATTTTTAAGTTCAATGGCTTCTTTTTATTTATTTTTTCAGTTTCTTCCTTCTTTTTATTGTTGTTTCTAAATGTTTTATATGGTGAAGATGTTAAAACCATATTTTGGTAGTCCTTCTTCCTCAGTTGGAGACAATTTTCTTAAGGCGTGGTATGGGCTGTAACACCTTTGGTGATAAATATATTCGAAATGATATGGAAGGACCAGGTATTGAATCATCAATGGTTGCAGCAGGTTGGTTTTACCTTGTGTTGGAGATGCCATTCTGAAACATAAAAAATAAACATAAGTAGCTGTTTGTAATATGGACTACTGGTCCATATTCGAAACATGTCGATGGTCCATATTGTAACACACATACAGTTCAAGGTTATTTTTGTTGTACTTAAAATTATAAAAAAATTAGGATATTACAATCTAATATGAATAGTAGTTAAATAACTTACCTTTCATTTAGCTTAAGGCGCTTACATGAGCTAAACGCAAAAAAACGGTAGTTTTCGAAACAATAAAAGTATATGATCGCCTACAGTAAACAAAATCAGAAAAATATATGATATTCTTCAGGATATATGCTAGATAGATAGTGTTTTGAAAACACAATACAACTAATTTGGTACGATAGAAAAAAATCATGAACATACCTCTAAAAAACTTTCTTTTTACAATAAAAACCATACTAATATACATACAATCATTCTGATTTTTTGTCAGAATATTCTACAAGTAACATACTAAAATGATAGTGTTTTATTTTTTTATTTAAAACAATAGTTTTTTTGTAAATCGAATATTCATAGTTCCGAACATAAAAAGTGCGCATGTGTGCGTGAACGCCCGTGTAGCGACAGTGCCGGCCGAGGCCTGATGCTATACGGACGTGTCGCTCTTTTCGCCGCACTATTTCCGTCAAAATTGTTATGTTTTTGTTAAGTTTTATTTGTAAATTCATTGTTTATTATTATTTGCATTATCTTCTTTCCGTAAATATTTTTATTTCGTGTAAATATAAAATACTTTTAAGTTTGTTATGTATGGGTGCAAGGCGCGCGCCATCTATTGTACGGCGAGTCCCAACTCCCGGGCGTTTCACTTGTGTCTACCGGCAGTGGTCCGCGTAACCTAACAAAGTTAAAATAGGGTAATAATTTGTAAATAAATGGGAAATATAGTGAAACATTCCGTTAGGAGGACTACAAAACGTTCATATAAAACAAAAGCCGAACATAATATGAACGAAAGTAAAAAGTATGAGCATTTTATTTTTAACTGAATATTTTTATTTTTGCAATAAAACTATGAATTTTGGAAACATCTAAGAAAGTGCAGTCGGTATTTTTGACTTCACGTACAACTGTCACAGTGACGTATGTGGACGACGTGTAGATTTGTATTCGAGAGTCCCCGGGTTCGATTCCCAAGGTTACGAAATCGTACTTTCTTTTTAAATTTTATTTAAATGTATTTTGAATTTTTAGATAGATAGTGTTTTGAAAACATAATACAACTAATTTGGTACGATAGAAAAAAATCATGAAGATACCTCTAAAAACTCTTTTTACAATAGAAACCATACTAATATACGTATACAATCATTCTGATTTTTTGTCAGATCATTCTACAAGCAACATCCTAAAATAATAGTGTTTTATTTTTTTAGTTCAAACAATAGTTTTATTGTAAATAGCATAATATTCATAGTTCCGAACATAATAAGTGCGCATGTGTACGTAAACGGTAAACCCCCGTGCGTGTAGCAATAATGCCCGGCCGAGGCCTGATACTATACGGACGCGTCGCTCTTTTCGCCGCATTATTTATTTGTACCTACATACATTCATTGTTTATTATTACTATTTGCATATCTTCTTTCTGTAAATATTTTTATTTCATGTAAATATAAAATACTTACTTTTAAGTTAAAATAGCTTAATAATTTGCTATTAATTATATCATTTGTAAATATGGGAAATAAAGTGAAACATTCCCTTAGGAGGACTACAAAACGTTCATATAAAACAAACGCCGAACATATGAACGAAATTAAAAAGTAAGAGCATTTTATTATTACTGAATATTTTTTTTCGCTATGAATTTTGGTAGTTTAAGAAAATGCACTTATTACGCATAAGCTCAGTTTTTTCGACGAGGTACGCAATCGTTACATTGGCTTATGTAGACGACGCGCAGGTTCGTGTTCAAGGGTCCCCGGGTTCGATTCCCAGTGATACGAAATCGATTTAATTTTATTTAAATGTATTTTGAATTTTTAAATATATTTTTATAAATAACTAAAAAAACGTCTACAATGTAATTATCTTTCACAGGAGAAAGAAAGTCGAAAATATCAACACGGAAGTTACTTCTAATGCGTAAGTACCTACACGTTTTCTATGCCATTGTAACAATAAAAAAAAACCTAAATTTATTAACAGACCGCGACTTATTGATAATATGCATAAAGAAATCACAGATTCATCCGAAAATTGCGATGAAAATTATCACAAGCAAGAGTTTAATTTTTATTGATTGTGTTTATAATAAATAGAAATCATAATAATTATGTATGAATGTTAGTTACGAGTACCTAATCCTTGAGGCCGTTTACACATCATGCCGAAGCTGCAGCGGCATCGCCGCCGCCGCGGCGCCGCTGCATCAGTCACCCTTGGATTTGTATGAACACACGGCGCCGCCGCGCCGCCGCGCCGCCAGCGGTGCGGCGCGGCGACGAGTTTTGATAAGATCTATCAAAACTCGCCGCCGCACAGTGGTCTGAAAATCGAGCTCCATACTCATAGAAACTTAAAGTACGGAAATAAAAAAACAAAAATTGTAATGGGTCTAGTATACCTCCCTTTACGTAATATTAACGTATGGATGGTATCAGTCGCTCCACGCGTGAGAAAAAAAAGTTTTTTGTTTTTTTTTGTATGGGAGAAAACACTAACCCCCTTATTCATAATCCTATTTTATCTCTATTTTAGCTAAAATATGTTTATAGAACGTTTGTCTTTATCTGTCACGTTGTCATTTCTGTGTGTAAGAAAGAGACAAACCCCATTTTAACTAAAATAGGTTTGATAAGTTTTATGAATAAGGGGGTTAATGTACATTTTTTTGAAACTGAATGGAACTGATGGGCTGGAGCTCACACGAGCTATTGTACCATACACGGCCATCAAGATGACATACAATTCATGGACCGTTGGGCGCCGCTTTGCACGTAGCAAATTTTTGAAATTTTGTGTTTTCGATATGTGATTTTTCAAATCTTTGACGTGAATAAATGAACTTGCTGATCGATTTACTTATACTATCGTTACTTTTAGCCTGCTTATGACCTTTATGATGACAACAATTAAAAATTATGTTGATTATGAGTACCTATACGTTTTTTTTTAATTTCATTCCAAGAACTACTTAACTCATTTAATCACCGTTGTAGTGTATCTATTAAATAGATATGTAAACACTGTCTCATTCACACAAGCGGGGTAGCTGCTGTCAGTTATGTTATGTCATCTGTCAGTTACGAGGAATGGCGGGAAACAGACAAAGTGAAGCAGGCTATATACGATGGCGCTTGGTGTGGTAGTGAGCCAGTGAAGTGATATGTTTAACATAAGTACGGAATCAACAGGATTCTACAACCGTGATTATGGTTGAGTTATAATTAGATACTGCTTCAATCTGAGCCTCAATCAGAGCCTGTTCTTCCACGATGTTCAACTTGTTTTCGTTTGAAAACTTAAAATAAATTGGTCAGCGGAACATTGTGGAAGATGGCTTTGGATTCTCCCATACCTTTTCTTCGCCACAAACTAAGCGCAGAGGCACAAAAGAACACATAAACATACTGGAATCGTCTTCGTCTGCCATAGTTTGCTTATACAAACTTTGCCCTGAAGCACCATCAAAGCCATACTTGCATATAATTGTTAACTCTTTGCCACCCAGCGAAGGTTCCACACGTAGGAATTTTCCAAGCTTTGCACAGTTTTATCCAAAATTTAGCTTTACTTTTACCTCTTCTTCCGTGATGTACAATGGTAACTTTTGGAGGGCAGCAGTCCTTCTTCGCCTCAAGGATGGCAGTATAAGAAGGACACATTGGTACTCCTTCTTCTTTTGCACAAGATCTTAATGTTATATACTGCCACTTCGAAAGCTTCAATGAGGTCAAAATAAATAAAGCTTTATCAGCGGAATATATAGGCACAGTTTCCTTGGGCTTTAACAATTTATTTATCCTTGTAGCCTCTTTGCTCCGAGACTAGTTTAACGATATCTGCTATATTCTTGTCATGTGCTTTCAAACCGGTTGCATGAGCAAGGCTTTCAGTGCTATACGTTAGGAGGTCTTCCGCTCTCCTTCTCTTCTGTAGCGGGCTTAGCTCTTTAAATGGTTTTCTCGGCCTCACAACTGATGTTGATGTTCCAACACTGCACGTCTCCGGTGTGTAGGATGTTGATGCACCCTCATTTAAAACAAAGTCAGAACTGGAACGGGTTTGCTGCTCTACTGACACTAAATAAGGGGTCATCTTTCCTTTCATGATCTCAGGCCATTTTATGTTCTCTTGCAGCCATGTCTCATACTTTGTTATGTATGTACGTCTCGTGAGATTACACGAGATCCATTTGTTCCTCAACGAACAAACATAAGTCTGACAGAATTGTTTCAATACCCTCTTTTCATTTTCTGACAAATCAATAGTATTCTCAAAAACTTCAAATAAAACATTGGGCTGTGAAAAACAATTGTTGTTTGTCACAAACATGACAATGTCCAAATTGGTATCACAACCTTCCATCACAGCACAATTAAAAAAATAACGTAATAAGTTAGCGCGCACAAGTACTGAGAGCTACTGATAAAAGTAAGCTCAAACGTCCTGTTTTTATACAACTACCCTCATTATCGTTCGCTATTCTTTAATTAGGTTTTACAGACAATAGAATTTTATTGTGACTAGGGCCCATTTGGCCCTGCTAGAGCTGGTTGATGCTCATGTCATTAGTATATAATTATAACTCAACCATAATCACGGTGATTAAATGAGTTAGTTCTTGGAATGAAATAAAAAAAAAACGTATATAATCAATATAATTTTTAATTGTTGTCATCACAAAGGTCATAAGCAGGCTACAACTAACGATAGTATAAGTAAATCGATCGGCAAGTTAATTTAACCTCGTCAAAGATTTGAAAAATCACGTATCGAAAATTCAAAATTTCAAAAATTTGCTACGTGCAAAGCGACGCCGAACGGTGCATGAATTGTATGTCATCTTGATGGCCGTGTATCGTACAATAGCTCGTGCGAGCTCCAGCCTATCAGTTCCATCCAGTTTCAAAAAAATGTACATTAAGTGTTTTCTCCCATACAAAAAAAAATAAAAAACTTTTTTTTCTCACGCGTGGAGCGACTGATACCATCCATACGTTAATATTACGTAAAGGGAGATATACTAGACCCATTACAATTTTTGTTTTTTTATTTCCGAACTTTAAGTTTCTATGAGTATGGAGCTCGATTTTCAGACCACTGTGCGCCGCCCGCGGTGCCATACTATTATATTCTGTGGCGATGCCGCTGTATTGGTTTCTCTTGGATTTGTATGAGCCCTTGCGGCGCGCCGCCGCGGCGCCGTGTGTTCATACAAATCCAAGGGTGACTGATGCAGCGACGGCGGTGCCGCTGCAGCTGCGGCATAATGTGTAAACGGCCTCAAAGATTAGGTACCTAACATTCATATACATATAACTATGATTCCTTTTTATTATAAACAAAATCAATTTTAAATCTAATTTCTTGCTTTTGATCATTTTCATCGCAATTTTCAGATGAATCTGTTACCTATTTCATTATGCCCATTATCAATAAGTCGCGGTCGGTTAATAAAAACATTAGGTCAGAATTTTTTTTATTTTTGTAATAGCTTAGATAACGTGTAGGTACTTGCGCATTAGAAATACCTAACTTCCGTGTTGATATTTTCGACTTTCTTTCTCCTGCAGACTTTTTTTAGTTATTTATAAAAATATTTAATAGATATATTTAAAAATTCAAAATGACATTTAAATAGAAAATTCGATTTCGTAACCTTGGGAATCGAACCCGGGGACTCTCGAATACAAATCTACACGTCGTCCACATACGTCACTGTGACAGTTGTACGTGAAGTCGAAAATACCGACTGCACTTTCTTAGATGTTTCCAAAATTCATTGTTTTAGAAAAAAACACTGCAAAGTGATAATTTTTATTTCGGAAGTCGGTGTCGCTGGTTCCGCATTTTCGTTTTTTGACACCGACTTCCGAAATTATAGTTATTTATCACGCTGTAGTGCTTTTTTTGAAGTCGGTTGTTTTTTTTTCTTTCTAATTGTACCTACCCCACAAAAATTCAATTAACACTAGTGCATTGAAGAATCATCAAAATTCGCATAGAAATGCCGGAGATGCAGTACATTTATGCATATTAACTTCGGACATACTACATAAGAATAATTACCTAATGTATTATATACTAAAACCTTCCTGGAAGTATGTAGATCACATTAGTGAAAGAATGATCAAAATTGGTTCATCAGTTTTTTAGAAAATCTACAAATATATATACAAACATACACACATACATACATTACATACATACATACGGGTCGAATAGGTACACAACCTCCTTTTTTGAAGTCGGTTAAAAATGTTTTAAATTTCATTGAATCAGTTTTATTTCAAAATCACCCACATCCTTAAGTTTTTCAAGTCACACTCAAAACGAATAAAATTTATTATGTTGTCACACATAACTACATAATTTGTTTCTTATTTGCACATCGTTTCCGCGCCATCTATTAGAATACTAGGGCGTAATCTCACAAAACCGTTACTTCTAAATCTCATGTATGCTTTATGTCATAATTGTGATGGGCGTCGTCGTTAGATGGCGTTTGCGTCGATTCTGCATATGTGTGCATGCGTTTTTCAAGGACACTTAGGTCTAGTAAGCCTCTTAATTCACTTTCAAATCGAATGTTATTTGTTGACGTGATGAACTTACGCAATTAGCTAAAAAAATACATAGCGAGTTGACAAAAACTGAAAATGACTCCCGTGAACACATACGCGGACGCCGCCTCACTGCAAGAGACTGACAAGACGCGGAGGGGGTAAGCCTAGTATGGGCTGACAGTCATCTCGGTACGACAAATATTCATTGAGAAACGCCGGTGGTCCATATTATAGAACTGGTCCATATATGGCGCACTTACTCTACATAATGCTCTGAATTTTCGATATCATCAGAGGGGCAATTCTCATAATTTTAAGGACGTTCACATTCTGATCTCAGTCTCAATCTGTCAAAAATACGTCTAAAATCCCTACATTTTTTGACAAGTTTTTGACATTTGGTTGTCGCTGAGATGAGAATGCGACTAGATTTTGAACGTTTTAAATTTCGAGAATTGACCTTCGGATATTTTATTCGAAGAATAAAATTGCTTTCAGCTTTTATTTAGATTATCACTCAAAAAATTCAAAATAATTATTAAAATATAGATATATCAAATGATTGACAAATCAGCTCTAATAAAAAATAATCTCCCCCCTCCCCACACCAAAGGTAGTTCATGGCTAAGGATGTTCATGGGGATTTTCACATGGAAATAAATAAAATGATTGAAGAAAGATTTCGTAGCAAACCCGTAGCATTTTCGTAGCAGGTTCGTAGCACGTAGCGTTTATTTCGTAGGTGTTGTTATAAAGTCTTATTTCGCATCTACTAACTTCAGTGGCCATACTAAGACAATGTCTGTTTCAAAAATATCTGACGAAAATGTAAACAAATGGATCAGAAAACGTACCTGTGGATGCCATTTTGTATCACCACTTAGCTTCGTGTAAGCAAACGATTTTTATAATATTTATAAAAACTTTTTTACAAAAATAAACAACCGACTTCAAAAAATAAACACTACCTACAAAGTGAAAAATAACTTTAATTTCGGAAGTCGGTGTCATTGGTTCCGCATTTTCGTTTTTGACACCGACTTCCGAAATTAAAGTTATTTTTCACTTTGTAGGTAGTGTTTTTTTTAGTCGGTTGTTTTTTTTTTGTAAAAACGTTTTTATTTTTCAATTTTTATTTGTACCAACCCCACACAAATTCAATTAACACTAGTCCATTGAAGAATTGAAGACACCGACTAGAAGAATCATCAAAATTCGCATACAAATGGCGGAGATGCAACACATTAAATTTATGCATATTACTTCGTACATAAGAATAAATACCTAATGTATTATATACTAAACCTTTCTGAAAGTATTTAGATCACATTAATGAACGAATTATCAAAATCGGTTCATTAGTTTTTGAGGAAATCGCGGACATACAAACATTCATACATACATTCGGATCGAATACAGAACCTCCTTTTTTGAAGTCGGTTAAAAATATCTGATGAAAATGTAAACAAATGGATCAGGGTGCTTACTCTTGAATTTAATTCTGATAGATCGACATTAGAATTATGACGTTTTGTACTTTTGAGTTCGGTTTAATTAAACTAAAAGGTAAAATTGGATGATTGATTTTGGAGCCCGGCCTTAATTTTCACTTAGTTCACCAAAATGGACACCCAATTTTACCTTTTAGTTTAATTAAACCGAACTCAAAAGTACGAAACGTCACAATTCTAATCTCGATCTATCGGAATTAAATTCAAGAGTAAGCACCCTGAAAACGTACCTGTGGATGCCATTTTGTATCACTACTTAGCTTCGTGTAAGCAAACGATTTTTATAATATTTAAAAATGAAGAAGCCCAGGATAATCTCCTTAAAATCTAGCAACAATTTAGCGTTACGATCAACAAGAGCGGTATAAACTCGTAACTGCATGTTATACGATACTTATACAACAAACTCTCCAATTAAACCTTTAACTGAGACATAATACTGCGTACTTTATTTTACTGCTGTCATACGACGCTTATTTATTGCTTTTACGACTTTTTGCTGCTATTCTGCTTTGTAAGACGATCGGAACTAAAGGGTTTACTTTGTAATGTAGATTCAGCAAGGATACAACAATTAGCTGTTACAATAACTTAACAGGATTTTTTTATAGTGTCCGTATTTTATATGGTGTACATAAAGAGTATTCCACCTTCCTGGATCGGCATGCTGTGCTGGCGCTGCTGCTGCGGCTGTGGAAAACCTCAAGCGACGAAAATATAATAACCTTATCGGAAATTATATTTTCGAGCCGTTTGGGGTTGAAACCCTCGGGCCGTGGGGTCCGAGTGCTCATGGTCTTTTTAAGGAAATTTCAAAACGGCTGCTTGACACTTCCCGTGATCCAAGGGCTGGATTTTACCTTGTTCAAAGGCTAAGCATTGCCATACAACGTGGTAATGCCGCCAGTCTCTTGGGTACATTACCTGTCGACAGCGATGCGGATGAATTTTTCGACGCTATATTTTAATTTGTTTATAGTTTTAGTTAATGTTGTTATTTTCGATAGAATTGTGAAATTTATTTATATATTAAAGATGAAGATTATTCTATTCTTTATTCTTTCTGTCTCTCAAACCTATGTGGCAGTCTCTTTCCAAAACTCGACATGCCATAATAATTATAAGAACTAAACCGTAGGAAGAATAAGAATATAATAAGAAATATTAGAATAAGAATATAATTGTGTTTTGTACGTGAGTTTTGCTTCCATAATGATTTCTTATTCTAACAGTGTATGTTCTTCTAAAGAAGTGGTTGAATCAAGGAATTTGGAGATAAAATGTCTGAAGATTTTGCAGTTTTGCAAACCCTTCATTAAGTCTTTTGTGGTCAAACGACGCGTTTTATATGTAAAGAAGAATGGACGTGAGATGAATTCATATTCCTTTATCAGACATAGTAATGTGTTTCTAGGTAGGTATAATATTCAATAGAATTTGCTCTTTGGATCTCTCATTAGAGATCGCACACCCGTCAAAAGGAAACTGAATTGATTTTAAATTAACATGAATTTCCAATTTCAAAGTGATGTTTTAAGAATACACCCACATTACTGCTCCAATAATTATAATCTAAATATTGTATGAGAATTCATCATCTAAGCTTGCTTAAAACATCAAATTGCTCATTAACAACTGCGCTTATGGCGAAGCAATTAAATATAATTGATATTAAATGTTATAATCTACTTCTGACTTCAAGTGATTCTGTTCAGATAATTATGTCCTCTTTTCATAAAATCTTAGAAATAACGTAAATGATCAAAAAGCCAGAGGGCTGGACTATTTTTAACTGACTTTATTATTAATCGACTTTAAAAAAGGAGGTTCTGTATTCGACCCGTATGTATGTATGTTTGTATGTCTGCGATTTTCTCAAAAACTAATGAATTGATAATTCTTTCATTAATGTGATCTACATACGTTCAGGAAGGTTTCAGTATATAATACATTAGGTAATTTTTCTTATGTACGAAGTAAACACAACACCGACTTCCGAAATTAAAGTTATTTTTCACTTTGTAGTGTTTATTTTTTGAAGTCGGTTGTTTTTTTTTAGGCCAAAGAAACAGCATTGCCATCCAACATGGCAACGCTGCCAGCCGTTTGGGTACTTTTCCCACTGACAGCGATGTGGACGAATTGTTTGTTGCTCAAGGAGTTCTAACCTTTTTTCCCTGTATATACTTGTAAACAATATATTATATGTAAAGTGTTTAAAATATTTATAAAATTGTATTGTAAGATTTTATAAATATTTTAAACACTTGCATAAAAATTTCAGATTTCTAAATATTAAATTAAAAAAATAAAATTGAAAATATTCACTACATCTTGTTTGAGATGTTACCAACTTTCACATTAACGAAACTTATCATCTGCTTACCCTTTTCCAACTATTTTGGAGTCGGCTTCCAGTCTAACCAGATGCAGCTAAATACCAGTATTTGACTTGGAGCAACTGCCTATCAGACCTCCACAACCCAGTTACTGGGTAATACGATACCCCTTGGTAAGACTGGTTGTCAGACTTTCGGGCTTCTGACGACCCGTAACGACGGTCAAAGATCCACGAATGCCAGTCGGGACCAACGGCGTAACATGTTTTCTGAGGCACGGAGCGTCTCGGTATGTAAAGATGGTCACCCATCCACAGACCAACCGCGGCAAATGTAGCTTAAATAGCGTAGCTCAAGTAGCGTATGAGTACCTATGTATTTTACTGAATTCTAAATGATCGAAAGTCAACATAATATATTAGCCTCGAGGTGAATAATGTATATTCCCACTCGTTTACTTAACATTCAATAACTGGTTTGTAATAACTAGCTTTAAAATGTACGTTTTAGGAAACATTCTCAATAATTCCCTTCAGGGCATGATTTTTCCTCAACATGAAATCACTCTAATATTATAAAGGCGAAAGTTTGTGAGTGTATGTGGGGGTGCGTTTGTGTGTGTGTTTATATGTTTGTTACTTCTTCACGCTCAAACGACTGGACCAATTTTGATAAAATTTTGTATGGAGGTAGCTGACACCCTGGATTAATATATAGACTACTTTTTATCCCGGTATTTCTACGGGATCGACACTTGCGTGGGTGAAACCGCGGGGCGCAGCTATTTATAAACGCTTAATACAACATCAAATGTTGAGCGATGTGTTCCATTTTTTTTTTAAGTCATTTCCTCATAAATAATTAATTTATGTACCCCTTAAACTGAAAGGTATCTGGGATCTAAATTACGGGAAAAAGGTTATTATGAAGTGATCAAAACTGTATCGATAAACTCCATTTTATTATTTAAATAAAATATTAAATGGATGCTCAATCATTATACAATAATGCTTTATTTAGTATTGCAACAATTCAATACATACTATTTTATTAACATCGATTTTAACATTTAATACATAGTTTGAGTACTTAATTAAATGTAACTTTAAATAAGTGTGCGCATCCGAAATTGAAATAACACCCAGCCTATTATATATTATTTCAGATGCTAACACTTTAAATATATTATTTTTAAAAATATATTGAGAACAATTTTAGAAAAAAAAAATGTAAGTACTTCAATTTTTTTACATTTGCGAATGACTTCAGGAAACAACTAAAATGAGTTTGGGAAAATGAATGTAACTATTTATAAATATAATTTATTTTTTTAATAAAATATGTTTATACATTTTGAGACCCACTTTACAGTTGCTAATTTCTACATAAATTATTATCAAGAAAGAAATAATAAAATATTTATAATATTTGAGATCAAAATATTATAAGCGTGTTATGCTTCAAGATAAATACTTTTATAACTAAAATATTGTTAAAATGTTTAACTGTATTTTTCTAAAATTTTAAAACCTATAAATACTTATATCATTTTTATATTTGTTTAAAATATCAATGCACCACATAGTTTAGCCTCATTAGAAAACTTTAGCCCGTCCAAAATATTTGGGAAGAAGAAATGTAATACATACAATGTAAAACCGCAGCATGAGAAATGCACTGCTAAATTACTCCTCGTTTACAGTATTAAAATTGTCAGTTTAAAATACAAGCACCTCCGATAGCAGTTTTAAATTAAAATACTGAAAACACTAATAAAAATTCATGGAAACAATCAAGTATGCAAATCCTATAAAACAACCTTGTATTAAAAAAATACTGCTATCCAATGCTCGTTAAGTTCACAATAAAAATCTCATACAGCGGTCAGCACAGCAATGTAAACGTAACAAAGAGATTACGACTGGCAGTCGTGACACGCTTCGGCGGACCTCTTCCTTCTGCTTTCTTCTGTCTCCTCAAACTCATTCTCATTGACTTCTTCGCTGTCCCTGCCAAGCCTGATGAAGTGATCCCTCGCTCGGCTTTTCCTCTGAGGGAATCCACTGACAACCAGCTCAGAATTCTGCTCAAAAGCGCTCTTCTCATCTTCGGCAGAACGTCCAAAGCGGATGAAGTTAGGGTCCCGTCCGAAACGGACGAAGCTGGCGGATTTCTTGGTCATAGGTATGTCGTAGTCTTCTTCGTATGCTCTCAAGAGGGAGACCAAGTCGTCGGTTGAAAGGGTGAGGGGCTGGGAGCGGCCGAAGCGGAGAAAACTGTTGCCGCGCCGTGTGGGCCGCTGAAATGCTTCTCTGATGTCAGCTGCTGAAGGTTCCGCGGGGTACGATCGGCCGAATCTGTTGAAGCAAGAGAAAAATATCTTATTAACGTGTTAAAATGAAGAAAAATGCAAGGAGCCAGAAGTAGGGACATTCTATATTATGTGGCCTCCTCTTCGAATTCAAAATGTCCTGTACAGGAGTTTGATCCTAAAGAGACAAAAGTAATGTTGGTTTATTATTCATGATTTCCAGGTCATTAAAATTAAATTAAATTAGTATTGCTGGAGTAAAATTACAGCAATAGTGCAGGAAAAAAAAATTGATACATATGTGACAAAATATGAAACCATTTTTTCGATTCCGCTATGTTAGCTATCACCACGTATATTCCCAAATTAATCCGTCATCATCATCATCATTTCAGCCGAAAGACGTCCACTGCTGGACATAGGCCTCCCCCAAGCACCTCCACTTCGACCGGTTTTGTGCTTCTCGCATCCAACGAGTTCCTGCGGCCTTCACAAGGTCGTCAGACTTAATCCGTATTACATGGTTATTGGTTACTAGCCTGATCATACTCCTGTCGATAGCACTTCTGCGCCTCGCCTCAAGGTCTGGAGACCTTCTGACAGGGGAGGACATAGCTCCTACCACCAGCCACAGCGCAGCCAGCAACGCAACGGTCCGGGAACAACTCATGATTAGATGTGGAAAACTGGAAAGAAGGAAAAAGTATTGAGTTTTTTGGTCAGCTGTTACATATCTTCTCTCGAGGCGAGCTATGCTATAGTTGTTTATGCCGTGGTGGTATGATTAGCACGTCAGTCTAGTTTGTGGTAGCTGCATATGTCACAAGTGGCGTAAGGTGTAGCCTGGACAGTAAACCCTGCTTACACCTTAGCATAATCAGCCTATAACGTTGTTTTCACTACTGGGACACAGGGCTCCTCTCTGTGAGTCGTGCCTAGGAACTGGGCCCGCGTGCTGGATTACGATCCAGCACGTGCGCCCAGTGCGGGTTGGCGGATGTCACATGTCTTCGAATTATTGGTTCTAGGACATGCCGGTTTCCTCACGATGTTTTCCTTCACCGTTTTGAAAGCAGTGATGACGAAATTAAATACACTCAGTAAAGTGCCTGCCTGAACTCACGACCTACAACTCGTGGGTCGGGGCCGATACCACTGGGCACCACCTGCTCTCTCACTTATACCTTGCTGACTGGTTAATATTTTACTAAGTATATATAATAGTTCCTTCATAGTAATAGTTCGTTCGCCGATACAAAAGAAGAACCAGTAGCATTAACATCAACCCATTCACAAATCAAATTAGGTATCCTGGTTTTATCTAAAGTATATACCTAAAGGTCATAGCACATATATCAGCTCGGAAAGGGATCGTCATCGTATCGCCTTTCGCCTCGGCGTGAAACAGGCGTCAACCTAACATAAGCACGTAACCAAACCGGAGTAGAAGCTCCGATACTTCGACTCGGCTACGGCTAGGCGACGCCGCGCTTACGACTCGCCTACCGCTGGTTGATGGTGCAGCAGGCAGGCCGCGGGAGGGGTGAGAGGGGCAAGGGTGGACGACGAGCCGTAACGCACCGCACCGCGGTTCATGAGGTTGTCCCAAGGCGAGGCGATTACGTTACGATTTCGATTAGTGTGCGTTGCAGAAGGAAGTTTCATACAAAGAATACTGAACGGCTCGAGTTGATACGTGTGCTATGACTTTAAGTCTAAGATGTAGGTGTTAGATTTATATTTCGATCTACCACGCAAAGTTCTTATATGACATAATTATGATGTTCTTTTACTTCAAAGTTTGCGTTCAAAATTGTCTTTTTATGTATCTTTGGTTAAGTTTCTGTAACTTAGATTGCTACCAGCATTACGTGCGTTGTTTGTTTGTTTGTTTCCGGTAAGCTCTGAACTAACAGTAACTGAATTTTCAGATATTGAATTTTCTATCTCACAGAATCACGTTATGTTTGTCTTTGCGACCGAGTTATGACACCTATATTTTCATGTTGAAAATGGTAACACGCAAATATGGTATTGTGTTTGCCAGGTTTTTAATTATAACATGACAATTATCACATTCCTCTGGCCAAAACGTCATTAATGAATCTTCATTAATGACGTTTTGGCCAGAGGAGGGAGCAGAAAGTGACCCCAGCCGTAGAACTGTGCGGCAGTATAGGATAAATAAAAAAAACAGTGGCATTCCGCGAGTGCCGACAGAAGTGAAAACAAAACACAAACAAAATACTTTGCCATCACTCACTGATATATCGGATATACATTAAAACCGAGTACATCCCGAGGACAGCCGAACACATCCAAAGCGGTGTCGTTACGGTAACAGTGGCGTGAATTCAATGGTTTTTTTCTATCTCAAAAAATGTTCAACGCGCCTAAAGAAGTTTTCTTTTACTTCAAAAAAACTGTTCATCTACAGGACCTCTTGTACAAAGAGGGGACAAATATAAAAATTGCGCGTGCAGCACCGCAGATAAAAGTAAAATTTCAAAAAAAAAGTAAGATAGATTTAGTGTGAGAGACGGAGAGAGTTATAATCTTTCTTCTCTCTCATGTAACAACATGTGCCTAAACGTGACGCGTCTTTTACATTTCACTCTCGATTCTCGTCCAATTATTATTTATCGAATCGCTGCCTAATAAGAAGTTTTCCTACTTTAATTAATTATTAATTAAGTTTAATAATATTATAAATATTTAATTTGAATTATTATACTATAATATAATATTATAAAGGCGAAAGTTTGTGAGGATGTTTGTTACTCATTCACGCAAAAACTACTGAACAGATTTTGATGAAACTTTGCAGTAATATTGCTGATACATCAGAATAAGACATAGGATACTTTTTATCTCGATATTTCCACGGGATCGACATTTATGCGGGTGAAACCGCGGGACGCTGCTAGTAATTAATAGATATTAGTCCCCTCTCTGTACGAAAAGAGGTTCTGATTTTCGCGCCATAAGTTTTCTTCATGACGATAACTTTCGCCGTGAACCGGTGACAGTATTTACAAAAGAGCGATGAATCCAGCAGCTTTATAACCGTTTACACTTCGACATTGCTTCCATGTATTACAACACGGGAATTTCGGTTTGATCATTATCTGTGTAACGTAATTAGGTATGCAGAATGCCGAGCGATGAAAGGATGAAATTTTTCCAGTGAATTCTCGGTTCCCGGAAAAGTAGATTTAATTAAAAAAATAACGCTTTAATAGCTTTTTTGCTATCTGCTTACTTATCGAGAGGCTTAAATTCGAAACGTAGCCTTTGTCGTAATAAGTTCATGGAAAATATGCTGTTTTTTAACGTATTATCCAGCTAGATGTTGGAAGAAGTTGTATTATCTCATCATCATCTGTCTAGCCTTTTCCGAACAATGTTGGGGACTCCCAGTATTTTATACGAGCTATCTATACTAATAAAGAGGTAAAATTTTTGAGTTTGTATGCAGCGTGAAATCTTCGGAACTACCGATCCGATTCCCAAATGGGAAGCTACAACATTGTTGAGTGTCATAATCATAAGATACATTTTATGTGAAATTGCTGTGTCATAAGATACATTTTATGTGAAAACCAAAACATTCACGCAGGCGAGTCGCGGGCAGAAGCAATTAGAAGTATAAAAAGCATAGTTATCTGAGTTTCTATAGCTACGGGAGCTTTATTTTCGCGTGGAATGCCTTTTTATTACCTAAAGACGAGAGTTATTTTGTGTCTAGGACATTTTTAAGCCTGACTTAATTGCTTTTTGTTGATTTAATTACTTTTAGCATGCCATACGTTCAAGCAAAAATAAAAGTTGCAACGAGTAAACAGTGTTTAGACGATGTTAGTCATTTGATGCTTCTGTTTTATAGTATGCCACAGGGCAATATACTTGCGTAGTTGCGTACTTAAACGGGTGATTAGTCTCGCTAAGAAACTTCATTTTTGTGGAAATTATGAAATCTTCCAGTTTTGAATCGTGATTCTTGCTTTGGCATCGTTCTAGAATGCGGGGATTTGTGCATATTTCGTGAAATGTTAATTAAAATCAAAAGTTTTTTTTTTCATAGTAGACTGAGAATCAGAAGTTTTCGAACTTCAAAATTACATAAGACAGTCCTCCAAAATGCGCGTCCTTCACGACTTTCTAGTGCTTTCGCTGGGAAGAAGAAGTGGCGTAACAAACTTCCCAGAAAAAAATAAAAATATTCCGTCTATTGAGGTCAACGAATTCACGTAGGGATTTGAATTCTATTGCGTTGTTGGCATGACAAATGGCAGCTGCAGTAAACAGTTGGCACTGTAACCACTTTTTTGCTTTTAATGCCATCTTTATGCCTACGGTATAGAAGTCAAAGTCGGTTGAACGGACTGTTAAGGGCTTGTAATAGTTCAGCTCAAATTCAGATTTTGCCCCCACTTCCCCGCGCTATGTATCATTCTATCCCACTCGCACTGACATACTGATTCAGTTAGGGTGAACTGTACTATTGTTGGAAGGATGTCAAGAAATAAAATGATTAAACTTAACATTCATTTATTACATTCACATAAAAATTAGCTTTCACATTGTATGTGCAGTATATATAAAATTCTTTTAAATGGACAGGTAAATAATAATATAATAACAAAAAAAACATGGGACGCTCATCATTCGCATAGCAAATACAAAGCAAAGACAAAGTTATTTATACATAATATTTGAGTAGCGACGTCTACAAACGAACTACACCAATCTTTTGTTTGACATCACAACCTACATCACGCAAGCAAAGTTTACCGCGAAATCCGCAATATACCTACTGCATTAGTGTTCTATGACCGACCAAAGACCATTGCTCACTCACTGACGGCGTGGCACGGCAGGTTGTGCTGCGGCATCCCGCGGCGTTCCGTGGAATCCTGCTGAAAGCCCGCCCTGACTGGACTGCGCCCCATTAACCGAAATGACCGCTGCACAAGTTTCAACCTTATTTCAACCAGCTTAGCAATCATAATTCCTCGACACAAAGTGACCCACACGTCCCGCGGGATGCAATGGCGCGCCGCGGCATTACGTGGAATGAAACGGCATAACACGTCATGCCGCAGCATCCCTCGGCGCGTCGCGTCATGCCGCAGCGTCCCGCGGCACGTAGCGTCATTTCCCGGCATCGTGGTATCGAAATAAAGTAACATGAATTCTAAACTCATTGAAATAAGATTTAAAATAACTTGATTAGTAATAAAATCCTCTGCCATGACACGCCGTGCCATGCCGTCAGTGAGCGCCGGCCTTAAAATTACTTTCTTTTTGCTGATTCTTTGGCCAAAAAATAGGCTAGTCCTCTGGTCACGTGAAGAGTCGACCAATCGCTTGGCGATTTCTCTAATAATTAAGTGGGCACTCGGACCCTGTGGCCGTAGTGTTTCAGCCCCAATCGGCTGGTACATATAAGTCGGCTTATTAAGATTAGAAAGTTTCATACATTTTGGCTTTAACGATGGTTTAGAATAGAACACAATAACCTCGAACAACTGATGGTTACCGGCAAGGTGGATGGTAAACGACCAAGAGGTCGCAGCCCATTGCGATGGTCTGACCAGACAAGCTCTTCTCTTGACACGAAATTTCATGATGCGCTTCACTTGGCCAAGGATAGACAGAGATGGCGAAACATCGTCAGGGAAAAGTTGGCAGAAATTGGACACTTTATTTCTACTATAGTGTCTTCTCCCTGCACAACTCCGTCCGGAGTTGCACCTAGAAAAGGTAACTCTTTATCAATAAAAAGACCACAAGGCTCTATTTTAATATTAAGTTGTGATGCTAGTTGTTCCATTGCGGTTGTTTCGTTTTCTATTCCATGTTTTATGGACGGCACATTACATAAATTTTTTGGATATATAAGATTTTTAACTAAATTTTTAACACTAGAATTTTGACGTCTATTGACCACTTTGGAGAAATTAGAGGCTGTAAGAAGTTTCCTTCTAAGTTCTAACCACTCACTGGAATCTCTTTGAAGAATCGTTGATATTTCAACGTTTCTTCTGTCTTCTTCTGAGCTTGGTAAATTTTTTAAAAAGTCCTCTTTGCAGCGATCGTACTCTAAAGTGGTAATATCTGGCTTTTGACAATGTTCACCATAATCTTTACTACTTTCTTTGTTATTAATTTTTTTTCGTTTTCTATCCTTTCTTAAATCTTTAAACACACCCCTACGTTTCCTAAAACGTTTCTCCTCTAATTGAAGCACTAGTGGTCTGGTGCTTTTCCCCAAGATTGATCTATGTAGAGTGGAGAGAGGGCGTTTTGTATTAAATGAAACTACAGCAGCGTTGCATCTCGACTCATAGCCCTGACGTAAGGAAAAGTTAATACGTTTCCCTCCAACAAATTTAGCAATACTGTGTCAATTTGACAAAAATTGACAGCAAAAATACCGTACTTACTTTATTTTTGTAGCCTGAGTAGGTTTATTATTATTTATGCGGTCGCTAAATTCAAAACAGTTTGTAAGCGAAAAATCCCATAGGAATTTTGGAATTTTGGTTGCGAAGCAATTTAAGTTATAAGCAGACCCACTAAAAAGCGAGAAATAAAAACGTTTTAACAAAAAAAAAAAACGACTTCCAAAAAATCCACAGTGTAAAATAACTTTAATTTCGGAAGGCGGTGGCAAAAAACTTTTTAGTAACGTGTCTATAAATTGTTTTCAAGCATCGTCACGAATCTTCTAGCGCGAAGAACTGTACTCTACCGAGTTTTAGCCACCGGATCAGACGGCTTTCGAGGAAGATACAGCACAATAGACCACATCCATACAGTGCCAAAAATTATACAGAAATCCGAAGAGTATAACCGGCCCCTTTGTCTTACGTTTGTGGTCTATGAGCAAGCTTCTGACTTTATCGAGACCTGGTCTGTTTTGGAGTTGCAAGTGACATTAGTTATCTTTATGATGGAACGGATGGTCGTATTCCTTATCCGATCCGTTAGTTTGATACCCAGAATACTCCGTTCCATAGCCCTCTGGCAAACGTCGAGCGTAGACCTCTGCTGATTTGTCAAAGACCACGTTTGACCTCCGTATGTGAGGATGGGAAGTATGCACACGTCAATGAGTCTTCTCTTAAGGGACAAAGGAAGATCACCCTTCATTATATCTTTCATGGCCCATTAGCTCATCCAGGCATTTTCGCTGCGTCTTGCAAATTCTTTGTTTTGTCTTGCCTGGAAAGAGACTATTTGCCCGAGATAGAGATACTCATCAACGTATTCGACCTCCACACCCGTCACAGTGATCCTGCGATGCGCACTGTTCGTCATCAACTTGGTCTTTGACATATTCATCTGAAGTCCAACCTCTAGGCTTGCCGTGCCAAGATCGTTTAGCATCTGCGTCAACTCGGAGGCTGAAGACGAAAAGAGGCACAACTCAGCCTCCGGGCTGAATATTGATCAAAAATGTATTAACTTAAACCAAAAAAAATTACATGTATCAAGCACAGCCAACACATCAAGCTAGCCGAAACTTTTAAATTTTCCCAATCAATTTTGAACAATATGTTTTAGCGATAAAGCTGAAAATCTATTAAAGAAATATGACAGGTTGTAGTAGCTTGACGTGCTGGCGTCTGTACATAATTAATTCTCAAAATCTGTCAGTGGTAATTTGTGATTACTTGCGATGAATGAAAACCGTAGAGAATATAAAGGTTTTGTGTAAATTGGCTAATTTTATGCAACTGTATTTTTTTTCATAATTAGTTAATGCAGATCATAGTTTCTGGTCTCCTATTACAACATAACGGGTTTAAAAAGACACAACGAGCCGAGAGTCACTTGTACTCCCCATTATTGTAATCATTTCTTTGTACTAGAAACTTTCTGGTTACTGAGATATTATTATTAAGGTCAAAATTACAACTTTCACTGATATTTTTTACGAAAACAAGTTTTGATATTATAACACAACTTTAAATACCTCCAGGACCCCTGTATAGTTACATGCCGGTGCAAAATTTACTGTTTGTGGTAGTGCGCATACAGCAAATGTTTACACCAAAAATTAAAGTCGATTTCCAGCAATTACTTTTGTCACAGATCTTTTGTGCAATGTTACTTAGTTTGATGTACGACGGCTAAAGTCTTTTTACACCCTGTATCAATAAATAGATAAAATTATTTATAAAAATAGTTTTACTGAATATATTGAAAACACCATTACACATTGGGAACTGTCTAAAATAGGTACGTTTACCTCCCTAAATTTTTGACAATGTTTTGACATTGACATGAGATTACGATTTTAAACCATTTCAAAAATTATTTTATGAATGAAAACTACAAAATTTGGAAAAAATAAAAATACGAGGCCTTATATTTTACATCTATATTTCATTTTACTTTATTACATAATTTCTTCAGAACATAAAACGTTGTCAATCGGGTCTTTTGAGCGCAAGCAAAGTGACACGGGTTCCCCGTCTGATAGCCGAAGCGGTACTGACAAGTACTGAATCGGGGTCCTGTCGGGGGCCGGGCGGCAGAGCGGTTCAAGGTATGAGTGGTTATAAAGCTGGATATTTCGGATCTCATCTTTTTACGTTAAATTTAACGATTAAAAAAATAAAAACGAACCTATGACACCTGCTTTATGCATAGTTTGATTAGCTTGCAAATTTTCATGGCCTAATTTGAAAATTTTCATTGAATATTCTCCTTTTATTTTGCGGTTTAGAGGTAACTTTGAGACTTCTTTGTATCGAGAAAATTGTATGCAATCGTGTTTTCGCAACCGATGACACCTCGCAGTAGTCCTCATCTTTATCGTATATTAATTTCAAAGTGAAAACTGCAGAACTGTTGGAACTACAGCCGTTAATGCTAAGGCAATTTTCGCAATCTGAACTAGTATCGGTCCTTAAAAAGGTTTATTTAAATGTCTAATCTTATTTATACATATTGCTTGTTTTCCCCATAGGGTTAGGCAGAAGTGTTCCTATAGTACAGTCACGTCTAAAAGTATGTATACACTTCGCAATTTTCAATTGCGATTTTTTCGTGAAATAACGAATGCAATGTTGAAATACGACACTTAACAAAAACCTATGGGTTCGAAAATACTATTATCGTAATAACATAAAATTTCATTAAAAAATAAAGGAGAAAATCGCCTTTGAATAAAGCCAAGTGTATACATACTTTTAGACGTGACTGTACACCCATATTTTGCCAGTTATGTTTCAGTTCCATGTAAAATGGGGGCGAGTCTTTTTTTTTTAATTACAAATTGGCATGCTCTTGACCCCGATCACGACTGATGGAAAGCGATAGATGAGGTCTATGATGGAACGAGCGTTCCCAGAAGATGCCTGCTCACTCTTGATTTGAAGGCAGACGGGTTAAATGTGGGATCAACACAGATGCTGGCAGAGAATTCCACTTTGGGTGTGCGCATAATAAATGTGCAGGAGTGTGTTCTAAGTATTACTTTAATGTAGGTAGGTTACTTATTCGTTTATTTATTTTCTTCCGTGCAGCTTAACGCGAGTTGACTGGAGTATTTTTCAAACGTTAGCTCAATTTTTCTTAAGCATTACAGTCTTACTAGTTGAAAACTAAGAAAACGTACCTATTTTCTCAAGTTCAGAGAGGAACAGGAAAATAATATGTCATACAAAAATGGGGCGAGTCTATTGTAAATTTAAAAATATTGAAAGGATTATAAGAAAGATACACACTTTATTATGATACTTGTAACTTTAAGAGCCATGTTGAAGAAAAGGAAAAAGATTTCATGAATTCATATAAAGACATATGATATGATATTTTGGAAATCACACTTCACACTATCACACTAATATTATAAAGGCGAAAGTTTGTGAGAGTGTGTGTTTATGTTTGTTACATCTTCACGCTCAAATGGCTAGACTAATTTTGATAAAATTTTGTATGGAGGTAGCTGACACCCTGGATTAACATATAGGCTGCTTTTTATCCCGATATTCCCACGGGATCGACATTTATGCGGGTGAAACCGCGGGGCGCAGCTAGTATGGAAATAAATGAGAACCGGCTAAATTAAGGGAATTTTTAAACCCGCTATTGAGTCAGTATGTACGTTTCATTATTTGACGGATTTTACAAAACCTTGTGTCCAATTCATTGAAGCGAGTACAGTAAGTAGATTACTTAGTAGTTTCTGTTAATCCTGGCTGGCGTACAAACCAACACCAACACGTGCTTAATTAATGACTACGAAACGTAGGTAGGTAGTATTAGTTACATAAGAGATGTACTATAACACTCGCCCTGCCGACAATGTATAAAACTTTTTAAGTTCAGGAGGCCATGGAGGTCGCCGGCAGGTCCCAAAGTTTCCGCTTGTGAACGCCGTGAGTCAATCAACCAATCAACTCAGCCTATCGCAGTCCACTGCTGGACATAGGCCTCTCCCAGACTGCGCCACAGCACCCTGTCCTCCGCCGTGACGCCGTGAGTCATAAGTCAAAATTATTACAAGACATACGCCGGCGGGTCCAAAACAAATCTTTCAGGACGCCGTGGGATCCACCCTGAGACCTGACCTCCCAAATTTAAATAGTTTTTACAACTACTGGCATGCTGTTATGAAAAATGTGATAAAAGTATTAAAAAATGTGCTTTGGCCTGCTGAATAACATTTTTTGGGGGTCGCCGACGGTTCCCCTGGCATAGATGTTAAAGTATCATGGCCTCGGCTACAAAGGTAAACTGAAGACTGAAAAATTGTAAACTCTTTGCCGATTTATTACTATCAACCTGCGGGGCAATTGCGTAACACATTATCAATCGGAATCAGTATCATTTTGACAGTTCAATAACTTTCATTGCGTAATTTACGTGTTGAGCAGACAAATTTTTCGGACATATGAAGCAAAGGATTAGCAATTTGTTTCAAAATGATTTAGATTCCGATTGATAGTGTGTTACGCAATTAGGGCGCTGAACCTACCTAGAAGCACAGCTTTGTTATTCACAGTCACCGAAAGCTAGTAATCTGCCTAGCCTTTTTCCAACTAAGTTGGGGTCGGCTTCCGATCTTACCATATGCAGCTGAATATCGGTATTTTACATGAAGCGACTGCCTATCTGGCAACCACAACCCAGTTACTGGGTAATACCGCTTTGAAAATGAAAGTTAAGTATTATAAATGAAATTAAAATTAAAAAAAAAGAGATTGGGTGAAAGTTATAATGGTGAAAGTGGTCTGTGTACTCTATGATATTTGTGTAAGGATTTGTATCTTTACCTTTGTGCAAAGTAGCGTCAAAAATTTTAAGAAAAAATAAATTAGATTTTGTAGCCCCTTTGCATAAGGGTATAAATGAGGTATCCCTACACAAATATCACAACCATAATCGCTATCGGTGCATAGACCACTTCCCATACAATTTTGCCCAATCTCCCTTGCTAAAAAATCTTTTGTCTTTTTTTTTATAATGGACTGTTATTCTATTTATCAGACAAATAACAACATGAGATCACTGTCTGACCATTAAGAAACCGGGAAACATATCCTATTATTTGCGACCGAAAATACAACAAAATATGTACATTTCCAAATATTCCCTGATCTCTCAATCACGCCGGGCATATCAAGTTCTCGTGATTAGCAGATGAACATGACCAAATCACTGATATACTATGAAAGCAGTCACAAGGTCGAGACAGCAGACATCTAGGCGCCACATTGGGTGGACGTCTGGCTCACCACGCAACGACATTGTAGTAAGTTATGTCAGTAAAATCTTTGAAAATAACGATTTGTCTTAGGAGAGGTAAGTAGAATTGAGTGGGAAGGAATCTATTTGGCGCGTCAAGAGGGTTGTTTCTACTTTGTGTGATTTATATACCTAGTGTTCTGAACTGGTGGAGGTATTTTAGTCTAATAAAAGGGATTATAAAGGCAGGAATGAGGGGCCCGTGGCTAAATAATAACAGCCGCACAGGTCGATCGATCAGGTTAAGCTACGCTTGCCGCGGATGGTTGGATGGGTGACCATCTTTACATACTGAGACCCCTCCGTGACACGAAAAGCATGTTAAGTTGGTCCCAGTTGACATTCGTGGATCTTTGACAGTCGTTACGGGTAGTCAGAAGCCCGAAAGTCTGATAACCAGTCTTACCAAGGGCTATCGTATTACCCAGTAACTGGGTTATGGAGGTCAGATAGGCAGTCGCTCCATGTAAAATACTGGTATTCAGCTGCATCCGGTTAGACTGGAAGCCGACCCCAACATAGTTGGGAAAAGGCTAGGCAGATGATGATGAAAAGGAATTATACAGGCGTGATAGCTGCTGCATCAGGGATTTAATAGCTCCTCGTGAGAATAATTGAAATTGTGACTAGAAGTAAAATATATTACGTTAATGCCTTATTACGTAACGTTAAAATAAGTAAGTAACGGTATTAACTTTGAATAGGATAAACTTTAGAATTAACGTTAGTGCCTTTTGTCACCGTAGCCGTCACCGGAACTTCACTGAGAACGAGATGACGGGGCGTAGCGATACATGCAATTCGGTAATATGCCCACGTATCCACCGCACATTTGTCACCCCGGCAGCCAAAGTTTCGAGTAGTTCAGCGCGACCGCTAGAACTCGGCCCAAGATTGTGGCAAACCGAGGGTGACAGTGTGTCGTATCCATCATTTGGTTCGGTTAGCATTCACAGAAAGCTCTCTTTCGATGGACAGTAGCACGATACATATTATATAAGGTCCCATTAAAATAGACGGACAAACTTTTATAAATCATTCAGACCACCAAAATAAGGGTAAAAAATATATATAAGAAAAACGCATTAGATACTTACAAGAAAAATAATTAGCTAACGAAAATACACTAATGTGCCGGCAATTTATTATTTTAGGTTAAAATAAAATCACTTTAATCACTGTTTTTTTTGCTTGGAAATCTTTGGTAAGACGTACTGAGCGCTGTATTAAAATTTGTCCATCTATTTTAATGGGACCCTGTATATAAATAAAAAACAGAATCAATCATTTTGTATTATAATCCACCAAATAGTTGTAGTAAAACTCATAGATGCAACCGAAAACACACAAAAATAAAACCCTAATAGGGAGTTAGATGACATTGAACTGCTGCACACCAATCGACACAGTGGCACACATCCTTGCTGAGTAGAATAGTTTTATTCGTAAAATTTCTGCGTCATGCTCGTTTCATTGACCCATAGTTGTTTTGGCAAAGCAATCCGGCACTTAGATGTTTTGGACTACGACGCAATAAACCAAGGTTTCTCATGCCGATGAGTTTGTTGGTTACATTGTACCTAATCAAATTAATCTGGATAAATAGGTGGCTAAATAGGTATCGATAGGTGGCCTTTCTTTTCTGTGGATGGTCTTGAAACTAAAATTGTGTACTAGCTTCTGCCCGCGACTTCGTCCGCGTGAAATTTCACCCTCCCCCCGTTCACCCTCTTAGGGTTGGAATTTCGAAAAAATCTTTCTTAGTAGATACCTACTATTCACAAAGAACACACTCTCCAAATTTCATTTCTCTAGGACCAGCGGTTTAGGCTGTGCGTTGATATATCAGTCAGTCAGGACTTTGAATTTTATATGTATAGATTTCAATATAGTTGGATAGTAGCTAAACTACTATATCAAAGGGACGGGTACAGTCAACAGCAAAAGTAAATGATGAATTAAGTTTATAACTCTTGGAGGCAAAACTCAAAACTGATTACGAATATATGGCAGCTGTACTAGAAGTAAATGTTTAGTATAATTTACAATCACATACTTTTGAATCACTTCGACGGCACACAGTTCTAACGCGAACTCTGTTCGTTAGTATTGAATTTTTGATTTTCATCATCTACTTTTGCTGTTGACTGTACGTTATCACTAGTACACAATCACAATTCTGACATCTATCTACTCGTACCAACTTCTATGTCACAAAGCAGAGATTGGAGAGTGGTGACACAGTGGTAATGTCCTGGACTTACGAGTTGTAGGTCGTAGGTTCAAACCCAGACAAGCGCTTTCATAATCATAATCAGCCAATAATGTTCCCACTGCTGGGACACGGGGCTCCTCTCTTCAAGAGGGAGTGGGCTGTAATCTACCACGCGAACCCAATGCGGGTTGGTAGATGACTTCGATTTTTTGGGTATAGGACATGCCGGTTTCCTCACGATGTTTTCCTTCGCCGTTAAAGTAACGCGCTCTGACTGGGTTCAAACCCACGACCTACAACTCGTAGGTCGAGGCCGTTACCACTGATTGTGAGCCACCACTACTCTCACTGGGCCAACACTGCTCTCCGCTTACATTATCACTAAAATGTGACCAATAGTTTAGGTCACACACTTCCCCTATAGCCCTATATTACCTAATTAAAGACCGCACTTTATTCTGTCTCCCAAGTCTTTACATCAACCATTAGGTATTGCTTGCTATAAGTCACTTGAATTATATTAAACACTTCTTTCTCTACCCTCAGGAGATCAGAGGCGTAAAGGTTACCTACTTTTTTTACAACAAGACAGGATGACGCTAAATGGTATAAAAGTCATACAAATAAAGATGTAGGGCACTTTGTCTTGGCGGTCATTCTTTGGGCTAATTTTATGCGATTTTTTATGGTGGTCTACCGAAATAAATCTAATGGGATGTTTATGTTTCTTTGATAGTTTTGGGACAAAGTGTTAAAAGTGGCCATCTGCGTCTGGATTTGCACGGGTGGGTGGATAATGATTGAATTACTTCATTCCTGCCAGTCTTCTGAGCACGTTTTCGTGTGACAGCGATGTGGTACTTCGGTAAAAGTAATAGGTACGAGTACTTCCTAAGCGTCATTTTGTTTTTGTATATACAGGTATACAAGGTGTAACAGAATATACGCAAGTCCTGAAAGTAGTTTGTTCATAATTGACTACTGAATCGATTTCAGTAACTTTTAATATAGGTATTAAAAAAAAAATATAGCTATATTTCGCCATACTGACCGCTGATTGAGTCAAAGAAAATTAAATCTTATTTCAAGGATCAATTTTAAATGCATAAAGTAATGCTGGGTCAACACGATTTTCTTAATAAGAAAAATTAACTTTTGGTAATTGTATTATGCTTTTAACTCGATACTCAAATTGAGGTCTTGCGTTAATAAAGTTACATATTGTACTTAGCTTAGTTAGTTTGTGCTTAGTTTTATTTTTTTTTCAATTTATTAAGTATGTACATGGAAATAGAAAAGAAATACGATGAATGGACTGTGTGAAAGATGATATGGGTAGATAAAAAGGGGTGACTACCGAGATGACGACTAAGGGTCACAGTAGCATTGGCTTTCATTTTGACAGTTCAACAACATTCATTGAGTTGTTCACGTTGTTGAGCAGACAACATTTTCAAACAACGGATTAGCAATATGCTTCAAAATGATCCAGATTGTAATGGAAAGTTTGTTACGCAATTAAGCCCGGGCCGCACCAACTAGAAACGCCGATAATTATCGCGATGAAGGGCGGACGAGGGGGGGAGGGGTTAATCGTAGGTGCAACCAATGAGCCACAACTTGTCGCGATAATTATCGGCGTTTCCAGTTTAGTGTGGCGCCGGCATGAAGGTGCATATCGGGCAAAGTTTTACTGGTTTATTTTTTCTAAATTGGCCCGCTCTTGATCACCCCTGATGGAAAGCGATAGATGAGGTCTATGATAGAACGAGCGTGCCCAGAAGATGCCTGTTCACTCTTGGTTTGAAGGCAGACGGGTTAAATGTTGGAGGGAACACAGATGCCGGCAGAGAGTTCCACACTTTCCTTCAGGGATTTGTCAGTAGCAGCCCGGAGCATAGATTTTTATGCTCGGTTGATGGCAATAGGCTCGCCCGCCTTTACATGGGGCTTAAACATAACTGGCGTATATGAGTCATTATGGGTGTCCTCCTCCTCAAGTCGTACTCCTCATTACTGAGGGTCGGGATCCTCCCCTGAAAACATCTTTTCCCTGACGATGTTTCGCCATCTCTGTCTATCCTTGGCCAAGTGAAGCGCATCATGCAATTTCGTGTCAAGAGAAGAGCTTATCTGGTCGGACCATCGCAAAGGGCTGCGACCTCTAGGTCGTTTACTATCCACCTTGCCGGTAACCATCAGTTGTTCGAGGTTATTAACATCTTTTCTCGCTATGTGGCTGAAAAATTCCAAAACTCTGCGGCGACAGGTCGTAGAGAGTCTGGTCTTTATTCTGAGCTCGCGTAGGATGGACTCGTTGGTGCGGAATGCAGTCCAGGGTATCTGGAGCAACTTCCTCCAACACCACATCTCGAAGGCGTCTATACATGGTCGTCTATATATGGGTGTACTATAGGCACATATCTGTCTAACCTTTCGGGGATTAAAGGCGTGATGGCCCATGGAATTCTCAAACTGAAGATTGGGGCGTGTCTCCCTAATGTGATTGTTTCTGGAAAGTGCTTCAGATGCTATTAAGTTAGCACGCGAGGACATAATCAGGGTCATGGAGAGGTTTACACGGAATTTAGTAAAAATAACCTTTTCAAAGGTAGTTTAGATGACCTTGAATTTTGGGGTATTGGCCTTGGTTTCGTTAAGAAGTTTTCGGGCGAAAAACTTTGCTAAATATTGCTAATATGCTGTATAGGTGTGCCCATACAATATAAAAGAACATGTTATAAAACACTAGCTGCGCTCCGCAGTTTCACCCGCGTATGTGTCGATTCCGTGGGAATATCGGGATATAAAGTAGGCTATATGTTAATCCAGGGTGTCAGCTACCTCCATACAAAATTTTATCAAAATTGGTCCAGCCGTTTGAGCGCGAAGAAGTAACAAACATATAAACACACACACACACTCACAAACTTTCGCCTTTACAATGTTAGTATGATAGTTATACCACATGTTTTTATAGGGAAGTTAGCAATGCTAATTTTATGAACATTCACAGTCTGATCTCAGTCTCAATCTGTCAAGAATACCTCTAAATTCCTTTTGACTAGTTTTTGACATTTATTGCCGCTGATATGAGGTTGCGACTAGATTTTGAACGTTTTTAAATACGAGAATTGCCCCTGAAATCAACTTCAAGCTGAAAATAGTGACAGGAATACATAAAGTAATAGTCGCTTATGTAAGTCTATTTAATTGAATTTAAGTTTATCATGTTGATTCATTACTCTCCTGCGAATTCAAAAGGACTTAATTGTGGATGAATCTAGAAATTAAACTCGATTACGCAGATATTACATCTGTGATGAATAATCATTCGAAAACATGTGACATCTACCAACCCGCACTGGTCTTACGTGGTAGATTACAGCCCACTTTCTTTCACCGAAAGGAGGCCTGTGTACCAACAGTGGGAAAATTACAGGCTGATTATGCTAGCTGTTTAATTCTAGCTTACAAATCTATTAAAAACAAAACAACGTTACTGTTCTAAATACAAAAACAAACGGTAACAAAGCGGTTCGGATACGGTTATTGTAATGCCGTGAACCGGAGACGGGCCGCATCGTAATACACAATGTGAATGCAACGTCTTCGCTTGTCGGATGACGTCAGAATGGCGGAACTAGCTCCCTAGATTGTGCAGACTGGGTATAAAAGGTGAATAATAACGTGTGGGTTAGTTAAGTATTGTTTGGTTGTGTAACATAACACTGTTTCTTTCTAACGCACTTTTTCATAGACAACCCATAAAACTGTTTCTGATAGCTGTAAAGATAGCTTGAATCCTGAAGAAGGACAAAGGTATCTTCTATTAAGCATGGAAAAATCTGAAATTCACGCAGATGAAGAAGCGCTTTAAAAGCACTTGTAACGAATACGCTTTAAAAAGGCATAACCTCAATTTCATAGGATTTCATATCTGGAGAAATGTAGGTGTAATCTGCATTTGCGATTTATTTGCCAAAAACGTAAACAAATATGAATGAATGGAAAAATAACTTTAATTCCTACACAATAAAGTTCAGTTTACGCTACTTCATTTTTACATTTTTATAACTTTTTCAATAGTGCTAGTCACTCGTTCAACTTAATTGTCATTGAAATAAAGTAGATATTTTTTTAACTTGAAATAGGGTGGGGGTGTGCAGCATTGCGCACTTTTACTATAGGTACTATCGGTACACCTCTGCCTATCCTTTTTGAGGTAACGAGCGTGATGTTATGTCAAATCTTTGACTAACCAAGATCCAAGTCGAAGATTTTCAAGAACCCGTTTCGAGCTTTGCCTGTTTTGACTTTTAACTGAAAAGAAACCGCCTCACTTTTGGTATTGACTGTCAAAGAAGAATGTGAACAATATTTTCTCATTTTCTAACAGAACAAAACATAATAGGTTAATTATAATTATTATGTTTGAATGTTAAACAGACCGCTAGCATAATTTAGTTTCGTGGTCTTCTGCGTGCTTTTACACTGATTCAGGATCTTTGTGTTTTAATGAGGCCATGTTTTACCGTGGTTTGTGGTTTGTCGCCTTGTGTAATGAAGATCTGTTTTTGTTTTTCTCCAAAAACATCTCAGGGTCAAATAAACTGTCTTTACATGGCGTAAAAGGAAAGGTTCTATTCGTTTTACGTAGCTCCATCTCTTGCTTAGCGTAGCCATAGCCTAGGTTTTATATAAATACAGGTTATAAAAATACACATCACATAGCCATCAATTACGTATACTGTATGTCAAACTATGTAACATTGCACAAACATAATTAATAGTATTATATCAGATAAATAGTTACACACTGATTTCTCTCTTTTAGTCGTCAGTAATTTGACTTTCGAAAGAAGAAGACAAAACGTTGTGTAACTATACAGACGCTATACAACGTTTATAAGTAAGGGGGTTAATATGTAAATGGTACACCACATACTACTAGCAGTATTGTCTCTCCTTCTCTTTTTAAATTTCATGAACTAAAGTGACATTCGTTAGGGTCAATCCCCACTGAAAGAGCAGCGGCCGGCATCGGCCATTATCTACAGGGTGTTACGGAAAGAGTATATCAATACAAACGGGTTGAAGAGTGTATCTGGTCTAGAATCTCTGTTCAAAATTTCAGCTCAAAAGCATTAACTTTGAAAATGCTTAATATTCTTTTATTTCGACATCACGGCGCTGCACTGGCGCGCGGCGGCGTGATGTGCGTGTACTAGGCGCACAGACACACTACAGATAATAGATAATGACCCTCGTAGTGCGGTGACACGTTTGTTATGATTTCAATTTGATGATGATGATGCGATCCGACCGATTTCGGCCAGGGCGATTGCTTCAGCTCCGTTGTAGTTGCCGTTCGTGTGCTCGTATGTGGCTTATGTATCCAATCAATTTAATAAACTATCGAAATAAAAAAATATTAAGCATTTTCAAAGTTACTGCTTTTGAGCTGAAATTTTGTACAGAGATTCTAGACCAGATCACTCTTCAACCCGTTTGTATTGATATACCCTTTCCGTAACACCCTGTATAGTCATTTGAAAGCAAAGGAGGAGCAGCGCGGCGCCGCAAGGCTACACGAGCCTTCTAAAAGAGGAAAGTCACTTGCTCTCACTCTTTCACTGGGGATTGACCCTTATTCCGCAGAACTCTATGCTTTTTTAAACATTTTAAATTACAACAACCTTCAAAACATTGTCACACAACCATGAGCAAAACATCGATTGTATGACAAATCTTCAGGAAACGATAAAGAACAACTAGATAATATTTCATGGCTACCATAAAACTTATTAAATAGAGATCGCATAAATATTTGTGAGAAGCCACATAAAACTTGAGTTATTGCTCTACAGAAATTCTAGATTTTACGAATATAATATGGATTTCTTTGTCAAAGTGTTTTGGGAGGACGAAAACAACAATCTTGCAATATAATATAAATCTTTCGCTCACTTGGAAGTATAAAAGTAATCGACAAAACGGAATATTCAACTAACTTTTGGAGGCCATTGTAAGTAGGTAGGTATATCTGCATGTCATAAGTCAGGGATGGCAAATCTCTATACACATACGTGCCATTTTTTTCCAAATAAATATTTCATGCGGCCATGACGTGCCAACAAACAACCTTGGCTTAATGATTATTGGAAAAAAAACTATACTTTCGTATTATTATTATAATTTTGAATCTTTCTTGACAGGTCCCCGACCTTTGGAAGGCGTACGAGGGGCCGAAACCAACTCGCAGAGGCCCGTAAGACGTTTCTAATTAAATGAGACACCAACTGACGCTGTTCGTGTCCTGTTCGCACTATGCATGTGCACCCAAGGATAACCCCCGGGCGGTGAAAGACTAATTATTATTATTATGATTACCAGCCATTTCTGTCCCACTGCAGGGCAAAGGCCTCCCTTCCCTTCTTCCACTTATCCTTATCCAGTGCTGTTACACGCCAATCTTTGTGGAAAGAGTCGAGTTCGTCCCACCATCTCATTCTGGGCCTGCCGCGTTGCCGTTTGCTGCTGTTTGGGACCCATTGTGTGGTTACTTTATCCCATAGCTCCTCCGTCATGCGACAGATGTGACCAGCCCAGTTCCATTTTAGCTTGGCAGCCGTGTGACCTATATCGGCAATTTGAGTTTTAGAACGCAGTATCGAGTCACTTATACGATCAGTAAGTTTAACTCCAAGGATACTGCGCTCCATTGCTCGTACTTGAATGAAATGACAAATTAGTGCGACTTTTGCTGTTGCAAATTAGATGACTTAGGTACCTAAATTCCTGAAATGATGCCGTGCCCAAATTGTTTTGTTACATGCCACCGATCGCACACGTGCCATTGGTTCGCCATCCTTGTCATCTATATAAATAAGTCATAATAGAATAAACATACCATACCACGATAAGTATTCAGTGAAATGCAGTGAAACGTTTTCATGTGTTTGAAGCAATAAAATATACAGAGTGGAAAGATACCCGTGACTTGTGTGAGGAATGTCATATATCCAACGTACAGACGGAGAATGAAAAGAAAAGGGATTTATTATTTTTCAGTCACCTTAGAAAGATGGTAAAGTTTTCTACATTGTAGTACCAAAGTCCAAATTCACAGCAGTGAAACAGCTATTGCAAATTAACATCGTTTAGAAATTAATGCATTATTCCATGAAATCACAATTTTCAGGACTAGCTCAACCAAACAAACAAGGCAAAATCAACTAAAACTATAACGTAACACAATATCACGCCTGTATAACCCGAAGGTGAGAGCAGTGGTGGCCAAGTGGTAACGGCCGCGACTTACGAGTTGTAGGTCATAGGTTCGAACCCAGACAGGCGCTTTACTTTGTGTAAATTATTTTTCATCACCACTGCTATCAAAACGGTGAAGGAAAATATCGCGAGGAAACCGGCATGTCCTAGAAACAAAAATTCGAAGACATGTGACATCTGCCAACCCGCACTGGGCCCGCGTGGTGGATTACTGCCCACTCCCTCTCACTGAGAGGAGGCCTGTGTCCCAGCAGTGGGAACATTATAGGCTGATTATGATTATAATAAACCGAAGGGCAAGAGCAGAGAAGTACCTATACTATATCCATATTTCGTTAGATATGTTAGAGTCTCATGTAATAGGGCGCATGCATATTGGCATTAACCCGGCACAAATATAGACTCCGGACTTGCTACTGAGAAATTGAAAACTTTGAAAACAAGAAACTTGAAAACTTTGTCCTACCCAGGAATCGAACCCAGGACCTCAGGCTCAACAGTAAGGCTTGCAATCACTAGACCAACGATTGAGTTCCGCTGTCCCCATTAACAGGAATACCGTCAATGGGGACAACGGGAATAACCAAACGTTGCAAGCAGAACCAAAAAAAAACCCAATAAATAAGTATTTTCATCACAAAAATGTAGACCTAAACTTATTTCTTTTTCATACAGGTATCCTTAAAACATAAGCCTTTTTCAAGATTAATCACAAAATGGTTTCAATGAAAATGTCTATGTAAGGGAATATAAAAGACTCCTTATATGAGGATATTCCGGATTAAAACGATTAATACCTATTTGGGTACCTGACAGCCCGTGGATTTGTATTAAGAGGGATTTTACGAGTATGTACAGTATTTTCGGGATTTGCTGTTTTGTGAATATTTTTGATGAAGAGTTCTTTGGGAGGATATCTTTTACTTTCTTCATACATCATCTGCCTAGCCTTTTCCCAACTATGTTGCGGTCGGCTTCCAGTCTAACTGGATGCAGCTGAACATCAGTATTTTACAAGGAGCGACAGCTTATCTGACCTCCACAACCCACTTAGTGGGTAATACAATAAGTACCCCTTGGTAAGACTGATTGTCAGACTTTCGGGCTTCTGATTAACCCGTAACGACTTTCAAATATGCACGAATGACAGCCGGGACCAACGGCTTAACGTGCTTTCCGAGGCACGGAGGGGTCTCGGTATGTAAAAGATGGTCACCCATCCACAGACCAACCTCGACAAGCGTAGCTTAAGCTTAACGATCGACCTGTGCGGCTGTTATTATTTAGCCACGGGCCCCTAGTTTTCTCACTTTTTACATACATGATTTAATATTATGCCCGCTCAAACTCGGCAAAACTTTTTCCAGATTCAGCCCAGACCTAGTTATTTTTAAGCTTATTAGGACAAAACCTGCTCTATATTTTGCAGTCAAATATTTCAATTTCTCACAGTTTATTTTATTCGGAAGAAAAGTTACAGTCTGTAGGAATGTAACACCTGATAAGCTTTTGACGTAGCCCATCATTTTCCAAATACTCCTATAGTAGCTTAATCAGCCTATAATGTTCCCACTGCTGGGACACAGGCCTCCTCTCTGTGAGAGGGACTGGGCCGTAATCCACCACGCGGGCTCAGTGCGGGTTTGTAGATGTCACATAATATGTGACATCTACCATCATGACATCATGTCCTAGAACCATAAATTTAAAGACATATTATGTCTTATAACACGTTTTTCACGATGTTTTCCTTCATGGTTTTTGGAGCAGTGGTGATGAAATAAAATAAATTTTCATTCTGAAAGCAGCGTTAACGCTGCTTTCAGAATGAAAATTCTTTCAGAAGGTAACATAGAATACATAGTTAAAACAAAATATAGTTAATAAATAATAAAATGATGTAGTGGCTTCGAAACTTATTCCCGACTTTTGTGAATATGCTTAGAGCGCCATCTATCAAAAGTTTTCGGCAGCTGCCCAACGAATGTGATAATTTTTATGTGGGCGCATGAGTTTTATTTAGTTGTTGTGCTGAAATGATATGTTTCTTATTACCGTGCCTGTATTTCCAATGCTAATACATATATTTTTATCGATTTAATAAAACATTTCTTTTTCGTTAAAGGAAGATATAAAAATATAGGAAAAAACGTAAAATGAAGAGACCCGCAGGAGAACCAAAGTAACCGACATAGCCCGAATAATTGCCAAAGTTAAGTGGCAGTGGGCAGGGCACATTGCTCGCAGAACAGATGGCCAATGGAGCCGAAAGGTTCTGGAGTGGCGACCGCGTACCGGAAGACGTAGCGTTGGAAGGCCTCCCACAAGGTGGCCGGACGACCTTGTGAAGGCCGCAGGAACCCGTTGGTTGCGAGAAGCATAGAACCGGTCGAAGTGGAGGTGCTTAGGGGAGGCCTATGTCCAGCAGTGGACGTATTTCGGCTGAAATGATGATTGTGACGATAGGGATCTAACTTCTGACTGCGACTTCGCCCGTAAGTATTAACCTAAAACATATCCTATGGTATTCAACAATAGCGTAGCTATCTATTGAGTCTTTAGTCAACTGGACCCACTCGAACTGGACCCACGCGAACCAAGTCAAATTTTGAATTGGTCGACAATTTTTGAAATCGAACGTTTCGAAGATTACCTCCTACGTACGAACTAACCAACTTTAAGTAAGTAGGTAAGTACTTCTTTATAATATTAGTTTACATAACTTTTTGTATTAATAAAGAAAACAGTACTTAATCTTCTCCTAATTAAATGGCGATACAAGAAAAACCCGTAAACAGTATTAAAAACCCGGTTTTTATTAAGTCCGTTGTTCATTATTTTTCATAGAATTTTGGGTGGCTAAAGCAAATTACTTTTTTCCTCCTTTACACTGAAAAGTCAACAAAATATTGGAATTATTTTAAACCAGAAGCGCCCCGCGGCTTCACTCGATCTCATAAGAATTCAGTCGACAACATTCATCGGTTTCTTACTAAACTTCAACTATATCCGACGATCCTGCATACTTATCTCTTTTGTTGACTGTAGCTGTACCTACACGATTACTGACAAATGCTTGCACTTGGACAGGTCCACTCAGATTTGTATTGTTCTTTCCTCAAAAGGCCATTTCAGACACTAATCAACATGGCTCATATAATACGAGTATATGACCGTGATTATGTCTGGACTTTAAAAGAGACTGGTCCCTAAGTTTGTTTTGCCTTTTCTTCTAAGGGTGGGTAGGAAATGTCGACTATATCTAGCTTTTTTTTAACCGACTTCAAAAAAGGAGGTTCTGTATTCGACCCGTATGTATGTTTGTATGTCCGCGATTTTCTCAAAAACTAATGATCCAATTTTGATAGTTCATTCACTAATGTGATCTACATACTTTCAGGAAGGTTTTAGTATATAATACATCAGGTAATTATACTTATGTACGAAGTTATGTATATAAATGTACTGCATCTCCGTCATTTCTATGCGAATTTTGATGATTCTTCTAGTCGGTGTCTTCAATTCTTCAATGCACTAGTATTAATTAAAACTTCCGAAATTAAGGTTATTTATCACTTTGTAGTGTTTTTTTTGAAGTCGGATGTTTTTTTTTTTGTAAAAACATTTTTTCTAAATATGATGTTAAAAGTGATTCCGATACCTACCTACCCTATTTACAGAATGAACAATTTAATTCCATTTTTCTGATATTCACCAACCCGCACTGGGCCCGTGGTGGATTTCGGCCCACTCCCAATCACCGAGAGAAGGCCTGTGTCCCAGCAGTGGGAACATTATAGGCTGATTATTTTACGTGTATGTTCTCTGATATGAAAACCTACTCCTATCCACATTCTAAAAAGAAAACGCCGTTGACATTCAATACGCGACAACCATTCTTGATATTTGAATAAAGATTTACAACATATCTGCGTATTATATTCTCTTCGGGTAACTTGATTCTTTTCACTTCGAGATCCGTCACTTTGTTTAGATTATCTTACTTTCATCGGAGAGTGGAAGCTATTATGTACACAAGGTACCTTTGTAACGTGAAAGACTGACTTGTGACAGGATTTGCGAAGGATTGGAGTTTCAAGGAGTTTCTACATGATTCTGGATGATAAAAACGTCACGGCTAAATTTCTCAAGGGTATAATAAATAGAGGAGGTATTATACCACCTATGTACTGTCGCGGACACTGCCGCCTAACCACCACTAAGTTCATTTTTGCTTGATGCACTCAAAAAATAGAAGCGCTCTCTAGTAAGCGCGCTAAGGTCACATAGGTCGTCCGTAAAATTTACAAAAGGAGTACAGTCACGTCTATAAGTATGTATACACTTGACTTTATTCAAAGGCGAATTTCTCCTTTATTTTTGAATGAAATTTTATGTTCTTACGAAGATACTATTTTCGAACCCATACGTTTATGTTAAGTGTCGTATTTCAACGTTGCATTCGTTATTTCACGAAAAAATCGCATTTGAAAATTGCCAAGTGTTGACATATTGGTGCTCGTAACTGTACACGTGATGCGTCACTAAGCTGCGCACTGCAGCTTGCAACTAATTGCGTTATCGCTTTCCTAATAGGCGAAAACTTTAAGGGGGCGTGTCTTGGCGCCGCCGCGCCGCCGCAGGATTTTGGCGAAAATATTTTTAAGTGATCAGTCGGTCAAAAGGCCGCGATGGTACCTACCTACCCACACGGTGTATTTAGTTTTGCAAGTAATAATATAGGTAAGAATAAGATTAGTTTATTGGTTCATTGTTACAAAATGTGTTGTAGGCTTACTGTACAGAACTAGAATATATTTGAACACCGGTCCCCAAAGTAGGCAGCGCCTGTATCTTTGTGGCCTGAGATGCGTTACCTTAAATTTTTAATTCGAGACATTATTGCATTACAAGATACTTCAGAATGTTTGATAATTAACAAAATGTTTAATTAAATAACGGTAGCGAACTAACAAGATAAAATAAAAAATAAATTGCAATAATAAATTGTGCAAAATAAAATACTTAATTCTGAAAGGCTCAAAGGTTGTCTTTAAAAGATCGCTCTTAGCGATAAGACCGCCCATTGTGTCACCCATTGTAAAGTTTCTATATTTATGTCTGTAATTTATATGGTGTACATAACAAAGAGTATTCTATTCTAATTCTAAATAGTGTCATAGTGTGAGTTTATGAGTGCTGAGTGAGTTGTAAGTGTGGGTTTTTTGGGTTGTAAGGTACAGAAGTATCATGGAATTAACAAAGAAAGTCTATAGGTACCCAGCAGAGAGTGAAGTCGGTCTATGTTCAATGATAATGATGATGGCTATGTAATAGGGCCAAGCTTATTGTCAACCCGGGCACAAATTCAAACTCAAGGCTGGTATTGAGAATTTTCTTAAAGAATCCTTACTATCCATACCTACTGATATTATAAATTAGAAAGTAACTCTGTCTGTCTGTCTGCCTGTATGTTACCTTATCACGCCTAAACCACTGAACCGATTTAGATGAAATTTGGTATAGAGATAGTTTGAGTCCCGGGAAGGAACATAAGATAGTTTTTATGCCGATATTCTCACGGGATTGAAACTTATGCGGGTGAAACCGCGGGGCGCAGCTAGTTAGGAAATAATTACCGGTCAGACAAAGCTAGCCAATCAAAGGTTGTCCGAGTATAGATATAAATAGAATCCACTAAAATATTAAAGAATTAATGACTAAATTCCAAAGCTTTGACCGTCTTCGGCCATCATGAATATGTCATTTTCAGTATTTGGCATTAAAACCAGAGCTTTACCACAAAATTACAGCGAACTAGAAAATTATGTAATTGAATAAGACCTTTCAAAATAAACTACTAACGACAAAGTCACCTAAGAAGCTTATTTGACGGCTCAAAATTGCTTGATTCTCTTTTTTATTCAACTAGAAAAATAATACAGCAATATTAAGATTCACCTAAGTCACTGTACTACGAAATTAGCTCTATGTTACTTACTTTCTTTCATCTAATTAAGTCCCTTACGACACCCACAGGTTTCAAGGTGATAATTAGACAACCACTTTATGTAAACCGTCGTATTTTCCCTATGTTTATTAGACCTCATGTATTGCCTATAATAATATCGACAATGAATTCTATTGTTTTACCTTTGGTTCGCTAAAATTGCTTGAGGGTATTAGAACCTTGGCGAACTTTCAGGAATACCAACTTGGAAATTAGCTAAGTCCTAACAGATTCTCAAACGCATATTTAGTGTTGGCTTGTGTGCTATGTGAGTTAAGCAGTGGTGGACCAGTAGTAACAATACCCGACTTACGAGTTGTAGGTCATGGGTTCGAACCCAGACAGGCGCTTTACTTTGTGTAAATTATTTCATCACCACTGCTTTCAAAACGGTAAAGGAAAACATCGTGAGAAAACCGGCTTAGGTATCCTAGAACCAAAAATTCGAAGACACTCTCTACATACTCACTCTCGATACTCTGTACATTTATGTGCTTGAAGTATTAAATAAATAAATAATTAAATCTAGCAACCCGAACCAAGACAGCGCAGTGAATTACGGCCCACTCCCTCTCACAGAGAGAAGGTCTGTGTCCCATCAGTGGAAACATTATAGACTAGATTATGAATCAGAGGGGCAATAAAATTCTCGTAATTTTAACAACGTTCACAGTCTGATCACAGTCTCAATCAGTCAAAAATATCTCTTTGACATTGATTGTCGCTGAAATGAAATTGCGACAAGATTTTGAACGTTTTTAACGACAGGAATTGGCATTCAGATTACGTGACATTTAAAATTAAACACGAACGTTTTTTTTTTAATTTTCGGTCCGAAAATCGGGTGTTAATTAGAATGTCTCTGTACCTGTAATTTGGTATCCTTTAAAATCGGAACAAAGCATTTCTGGTTACATTTTAACACAATTGTGGCCTCAAATTAACTGAACCACGTGTAATTATACAAGATGAAATTGAATAGGTGCGACTAAATTATATAATAATTAGCGTGCTTTAAAGTAAATTTAGAGCATGGAACGGGAATTCTTTCATCAATTAAAGCTTCAACTTTCTGACTAACTGACCGACTATTTAATTTTGACAATTCAAAAGTGCCTGTACATGGTTTACTTTGAGTTTGAGTTTGGATGCACATACGTGTGCGTAGACAAGCGATTTATTTTTACTGTAATGCATACTATGAAGACACGAACATTTGAGGCGTCGAACATAATATTATGTGCAATGTCTCGCGCTCTTTTTATTTTTGTAGGAACGGTCAAAATTAAGTAAATACCGCTAGTTCAACACGTTGCCAGCTTGCTTCATGGTTTGAACTCGGCAATAAATGGATTGCTTATCGGGCGCGCGCTAAAATTGATAAGTACTTTAATTTTCTTATTTGCTTTAATAATTTTGAAAAAAATATATAGTACTTGAAGGCTCATATATAATACTTAGTTTGCACTATCTAAGACGATAATCACACGATTATTTTCAATAATTTAAATTTGGGATAGTTTATTATGATTATGTACAGTTACTGTACCTCCTATAATTTCGATTTGTCGCAAGTTTTCAATTTTATCCTGTGCTGTTGTTTATTGTACAAAAACTCACGCCGTTTTCACACATTTCCTTACTATATTCCTTTTTCTTTGTCCACGTTCATATTATATTTACATATTGATGAAAATGATGTAGCAAGTCATGCATGATATTGTTTGTGTCTGCTTTAAATAATGATTTCTCTTTTAATGACACAGTAGATATTTGCTGGTCATTGTTGCCAAGGACACTACCGCTTTTGTATTATAATTATGTATCTACTAAGCGATATATCTTTAATGCTACTCCATCATCATACAAAGACTCCGGGGCACTAGATGGGGCTACACATAATCATGAGACAATGATGAAAAGATGTTTATTTCATGTAGATCTTTTGAGAGACTTTTAAACGTAAATTTCTTGATTTAAATAAGTATTATAAAACTAGATGATACCAGCAATTCCTAGCTGGCTGAAAAGAAAGGCCGAAACAAAATTAAAGGTCTATTTTAAAGCCCAAACAGTATGTTATTAAGATATTGGTGCCGATTCTCTTGTTTGTGAACGAGAGAATCGGAATACAGAGTTGGTCCCGTAGTGAAAGTTTTTCATATTCATGGGTAAAAACCCTACCCTGTAAAAATTTGGAACCGGTAACAAAATCATCCTGTATAAGGAAACCTTCTACAAAACGTCATGTTTCTATACCCAGTGGCATAGCGTTGACTGACAGTGAAAGTGAAAGAATTGAAGATTTTTGGCATTTCTCGAAGATCAAACACCGTGATCAAAGCTTGTCCATACCCTGTATGTGAAGAGATCCTTTAGGCATTAAGACAATAAAGGCCTTGTCAACAGCCAGTCAATTCTACAGATATGTTTCTCCTTGATAAAATCTGGGACAGAAGTATTAAAACCCTGAATTTTAGCATTGGCTGTGTGCCAATCATAGTGTCCTTGTTAGCAACAGGGTGATGGTTATGCGGATAGCTTATGTTTTTATTTGAATTTTATGATAATTGCCAAATGGATAATTTAATCTTTAAGTGGCTGTTCAGAAGATCAAACCAGAGTCAAAGGACTCATTTAAATAATTCCTTTGATCTTTGTGATTTCTTTTATGGTAATTATTCGAAGATTTGATAAGTAGTCTTGTAAAAGATTTTTTCAATGCATTTCAACAAATTTTAATGTTTTTTTTTTGCTTGTTACGTTTCAAAATTCTGTTAAGTAAGTAAGTAGCTATTCCTTGCTAGACAACAAATTAGAATCGAAAGCATGAATTGTAATTTTATTACCGCTCTCTGTAGTTGATATACTTTTTCTTCTTTTGGTAATGGGGTCTAAAATAGCTTAGTTTAGACTTCAGATTTCCAATAAATTACAAAAAATTGTCAACTTAATATAGGTAACAAGTATAAGAACGTAATTTGCGGAGATAAAATAAACATTATTATTATTTCCTAATCTTATGCGTTATCCACCACCTACCAAAAATTTAATGCTTGCAATAATGATCTGCCAAAGGTAAAAATAAAAAAAGAACAAGATATTTTTTTTATGTTAATTACGACGATGAAAATAGCGTAGGAAAGACTATATCATATCCTCGATTTCTACACGAAAGAGTTACTGTAGAATTTTATGCGACTGTATAAATAATTTACTGTAGATTATATTATTATCATGTCAAGATAATATTGGCTCTTGAACATTAATTAGCAATAAGCTTAGGATATGCATTAATTAATAAGTTGCACCCTAATTGCGTAACATAATATCAATCTCACTCCGATTAATTTTGAAGGTTATTGCTAATCCATTGCTTCAAATGTTCGAAAATGTGTCTGCCTCAACAACGTAAATTACGCAGTGAATGTTGTTGAAATGTCAAAATGAAACCCATAACCCATTGCTACTGATAGTGTGTTACGCAATGACTCTGCAGTTTTTTATGACAACATGCTATAATTGTGAAGTTGAAAATTATATTTAGGTATCCTCGTGTCAGATCAATTTGACAGACATGTTTACTTTCTTATTAAAATTTATTTTAGTATTTGCATGTCTCATTTGTCGCCCCATGTAAATAACTGGTATTCAGTTGCATCCAGTTAGACTGGAAGCTGACCCCAACATAGTTGGGAAAAGGCTAGGCAGATGGTGATTTGCAATTAAAGGTACAGGTATTACAGTTTTGTAAACACCTTTATTTTATGTACCTACTTTCTTAGCAAATAGACGATTTTTGTAAGTATGTGTTACATGTTTATAACTTTAAATAATAGTTTATTCAGAGAGCATGGTTTTGAAAATAATTTGAATAAGTAATTTTATAAATTAGAATAGAATAGAATAATAAATAATAATAATATTAATATTTAGGATTTAAAACTTTAAAATCATATACTATATAACTTCCATGATTTACCTACAAATATGGCCTAATTAAAATGAAACTTTTAAATACTCGACGAAGATAATTTGAACTTCCAAACTGTTTAATTCAGTTGCAAAAAACTTTAAGTCAAACCACTGTTAATACACTATATACAAATAAACACAATATAATATACAAAACACATACCCGAAAAAATCACTCGAGATCGTACGAAGTTTACGCGGATGGTGCGTAGCGCGTCTACGCCGTAGCGGTGGTTCTACGGTTTTGGTGCTCGTAGCCGGCGCGCGTAGCATTTTATGTGGTGGCTGTGATCACCCGTGACGTCATTTTTTGCTACAGATCATGGGACGTGGGATGGGAGTACAGTTGCACACATAACTTATTGCTTGTGCTGTCTTGGTACAATCGAGAGAGAAAGTCATTTGGAGAACATGTAGTCGCCTTTTGCTACCCACCTATTTCTAAGAACAAAAAAGTTAATCAAAATGGTACTAAAAGGTTTTGTTTTAAAGTTAATAGAATGTTTATTATTAAAATCCTTTGGTTCTTTTAGCATTTATTTTTACTCAATTAAACACCGCACGCCTAGCAAAAGACTTCAACGAAAACTATAGGTAGGTACAAAACTAAAACCTAATTCAAAATAATTGTTGTTCCATAAATTTTCATCGTGTAAACTTTTATAAAACAGCCGATTTATTTTTAAAACATCTAACAATTTCCACCCTGAGGTCTAGACTCATCTGAAATCAAATGGTATGATATGAAATTAAATATTTATCTATGCGAGTAATAACAGCCGCATAGGTCGGTCGATCAGGTTGAGCTACGCTGCCCGCGGTTGGTCTGTGGATGGGTGTGGGTGACCATCTTTACATACTGAGACCCCTCCGTGTCTCGGAAAGCACGTTAAGCCGCTGGTCCCGGGTGTCATTCGTGGATCTTTGACAGTCGTTACGGGTAGTCAGAAGCCCGAAAGTCTGACAACCAGTCTTACTAAGGGGTATTGTATTACCCAGTAACTGGGTTGTGGAGGTCAGATAGGCAGTCGCTCCACGTAAAATAATTAGACTGGAAGCCGACCCCAACATAGTTGGGAAAAGGCTAGGCAGATGATGACTTGTTTTATTATTGATTCTATGATACAAATGTAGGTAAACTTCAATCTTATATTTCAAATATATTTATGACTCTATTATCATATCCCGTGACTCAACTTTTAGGTAGCTAATACGAACTATCTGCAACGCCCACAGCTAGAAAAAGTTACGACTATCAAATAAGTCATGACTTTACAGTACCTACACATAAAATATGTATACATATCTATACGAAAAAACTAAATTGAAGTGTCTGTTTGTAATGTCAAAATAACAGCTGTTTACTAAATGCATATATAAAAGTACTAGCAGCGCCCGCGGTTTCACCTGCATAAGTTTCGGTCCCATGGGAATATCGGAATAAAAAGTATCCTATGTGACCCATAGGAAAATGTGTTAATCCTGGTTATAAACTATCAGTCTGCCAAATGAGTAACAAACATTCATCCATCCATCCTCACAAACTTTAAGGAGGATTAGGGCCAAAGCACACGCACTACTTTTTGCATCGGCGATCGGCGATTTTGCGGCTGTATCGATGCTGCATCGCGTTTTGGCGACTCTCTGCGTTCGGACGCGGTATCGGAATCGCGCGTTTTAGCGACTGCTCCGATGCTGCATCGCGTTTTGGCGACTCTCTGCGTTCGGACGTGGTATCTGAATTGCGCGTTTTAGCGACTGCTCCGAAGCTGACGCAAATGCCAAATCGCTGCGACCGGCATCCGAATGTGTGTGCGTTCAGCCGCTGTATCGAGCTTCCGCAAAGCGACTGAATCGCCGCGTTTGGCGTTTTTAAGTGTGCGGTGTGGAATGCTTGGTCGCTGCATTTAGCTTCTAAAAAGCAGCTGAATCGCCGATCGCCGATGCAAAAAGTAGCGTGTGTCCTTGGCCCGAAGTAAGAAAGATAGTAAAATATAATGTAGGTTGTTAATTCGGAACGCATCATAATTTTACTAAATTAATAGATGTATGATCGCAACGATGAGTGAATGAAAAAGTATTTGTGGGCGAGCGAGCTAATGAGAGGAATGAGACGATTCGAAGTTTGAAAAAATTAAAAAGATTTCGAGAAGTGAAAATTATGTTATTTCGGTACTTTTATAACAAAAAAAAAAGTATTTCTGGCTGTCTGTTTGTTCTAGCTAATCTCAAAAACGTCTCGCCCGTTTATGACGGGACTTCATTGGCAGATCGCTGATGTTATAAGGAGTAACATAGGCTACTTTTGTACTAGAAACAGTATTAGTCTTCCGCGCAAAAAATTAAAACCTTAATCATCATGTGCCCAGCCTTTTCCCAACTATGTTAGGGCCGGCTTCCAGTCTAACGAAAAGAAAAAGAGCGACTGCCTACCTGACCTCCACAACCCAGTTACTGGGTAACACGATACCCCTTGGTAAGACTGGTTGTTAGGCTTTCGGGCTTGTGCCTACCCGTAACGACAGTCAATGATCCGCGAATGACAGCCGGGACCAACGGCTTAACGTGCTTTCCGAGGCACGTAGGAGTCTCGGTATGTATGTAAAGATGGTCATCCATCCACAGGCCAACCGCGGCAAACGTAGCTTAACCTGATCGATCGACCTGTGCGGCTGATTGTTTAAACAAGGCGGGGTAAAAAAAAAAATGTACATTATTTACCATGTATTGGTGGGTACATCATATTGAGCGATAAACCACAAAAGAGTATTTAATGGGAACTATATTTTCTATCACCAAAATTTATATTTGTCATCAAGTTGTATCACCTAATAAATAGATCTATCGCCACGAAATATTTTCGTTCTCAGATAGCGGGGCTCCGTCGACATAGGATGCAAGAACGAGCGAAGGGCACCCCGAGGTTCGGTTTGGTTAGGTTACTTTAAACCCTTTACACAGAAATAGGGGCCCCGCGAAGCGGGGCTCCGTCGACATAGGATGCAAGAGCGAGCGAAGGGCACCCCGAGGTTCGGTTTGGTTAGGTCACTTGCATTGTTTGGTGACTACATTTTGGTGACAGATCTACTATTTCGAGGACAAACCCTATTATTTAAGAAACACAAAACTAATTAAATTGGTGATAGCTTAAATGATACCCGTATTTAATTGTTAATAAATACTGGAACTTACCTATTTTTTTAAAAGCATACATTACTGTAGCGTTGTGGGCGTGTGAGCGATTAACTTTTGCTCTTCAGATTGTGGGTTCGATACCCCCACGAAACTAATACTCGTTTAGCTCGTATTAATAGAGTTGTTAATCACATTTTAATAATACCTTCTACCTTCTTGCTAAGGTCGATCTTGTTATAATGTATTTAAAAGAGTCATAGCATAATCAGCCTTAAATGATCCCAATGCTGGGACACAAGCCTCCTCTCAGTGAGAGGCAGTGGGCCCAGTGCGGGTTGGTAGATGTCACACTGTCATGTCTTAGAATTTTTGGTTCTAGGACATGCCGGTTTCCTCACGATTTGAGAGCAGTGGTGATGAAATAAACAAAGAAAAGCGCCTGTCTGGGTTCGAATCTACGACTTAATACTCGTAAGTCCCGGCAGTTACCACAGGGCCACCACTGCACTGCAAAGAGTCATAAATACTACAAATCGAGAGTATAGTGTTCAAACCCAATAAGTGTCAAAAAATGAAAAATCGGTTTATTAGTACATCTTAATGCATTTTTGACGCTCTTTCCAGTGGTCTAATCCAATAAGTGGAATTCGCAGCAGAAAGATAATTACTTAAGGTAATAACCCAATAAAGTCACCACGTTTAGCCGTTTCTTAATTTTTTTCGCCGTTTCGAATTTCGTACTTATTGGGTTTGAGCACTATACCCTCGAAATAAGGAGTTTATTGTTTCCTCAAAAGCAGTTTCTCATCGATATGCCTAAGCCCCATTTAGTCAATAAGCGCTTGAGCCCCGCTAATTTTCTACTGTATCGTACTACATAGGGTACGCGCGGGGCTTGACAGGAAAAGCCTTTTACTTAAAAATAACTCTAGTTTCGGAAGTCGGTGGCAAAAAACTAAAATATAGATCCAAAGCCGACGTCTGAAATTAAAGTTATTTTTCACTTCGTAGTATTATTTAAGAGTTACCTACTTAGTTGTTTTTTTTTTAGTTTAGTAAAAAGGTTTTGTTTTTTCATTTTTTAGTCATTGTACCTACCCAACACCAATCCGTTTACCACTAGTTACTATGTGCGAGTGATGCAGTGACAACATCATCTAGATACACAAAGTGGAATTTTATACATATTATCGAAGCTCAAAAACTACCCTAGCAATGTTAATAAAATTTATTTGGGACCCTATCCATTAAAAAAAATGAATTTTTGAAATGGATCCACAACTGTCGGAGGTATCGTATAAAATATATACACATACAAAATAAAGTCGAATTGAGAACCTCCTCCTTTTTGAAGTCGGTTCAAAACACTATTTCCTTCACAAAATAAGTCACGTTTCAAAAGTTTGCGTAACAATGCTACAATAAAGGTTAAAGTGGTTATAAATCAAATGTATTTGTCACAAAATCTCCTTTTTTACGTTAGCCGACGTGGCGTGGACGAATCCGACAGATCGGAACGTGTGGGCAGACTGGGTAGTTCATTCACGACCAGACCTGGAGTCGTGCCAAAAGACTGAATGATTCTTACTATGAGTACTGTTGAGTTGTTAGTAATATTGTAGCTAAATGTCAGAACAATTTACATTTATTTAGGTCTGATAAAGGAGGTTAAGGAGGTATATTTTTAGGAATGTGCAAAAAAAAAATCTAAATCCCTACCTAGAATTTAGTTTTTAGATTAGTTTAGATTAAGTTATTTAGATCCAATGGAGACCACTCACTCATTATCAAAAGTAATTAGGTACAGTTAAGGAAATTAATTGTTAAGCAAATTGATACCCTACGTCATTGTGCCGTGTTAAAGCCATTTCAAAAAACCGCCAAATAATGAAATTTGTGTTTTATGTATAGGACAATACTAGTAATTGGTACTCAATTTGCTCAGCAAGTAATTTCCCAGACTTTACCTATAGGTTCGTTCATTCGAGTGGCTGTCCGTCCTGCAGTCAGTTTATCAGCCCGAAGTTTAGATTTGTGCCCGATTGATGACAATATTAGGGCGGGATGTTATTTTATGCAATACTAGCAACGCCCCGCGGTTTCACCCGCATAAGTTTCTATCCCGTGGGAATATCGGAATAAAAACTACCCTATGTCCTTTCCCGGGACTCAAACTATGTCTATATGAAATTTCATCTCAATCGGTTCAGCGGTGTAAGCGTGAAGAGGTAACAGACAGACAGACACACTTTCGCATTTATAATACTACTAGCTGCGCCCCGCGGTTTCACCCGCGTATATGTCGATCCCGTGAGAATATCGGGATAAAAACTATCCTATGTCCTTTTCCAGGACTCAAAATATCTCTATACCAAATTTCATCTAAATCGGTTCAGTGGTTTAGGCGTGAAGAAGTAACAAACATATAAACACACACACACACTCACAAACTTTCGCCTTTATAATATTAGTGTGATTAGTATGGACTAGTGACTATGGAATATTGCTCTCTCTATTAAAATCATAAAAGTAACACGGCAATATTTACAGCAGACAAGAAGTTTTTTTCTCTTGTCAGTTGCTACACTGATAGTTAATTTTTGATCCAAAAATCTCGCAGAAATAATTGCTCATATTAAAGTTGGCCTAATTCATAGTAACGAGGTGACTGTATGAAAACTAGAAGCATGGATTATGTACACACAACTTAAGCAAGCCACAGACGTTTCAACTTTTTGTTGCTAACTTGCTAGGTGTTGTTTTTAGGTGGCGAGCAGTGGCCCAGTGGTAACAGCCCCGACTTTCGAGTATTAAGTCGTAGATTCGAACCCTGACAGGCGCTATACTTTGTGTAATATATTTCATCACCACTGCTCTCAAAACGGTGAAGGAAAACATCGTGAGGAAACCGGTATGTCCTAGTACCAAAAACTCCAAGACATGTGACAACCCAAACAGCTAAACATGCGCTTTACTTTTTGTAAATCATTTCATCACCACTGCTCTCCAAACGGTGAAGGAAAACATCGTGAGGAAACCGGCATGCTCTAGATACAAAAATTCGAAGATATGTGACATCTACCAACCCGCACTGGGGTCGGGGTGGGGTGGCGGACGTGGCGGTAGATGGCCCACTTTCTCTCGAAGAGAGGAGGCCTGTGTCCCAGCAGTGGGAACATTATAGGATAATAATTATGATTATGATGATGATAAATTAATAAACTGTACGTAGGTCCCTATTGCACTTTGACCGGGGATTTGTGCAATACCATTGAATGAGCGATTTAAAAAAAAAAAGGGCTAAGGAAGGAACACGGATGGGTTTTAGTCAGTAAGAGTCTGACACTCCCTTCGCTCCACCCAGAGCGGGAGGGGTCATTTGATGATTTCCCATCCATAAAAAAAAAAGGTACCTAATTTGCAGGAAGCAACATGCTGTTGCCCATCCTCTTGAATTAGATGAAGGAAAGTTGGCCCGTGTGTAAACAGCCTAACGTCCAGCATCCAATTACAATACTGTTCTAAATTACAATCGAAGGAGGATAATCGTCAAAGTTACTGTTAGTGTCGGGTTCATGGCGCCCGGCAGACGGTAACCGACACTGTCCGTTTACAAGACATACTTAACTAACCCAAGACTGTGGTTAAAGGCGGTTAAACCTGAAAGATGTTAGTTAGTTTACACCTACGCTTGTGTTTTAGAGATTTGTATTAATTTATCGCTGAAATTATCCTAAACTAGCTTGTAGGAAGTAGTGAATGGCGTTTTGGAAAACTTATCTAATCTGCGTTCGCAATTTATTTGCTAAAAATGTAAACAATTATGAATTAATAGAAACATAACTTTAGTTCCTACATAATAAAGTTCAGTTTACGCTACACCTTCAAACATTTTTATAACTTTTTCAATAGTGCTAGTCAGTCTTAAATCAACTTAATTTTCATTGATATAAAGTTGATATTTGTTTAACTTGAAATAGGGTAGTGGTGTCCAGCACTGTGCACTTTTACTATAATTATGTTGACGTTCGAAAACTGCTGATTTGAAGCCTAATTTTAATGAACGACTTTCGATTTTGATGCTTGATATGGAAAAAGCTACATAAACCTGGATGATGTGGCCTGATTGTTTATCAAGCTAATAGTATCCCTGTGTGAGGGAGGGGCTCGTGACTCAGTAATAACTGCCGCACGGGTCGATCGATCAGGTTAAGCTACGCTTACCGCAGTTGATTTGTGGATGGGTGACCATCTTCACATACCAAGACCCCTCCGTGCCTCGGATAGCACGTTAAGCAGTTGGTCCCGGCTGTCATTCGTGGATCTTTGACAATCGTTAGGTACGGGTCGTCAGTAGGTAACCCGAAAGTCTGACAACCAGTCTTACCTAGGGGTATCGTATTACCCAGTAACTGGGTTGTGGAGGTTAGATAGGCAGTCGCTTTATGTAAAATACTAGTATTCAGCTGCATCCGGTTAGACTGGAAGCCGACCCCAACATACCTTGTTGGGAAATGTCTAGGCAGATGATAAGGTAATAGACTTAATTACCTGCCAGAAAAGTTAACTAGAGCTATTAGGTGAAGACAAGTCATAAAAGCAGTTGCCAAAAATGCAAATGAGACCGAATTTCATTTTCGTTTTCGGCCGAAAATAAAAATCCATTTTCAGTCGGACTAAAGCTGTTTTGTTGACCATACATATCACGTCATAAGTTCGAGAAAAAACTTTTCATTAATCACGCAAACAAATGGAACAGCAAACGTTCCACTTAACGCATAAACTATGATATAAAGATATCAATCAATCAACTTTGAAAGCTAAGTGATATCTCACAAAAAACAGATCAGTGAGATGACTCCGTGATTCCGTGAAACGAAACGCTATGCCGGTGAAAACGATTTCGAACTCCTACCAGGGGAACACACATTCATACATATATAAATTCACGCTTTTTTCCCATGGGAAAGGGAAAACTATAGAACTCCACCTGCTGCTATCCTTAACATACCTACTCCTTTTGCTTTGTTTACGTTTATAGGTACATATAAAGGCCAATTCCCGTAAGTAATTAAAAACGTTCAAAATCTAGTCGCAATCTCAACTCAGCGACAATAAATGTCACAAACTTGTCAAAAATGTAGGGAAATAAGACGTATCTTTACCCCACTACGGCGAAGCAAAAAGGAGGGTTATGATTTTGACCAGTATGTAAGTATGTATGTATGTATGAATGTTCATCTGTTCCCTCATAACTTCTAAGCTACTTGTCATAATTGGAAAAATGAGGTATCGTTGAAAGCGTCTTGATCGTCCGCTGGTTATAGACTATGTGACGTCACATTAAATTGAATATGGCGCCCTCTAGAGGACATAAAGTAATGAATTTAAAAATAAATATTTTGGGATGGTGTCTTGTGGGGTATCAAATGAAAGGACTTAATTAGCACTCTTCTAATCTAAAATATAAATATTACTGAAATCAGCCCCAAAATAATTAAATTAAAAAAAGTTTAAAAACTAAAACCCGACTACCTACTGAAAAGGATGAAACAAGAAAGTACCTTCCCGTGGTCGCAAGCTACCATATAGCTTATAATATGTTAGTACAGCGGCATGCGACCACGGGAAGGTACTTTTTTTTTAAGTTTCATTCTTTTCAGTAGTCGGGTTTTAGATTTTAAACTTTTTTTTTAAATATACTTATATATTTTTAAATACTTTATCATAGTTTGAAAAATACAATAAGTAATTTATTATTATAAGCGTAGATATGTTGTCTCACAACAGGGCATAGCCTCTCCCTTTCCCCTTTCCTATTTCCACTTTTGCCGGTCTACTGTGATTGCCAATCCTTTGAGGAGTCCCAGCTCATCCCGCGCATAATCAGCCTATAATGGTCCTCAAAACGGTGAAGGAAAACAACGAGAGGAAACCAGCATGTCCAAGAACCAAAAATTTGAAGACATGTGACATCTGCCAACCCGCACTGGGCCCGCGTGGTAGATTATAACCCAGTCCCTCTCTTGAAGAGGAGAGTACCTGTATCTCAGCAGTGGGAACATTATAGGCTGATTATATTCAGGAGACTGGCGTGACCTTAACTTACCTTCAAAGCTACGTAGGTTAACTTATTTTAACTTATCATCTTAAAAGTTCTATAAGAATGTTGTTGTGTATTCCTTTCGTGTATCACTTCGTGCTAGCTTAGCGTTCATTACTCAGGATCTACAACAAGCGAGTTCCCACGTGCGGCCCGTCAAAAGAAATAAGACTATTGTCATGCTCATCCTAACTGATTGTATTTGGGGACATACCTACCTACGGCAAAAAGCTTAAGAACAAGAATGCAGTAGGTATATTTTCAGTTAAGTCATTGCGGTGGAGAAGCGAATCCTCAAACAGAGCAAGACGTTCTTAGGGTAGGTGGTGCAACCGCCAATACTCGCTGGTGGCGATGAAATTAGTTGAGAATAGAGTTAAATAATCTATGTGCACTAGGGCCAGGCTTCACTCTAGGCTAATATCTTAAATCTCTTTGCTCTAGATAGGCAGATTAATGATTATAGATGATGATAACGTCTCGTCTCGATTACGTATTGTCACCTCGTAGGCTGTTAGAGGGTCCTTATGGGCCCATGAAATGAATTTAAGTATTAGTATCAATACTTAAATTCATTTCATCATCATTATAATAGTCAAAAACTTAAATATTCATTGAACATGACTTGTAACGCCATCTATGTATGATGCTGTGTACGAACGCTAGGTAAGTAGCGACACTTTGCTGCCTCAGAAATAATTATATCGCTACTTTTACTAGATCGCTTGATGAAAACAAACAGGTAGTCTGCACGTCTGCATCAAAATTCATAGTTTAACCATTTAATTCCCTGCCCGTACGTACGTGCTTTCGAAACTATTACATTTCCTTCTTCTACAACGAAAATGACCAGAGACAAACTAAAATGGACAAAAGCCTCTGAGTCAGAGTAAGTAATTTCTACGATTACAAAACGGGCTCAGGGCTGACACTCTGACTCTGCTGACAGCAAAAGTTTGACGTTTCCAATTTCATAGTCATCGTCGGCTTCGTTTGCTGCAAATAAAACTGAATTATTTTGTGAAATTTACTCAGAAAACTTAATTTCAACATGGTAAGCAGTTTCTAATGTATTATAAGTGCCTTCAGCACCGAGAATTTACTTCAAATTTATTTATTTAAACCTAAATGTTGTCGAATATGCTCCGTCATTGCCGCAACTGAAAGCGTTATAGTGGCATTATTACGATGTTTCTGCCTAATTTAATAAGAAATGCTTCTTGCAAAGTTCTATGGAAGTCTATTTGTTGATGAACACGCGAAATAAAGACTGTTTTAACAAACAATAGTTCTTTATTGTTGTAAAATCATAACCTAGATTTTGGAAAAAGTTCTTAAAAACTTGTCATAATGCTTTATTCTCAAATCTTTTAAACACAACATACAGTTTTAAAAAATTATTTCTTTGGTCATGTAACTTTCATTCATGTAATCCAAGCACAGGAAACGTCAAACATCCAGCTAAAATACTCAACATATTTTTACAGTTCAGAAACCAGTATGACAGTGACGTCACGGTATGGAGTCCCCAGGGTCGCCTCCACCAGGTGGAATACGCCATGGAAGCTGTGAAGCTTGGTTCAGCTACTGTAGGCTTGAAGAGCAAACAGTTTGCTGTTCTTATTGCCCTGAAGAGGGCCGTGAGTGAATTGTCCGCTTACCAGAAGAAGGTTATTCCAATTGATGAGCATATTGGCATTTCTATCTCGGGGTTGACTGCCGATGCTAGGATGTTGAGGTAATTATGAGACTTTAAATTAAGAAAGAAAAAAAAAAATGATTGTGCATAATTTATAATAATAAAAAAAAACAAACAAAAAGAAAATTAAAAGTAGTAGTACTTTTGCTTATTTCATCATTAAAAGTCTAATTTGCAGTTCTTTGTCAATGTTATGAAGATTTCCTACTTTAGTAGTCTTTATTTTCATCAATTTTGACATATTTCTGTGATAACTTGATAACATCCTTAAATTTATGTTAGAATCTATCTTTTTAGCCCATAATTTTCTACTGCTGGACCTTTGACCAGAGGACAGATGTGTGGAAAAGGGAAGAGGCGTCTTTACCCCTTTCCTTTTCCACACATCTGTCCTCTGGCATTGCAGGCCAGAATGGCATATTAGAATATAGTATTTATTTTGGCCCAAAAACCTGATACAGATTACTTATATTTTATTTAAACATATAAATAAACAATTTGTTACTCGCTTAAACCAATAATATTCTAATGTTTGTTTCTGTTATATTTATTTCCAGCCGTTTCATGCGCACTGAATGCCTGAACTACCAGTACGCTCATGATGCACCAATGCCTGTTGGCAGACTGATTGGTCTGGTTGGCAACAAGATGCAGATCTGTACGCAGAGATACGACAAGAGACCGCTTGGAGTTGGTCTGCTGGTTGCTGGTTATGACGTAAGTATATTTTTGATTAAGTAACAAATTATTTAATCATTGGTAAACTACTAAAAATTTAGTTAAAATAATTAGGGACTTTTAAGTATTTTTATGAAAATAAAAAATAAAAATGTCAGTAATAAAAATATTTAACTCAAACAAATCGCACACCTAGATCTAAAGAGAGCTAACTCTAAAATCTAAATATTTGAGGCATGTATGCCATCAAATTCCTTAACTCACTACCTAGCGACCAACAAAACAGATGCAAAAACTTATACTTAACATCATTGTTCTATCTGCATTTAAAAAGTATTGATCAATACAGCAAACAAACTCCTGTAGTGTACAAGGAGATGGTAATCAGTTTTTCAACTTTTCTGAAAAAAGTGTTTTTTTGAGTTAATCACTGTTTAGATCTAGGTGTGCATAATGTTTATTGGTCATCAGTAAACAACAAAAACACCTTTATTGACCTTTTTTGAGACCTTTATTGTTATTCCTATAATAAGGTTGCATCAGATGTAAAATGACTGCCTCATTGGTTTAGTGGTTGCAAGTGCTACTGCTGTGTTGAGATTTTGTAGAATATGAATCGACAGAATTTTATGCCCTGCGGTATCACCCGCATAAGTTTCAATCCCGTGGGAATTTCGGGATAAAAACTATCCTATATAAGGATATAGGATAGTTTTTATCCCGAAATTCCCGAAATTTGGTATAGAGATATTTTGAGTCCTGGGAAAGGTCCCAGGACTCAAAATATCTCTATACCAAATTACATCTAAATCAGATCAGTGGTTTAGTTGTGAAAAGGTTACATACAGACAGACAGAGTTACTTTCGAATTTATAATATTTGTATGGATTATAAAATTCTATCAATTCATATTCTAAAATATCTCAACCATTTATGCAAAGGTGGGTCAGCTAATTGCAGTAACTGACTGTACTACCGTTTGATTGTTATGTAAAATAAGTAAATAATCAAAATGGACAGGTGTCAGGAATGCATTCTCAAACGATTAACGGTGTAGATACAGTTCTGACAATGAAAATAGGATATTTTTTGATTACTACTATTCAATGCCACTATTTTACATTCTCCAGGACCAAGGCCCTCACATATACCAGACGTGCCCCTCAGCTAACTTCTTCGACTGCCGTGCCATGGCCATCGGGGCCCGTTCACAATCAGCACGTACTTATCTTGAGAAGCATCTGAATACGTTCATGGACTGTGATCTTCAAGACTTGGTGGCCCATGGTCTAAGAGCACTTAGGGATACCCTGCCGAATGAAGTGGATCTTAACACAAAGGTATGGTTTAATATCATTATAATGTTTACGTCTATAGCTTGCGACTTTATTTCTGGGATTGTTCTTCCAGATTTAACATGTTGAGCGCCAAGCCCAAAAACTGTGTTTTTCATCACTAAAACCGAAACAACCGTGGAGGCCAGAGATATTGGAATTCATAGTAAAATGTATTAAAACGTGTTTCCTGGCGGACACACTGGCTTCCGGATAAAGCGTTGCCTGTGTTTCCCGCGGCCTCTGAAGGTGGTACTTTGTGTTTCTGGAAGGATACACAATCATGGCGCTCAACATGTTAAAAAGATACATAATATCTGATCCAATAGTATCTGATGAAAGTGCTGTTCCAGGTTAAAGAAGAAGGATCAAAATTAACCCATGTCCTACAGCAATGAAAAGTATCTCAAAAAAATAATATAAATTAGTATAACAATATGGCAAACTTCCGAACGCCATCCTTAGGGGTTGTCTCCACGAGCGAGAGAATCGCGACGATATTATCGTCGTGCCACGTATTTCTATACACTCGTAGAACGTGTCTCCACACGGCGATATCATCGCGGCGAAAATTTGATGGCACGTCGAGACTATCACCGCGATTCTCTCGCTCGTGGAGACGGCCCCTTACAGTCTAACATTATAAAAAAACTTGCTATGAATATTCGTTCAGGGGCAGTATGTACATGAATATAGCTGTAATATTGTGAAATACTTGGTTATGTTGACTTGACTTCAATTATGGAGTTCCATCATAGAACAAGTGAGATTTTTTTGCGAAATTAACGCAAACGCAGGACTGCGCCAATCGATTGCTAGTATAAAAAGATGGCGTACCTCCGAACGTCCTCGAAAGTACGCCATCTTTTTGGCTGTCCGTCCATCCGTCTGTCTCTCAGTGGGCTGTATCTCGTAAACCGTTATAGACACTTGAAATTTTCTTACAGTGTGTATTTCTTTGGCCACTACAATATCAAAAAATAAAATAAAGTTAAACAAATATTAACCGGTCAAGCAGCGCGCGTCGCCCATTGGCGACGAAACAATAGAAAATCAATTGTGTCTCATCAGCGGAACTTGACAGATTAAAGTGGGTTTCCATTCAAGAAACGGTGTCTTTTTCGTCGTTTTTTGCCTTGTGGTACGGAACCCTAAAGGTTGGCGAGTCCAACTCTTTTGTGTTATCAGACGAGAATAAACAATGAACATTATTGTCACGATTTTTGCCTTAATTACATCAAATCGTCGGTTCAAAGGTAAAACACACTAAGTGACATTTTGACCCAAAATGAGATTTGATTTGATTTTGACTTTTGCTTAGATTTTCTCTGTATAGAAGCAAAAGTAGTAAAATCTCATTTTGGGTCAAAATGTCACTTAGTGTGTTTTACCTTTGAACCGACGAAATCCAGCTATGCTATATCGCACTTTCCTAAAATTTTTAATTTTGTTACAGAATGTCTCCATAGCAATTGTGGGTCCGAAGACTCCTCTTCGCATAGCTGATGAGGAGGAACTGGTGCGGTTCCTATCTCTCGTAGAGGGTGAGGAGAGGAGGGGCGGCAATGCTAGTGCCACAGGAGACGCTGGCGCGCCCTCCTCCGATCGCGACAGGGATGCACCGGGGGACGACCCACAGGTCGCCGTAAGTGAACAAAGATTTTTTTTTTATTTTTTTTTTTATTGGGCATGACTGAAATTGGTGAAAGAAAACATCTTGAGGAAACCTGGATTTTGAAATCGGCAATGTGCCTTCAGCAAGCTCGATCAATGCTCATGCCTTCTCTGGAAGGGGCCTTTGCTTTGCCCTGTAATATAGAAAAGATTTTTTGGGACTCAAATACAAATACAAGTATTTTATTGGAACAAAAACATAATTACAATTTTTGTGTACGTTAATACTGCGTTAGTTTAGTAATTGTGTCGCAGTTATTAGCGCTCACCCCAGGAGCGAAAGACCTATGAGTTCCATAACAGCAAATTTGGTTATACTTATAAAACGTAGGTACGTGTACAGTCACGAGCATAAGTATGTATACACTTGGCTTTATTCAATTTTCTCCTTTATTTTTGAATGAAATTTTATACTTATCACGAACATAGTATTTTCCAACCCATAGGTTTTTGTAGTGTCGTATTTCAACGTTGCATTTGTTATTTCACGAAAACAATCGCAATTGAAAGTTGCCAAGTGTTGACATATTAGTGCTCGTGACTGTAAGTGGTTTATTTTCTGTACAGTACCCGGCGATAAATATTGCACATCGACCTTTGGAAAGAAACAATCGGCTAATTTCGGCTTCGTAGTGCGTTATCTCTGTCGCACACTACCTATGTGACGTTAACTGACGTTTTGTCAGTCGTTGTTCAAGTGCGATAGAGTGCGGTCGCGTCCAGTTCAAAATATATATCTAGAGTTGTTAACACCCCCAAATTTAAATAATTTAAAGTTGTACTATGGCATCTTTAGGAAAAATAGGGGAACCTTTTTATTTTACCCCAACCTAAAGCAATCATTTATAGAAAAATTGGTGTATTTTATACAAAGAATAAAAAGAATTATCAAAAGAAGCAAATCATAATTGTTTTAACAGCTCCTAATAGATACCGGACTGTTTGTATTTCGTGCGACAGAGATAACGCTCTACGAAGCCGAAATTAGCCGATTGTCTCTTTCCAAAGATCGATGTGCAATATTTATCGCCGGGTACTGTAAGTAGGTTTGTACAAACACTTACACGTCAATCATATTTTTTTTTAAGCTAGATGAGGTCGGCGTTACCTATCTGACTACTCTGAGAAGAAAGGCCGAAATAAACTCAGAGGTCACAGTCTCTTTTAAAGTCCAGACAAAATCTTGGTCAGATCATGTGAAGACCATGTAGATTGGTGTCTGAAATGGTCTTTTGAAGAAAGAACCACACAGATTGAGCGGACCTGTCCAGTCAGTGCACGCATTTGTCAAAAATCGCGCAGCTCAACTCAGAACTTGAAGAGCTTGTACGTATACACGTACGAAATAACAAAACAAATAATGTGTGCGGTCGGATCCCTGTCAGAAACGAAGTTGAACACGAAAGTCGTTTGGAGGACTAACGCTGTTTCGTGACGTGACGATTTCTACTAGTTTACTCCTATCGCAAGTCGCGATAAAGACAAATAAAAAAGAAGGCATGTACGAGGCCAAAAAGGCTGCTATGGGTCAGCATATAAAGGGACATAGGCCCTATCACGAACGCGCGAAGTAAATGTTACATAAATTCGTACGGTTTTTTGAATAGAACATTTTATTTTTCCTTAAAAGTGTAATTTTTACATCTAGCGTTTATGAAATTTCTCCGGACAAAAAAACTATGTTAGCCACCGAATTTGACAATAGCAACACTTTACAATATGTCTACTATAATTACTCTAAAATCTGAGATACTTTTTATTTGCGGCTTGTGGTAATTTTGGCGGATCTTCTTTAAGCGATTAATTTTGAATATCACCCATAGATATGAATCCTCTGCCTAGCCTTTTCCCGTCTATGTATGATGAGGTCGACTTATAGTCTAACCGGCGCTGGGGTACCAGTGTTTTACATGGAGCGACTGTTACTGGGTAATACGATACCCCTTAGTAAGACTGTTTGTAAGACTTTCGGGCTTCTAACGACCCGTAACACTGTCAAGATCCACGAATGGTAGCCAGGACTTACTGCGTACAACATGTTTTCCGAAGCACGGAGGGGTCTTGGTATTTAAAGATGGTCACCCATTCACGGACCAACCGCGGCAAGCGTACCTTAACATGTTCGAACGACCAGTGCAGCTGGTATTACTTAACCACAAGCCCAAAGATATGAATAAAGTCTTAAAACTAAATAAATATTACGTGTTTAACGAGAATTTTCTATATTTTAATCGTTCGAATTTATGTTACGTTTCCTCCGCGCGTTCGTGCTTGACCCACAAGTTCCTTGCTGACAAGTCTTGCGAACCAAAAAAAAGTGCGAGCGCTCTAGAACACACGCCACGGAATCATGCACGCTATTTTGAACTCTATTTTAATTTTGATTCAGTTAATTATCAACGACAGAAGGATCGAGCATTTTGCTGCACTGTCTGCATGCCACACAGTATAAATAAACTGTTTAGTTTCCGGCTACTCAAGTAACGATACTCGAGTAGCCGGAAACTAAACAGTTAACAGCAAGACGAGCCGCGAATAATACCATACATACCATAAAGTGCAAAGATTAAAATGGCATGTATTCAATGCAACTTCTAATATATAATTCCCATTTTGTGCTCCTAAAAATATTATTGACCATCTAATATAATGATTGCGCCTTTTGTTGTGAAACTCAAATAATTCCTAGTTTTAGGATCTAAAAATATTATACATAGCTAAGTAACTGCGATAAACTTGGATGTAGTGATCGCCGGCCGCTGCCGCGATTGTTCACAGTTCTAACCAATTTGGTCGGGGTGCCTTAGCTTAGTTACTGCAACCAATTCGGCACGCGCGTGGATGGCCGATGGCCACAGTTCCAACCTAACCTAACCCGTTTGGACGGTGTGCCCTTGCTTAATTATTGCGGCCAACTCTATTAAAAGGCCAGAAAGTTAAATAGTCTCAATTATTTAAAAAGTGTGCATAACTAGAAGAGCTAAAAGATTTTAGAGGATCATTAATTTAAAGTGTCCATAATTAGAAGATCTAATGAAAATGAAGAAACATCTAATGCGGTGGGTCGGACCGGCTGTTGGCTGGCTTGGAAATTAATTTTGGTATTAAATTAATATGTACCTACTTATTAAAAAAAAACCTTTTTTTTATAAAAATCGGAATATTTTGTTTTAAATTATCCCATATTTATTACCGTGGATGTAGAGCCATCAAGGTATACAGTCGCCGGAGCGACGACTACTTAAAGTAAATCGTTAAAACTAAACAGTCTTATCCGTGAATGTGCACTCATCCTGTTAGCAATGAGGCCAAAGTGAACAAAATTTGCCAGTTCGGGCTCTCCGTGTGTGGTCAGCTTTGTGCACCGACAGAAAATTCTGGCAAGCCAGATTGTAGTCAAACTTTTAAATGATCAAAGTCATGTCGGCGATTTATCGCAACTGAAGACGTAATGCTGATATAAGACGCTTCACTCGGATGATTGTTTCATTCCACGTTCACACGACACTAAACAACTTTATAGGAATGAACGTTGTTCATCTGCTTGTTTCATTTTCTATAATTCGGTAGCCGGTTGATAAAGATACCGAATGCTGAAATCCAACATCTTTGATTGATTCATTAATGAATTCATTTTTCAGTGTTGCGAGTGAAAGATCCCGAAAGAAAACAAAAACCGACGTCGGATACCTATCTGCTTAAAGTTACTGATCAGATACTGCATCAGTCAATACTGTCAGTCGTGACCGTAGATCGTGTCCCATAGTTTATTTCTGTCTTTAAACGGTACTTCCCCCAATCTTGTCACCACTAACAAGGACGTACTAATCGGAGAAGAAGGCGAATGCACTCCGTTAACTGATGTGATCTCTGAACTATGATCGCATACCTAAATGTTATCAATGTACAAACACAACGTACGTTGTAATCGCGTGTTTGCTCGAATAAAAACGTATTTTTTTTTGAGGAAAATATTCGAAAAAATGGCAGAGAGTAGTAGTGGACCAGTAGTATCGACCACGACTTACGAGTTTTAGGATCGTGCGTTCGAACCCAAGCAGGCGCTTTACTTTGTGGAATTTATTTCATCACTACTGCTCTCAAAAAGATGAAGGAAAACATCGTGAGGAAAACGGCATGTTCTAGAACCGAAAATTCGAAGACATATGACACCCGCCCTCTCACCTTCTCTCAGAGAGGAGGCCTGTGTCCGCAGGTTGATTATGCTATTCGTAAAAAAATGCTGCTGGATCTATATTAGATTAATTCTTTCACAAAAATCAATCACATTTAAGTCTACATTGAGCCGTAATTATCAAGGTTTAAAAACAAGATGTCACACAAGTATATTATTATAGTAAGGAGGATAATATTTAGCCAGTACATACTTAACATAGAATGTTAATTGCTTTGAATACAAATTGATAGTAAACATTGTTGCGTCGTTAAAATTAATTTTTCCAAATGTCTCAAATTAGTTTTATTGGAGACTAGCTGCTGCCCGCGACTTCGTCCGAATCCTATCCTAACTAAAAGTTTTTTTTTTCTAATATAAATGTACCCTAAGTTACTCGTTATTACATCAACTATCTGCCAGTGAATGTCCCGTCAAAATCGGTCCGGCCGTTTCAGAGATTAGCCGGAACAAACAGACAGTAACTACGGAATTAGAGGAATAGTTATTGATTGGATTACTAGCTATTTATTTAACCGGCAACAAAAAGTAGAAATAAGCACAATAAATGAAAATAATGATTTCACATCGCATAGTTCTGAATATAGCCAAACTAAATCAGGAGTACCCCAAGGAAGCATACTTGGCCCATTACTTTTCCTCATTTACATCAACGATTTACCTACAGCTTTACAACAACAATGCATACTTTTTGCTGACGACATATCGGTAATTGTAACAAATGATAGTAAATCAGAAACAAATCACGAAAAAGTCCTTAGTGATACAGTAAACCAAGTTTTAAAATGGCTCGATAACAATTATCTCTGTGCAAATCTAAATAAAACCAAATACATAAACTTTAAAAACTACAATTCTAAGCAAAAATCACTTAAATTTAATTTTCAAGGACAACAAATTAACGAAGTTAGTGAATACAAATTTCTTGGACTTATTCTAGACCAGCATTGTAACTGGAAACTACATATAGAGCATGTATGCAAAAAACTAAACCAATTTGTATTTGCTCTTAAACGTTTAAGATGTACCGCGAGTGAAGCTGTTGCACTTACTGCTTACCATGGGTATGTTTCCTCTTTACTCAGATATGGGCTGCTACTCTGGGGGAACTCGACGAATATTAATGATGCCTTCCTAGTACAGAAAAAATGTCTAAGAGCAATCTGCGGTATCAGTCCTTTAACATCCTGCAGACCTTTCTATAAAAAATTTAAAATTCTAACCTTAACAGGTCTTTTCATAATGCAAGCTGGTGTATTTGTTAAAGAACACTCCAAATTTTTTATTACATGCGACTTACATTCGAAATATACCCGTCGAGACCCAACACGGCTAAGAATTCCTTCACATCAAAGCACATTATGTCATAAGAATAGCTTTATCACAGCAATTAAAATTTTCAACAATATTCCAAAAGAAATAAGGGAACTCCCTCTAAAACGCTTTAAATCAAAACTACACAAATGGCTTATTGGTAATTGTTTTTATAGTGTGAAAGAATTTTTTGATAAAAAAGTAGCTGATAAATATAAGATATGATTCTGAGATTTAATAATATTGCTTTATATACCTAGCTATTATTTTTATGTGTTCAAATAGATACGAAACCCTAATAACAAATGTTTTAGTTTTAATTTTAAAAAATTACATACAAGTTACATTTAACTTGTTTAAATATTTGTATGCCAGACCATGGCGGAACATGTAAGATCAACACGTTATTTATAAGACCTTAATGTACCATGTTTTAAAGCAAATAAATATATTCTATTCTATTCTATTCTATTCTATTCTATTCTATTCTATTCTATTCAGACACACAGACAAAAATTGTAAAAAAATGTTATTTTATGTACCGCGAGTACATCCATTTAGTATACGAGCATTTAGTAAAAAGCGGTTATTTTAATATTACAAACAGACACTCCAATTTTATTTATTTGTATAGATTCGGAACAATTTACTTTCAGAACTCGCGTTAGCCTAGTCTAGGATCTAACTACAGGGTGTCTTATTATCAGAAAATTGTGGTGCAGGCCATCAAAGTCAAAGTCAAAGCATTTATTTCAAATAGGCACAAAAAAGGCACTTTTGAACGTCAAAAATTATCTTAAAATAGAATTGATTCTAGTCGCCCATTCCAAAAGGTAGTTTTCGTATGGAGAAGAATGGGCAAGAAACTCCACCGTTACTCTTTTAAAATGTTTTAGGTACAATATCAAATTGAACAACTTTCTCAATGGAACCTTATAACGTTATCGCGAAAAATGTATCAACTGTCCCATACAAAACTTCAATGCCTACTCGACCAGAATGTGTAGGACGGCTGATTTTTTTTCTGGATACGATATATGTACAGGGGTTTTTTTATGGATGGGAAATCATCAAATGACCCCTCCCGCTCTAGGTGAAGCAGAAGGGAGTGTCAGACTCTTACTGACTAAAACCCACCCGTGTTCCTTCCTTAGCCCTTTATGTTCCGGGGTAGCGGTAACCCTTTCGGACAATCCCGCACCCAAGTGTAGAAGGGTCTGGTCAAATTTAAAGGTGTGGTCTTTTTTGACCACACTTTTCTGGCATAGCCTGTATAATTCCCGACCACCAAACGAAATAAATATACAAGATGTAACAGAATAAACAAGTCCTGAAAGCAGTTTGTTCATCGATTGACTACTGAATCGATTTTAGTAACTTTTAAAATAATTTATTTTTTTAAAAAATGATGTTTTTTCAATACTGACCACCGATTGAGCCAAAGAAAATTAAATCTTATGTCAAGGCAATAAGACTTAATTTTAAATGCATAAAGTAATGTGTCTAGAATTTAAGTTAAAATTGTTACTAACCCTATGGACTCCGGTCTGAAATAAAAATATTCTATTCTATTCTAATGCTAGGGTCAACACGATTTTCTTAATAACAATGGTTAGCTTTAAAAAAATAAGATTTGGTCATTGGAATAATGGTTTTAACACAATACTCTAATTAGGGTGTATTTGGTCTTGTGTTAATTATGTTACATATTGTTGAACAAAGCAAAACATAGGCATATCCGGCACATATGCTTATAAGTAAGAAAGCGATAAGAGATACTCCGAACAAATTACTTGACCGGTTATCGAGTGACTTGATACGAGGGTCAATTTAAACACAAGTAGATGTTGCAGTCCAACTAACAAAAATGTATGTTTCATAGAATGTCTGGGCTTGAATATAGTGTTCGGTAAACCAATGCTAAGTAGTATAAACTTTGCCAGAACAATGATTTCAAGATGTGAGAATATATCGCACGCCCAGATCAACACTGCACTAAGTAAAAATAGCTCATTTTTCAGAATGGACGGAAAAACCATTATTTCATGTTATGTCAAAGTTATTGCGAATGTCCTGAATATTGCATGTGAAGAATCCAATGCGTATCAGTATTATATAAATACTCCTGTCTTCGTGGTTAGCGCGGAAAATTTTTGGCTATTCTATGAAATAAAAAACTCGATTTTAAGATTTTTCGACATAATACAGTGTTGTTCTGGGTGTGCGATATATAATAGTATCAAGCATAAACATAATCAGCCTATAATGTTCCCACTGCTGGGACACAGGCCTTCTCTCGGTGAGAGGGAGTGGACCGTAATCCACCACGTGGGCCTAGTGCGGGTTGGCAGATGTAACATGTCTTCCAATTTTTGGTTCTAGTAGAGAAAATGCCGGTTTCCTCACGATGTTTTCCTTCACCGTTTTGAGAGTAGTGGTGTTGGTGTAAAATAATTTACATAAATTAAGTGAGAATAGCAAAAGCATAAAATACCATGTGGGGACTACAATGCGACAATTAATGAAAACACTGGCAAAACTAAGTTGTGCATAAGAAGATTTTGAAACCATCAAACCTTCGATGTTTGGTTTTTCTTTTTTGTAGACTTCTAGAGAAGTCTAGTAGTTTATTTATTTATGACTTTTTCAACGCAAAACCACAAACAATCACAATGAAAAACGTTCTCAGTGACGTTATTTTATTTCTATCCATCCTTTTATTCCAGAAATACAACTAACTAACCTAACAGCACTTGAGTATTATACTTAATCAAATTAGGAAAAATATTTCAATGTGAATTATATTTATTAGTCCGAATACTTCGTGATGTTACCAATTCAATATTCTGACTGCGACGTACACAATAAGTGTTAATACACTTCTCTTGCCGGTCGGCAGTGAGACTTCGCCAGCGTCATGTGGCAGTCAATCGTATCAACGCTCCTCCTAGGAGCTCTCGCGTCGGCAATAAACTTAGAATACTTAGACCCAACTAAACTACAAACCGTGGTACCAACCGAAATTCAAAAACGTTCAGCATTAGAAATCATCGCGCAGTACTCTCAAAAAGTATTAGTCGAAATAGATCCTCTCCTATTCAAAAATAATAAAGACTCCTTCCGCTTAAAAACACATGAAGGGGTGCTGAACATCAAAGCCAGCACTGGCGTGGCAGCAGTGTGGGGTTTCAATTATTATCTCAAGAAATATTGCAAGAGTCAAATTGAGTGGCAGACCAAGCATGTTCAGATACCCGATCCGCTACCAGAAGTAGATGAAATCGTCGTCGCTAACGACCGATTCCGATACTACCAAAACGTATGTACCGCGTCGTATAGTTTCGTCTGGTGGAACATATATGACTACAGAAAACATGTAGAATGGATGGCGCTCAATGGAATCAATTTGGCACTGGCACCAGTAGCTCAGGAAGCTGCGTGGGCGCAAGTTTACCACCAGGTGGGCATGACGCAAGAAGAAATAGACAAACACTTTACCGGACCAGCGTTTTTGTCATGGCTTCGAATGGGTAACGTCCACGGTTGGGGAGGTCCCTTGCCGAAGTCCTGGCATAATTTACAAACCGACATTCAAAACGATATCATCAATAGAATGCGTAATCTCGGCATGGTTCATGTATTACCAGCTTTTAACGGTCACGTTCCTGTGGCATTCGCAAAGCTGTTCCCCAATACTACGTTTCATAAAGTGGATCAGTGGAATAAATTCGAAAACGAGTACTGCTGCGGCCTTTTCTTGGACCCATTTGACCCTTTGTTTTCCGTCATTGGGAAAATGTTTCTGGATGAAATCACTATACAAGCGCCTGTAAGTCACATTTACAATGCCGATCCCTTCAATGAAGTTCACATGACGCTACTTTCCACACAATTTGTTCAGGAGACCGCAAAAAGAATATTTTACACACTAGCGGATTTTGATAAAGATGCAGTATGGCTTCTTCAGAATTGGATGTTTGTGGATGCTCCGCTGTCATGGCCAGTCAATAGGGTGAGAGGCTTTATAAATTCCGTACCTAATGGCAGGATGCTCATACTCGACCTACAATCAGAGCAGTGGCCCCAGTACGACCTTTATCAAATGTATTTTGGTCAACCTTTCATCTGGTGCATGCTACACAACTTCGGTGGAACACTGGGCATGTATGGTAATATGGTGACCATAAACAAAGATGTTTATGAAGTGAGGTCCCGAGCTAACAGCACTATGATCGGGATAGGCCTCACACCGGAAGGTATCAACCAGAACTATGTGGTGTACGATTTGATGTTGGAGTCTGCCTGGCGGAAATCTCCAGTGCAGGATCTCGAAGCATGGGTCGCTGACTATGCCGAGAGAAGACACGGATGCAACGCCACTGCAGAAGCTTGGAAGTATCTGCTCAAAAGTGTTTATAGTTTTAACGGCTTAAATAGAGTCAGAGGCAAATACGTCACAACTCGAAGACCTAGTTTGAAAATAAAACCTTGGGCTTGGTATAAAAGCTATGATTTATTCCAGGCGTTTAGAAAGCTTGTGTTCCTCAACGTTCACGAGTGTGGGTACACTGACGGCTATCAATATGACGTAGTGGATGTGACGCGGCAAGCTCTACAGTACAGAGCAGAACAACTTTATGTGAATGTTGTCAACGACAGCTATACAAACGCTTTCGTTTATGACGCGTCTGTTAAACGTTTTCTCGATGCGCTGAGTGATATCGGTCGTATACTGGCTGAAAGCGAACATTTCACTGCAGCTACATGGTTCAAAAAAGCAAGGAATCTAGGGGCTGATCCTGATGAAGCCGACTTATACGAGTTAAACGCACGAAACCAGATCACTCTTTGGGGACCGAATGGAGAGATTTCTGATTATGCTTGTAAGCAATGGGCTGAGTTGTTCAACTATTATTACTATCCAAGGTGGTCAACGTTTTTGACTGCGACTTTGAAGGCGAAGCAAGCTGGCGAAGATTTTAATGAGAAGGCTACCCGGCGTGTTGTTACGGCTAACGTTGAAATGCCATTTGTGACCAGTCGAACTGTAAACCATTATGGACACTCATTGTCTGAACCTGTGAATCTGGCCAAGGAGTTGTACAGAAAATGGGCGTACGCTCCTGACGTTGAGGACTTGCCGGTGATAATTATAAAGTCGGATGATTTAAGAAGGACAACAATGGCGGAAGTTGACCCTGGGAGCGATGAAACCCCAGAACCGCCTAGTGTTATAATTATTCCTACTACACCAGTGAATTAGTACCGATATTGCTGCAACGTTTTGGTAGTGAGTGTCTTGGTTTCATATATTTCTTTAAACTTACTGGTCGTTCACAGCTCATTTTACTACGTTTCTTTTAGAGATAAAACAGATTTTTGACAAGTATTTTATTTATTTATACAGGTTGAAATTGAAAACATGCGACGAACCGAAATTGGAGATTGTTTTCATCATTGTGAACAACTTTTATCAAGGGACAAAAACAGCAACCGCGAAAAAAAAATCAGCTGTTCCCTACATTTTGACGAGTTATGCGAACATAAATATAGGGAACAGCTGATTTTTTTTTGCGATTTCAGGTTTGGTCCCATAGTAAAAGTTATTCATAATGATGAGTACAATCTCCCATTTCGATTTGTCGCATGTTTTCAATTTTACCCTGTATAAAGCCTTACGAACTAAACACATATGTACATAGCATTACCCGAAGTCTTTGTCGTAATATAAGATCTTGCATGTATCTAAATTATAGGAAAGCATTGCACTATAAATTAGCGTACTAGAACATAATATCCGATTCTTTATAACCTTGCTGTGCCCCACTGCAGTACAATGGCCTCCCTTCTCTCCTTCACATTTCCGCTTCTCCCCTCTATTTCTTGCTGTTGGCTGATGGCCAATCGTTATGAAAAGAGTCGAGTTTGTCCCGCCATCTCCTCGATCCGGGCTAATTTTGCGGTTCGGATCCGAATAGCGCATATCAAACTGGATATTTATTTATATGTATTACTTCAACATAAACGCCACCGGCGCTTACTTTTAACAAAGTCGATTCATAATATTAGGTAGTTACGTATATTGATAAAAAAAAACTTATAAAAAGAGTAATACTTAAAGATAAAGATTAAACATAAAATTGTTTGAACTTAACTTGAAAATAAAAGGTTTCGTACTCCTGCTTCTGCGAGCCTCTTTTTTTTAATGTTATAATAATTTTTAAAAAACTGATTATTACTAAAAACAAAATACTTACCCAAATTTTATTAATTGTGTTATTTTGCCATTCATTGCACTATTTTTATCTCACGAAGCGTGTAAGCGCAGGAGTTCTCGGTACCGTCCGAGACAATGGCGAAGTCGGAAACGTGTATCTGTTATGTGCTGATGCTACTCGTCTCCACGCACACACTCACAGCATGCTTGTACACATGGTAACCACAAGTAAAGCGCGCTTCGCTTCATGAGAGAAAAATACTGTACATTAACGATTTTATTTGTTGTTGTATGGTCAAAATAAAAGGTTGTGTCACTCTTGAGTGTATTAACTTTTTAACCGCCCGACTTTATATCAGTTACCGTGCCCCCAGCGCCCGAAAAAAAAAAAACGAAAATTAAATACCGTTGAAACGAGCTGTGATGATGTAATAATAATACAGATTAAACTAGCTGTGTTATTTGGTCGTATACATATATACGACTCTGGCGGAATGGACACGAAAATATTTGTCGGATTAATCCGACATAAGCGGTTAAAAGGTTAAGCAATTAGGGGCTCTCAGTTTTTTTGTCTATAAAACAGGTTACTAAGCTGAGTTTCTCTATTTTTCCAGGTGGCAATGGAGACGGAGTAAACGAAGAGCGTCTTCGGGGTGACGACGATGCTGACGTCACGGTGGGCGACGGAACTATCAACTGTTTTCTTCGTTGCCATGGCAACACCAGACTCGTCGTCTTTAAAGACACTGTTAATCAGCGTCTCCCTTCCCGTTGTTTGCTTAAAGGTCTGCCTTGGCCAGTGTTTGGGTTTAGTTCTAATTTAGGTTCGTGTTGCTAAACGTAGGTACAGACGGCAGCACATCAAGCTACCCGAAACCGTCACATTTTCCCAATCAACTTTGAACCTTCGACGATGAAGTGACAAGAACTCCTAAGTGACTTAAAAGTGTGATGTCACTTAGGAGTTCTTGTCACTTCATCGTCGCCTTATGCTTTAGCGATAAAGTTGAAAATCTATTAAAGAAAATAGACAGATTGTAGTAGCTTGATGTGCTGGCGTCTGTATTTTAATAAATCCGCGGTTTATGCCCAGGTTCGCACTGGCGTGTTATCCTGCGGCGATTTTTTTTTGTGCGTGAACTCAACCTTCAAATCAAGGAGAGGAAGAGGAGGAGAGTTGGTTTGAGGGTTGAGTTCGTCGAGAGTTGAAAATCCAACAGTGTTTTTTTTTTAAAGCGCTGGGATGCCCTCTGTTGGGTTCTTAATGCCCGGCTCAACACCTAGCGTTGAAAATCCTGTGCGCAATAATATCCCGCCGCGATATTTTACGTCCTTGCGAACGTGGGCTTCTTAGCATGTTCCAACTATGTTGGAGCCGTCATCCTGTCTACCCGACATGGGGATATTGCCTATCTGACTTCCACAACCCAGTTGCTGAGTAACATGATACCCCTTGGTAAGATTGGTTGTCAGACTTTCGGGCTACTGGCTACTCGTAATGACTGTCAAAGATCCACGAATTACAGCCGGGACCAACGGCGTAACGTGCTCTCCGAGGCACGGAGGGGTCTTGGTATGTAAAGATGGTCACCCATCCACTGACCAACCGCGGCAAGCGTAGCTTAAACTGAGCGATCGAACCTTTTGGGGGTCTTGCAGGATCTCGGTACGAAACGAATGGTCGCCCATCCATAGATCGACCGCGGTAAGCGTAGCTTAACCTTGATTGATCGACCCGGGCTTCTGTTACTTTGCCAGGAGCCCCTCTAGTAAAAATATAAAATTATGTTTAGCAACATTTTCTTAATTTGTTTTCCTAAACACTGGCCAAGGCACAAAAAATGATAAAAGTCGCATTTTATTATTATTTTTTCATTTTATATTCAATAAAACTTTTGCTTTACTTATCAATATTTTGTTTCATTCGATATCCTGCTTGTGTACAGACGCCAGCACATCAAGTTACTACAATATGTCAAATTTCTTTAATAGATTTTCAACTTTATCGCTAAAATATAAGGTTCAAAGTTGATTGGGAATATTTGACAGTTTCGGGTAGCTTGTTGATGTGCTGACGTCTGTACATCTTACCTCTTCCCAACTTTGTTAGGGTCGGCTACCAGTTTAACCAGATGCAGCTGAATACCAGCATTTTACATGGAGCGACTGTCTATCTTGCCTCCACAACCCAGTTGAAAGAAAGAAAGAAGCTTCTGACTACCCGTCGCCACTGGCCAAGATCTTCGAATGACAGCCGGGACCAACGGCTTATCGTGTACGGGGTATTTAATGTATGGTCACCCATCTACGGGCCGACCTCGACAAGCGTCACTTAACCTCTAAGATCCATGACCCATGCGGCTGATATTACTTGGCCACTAGCAGCTACATCGATTTCTCCAACCGTTACTTTTTTGATAATTTCGATAATAAAAATTTTACTCCTGGTGTATTGATGGCATGCGCGACCGCTAATCCGCTAGTCTTGGATTCGATCGCCAAGTCATGAAAGTTTTATTCCAGAGAGGCAATTCTTGTATTTTTAAGAATATTCACATTCCGCCTCAATCTGTCAAAAATACGTAACTAATTTCCCTACATTTTTACCCGACTGCGCGACGCAAAGGAGTGGTAATGTGTTTATCAGCCTATGTATGTATGTGAGTATGTATGTATGTTTGTATGTTCCTTGACGTTAATGAAAATTCAATATGGCGACTACTAGACGCCATATTGTGAAAATGAAAAAAATGAAAGTCAAGAAACTATGTCAAGTGGGGTATCGTTGGATAGGTCTTTCAAAAATATCAGTGAGTTGGGAAGACCGTTTTTTGATTAAGTAAAACGTTCGTGACTTATCAAGCTTTAAAGTACCAATTTTCGTTAGAATCAAGTGTCCCCCCCCCTCTACCAACTAAACGCGGCAGTAGTACCTATATATTACGAAGTTTAAAGGGAAACTATCACACTTAAGTGGGATTTACAACTCATAACTAAAAAGAATAAAATAAAAAAATTAAATTTAAAAAATCAAAAAACCCGACTGCGGTAAAAAACTTAAAAAAAAACTGAAAAGCTAAAAACAAGCCCATTTTAAATTGAATAAAAGTTGGAAGCAGGCGGGACCCATACCATTTTTCTATTTTCAAACTCAAATGGGTCCCGCCTGCTTCCAACTTTTATTTAATTTAAAATGGGCTTGTTTTTAGCTTTTCAGTTTTTTTTAACTTAAGTTTTTTACCGCAGTCGGGTTTTTTGATTTTTTAAATTTAATTTTTTTATTGACAAGTTTTTGACAATGTCGCTAAGATGTGATTGCGACTAGATTTTGAACTTTTTTAATTACGGGAAATGGCCATACGATGGCTGTCGTTTTTAAAAATGTGTGTATTTTTTTATGTGCACCCGTCCACGTACCGACCTCGACAAGCGTTGCTTAACCTTGAAGATTGACCAGTGCTGCTGTTGTTATTTAGCCATGGGTACCTTCGTGTAAGTATCCATATTTTGAAATAAAAGACGTTCTTCTTTATAATCGTTGTATATTTGTATTATGTACACTTATAAAAACATAATTAATAATTATATACTTTTTAACAACTAATTTGGGATGGTTCACAGAAAAATTATCGCTTGGATCGTTTTGAATGTATAAAAAAACATGTAACAAATGCTTGATTTTTTTCAACCACGGAGCACGGATTGGGCGCGCCGCCGCCGGCGCGGGCGCAGCGGCCGTCGAGGCGAGTCTGCGTGCTCTGTGATATTAACATTATATTCGTACATTATCATATTTGTCGTTGTCGGAAGATAATTTGACTAGGCTTAATGTTAAATGTACTGTGATTGGTGGTTTTATACATATTTGGTATTCGAATTAAATATAGGTTTCATTATTTATTAAAACAAAAGACTGCTTTCAACCTTACTAATGTATAAACTAGCTGACCCGGCGAACTTCGTACCGCCATCGAAATCAGTCAATCCGTTCTAGAGATATCATCAAAAAAGCCGTTCCATACAAAATGTGTGAGAAAATGAATTACTTACCTATCATTTTTTTTTTGTCATATTTTCCCATGTTTTTATAGTTAGATATTCGAGACGGAGACAAATCCAACAAATCTAAAATCATAAAAATCCCTCCAGCCGTTCTTGAGTTATAAATGGTGTAACTAACCCGATGTTTGTTACTCAATGACGCAAAAACAGCTGAACGGATTTGGATGAAATTTGGGACTCACAGTTTATAATCTGAATTAACACAAGGGATACTTTTAATCCCGGTAGCACGTTCCCATGGGATATTTTCCGACGTCCACGCGTGCGAAACCACGGGCGTAAAATAGGAAAGAAATAACAGATGGAGACAAAAACAAACATTGTCTATTTTAAGTACTTATTACATTACGAGTCCTAATTTTGGTTACATTAGGTAAGTCTTAGCACCACTGATATAGGTATTGTCATTGTTACTTAAATACGATTAAAATAAAATATCAGATACATGCGTGTAAATAATGTTTAAAATAATCTAGAAATTCCTAAATAACCTTAATCTTTTGATGCAGGTAAAATTGGAGGGAGTTTTTGCTATTCTTTCAATAAGCTTCTTAGGACCATCTTTTACTATTTTAGTTCCAACAACATCTCCATTTACGATTGCATTGATTTTGTCATTTTTTGATTTATACATATACCTAAAAGAAATAATTAGAAAGTCACAATATAATAAGGTGGAGATGACAATACGACAATAAATTAAACTTCGTACCTATAGGTATCTACGTTTCCAGTCTGCATACAAAAATTCAACCAAATATATCCAATAGTTTAAGTAGTCACTCTGACTAATCCCCTTACTAATAAACGTATCATATCAGATGAAGCCCACCGATTTCTCTCTTTCAGTCAGTAAATTGACTTTCGAAAGAAGAAGACAAAGCGTTGTGATATTAGACGCTATACAACGTTTATTAGTAAGTAAGTATAGTGTAGCTAGTCAAATATTGGCAAAACCAGGTAGTCGGACCATCACTACTATGTATTTAGTTTGTTTAAAAAAATCACTTCTTTATTTTGATGTTATAGTTCCAAAATACTCAAGCATTAGGATTGTCAATGGTTTAATTTATTGTCGTATTGTGATCTCCACATTGTATGTCTTTCTTTTTTGCCTCTCATACTCATTTCAAACTTGTTGTACCTACAATAATTATTCTTCGCTAAGGTTGCTCTCCATGATTTCACTTACTGCCTACAAGGTACTTACAATATGGTAATTTGAAAATAACATCTTTGGGACAATAATTCCGATTTTAAACCTATGTCATACCAACGTGTCGAGGACATAACCAGGGCTTCCATAGTTAAACGTCTGCTTTAAGTTAGTTTGGTCTAAAACAGGTACATAGCTGTCTTGCAGAAGAATCGGTTGACGACTCGACGCTTCGTTTAGCTGTCTCTCTAAAACTGCATTCTGCAGTTCCTCTTCCTCTAATTCTAATGTCAATTCATCAAGGAGTTTCATTCTACTTTCTATGTCACTGTCGGCTTTTGCCAACTCTACAGCGTTATCCTGCATCTCTTTCGCGGTATTCACTAACTCCTGATCAATTTTGTCCAACAGCATCGTTACTTGAGATGCGTTTTCGCAGCTGTTCGCCTTGTTTTCGTCCATGTACCGTTTGACTTTAGCTGTTAATCTTACTACTAGTTCTTCCTCTCTGTGTAGTCTTTTGTTTACTATTGCTAATTTCTCCAACATTTCGATTTCTTCTCGTATCCTGGATAGTTCATCGGCGGATGCTTCGGAGTCTGTATCGTTTTGTGTTTGCATTAGCCTTTCTGAATTAACTTGGCATATGTCTGTGAGTTCTTTCGTGAAGTAATGTTCTCTCATTAGGTGTCTCTCTCTTCTTGATTTGTGTTTAGTGTGTCTTCTTGGTGGGGTGCCGCTTCCTACGCCTACTCCGCTGTCACTGTTCCCTGCTTGGCTGTCGTTGACTTCGCTACACCTGCCGAGGTCTCGGAGGTAAGATTCGAGAAGGTAGTTGGTGCCATGTTTCTCCATACGGTTCTTGTGGGTCTGGTCTTCTAGGTGGTCAATGAGTTTTTCTTGTTCTCTGTAAATGTAAAATAAGAATTGTTATTGGTTTGTACAACATAATTATGATTTAGAATTATCTCAAAGACGTCGTTAGACGGAGCATAAGATCTAATTTAGATTTTACAAGGACGAAATTTCTTAACTAAAAACGTCTAAGATGAAGATTTTAGTCAGGATACAATAGGCCTTTTCTTCAAAATACTACACTTAGTCATTATTACCAAATAATTAAAGAATTAATTAATTACACATCATCAAATTTTTAAAGTAGGCGCCTACAAAAAGTTTTCATTCATATTTGTTTCATACCTTAACTTATCAAGCTGCTGGTGTATGGTCCTGGTCTGATGGTGTATGACTGAGACGAGTCTGGCCGCTGGGTCTTCACTCCTGGCTCTGGGAGGGGGAGTGGCTGCCCTCAGACCTCGTCTTCTCCGCCGTCGTGCACCTCCCCTACTTCCACCATCGCTGTCTCGACCAGAGTCGTCTTCTCCACCACTTGAGATACGACGAAGGGCTAAACGTACCTGGAAAAAAGCGGGAGACTGTGAGACAGAAGTACTTTTCAGTTGCTTACATAATCAGCTTATAATATTCCAACTGCCGGGACACAGGCCTCCTCTCTGTGAGTGAGCCATAATCCATTGATTCTAGAACTATAGTTAAATAGTTAAAATAACTATCAGCTTGATTTACTTGGTCAATATGTATAGGTACGGACCTCATGCCTGGCGTCTCCCCAAGCTGCCAGCACGTGCAACACCGGTACATCGGGTGGTAATGGTCTCTCGACTCCTCGCCACCTTTCAGCCAGCACCCACTCGCCCTGCTCGCTCACTCCACCTCCTGTTGTAACACAAATATTGAAGATAAAACTCTACCTTTCTATGGATCAATAATTTATTACTTAGATTTATCAGCTAAAGCCTACAGATTAGGGCGCAACGCAATGCATTGAAAAAATCCTCATACATTGCGTATCAATTGCACTGGACTGGATACACTCGATGGCAAGATCTGACTGACACAATTATTGCGGTCCGACTCCGCTTCTAATATGCTTTGACGCAATTTTGCAATACATAGGAAATCCTTTAATAATCTCTTTCACAGATTATAAAAGTTCTTTAGTTAGGTTCTTACAATTTTTTTTCAAAGTAAAGGTCTTCAAAATGTGGGTTTAGTAAGCAAACAAGCCAATTTTCGAATTAGGAGGTAATGGAGTTATACTTGATGATGATGAAGTCGTAGAACCACCCCCACTCGAAGTCATGAATTAAGTTAAGAATCTTAATAGGTTTGATCTAAAAACCTTGAAGAAAAACAAATAATATTTTCGGCAACTTATAAATAACCTGTCCTTACCTTCGGGAGTGTCTTGCAAAGCCCTCACGATGTCTGCGCAAGTGGTGTGCGACCTGACTCCTCTCACCCACAGCTTCTGGCCGCGCGCCAAGACTCCTACCTCCTCGTCGCTGTAGTCTGATGATGACCCTTCCATGTTTATGGCCTGAAATGGATGAAAGGCCTTTATTTATCAAGAGCACATGAGGCTTGACAAGAAGAGGTAGGTAATGCATGTCTGTTATGTTGAAAATCAAAAAGCAATATCGCAAAAAAGTTGACACTCCCCGACCTCGATTCCCGGAGGTCGGGTGCCTTATGAAGGGTTACCCCAACAAAAAAAAAAGGTACTATTGTTTATTGATTGGGTACCTAAAACTGTATATCATATCATATTTAAGCCATTCCATAGATTAGAGTCGAGTAGGTATTGAAGTTTTGTACAGGATTAATTGTTGATAATTTTTTCACTATTATAGGTAGTGTTGCTCCCATGGAAAAAGTGTTTCAGTTTGAATATGACCACACCTTACTGGTACACGTTGTATAATTTGCCCTGACACCCATAACACAAGTTAAATCCTAACTTGGGTGCCAGAGGTTTAAACTCAGTGGTATTCTTACAATGATTAGGTTTATATACCCAGTCTGTTCTACATAGTGCTTTTCTGCTAAAATGTAAACTTGGAAATAAAGCATTATTATTATTGGAGTAACTGATAATTTTTTGTTTTAAAAAAACGTCTAAGTAATTGGAAACCTAAATAGGATCTTAACCTATGAGCGTAGCTTAATCTCTATAATGTTGTCAGTGAAGTTGGCTGAAGGAATAGTGCGATCAACTACCTCGACTCACAAAAATCAAATCGAATATCTACCTAAATATTTATTTGTGTTCACAGATTAAACAAAACTAATGAATTTTAACATGCTTGTTTCAAATAGTGACAACAATACTAATCTTATTTATTCATCTTAACATATTTTCAATCTCCCCTAGACTTTATGCAACCCCTAAGCACTAAAAATGAGCCCTAGGAACCCAGCCATCCACCAATAAACCCATTTTACAATACCTATAAAACAAAACAAAAGCGGCTATACGAAACCAGGGGTCGGCACCCGCAGGTACGGTTTCTACAGAAAATTCACGACGAACAGTCTAATGGCTTGGCAAACTTTTCAAACGGAGCACGTAAAGTTGCATAAGTTTGCACAATTTTGGTGCCAGTCGGTGGCAAGCCAGCAGGGGTGGGTTGCCAGGAAACTACACATTACCGGCTCCATTGGACGGTTTTGCATGTAATGCACTCGCAAAATGGATGTCGATTAGTTTTCGGAAATGTATTTACATAATACGAGGGTAGGAGGGGATTTTCGGTGTGTTTGCGGGTCTAGACGGTTTTTCCTTTTTGAATGAATGTTGTAGGTAAGTAGTGTTTGTTGCAACTTGCGTGCAGCAAAATAAATGCAAGTATTTCGTTTGAATTTCGTAACAGCTTTGTTGGCTATAGTCAAAACGGTGTAGGTAGGTAATCGAAATGTCTAGACAGAAGTTCTTTGCAGGCTTCAACGTTCAAATTGACATGCTAGCAATAGAAATAGAAAATATTTTATTGTCCAGGACATAAGTATCTACAGCAAGCAGGTTCACAAATTAATAGAAAGTTGAGACAACATGAGTAGCTTAAAATACTACCTACAGCTATTTATTATTTGCCAGAGAGCCTTAAACTAGACAGTTAGCCTGTATATTGGGACTCGCTTAAATAAAATTCAATATTATCTTTCTTGCTGTTTCTTGAATTGTGATGGCTTATTCATCAATATTTACTGCACAAAAGCCTCGATCCCAATACAAGCAGTTGTCGCCAATTCCCGATTACTAATATTTCGTGAAACGTATGATCCCGCACAAGGCTGAAATAATAGTATAGTCACTATGAGAATCGGAATCACCTTTACACGTCATATTAAAAAAATAAGCTAGATGAGGTCAGCGTTTCCCGACTACTCTGAGAAGAAAGGCCGAAATAAACTCAGAGGTCGCAGTCTCTTTTAAAGTCCAGACATAATCTTGGTCAGATCATGTGAAGACCTTGTAGATTGATGTCTGAAATGGTCTTTTGAGGAAAGTACCACACAGATTTGAGTGGATCTGTCCAGTTTCTGCAAGTATTTCTCAGTAATCTTATAGCTCAATTCAGAACTTGAGGACCTCAACGGGCTCGGAGAAAAAAAATATAATATGTTTGTTTATGAATTAGAATAAGAAATACTGTTTTTGGTATAAGTCCCTACTCATTTAGATTCTTGAAAATATAACAGTGTTCCAGCATTGGCTGCCAAAGAAGTCCCGTCAAACAGGGTGAATAATGAATCGAGACGAAACTTTAAAAAGGATTTTAAAATAATATAGTTTTTTGCCAAAAAGGACTCTAATGTGTTGACTGTATTAACGACTATATATTTGCCTTTGTTGGCAACAAACCATATTATTTCAATGTTAAAATACATTTTAAAGTTTCGTTCCGCTTCATCATTCACCCTGCTTGTAGGTATTTAGGCTGGCCGCATACGTCCGGTTTCCTGATTCGGTTTCCCAACCAGGAATTCAGATTCTCACCCCGAATGCACGAATTTCATTCAGGGCATTGCATTCAGGGTCTCCGAATCAGGAAACCGGACGTATGTGGCCAGCCTTAAGCTCGCAAGTATGTTAGTTTTTCGTTCGACGACTGACCATCACTTAGGTACAGTCAGTACCTACCTGCCTATTTAATAAATATTACCTACCCTTAACAGGCATTACAGATTGTAACCTAAATCACGAATAGCGTGTCAAAACAGCTTAAACCTACGAACACTAAACATTATGGCAGCACACAAAAAAACTCATATACTTCCATATATTTCTAGGAACTCTGTGGTGGTAATTTGGGTGGTGGTTCGTGACAAACTACCATTAGGGGTTTCCGCCACCCCATGCCGCGGCCGCCCCTGTTTTCCAACCCTATTTAGGGCGATGCCCGATGTTTTTATGTTAAATATTTTCTTATGGGGTGTCTGCGTTTTTGGCGCCGTGTCGACCATGGTTTATAATGTTGGTGGAAACTTTTGAAAGGCAGGTTACTTTGCTGGTTTTGTTATGGACGTATTGACAGGTTTGTGGAAGGTGTGACTTGTCTTTTTACATACAGAAATAATGAGGATTGATTACTATATTTCCTCATTGAGTATTAGAAATATCGCCCCCTATTCCATGTATTACTATTCCATATTCCGCCCCCTATTCCATATATTCCATACGTTCACCCGTACTATTAGGTATACTTCTACCTAACCCTTTGGGAATTACAGGCGTGATGTTTGTGTTAGCAATTTTATCTTTAACGTTAAAAATCCTGATTTTCATACGCCGTTTCGTTTCACCAAACTGCTTACCATACATGTTTTGACGTTTAGACTTCTCTTAACCTGAAACACCTTTTATAAATTGCTACAATGCTATTATAATCTTTTGCTTCACTGTAAGAGCGATTTTGCACGACATCCAATCCGATTCCGAATTAAAGATCCGACTTCAATCCAAATTGGGAATGTTCTAAATTCGGACGAATAGAGTTCGGATCTAGTGCGCAACCCCTCATTCAAAGAGGACTATGGTCACAATGGATGTAGTGCAGCTGCAGAACCGCTCTTAGTCAGTGTGGTATCTTAGAATACCTATAGAAAATATTGAATGGTAACCCGACAGTTTACAGGGGTTTGACGCAGAATGTGCACTTCGCAGAATGTGCACTTGACGCAAAATGTGCACTTCGCAAAATGTGTATCTCTCAAAATGCGCACTTCTCAAAATGCGCACTTCTCAAAATGAGCGCTTCCCAAAATGAGTGTGAATTTTATCACAATGGGTCAAAATAAAAACCGTTTGTACAGCATATGTCTCAGAATGGTATGGTGATATTTAAGGGCGAGGTTCAGATAGTTAAACATTTTTTGTTTTATTCATTTGATTTAATTCAATTGTTTTAAAAATTTGCTTTTGAACAAATCTCTTGGGACAGTCGATAGCGATGCGGGTGAATTTTTCGACGCTATATTTTAGTTTGAATACAATTTTAGTTAAGTTAGGATTTAATTTTGTTATTTTTGTTAAGTAATTAAGGATATATGTATCTATTATTCAAAAGATACTTTCTCCATGGGATTTTCGTTTGATGGTCGGTACAATACGACCCAGTAACTATCGTCGTCGTCGTATTACCTAGTGACTAGGTTGTCCAGGTCAGATAGGCAGTGGCTCCATGTAAAATACTGGTATTCAGCTGCATCCTAGACTGGAAGCCGACCCCAACATAGTTGGGAAAAGGCTAGGCAGATGATGATGATGGTCTGTTCGATACGTAAAAACGTCCACACCTTTATGATAGACGCTATATACCTATGCGAAACCTTGAGCCCAGCACAGTTACATACATTTAAAGATAATTAAGTAATTTATACAAAATTTTTCAACAGCATTAATACCTTGTAATAGATGTATTACCACAAGTTTAGAAGTAGCGAACTAACCGAGCCCCGGTGAGCTCAGAACGCCCACTGCTATTACCTGTAACTTACTAGTGCTGTCTCTATATCGATAAACGAGCATGGATTTATCGATAATGAAAGTCAAAGTGGAACCTTCTGTACCTACCTTATTTACGAAAATAAATGTTTTTTTTTTTTGAAGACTGATTTCTGTGCACCGTTTTCTGCTATTGGGATCGCAAGTTAGTCATGCAGTTCAATTAGAGCGTGATGTCGAAAACGCAATACGCTTTGCCAAAAACGGCTTTACAGTCAAATGATTTTAAAATACCCTCAACTGCATCTACCCTGTCTCCCTGCCATCATCAACGAATTAGGTAGGAGCATAGGCCCTAACACGAACACGCGACGTAATCGTAACGTAAATTCAAACATTTTTTTTTCAAACAAATTACAAAAAAATCGATACAGCTGTCCCATTGCATTTTGGTTTACATTTTTGCGATCCATCTTAAAACGTAGTAAAGTGAAAACGATTATTTTCAATTTTAAAATCGTTCGTTTTTAAGTTGGTACATTACGTTAGGTACTCCGCGCGTTTGTGCTATTCCTTTGAATCACATTTTCTGAAGCCCACTTGTTCTATAAATTGTCCTTTTTAGTAATATTTAGTATCAATTCTATTTATCGACTTTTCCCATCACTAGTGCGCAAATTATCAGCAGTCCTTGCTCGCCGTAATAACAGAGCGAACGCCGCTCCTGCACGCAAGGACGAACAGAATTATGTGTTACACACCGACGGTTAGTTGGGACAACCGATCTGCGCAATATTTTATATTTAAATATTTTATATTTTAGCAATATTATACTGTTATTTAAAAAGTAATAATTATAATGTTTATTTTAAGAATTAAATTAACATTGTCATAGATAATAATTCTACGTTATTTAACATTGTTATAAAGTTATTTAACATTAATTTATAAAGTAAATTTGAAGCACACTAGCCATAAAACAAAATTTATTGAAGAGCGGGAAGGGTGACAAGTCAGTTAGACCGTATTTATTACTTTGGCTAACTTTGACCCGCTATTATTAATAATATCCGGATAAAGTGATTAATAATCACATTGTCTAGTCAATTTTGCTATTATATATAATTACCTACTAGTCATTATGTATAATAGCTATTTAATCACTATGACTGTAACATATACAACTACTCGATAGTCATACGTTCATCTCACAATACTCCAGACATATGTAGTACGGACAAAATCTTCTTCCATTCATCCGCGAACGTATCACAGTCAGGCTTCGCGTCCAAGAGAGCCTTGAGCGCAGAGTGTGCGTGTGATAGAAGACTGGGCTCGAGCGACGGGTCGACTCCCAGGCACGGCGAATAATCTGGGCCTCCTGTTACGGCTTCAATTTATCGGGGGAAACATATTTCACACTTCGTTGGTATTTAGACTTACTAAATAACAAAAAGCCTTCCCGTATGTTATTTCTTCTTCATTTTCTTTTCATGACAATACCTCGACAGAAAAAGTCGTCAAACGCCTTGACAGTTTTTACGGCAAGAAACTTGACACCTACTTGACACGTAATTGGCGTTTCCCATGTGGTTACCAATTAACTAAATTGACAATCGTAATGCTTATTAATAGTTGCGTAAGGGGTGCCGTGTTTACCACTATGCTTACACGTCATCATCTGCCTAGCCTTTTCCCAGCTATGTTGGGGTCGGCTTCCAGTCTAACCGTATGCAGCTGAATACCAGTATTTTACATGGAGCGACTGCCTATCTGACCTCCACAACCCAGTTACTGGGTAATACGATACCCCTTGGTAATACTGGTTGTCAGACTTTTGGGCTTCTGACTACCCGTAACGACAGTCAAAGATCTACGAATGACAGCCGGGACCAGCGGCTTAGCGTGCTTTCCGAGGCACAGAGGGGTCTAGATATGTAAATATGGTCACCCGTCCACAGACCAACCGCGGCAAGTGTAGCTTAACCTGATCGATCGACCTGTGCGGCTGTTATTATTTAGCCACGGGCCTCTCCAATATGCTATGTCAATATGCTTACACGTGTAAGTTATCAATTCAGGAATGAATGCCTTTGCTAGGCCGCATGATTTACGCATGAACAGTATTTATTTGTTAAGCATAATCAGCCTGTAATGTTCCTAGTGCTCTCAGGCCTCCTGTCTTCGAGAGGGAGTGGGCAGTAAACTACCACGCGGGCCCAGTGCGAGTTGGTAGACGTCTCATGTCTTAGAAATTTTGGTTCTAAGACATGTCGGTTTCCTCACGATGTTTTCCTTTACCTTTGCAGGTCTATTCTTTTCATTGTAACTTCATCAATTTTCTTAGTTTAACCCATTGAATGTCGTAATTACAGACAGAATTAAAAAGCCATTGTGTCTCGCGTAGATCTACGTTCCGACGTACGAGAGGTTAATAATAAACACCCAGAACCAGGAACTAGGTAGCTGTTGTAGGTACACAAAATAATTGGTACGAGTAGACATTGAACTCCCGACCTCGTACATACTTACCTACCAATTACTTAGCGACTATATCTATAAAAGCCTTTATTTTTAGACTACCACATTTACAACAAAAATATGAGTGTGAGTGATATGAGTTCTTTCCATTATATTGGGGACGGATCGATCGTGAAGTATTTTTAACCGACTTCAAAAAGGGAGGTTCTGTATTCGACCCGTATGTATGTATGTTTGTTTTTCCGCGATTTTTTATACATAACATCACGCTTTGTTTCCTCAAAGGGTTGGGCAGACGTGTACCAATAGGATCTCATTTCGTTAGTTATGTTTAAGTCCCATGTAATAGGGGACGAGCCTATTGCCATCAACCTGGCACAGATCCAGACTCCGGGCTGGTACCGAGTAATTCTAGATGAGAAATCCAATAATACTCTGCCCGACCTGAGAATCGAACCCAAGCTGTCATGCTCAGAAGCGATTATTCCCGATGTCCACCACTTGTCTGGCCGCCACTGGGGGACAGCGTCACAACTTTGTAAATTATTTCCATTCGCCACCACTGGTGGACAGCGACACGGATTTTTTTAACATTCCCTATGGCCGCCGTTGGGGGACAATGGCACAACTCTTTTGATCCAATTCCTACTGGCCATCAATTTAAATTATTTTATCTAGAGACCATTTGGTTTTATGCTGAAATTGCTTTTATCCAATTCTAATGCTTACGTAATAATAATGACATAATATTTCTTTCCTTGTATAATATAGTTAATTTAATTAATTATAGGTAATTCATTAAAATTAAATTTAATTTTCTTGCTTCATCAAGATATTTACAAAAAGTGTTGCTATGAGGGAAAGTACAGACGCCAGCACATCAAGTTACTACAAACTGTAAAATTTTCTCATTTGATTTTGAACTTTACTTTCAACGTTTTAAGGTTTAAAATCATTTGGAGAAATTTGACAGTTTGGTATAACTTGATGTGCTGGCGTCATCATTTTAAAAATTGTAACCTATCAACCAGCTGTGGAAATTATGTCGGTTAATTACCCACTTCAATAAAAAATAAGCAATCAAAGCTATACTAAGTAGTAGGATCATTTTTTAATACTTGAGTGAAACATTTAATAGAAGTTGATTCAAGAATATGACTATTATTTACTTACCATATAATTTAGAAATATTTAAATTAGTCTCACCCTTAGCCCCGCTAAAAATCAAATCCGTAAGTATATTAAGCTATCCTTTACCGGTCTCTAGATAAAATAATTTAAATTGATGGCCAGTAGGAATTGGATCAAAAGAGTTGTGCCATTGTCCCCCAACGGCGGCCATAGGGAATGTTAAAAAAATCCGTGTCGCTGTCCACCAGTGGTGGCGAATGGAAATAATTTACAAAGTTGTGACGCTGTCCCCCAGTGGCGGCCAGACAAGTGGTGGACATCGGAAATAATCGCTCAGAAGTAGCGCTAGCGACCACTCGACCAACGATCGACTCAGGCTACTATGAGGGTGCAGGTATTTTTACTTCAAATATTAATTACTAGCTGACAGAGGGGCCCGTGGCTAAATAATAACAGCCGCACAGGTCGATCGATCAGGTTAAGCTACGCTTGCCGCGGTTGGTCTTCGGATGGGTGACCATCTTTACATATCGAGACCCCTCCGTGCCTCGAAATCCCGGCTGTCATTCGTAGATCTTTGACAGTCGTTACGGGTAGTCAGAAGCCCGAAATTCTGACAACCAGTCTTACCAGGAGGTATCGTATTACCCAGTACTTAACTAGGTTGTGGAGGTCAGATAGGCAGTCGCTCCATGTAAAATACTGGTATTCAGCTGCATCCGGTTAGATTGGAAGCCGACCCCAACATAGTTGGGAAAAGGCTAGGCAGATGATGATGACTTAGCTGACCTAACTGAATCATTATCGAAATCAGTCAATTCTTTCTCGAGATATCATCAAAAAGCTGTTCTACACAAAATGTATGAATGAGAAATGTATTATTTAAGACCTGTAATTAACATATGCCCACAATAAAATATTTTGAATTTGAATTTTGAATTTGAGAAAACCAAATCTTCTTTTTTTTACCGTGAATTATTCCAACGTTTTAACAATTATTCTGCTATTCGGGACGGAGACCAATCCAACAAATCAAAAATCATAAAAATCGGTCCAGCCATTCCTGAGTTATAAATGGTGCAACTACAGACTTTGTTTTATTTATAAGCTTGCTGATCTTTTCAACCGTATTGTTCGCAACATAATAAGTATTGTAAACAAAGGAATATGGGTTTATAATCTTCATGGGTAAATGCACAATTTGTGCGATCGGTAGCAGATGCATCCTGTGTTACACACGCTCTTTAATTTCTTAGAAATGAGATGAAAACCGGATGCTAAGTAGTTTTGTGTATCCCTTCAGTTTTCTTTTATAGGCCGACCGCTTAACTGAGACGTTGCCTGAGGTAGCTGCGCGGCGCGGGAGGGGTGATAGTTGTCACAAATTGACGAATCACTGAGCTCTCGCATCACGTCACCACACCCCTCCCGCACCGCGCTGCCTAATGAATACCTGTATTTTACATGGAGCGATTGCCTAGCTGACCTCCACAACCCAGTTACTGGGTAATACGATACCCCTTGGTAAGACTGGTTGTCAGACTTTCGGGCTTCTGATGACCCGTAACGACTGTCAAAGATCTACGAATGACAGCCCAGACCACAACGGATTAACGTGCTTTCCGGGCCCGGGGCATGGAGGATCTTGGTATGTAAAGATGGTCCCCTATCCACGTAACAACCGCGGCAATCACCACCACGGTCACCCATCCACGGATCAACCGCGGCAAGCGTAGCTTAACCTTTCTTTACAGCTACAAAACCCTCTTGGAAATTGCCTACCGGTTACTTATCATTTACCTAATTAAAAAAAAATAGTAATGGTTTCGTATGACTTTATTACTGTGTAAGTTAAAAAAAAAAAACTCGAAATAGCCGTTGTCGTTTGTTTGTAAAAATAAGTGTTTACCACACTACCTTCTGCTTGAAATATCCCATTTTCGAGAACCGGTAACAATTTATTTAGGTAAATTGCCTGTTAGGTGGCACGAGCCAAAATGATCTATAGCTAATAAAGTTCTAAGAACTGTATCCATTTAGGAGATAACTACTTTACTGATTGGGTAGGCAGTTTTTTTTTTCTTTTAAGGTAAATGCCGCTTGGTGCGTCTGCTGTCCGCCTAATTCTTTTGCTTCTGTCAGTTCTAATTATGAAATTACTATTTGTTGCTCGCAGTCGCTATTTATTTTGTTAGGGAAAATAAACAATTGTACATTACATATATTACATAAGCAGGCCACGAAAAATTTATAGGTAGGTAAACTAATTCCTAACCTATCCTACTACTATTATAAACGCGAAAGTTTTTGAGGATGGATGGATCTTTTTTCTCTTTCACGCAAATAGGTACTAGGTGAACGACTTTAAGGTTAATCGGCAAAACAACGCAAGCGAAGGCGCGGACAATAACTAGTAGTAGTCTATGAGGTAAATGCTCTGTGCTGTTATAATTCGTCTATTTTTATATTTTTGTGAAATCATAAAACGCTGCGTTGCAGTTTTACGATCGATTCAAAAACATTTTAGTCATTACTGCTTGTTCAAACATGTTATTGGATCTAAAATGTTTAATTTAGAGTTATTTGTGCTGTCTATAATTACCTTTAGAATTAAGTTAAATTATTATGCTTTTAGTTTCTGGTTAAATAAAATGTAAAATTAATTTGTAGTCAAACTGCTAATCGGACCGCCAGCAGTGTTGCAAGATTAAGAATTTCCTTTTCGGTCTAGGGTTCTTGCTAGGTTTTAATTAATCGGCATTTCATTCCGTGTAGTTTCATTTTTTTTTTAAATATATTATAAATGAAATTCTAACCGTAGGTACCTGCGTTTTACAATAGTTAAGAATGTAGGTAGTCTAAATTCTCTGTCCGATACTTGCATCCTGCAAGTGCACCCAGATTTTTATAACAAAAAAAAAATTCAGCGGTTCCAAAAAAAAATATAAACCAGAAGCATAAAGTAGGTAATTACTGTTACTGTTATCCTGCATCATCCCACAGCTGGGCAAAGACCTCTCCCCATGATTTCCAGTGCAAAAAGACGCTAAGCTAAAGTGGGACTGGGCTGGCCACGTCTGCCGTAAGCCCATTGAGCTGTGGGCCAAAATAACCACTACGTGGAGCCCTGACTCAGCTAGCAGGCGTCGCGGCACTCGCGGCAGACCCCGTAGAAAATGGCGCGATGGCGGGACGAGCTAAGAAAACAAACGACCAGTGGTCCACTTGAGCTTTGGATCGAAAGGTAATTGGCATCATAATTAATTGAAACGCATCAAACATTTTCCCAAAATAAACCTGTCATAGTGATGTGACACGACACTTTTTTACCGATATCGACCTTTTCCCACGAATTCTCATTACATCGTCATTAGGGCCTTATCTCACCTCCCAACTGTACTTAACCGCTTTGATACAAAGATATAAGGAAGTCGCAGCATTGTGTACTAAACCGACTCCCATCCGTCTAGCGATCACTTACAAAAAGGTGGCGCGTAGGGCCTTGAAATGAGCGGGAGCTATCTTGGATATGTATGTAAGAAGTCTTATGCATTTGACACATTTAATAAGGGTTGCGGTCGTTGCGGAGCAGCTACGGAACTTGGTTACGGCGTAGACCCCAAAAGTTTGTCCTTGATACATCACAGAAATGTGCCAAATATTTTTTATGTAAAAAAAATATCGGGAAAAACTGGGAGACTGTTTGGTATTTTTGATTTTATAATGAGTGAAACAAAATATAGATTTATGTTTAAGCCCAGAAAGTTAATCGGAATTTGGAGCAGACTTCCTTTATTTCAATAAAAATATAATGTTAAACTGCAACGGAGTTTTTTTCTCCAAAATAATCACAGAATTTTGCAGTAGACGTCATAGTATTATTTTTATTGCCAAAGACTTCAACTGCCTTCAAGGAAGCCGCTACTAAACAAAACGTCACCTCACAACCGCTTGTTTCACAGCCCCACTCCCATCAATCAACAGATGACTCCGTTTTTCGTAGACATAGCGTTCATCGATACCATGTTTCACTTCCCTATCTGTATTGTGAACTTTATTACTTAGAACTTGCTGCTAAGACTACCTCGGTAAGGAATCATCGACCCTTCTATCACAGAATACTTTACTTCTATTAATGTGTGAAGGAGCTGTTGAACAAAATAATTATTATGTTCCAATGTTTTCGTGCAATAATTTGTGAGAGAAATTGCCAATTGCCTAGTACAGACGCCAGCACATCAAGCTACTACAATCTGTAAAATATTTTTAATAGATTTTCAACTTTATCGCTAAACTACAAGGTTCAAAGTTGATTGGGAAAATTTTAAAGTTTCGGGTAGGTATTTCTGAAGTTGACGACCCGCCTACATACAAATTAACTGCGTGCGAGTCGCCTATACAAAAAATAATATTATTATTATTTAAAAAGTGACGATTCCTCCGTTTCGGGCGAGTAAAGTCGTGCGAAAAGACTAATAAGCCATTTTTGAGTATTTTTTGGCTGTATCCACGTTTGTATGTTAGGTTAAGGAAATCACTGCGCGACCAGCTCATAGCTAAGTTCGGAACAGTTCGAAAATAGTCGGCTATAGTCCGCGCGGCACTAGTTGGCCGCTGAGGTGGGGACGGCCGTTCGCAACGCACCTAATGAGTAATGCGCCCCGCCCCTCCGTCCCACCACTCACATACCTAAGGCGCAGCCAACTAGTTCCACGCGGACTATAGTTCCGACAATATCCACGAGAGTAATAAACCGCAAAACTGCTATTATTTCCCGCTAGCTTACTTTGATAATTTATTTTCGATTTAGTTATTTTATGTGCCTAAATTATATGCTATTAGACTGCTACTCGCATACACAATGTTTCGCATTAAAAAAAAAACCAAGATTGAATCTAAGATGAACATCGTTAATTAAAATTAATTATCTATGATTGCATCCTCCATAAATCATCGTTTAACTACGAAATGTTTATTTTTGCATATTTTATTGGTTTTGTGTTTAATTAAAACGTTTAGACAATTTTATGGGCTTTGCTAATTCTATATCAAGTTATCAAAAAAAAAAAAAAAGGCTAAAAAAACTAGCGTAGACAACCTCTGTGAATACCTATCCAAAGACGGTATTCACAGAGGAGGTATTCCGAGACATCGCCAAGCGGTTGGTCGACTCATCACGTGACCAGAGGGCTGGCCTATTTTTATTTGGCCAAAGAATCAGCATTGCCATTCAACGTGGCAATGCTGCCAGACTTTTGGGCACGTTTCCCGTTGACAGTGATGCGGACGAATTTTTTGATACCCTTTGATTATTTTCCCTCCCTTTTTATATACTTGTACATATTATTATTTTAAGATTGTTAGCTTTTTAAATTATGTAAATAGATAAAGATGGTAAGAGTGATTTATTCCGACCTGATTCCCTGACCCCCCCCCCCCTCCACCTCTCCCGCCTCGATCCTCTGCTAGTTCGTCTTCTGTTTTAATCTCTGTCTTATCCACTTTATCTAGGTTACTCTTGTAATGCCTAACTCTGTACACACTATTAACCACAATCAGCGGGGTAATTGCGTAACCAGTGGCGTTCATTGCATATAGGCATATAAGCAGTGCCTACTTCGATATATCAACATAAGCCTGTCAATTACATTTTAGTGTGTGTGTCCCATTAAGAAACTCACTGAATTATCATATCTAACAAAAAAAAAAATCTTCATACAAACACGCGCGGCAGTAGGCAGTCGCCGGACGGCCTACTCAGCTCCCGTACTATTCGCACTTTGTCATTGGTTCAAGTTAATACGACAAAATTAAAAATACGTACGTCTTCCGCGTAATACCATGACGTTCGACCTTCGCAATTTATCGCCCTTAAGTGGGCATGCCTACAGTACTCAAATAACCACACTTTTGACCTCACTTTTTTTTCTGATTAGTGACCGCGTTAGTGCCTACCTATTCCGAAAACCAATGCAAGCCACTGTGCGTAACACACTATCAGTAGCAATGGGCTTCATTTTGACAGTTCAACAACATTGATTGCGTTATATACGTTGTTGAGCAGACACATATTTCGAACATGGATGCAATGGATTAGCAATATCCTTCAAAATGATTCGGATTGAGGTTGATAGTGTGTCACGCAATTAGGGTGCTAAATCATTTTGAAGATATTGCTAATTCATATTTTCGAAAAATTATAATTTAATGTATATCATAATTTATTTACTCTACAAAAAGAGTGTTCTGCCGAAACCAGGGATTGAACCAGGGACCTTTAGATCTTCAGTCTAACGCTCTCCCAACTGAGCTATTTCGGCTGTGTTATCAACGCTAAAAATACCGATCAGTACCTAATTGATTATTTATATTAAGACGAATCCACATTTTGTTTGTGTATCTGCATAAATATTGATAAGCTATCGCTGAAATGATAGTAGGTAACATAATTAACATAACATCACGCCTGTAATCTCCGAAAGGTTAGGCAGAGATGTACCTATTACACCCACATTTCGCCAGTTATGTGTCAGTCCGATGTAATAGGGGTGAGCTTATTGCCATCAACCGGGCACAAATCCAAACTCCGAATTGCTACTGAGAAATTTCTGATGAAAAAAAAAAACCCGGCACTTTTCCCGATTTGGGAATCGAACCCACGACCTCCTCCGTGTTCAGCAGTAACACTAAACCAACGAGACAGCTATCTAATAATAGAGTTCAATACATAACATTAAGAGCAGGTGGCCCTGTGGCCCCGACTTGCGAGTTTGTAGGTTTACTTTGTAAAGTATACCTAAATAATAAAATTTCATCACCACTGCTCTCAAAATGGTGAAGAAAAACATCGTAAAGAAACCGGCTAGAACCAAAAACTCGAAGACATGTGACATCTACCAACCCATACTGGGCCCGCTTGTAGATTACAGCCCACTCCCTCTCCAAGAGAGGAGGCCTGTGTCCCAGCAGTGGGAACATTATAGGCCGATTATGTAACATAACATTGAACCTGAGAACAAATCCTAAGTTAATAAAAACTGGTAACAACACACATTTCCGGGCGGTCGACACCATGCAAAAAACCAAGACAATAACCATCCGTTAGCAGTAACGTTAGATCATCTGTTACATATGGATTACAGGAGCCTAACCGACGATTAGCGTTGAATAGGGTAACAATCGGTTCGTGAGTAACTGTAACATCTGTTTTGTGTGGTGCAAGTCAAAAGAAAAAGCGAGTAAATTTTATACATTATTTTTTGTCTCTTAAATGACTGTATTTATTTAATTAAACAAAACGATGAACTAGTCATGGTTTTACAATAAGTCAATAGATCTAATGAACGAACAGCATGACGACCATAAATATGCAAGATTCAAAATCGATTTTTAGAAATTGTATGGTACGAACATAGAATTTTAGAAACAATGCTATTGTGAAATGGGTATATACTGGGTATATACTCATATATTTGTTTTTTTTTGCTGAATGGGCCCGCTCTTGACCTCGATCATGCCTGATGGAAAGCGACGGATAAAGTCTATGATGGAACGAGCGTGCCCAGAAGATGCCTATGGCACTGGAACTCCCACCGACGAAACGCAGCAGGCTGCTCCGGCTCTTACTCAAAATTGTAATCGATATTTCGCGAGAAAAAATCTATGTACCTCAGTGTACGGTACCGAATAATCTCGTATAACTGAACTATTAAAAGTTTTTGACTTCAGTAACATTAATCGAACTTATTTTTAACCGACTTCAAAAAAGGAGGAGGTTCTCAATTCGGATGTTCATATATTTATTTTTTTTGATTGACGAAAACTGGTTACCAGGATTTAAAAACAAGCATGCGTCCATTGTTGCGGACGCTTGCTTGATGAATCAGCACTGAGTCAAAATTTTCCATGTAACACATGTAGCAATTATAACAACCATCTTGTACAGAGTATGGATGCAAGAGAGAGATAGCAAGCTGCTACGTCACAATCGTTTTCTCTTTTTATTACATTGCATGTACTACATTCCGTTCTACAAAGTACAATAAAATCGCCCTTCTCCTATAACTTGGACGCAAAAAATAAGATATTTCTCCATCGGAAGACAATATGTGAGGAAGTCTTTCCATATAAAGACAATAAACTACACGCGGTCGCACGGATTGTCAATACAGACTAATTTGTATGACATTTGCATATTTTTATACGTAATCACGCTAACAATGCTATTGTGGGATAAGTAGCTAATACGTAATCAGCCTATAACGTTCCCACTGCTGGGACACAGGCCTCCTCTCTGTGAGAGGGAGTGGGCCGTAATTCACCACGCGGGCCCAGTGCGGGTTAGTGGATGTCACATGTCTTCGAATTTTTGGTTCTAGGACATGCCGGTTTCCTCACGATGTTTTCCTTCACCGTTTTGGGAGCAGTGGTGATGAAATAATTTACACAAAGTAAAGCGCCTGTCGGGGTTCGAACCTACGACCTACAACTTGTAAGGCCACCACTGCTCTCTAGCTAATAAGCCATTAGTATTTACGTGTGAAGTGCTAATAAGTATAGCGGCTGTGCAATTTCAAAACCTAACAACTGACATTTCTAGAAAAATCCGACCGCCGTTTTTTTTTTGTCAGTTGCTAGGTTTTGAAATTGCACAGCCGATAGTAACTGCCTCGCTGGTTTAGTGGTCGCAAGGGCTACTGCTGAGCATGAGCTCCTGGGTTCGAGTACCAGGTCGGGCAAAGTGTTATTGGGTTTTATCAAGAATTTCTCAGTAGCAGTCCAGAGTCTGGATTTTTTAAAGTGAAAACTTCATATCATGCGCACTTCGCGCTTTTTCTAAACAGTAACGAAACTAAGCCATCACGCTCGGGTTGATGACGCTGAATCGCGTTTACTTGGCGCTGAATTGCTTATATTCGGCTCCAGTTGAAAATTTTCACATCTATCGTGTGTACCGACATAGCTTGCAGAGTAAGCAAACTGAAGTGGCAGTGGGCTGGCCACGTCTGTCGAAGGACTGATGGCCGGTGGAGCAGACGAGTCCTGGAGTGGAGACCGCGTACCGGCAAGCGTAGTGTGGGACGCCCCCCAGCTAGATGGACCGACGACCTAAAGAAGGTGGCTGGGGTAGACTGGATGAGGAAGGCGGAGGACTGTGGCGCAGTCTGGGAGAGGCCTATGTCCAGCAGTGGACTGAGTTGATTGATTGATTGTGTGTTGTAGTGGAAGAAATTACGACCGTATTTTGTAAAACAATAATTTTATGGGTCAACAAATTATGTGACAAAATGTTTGCCACGCAACTTAACAATGCGTCACACAATGTTATCTTTTCTCACATTCTTATACGTGCATGTTTCATTTTAATTACCTACGTGGCATTATCTCTCGCCCATTAGAGTAACGAGTACATTAAAAACTTTACTAATTAAATTAAGTTAATTGCGGTTGAAATTAAATTGACGCATGTTTTTCACAAAAAACTAAGAAGGGCCTGTTTTACTACCTCCAGATAGGAGCTATCTACAAGATAAATAAAAGATTGATTAGAAAAAAATACAAGATGGATTTTTGAGACGGGGCTATGCAATACAGGCACCTTAACCGATATTGTGGCACGAAAATGTTCTTAGGAGACCGTCCTTAACTTTTAAAGTAATTGCTAAATACATTTACAGATTTTGAAAAAATGGTACTACATACAAAACCGTTTATAGGAAACAATAATAAAATAAGAGTGCACCATAACTATTCACAACCATCCGACAGGCTATCGTATCGAAAATTACACATTTCGATAACCTGATTTGCCTTGCCCCCGACAACAAACAGCTGTCGGAAGAATAGCGGTCATCTATAAATCTATTTGATTTATACTGACAAAATTTTCGGGTTTTTGACTTGTGAACAGCGTAAAGAACTCCTACGATAACATTGATTGATGTTCGATACGGTACGGAAGCGTATCGAGTGGTTGTGAATAGCTATACAGTTCATAATTCTTCAGTCTTCTGTCACCTGCTCTCCTTTGTAGAAAGGGACTACATTGAGCTGAGGCATCAGGAAATTCACGGGTATATTCAAAACTCCTGTGAATTCTCCCAGTGCCAAGGTCCAACGTGGTCATGTCTTCTTCACTTGTTTCTTCTTGCAGAACTTTGGTCTTCACTCCAAAATTTGCTCCTAGAATTGGGCTGTGAAACTTCGGACTCCAACGGAGCCCTAAAACCAGTCAAATAAGCTAATGGCCTCTTCTAGTGGCCATACTAAAATACGTCCTGCCACCCTGGCTCAACTCACTGACCCCAGAATTCTACAGAGGGTGTGTAGTATCTATGAATATCTAGAGGGTGAAATTTTAATCACCGTTTTCCTCTGAAGGGGTCATTGTACTCATCATTATGAACAACTTTTACTATGGGACCAAACATAAAATCGCGAAAAAAAAATCAGCTGTTCATTTTGACAAGTTACATGAACATAAATTTAGGGAACAGCTGATTTTTTTTCACAATTTCGGGTTTGGTCCCATAGTAAAAGTTGTTCATAATGATGAGTACAATGACCCCTTCAGAAGAAAACGGTGATTAAAATTTCACCCTGACAGTGTACCTATATTTACACGATTCGGAAATGAATCTCTCTATTATACATGGTGTCAAAAAAACCCAAGGGCTGTCAACTACGCATTCTGTACTAAGTAACATTGCAGTAAAAAAACGTTAGTAAAAGTTGGAATTTTGACCTTTAATCAAACTCAAAGCATTTATTTCAATTAAACCATTTACAGGCACTTTTTTTGTGAATTGGCATGATTTATTTCTCCAAAAATTAAATATTTACATAATATAAGCTAAAATATAAACTATAATAATATGTACAATTATATGAAAAAATAAACAATCATTATAGGGCATCAAAGAATTCATCCGCATCGCTGTCAACAGGAACAGTGCCCAAAAGGCTGGCAGCATTGCCACGTTGTATGGCAATGCTAATTCTTTGACCAAGATATAGGCCAGCCCTCTGGTCACGTGAAGAGTCGACTAACCGCTTGGCGATATCCCGAAATACCAAGTGGGCACTCGGACCCCATGGCCCTAGTGTTTCAACCCCAAACGGCTCGAACATATAAGTCCCAATCAGGTTGCAATATAGGCACTTTTGAATCAAGAAGTCAGTCAGTCAAAAAATACAATATCTGCGTAACCAGATGGTAGGTAGGTGGTCTAGTACAAAAAAATATTAGGTACAAGGCTTCGTTTAGCATCTTTTTAAACCTGTTATTTACAAGCTGGTATTTGACTTACCAAAGGGTATCGTGTTACCCAGTAACTGGGTTGTGGAGGTCAGATAGGCAGTCGCTCCATTTAAAATACTGGTAGTCAGCTGCATCCAGTTAGACTGGAAGCTGATCCCAACGTACTTGGAAAAGGCTAGGCAGATTGATTTAGATTTTGATTTGGCTTTTCTCGAATATATCGAACAGTTATTATTTTTCTAATTTCGGATAGAGAACCCATGTCGAGTTTTCCTACAGTATTGTAGGTGTATTTTCTTCTGAAGTTGCGGTTTCAGTAAATTGTATTGTTAGAGCCTACTAAAATGTCTGTCCGTGACACTTTCGGCAATCAGTTACGGTTATTCAGTGGGTAACCGCAAATTTCCGTATCATCCGCTGAGAGCACAATTGGAACACCGATATTTTCCGCCATTTTGAGATCGACTAAACTGTCATGGCCGCGGTTGGTTGACATGACCATCTGAAGTGGAGGCCCGTTAGAATATAGTGAAGTCAATTTAACCGAATTATGGAACATTTATTGGTAATTTACTGCTTTAATCACTTTCATGTATATTTCAAGGGAATTTATTAAAAAATATCTATGAAACATATGCACATCATTGTTTCAAAGTGACGTCGTAGTGGTTTTCCGCTACAGGACGTCGATTCGATTCTCGCACAAAATAAGACATTCAGTGTAGGGCAATAGCACAAACACACACACACGAACTTCAAGTCGTTCGTGATGCGTGTTCCGACACATCATCTCGAGAAGTTCCTCAAGGAAGAGTTCTGGCCGAAGGGTGTTGTGTACCGCTGGTTTCGTGGCTAGCTACATGACACCAGTCAGCGAAACACGACGCAGACACATCGTATGCGTTAGTTTTTAGTGTAATTATAATGTTGTATGTATTTATAGTATTTTTAAGTTATATTAATATTGTATTGTATGTGTTATATGGGCCTTGATGCCTAAAATAAATGGATAAATAAATAAAAAATAAATAAATAGGTTTACATATTTTTCCAAAACTATATGAAAGTTCAACAAAGATTGATAAGTAACGAATGAGGATTTCCCCTCAATATCTCTGTGAAGTCTCTTTGAAGGATAAAATCAGGAATTAAATTATCCGGAAAAGAACCGGAGTTACCGACATTGCTTGCAGGGTAAGCAAACTGGAGTGCCAGTGGGCTGGCCATGTCTGTCGAAGGACCATTGGCCGGTGGAGCAGACGAGTCCTAGAGTGCAGACCGCGTACTGGCAAACGTAGTGTGGGGCGCCCCCCAGCTAGATGGACGGACGACCTAAAGAAGGTGGCTGCGGTAGACTGGATGCGGAAGGCAGAGGACAGGGTGCTGTGGCACAGTCTGGGAGAGGCCTATGTCCAGCAGTGGACTGCGATAGGCTGAGTAGATTGATTGATTGATCTCTGTGACCTTTGCTCCTTTGATTATAACGACTGTGGAGCTAATTTTTCTACCTTCTCCTCCTTCTTCCAGCCAATTTTCAAAAGATTAATTTATTTCTCATAATTGTGTAACTGAAATTATTGGTGATGTTTTTCAAAAAGGTCAGGTGTGTATTACTCGCAACCAACGTGCGTGTATGACCAGATGGGCAATTCTTGTAATTTTAAAAACGTTCACAGTTTGAACTAAGTCTCAATCTGTCAAAAATACCTCTCTAATGTCTCTAGATTTTTGACAAGTTTTTGACGTTGATTGTCGCTGAAATTAGATTGCGACTAGATTTTGAACGTTTTTAATTACGGGAATTGGCCTTTATATGTATGAACGTAAACGAGGCAAAAGGCTTATGTAAGGATCGTAGCAGGTGGCGTTCTGTAGATTTTGCTTACCCCGAAGGGGAGGAAGGTGCGAGTTTATATGTGTACTAGCTGCGCCCCACGGTTTCACCCGCATAAGTCTCGATCCCGTAGGAATATCGGGATAAAAAGTATCCTATGTCCTTTCCCGGGACTCAAGGTATCTCTATACCAAACTTCATCTAAATCGGTTCAGCGGTTTAGGCGTGAAAAGGTAACATAGAGACATACAGACAGAGTTACTATCGAATTTATAATATTAGTATGGATGTAACTGAAATACGTATATTACAAAGATGCTCACCTCATACGTAACTGCTTTACGTTGCTGTTATTATCTGTAACAAAATAAGTAATTTATCAGAAATAGTTAATTTTTAAACACGCAGTCAATTGCAGATAACCGTGACTAAGGGCTGATTTTTAAATCGACAGATAATTTTTTATTCGTAGAATAAAATTGACGTTTGACAAATTTGGTATGGACGATCTGTCAAAAATTTAAAATTATTCCTCGGATAAAATTATCTTGCGTTGGAAAAATCATCCTTATTGAAAGGCTACCTATAGATGAAAATTTATTTTATTTCTCTAAGGGCTGTTTTTACGAAAGTCGGATAGATATCTTTTATCCATGGAATAAAATTGATGCCTGACCGTTTTAGTATGGAAAACCTGTCAAAAATTCATAATTTAGTCTCTCACGTTTACAATCAATCAAGAACGGACGATATAAAGATGGATCTTTCATGTTAATACCCCTTAAAAACCAATATCGAACAACCAGTGGCGTGCATGGGTTTTCAGATTAGGTAGGCACTAGGCCGGGTCTAGTCTAGATAAACGCAGTCACTAATCAGAAAAAAAAGTTATGTCAAAAGCGTGGTTATTTGAGTAGGCATGCCTACTTCAGGGTTATAAATTGCGAAGGTCGAACGTCATGGTATTACGCGTGAGACGTACGTCTTTTTAATTTTGTCGTATTAACTTGAACGAGTAAAGACCAATGACAATGTGCGAATAGTACGGGAGCCGAGTAGGCCGTCCGGCGACTGCCTATTGCCGCGCATGTTTGTATGAAGATTTTGTTTTTGTTAGGTATGATAATTGAGTTTCTTAATTGTGGGGTACACACACTAAAATGTAATTGACAGGCTTATGTTGATATATCGAGGTAGGCACTGCTTATATGCCTATATGCAATGCATGCCACTGTCATTTATGTGAATACCCCTTAAAAACCAACATCGACCAACATTCTCTCTACAAAGCAGCAATTATTTCCAAATAACCGTATTTACCTCACAAAGTACCGCGTTATCAATATAATTTATGAGTTTCTCACATAAATATGTATGAGACACGTTTACAAAGTCATTAGTGTCAAATTAAATCTACTCGTTTGTATATCTTTGAACTATTCATACACTTGGGAGCAAATAAATCGAGCCACTTGCTTTTTTTTGCACGTATAATGGTTATTATTTTTGGTATTATGGAACGTATCAAATCGAAACATATATCGCCTAAGAGCTTATTTAATAATCTTTACAATGAGGGTAAATTATTGAATGATAACCTTATTTAGTGATAAATTATTGGCTCTGAAAGAAAAACGGTAATTTTGATAGAAAATTGTAGGGTTAAAACAGTCCAGAAAATCTATCGAAATCAGGGCAAGGGGGGGTAATACAAGATATTAAGAATAAGTTTATACCATAATTTTGTTTTTAATTGTTTTTTTCTGGACTGACAATTTTCTATCAAAATTATCGTTTTTCTTTCAGAGCCAATAATTTATCATTAAATAAGTTTTTCATTCAATAATTTACCCTCATTGTAAAGGTTATTAAATAAGCTTTCAGGCGATATATGTTTTGAATTGATACCTTCCATAATACCAAAAATAATAACCATTATACGTGAAAAAAGGAAGTGGCTCGATTTATTTGCTCCCAAGTGTATTTGTATAATAGCGGTGCTGTATAATTTCTTGTAAAGGACACACAGAGCGAGGGAAAGGAAAGGTTTGTATGTATTGCTAGTTTTTGCCCGCGACTTCGTCTGCCAATTAGGATACAAAGAAGCCTATGTCCTTCTCCAGGGCATGGTTTGCCTCTGTGCCAAATTTCATCCAAATCCGTACAGACGTTTTAGTGTGATAACAAACAAACATACAAAAAGTCGAATCTTTTCTCTCTAAAATATTAGTTTAGACAAAACATGGTTTGAAGATGGTTTGATTTAAAAAAATCTTCATGGAGTTTCTTGCCCGTTCTTCTCCATAGGTACCTACTACCCTTTGAAACGTACAACTAGCTTCATCTTTCTGTCTGACCGTCTTCTTGGCAATTCAAAAGTGCCTGTAAATGGTTTAATTGATTCATATGCTTTGGTTTGGTTTAAAGTTTGAGACTGAAGCCTGTATGTTCGACCAATAAAACAGATATGAATCTCAATTTAAAATGACTTGACAGAGATTTTTTCAGTACTGAGAATCGGGGGATTATGAATGGGTTTACATAATTACCAAAACTTTACATGATCAGCCTATAACGTTCCCACTGCTGGGACATAGGGGTTCAAATTTTATAGAATACTTCAAATTCTTGAATCAGAAAGCGGGTGTTGTACTTTTTTCATATTCAGATATAATTTAATATTCTGAATATTTCAGAGTTGATCCCATGGTAAAAGTTGTTTTTAAAAACACGTTCAAAAGAGACCTCACCACCTAAAACCATACAAGACATTTCTTACACAAAACCACCTCCATTTTCATGTAGGTAGATACGAACCTTGGTACATAAATAAACGTAGTTACCTAAAAGCACCCTCTTATAAAATTCATGCGTCACTGTGCCATCAAATTAACGTAAGAGGGGGTGAAGGGGGGTGACTGGTTCATTGTGTAAGGGCGCTATTGTATGGAATGACTGATGACGTAGGTACAGTATTGTGTTTTCTTTTACTTCACGATGTTTGTTATTTTTGGGTTGTCACGTAGGAGAATGTAGGTGATAGATACCTCGGAAGGCGAAACTTACAATGTAAACTTTTTACATAATCAGCCTATAATGTTCCCACTGCTGGGACACAGGCCATCTCTCAGTGAGAGGAAGTGGGCCGTAATCGACCACGGGAGCCCAGTGCGGGTTGGCAGATGTCACATGTTTCCGAATTTTTGGTTCTAGGACATGCCGGTTTCCTCACGATGTTTTCCTTCACCGTTTTGAGAGCAGTGGTGATGAAATAATTTACACAAAGTAAAGCGCCTGTCTGTATTTGAACCTACGACCTACAACTTTTAAGTCGCGGTCGTTACCACCTGGCCACCACTGCTCTATGTAAATTTTAGGTACCAATAATTAAAGTTATTTCTTATTCGTCGTATTAATGGTTCCATTTTATATGTTTTCAATAGGCTTCAACCAGAATGATACGGTCGCCTCGACAGCGTTATCATTGGCCTCGCAAAGGTCTTCCATAGCGTAGGTGTTAGTGCACATAGAGCACGAAAAGGGGTGGGGCAAAGCTTGTGATGTGGCTCCACAGTCGCACTGAGGCTCATCGGATTTTATTTGAATGGCATCTCGCAGTTCAACCTATGAGGTTGTCGTCTGCTTAACCGGGCTTGCCTGTGGATGCCTCAACGAATTAAGGCCTCCAGCCAGGGCTTAAAAAACTTAAAAACTAAGCGACTACACGCTAAGGGCACCCCTCGTGGGGTATGGACCTCGGCTTAGGGCGTCGCTGGGAGAGGGCAGCAAGGGACAGGCTGGATCGGAATTATGAGGCTCATCGGAGTACCCCCACCTGACTAAGTAGTACCTGCAGCGGCCCATTTAGCTTCTTAGTCTGTTAAGAGATTTGAAGGAGGGCCATGGCAGTTGGTGGCCCGCTGGAAGCTTTTTACCGTAACGAAAATACTGATAGTCGTCAGAAACAGTAATAGCCATTATGGTCGAAATCGGCATGCGATGTATTATTATTATAAGGTAAAATAACCATTATTTACAAACAGATAAGTATTATGGAGCTACCAAACAAGTAAACGTTTAAAAACAGTTGGATGTGATTCCTTTTTTATTGTTATTAGGTACGACTTTTATGGAAGACGTCGTTGTAAACTCAACATTTTATCAACCGGCGATATATCCATACTAAATGCGAAAGTATGTCTGTCTGTCTGTTACCTCTTCACGCTTAAACCACTGAAAAAGAAGGAAGTGAAGTTTAGATGAAATTTGGTATAGAGGTAGTTTGAGTCCCGGGAAAGGACATAGGATACTTTTTATCCCGATATTCCTAAGGGATCGACACTTGGGCGGGTGCAACCGCGGGGCGCTGCTAGTAAACACATAAAATCACGCCTGTTTTCTTTGAAGGGTTCGGCAGAGGTATACCTACCTACCTAAAGTACACCCACATAGAAACATAATTAATTCGATCGGTAAAATGTAAATCGATAATTTGGACACTATCTTCATAGCCGAAATAGCTCAGTTGGGAGAGCGTTAGACTGAAGATCTAAAGGTCCCTGGTTCAATCCCTGGTTTCGGCAGAATACTGTCTTTTTTATTATTTATTCGCCTTATTTAACAATGATATTGATGATGCAATTGGCATCCAATAATAGCCACGGCCATGACTGCTTACGAATGACGATATACAAAGCTGATATGCACACCTTTGGCCCAACTGATTGGCTAATCTTTTTACCAAGTTTAACACTAACACACTTCAGCCTGCGAATTCGTCCGCGTGACATTTCTTGTTTTTAACATAAAATATATCCTTTGAGTCCTCAGACACGGCAATAGTCATGTAGCTTTTTTTTCATATTTTCAAAATTGATTCAGTAGGTAGTTCAGAAGATTACCCCTGCATGCAAACTCACAAATACCTCATTATCTATACTTCTATACTAATATTATAAAGAGGTAAAATTTGTTTGTAAGTTTGTATGTAGGGGGTAATCTCTGGAACTACCAGTCAGATTTGAAAAATTCTTTTTACATTTGATAGCCCAATTCTTGAGGAATGCTATAGGCTATTTAACATCACGCTATGTCTCTTAGGAGCCGAGCGAAAAGAATAAAAAGTCAGAAAGAACGCTAAGCGAAAGCGAAGTGATAGCGCGGGTAGGTGATGCGATGCGACGGGGATGGTCGGGGGAACAAGAAATTTCACGCGAACGAAGTCGCGGGCAGAGGCTAGTAATATCTATAATAAAATTATAGATAAGCTATAGGTACCCTTAGATAACTGTAAATGTAGATTGATTTAGAAGAGAATGACCAAATAAAAGATACATTGCTAATTGCTTAACATACTATCAATCACAATTTGAATCATTTTGAAGGATATTGCTAATCCATTGCTTCACATGTTCGAATTTGTCGGCTCAACAACGTAAATAACGCAATGAATGTTGTTGAATTGTCAAAATTAAAGCCATTCTGCAAGGATCTCGCTCGATTGCCGTTGACAAAGAGACGGTGTTGGTTACCATTTGTGATTTTTTTTTGTCAAATGTATTGAATAGACAAGAAATAAATTAGCCTAAAGATCTTATAATACAACAATATGCCACGTTAAACAGAAAGGGATTTGTCTATTCTTCGTAGAGTACATAGACACGACCCATAGAAGTAGCCATGTTACGCCTGCTGTATATTTCAATTAAGAATTTGAGATAATTTTCAAGTTACCTATGGAACAAAAAACTGAAAGTCATGCTTAACAAAGTTCAAATTCCATTGCAAGCATAAATTTATGGGTCCGTGGCTTAGGCCCCCAGTGGTCGAGGCACCTGTGGCCGACGCCCCCGATTCGATTAATTTAATTCAAAGCAATTTTTGATCAAATGTACTGTCAGGCACAACATTTTTTTCACCAATTCTATTTTTAACTATATTGTAATTATTTCGCACGAGCCCTTGGGAAGGACCTTCGCTCGTCATTGTGAGATGACACACTAAACTTTCTTATCTGTTGCATATTGCAATATTCAATAACTTGACTCTGGTATGAAAGAGATAGATATAATATTTATTCATACTTCCTTATTGTTTTCAATTTTGTGGACAAAAAGACTGACTTTTTATTGTTACCAATAATTGATTTGGCTCAGTTAGTTGACGAGTTGGTTGAAGTTAAAAGATAAAATTTCCATAATGGTACCTAATTTATTATAAATGTTTATTAACAACATTCACTAACATTTTATATGAAGTAGATACTTATTTTTGATTTTTTGGATGTTTGTACATAATAAATATGCTTTTAATGGAGAAAAAGGTGTGTGAGGATAAGGTTAAGAGTGGCGATCTATTCTCTCTGCAATTTGATAGATAACTTTTGTTTAGTAATGCAAAATACGTTATTATTATGATGAAACACTTTTCTCATTTACTGTACTAAGTGGAAAACCACAAAAAAATAAAGATATTAAATTAATCGAATCGGGGGCGTCGGCCACAGGTGCCTCGACCACTGGGGGCCTAAGCCACGGACCCAAATTTATTGGAACCTTTTGTAACAAATGGTCACATTCAAAAATCAACTTAGAATACACTACACTAAAGTAGATAACTGATTAAGAGGCGCGGAAATGAAAATTAATTGAGATTATGATGAACACTGCTATAGTTGATGTTAAGGGGTAGGTACAGTCAACAAAAGAGATAAGTATGCAGAATCGTCGGATATAGTTGAAGTTTAGTAAGAAACCGATGGATGTTTTCGTATAAAATTTAATTTTATTAATAGAAAACAAACAGCTCATTTATCAAATTAAATTTCAGTCAACAGCATCCATCGGTTTCTTACTAAACTTCAACTCTATCCGACGATCCTGCATAGGTATCTACTTATCTATTTTGTTGACTGTACCTCTCATAAAAGTGATTGTATAGAGGTAGGTAAGCTTAAAGTCAAATGAAATAAAATTATTAGAAAACCTTTCACGTTTCCACACAATTCATTGAATACAATTAGTAATCGGTTTTATCAGTAATAAAATATTCATACGCGCGCATTGTCCGAGAAGCAATTACTTATTAAAATTCCTTCACCAAAACGAAACCCAACCTTATATCTCAGCAATAAAGTCCATTTTCCCCAAGCATAGTTGTGTGTGGAGGTATGTGGGTTTGTTGTCATCACGTTACCATGGCAACCGACGAAAAAAAAAACAATGTTTGAATCAGGTAGTCGCCTGTGTTTATTCCGTTTTGAAATTCAGTGCTTTTTATAAGGTTTTCCTACTAGTTGACAAGTCTGATGGTTGATAAACATATTTTAATGGGTTATGCTGAAATGAAAATTTACTTAGTTGGTATAGAATTCCCCCTTCTGTAGCCTGCTTCGTAGATATGAAAAATTATGTCGCCTGATTTTTTAGTTTAGGCTATAAGTTGGTTTGGTATGTTATTTTAGGAGTTTTAATGAGATTACTTATTTTATGAAACCTCTAAGACGACCCACTGACCGCTATCTCTTGGAAGGGGCTTCTAGATCAATTGAATTGAGCTGTTGAGCTCCTCAAGTATTGAGTTGAGCTACACGATTACAGACAAATGCTTGCGCTGACTGGACTGGTCCTCTCAAATCTGTGTGGTAGGTACTCTCCTAAAAAGGCCATTTCAGACAACAATCTAAATGGTTTTCACATGATCTGACCAGGATTATGTCTGGACTTTAAAAGAGTCTGTGACCTCTGAGTTTGTTTCGGCCTTTCTTCTTAGAGTAGTCAGGCAGGAAACGTCGACCTCATGTAGTTTATTTTTTTTTTACAATATGACGTGTAAAAGTAATTCCGATCTCCTATTTACAGAATAAACAATTTCATATCATTGGTAAGTCCAAAATTGTCTTTTATGTGCCTATTTGAAATAAATGATTTGACTTTACAAAAATTGCCGTTTGTAGTAATCGCCCGCTATACAACGTGTCGTTTAAAACGGTCGTCGTGATAGATAATTTATTTGTCAGAAACATCATTATAAGGCTTACTGAAGGTATCCAAAGGAATCCAATTAATGACGATACCTACACTTTCAAGCACGAGACACTTTATCTAATACTAGAATACCACTTTGTCGGCGTAATTGATATACACACTCCTTTCTAGTACTAACGGTCTCTTAGCAAAGCCTCGGACAGACAGACAGACGGACATGACGAAACTATAAGGATTCCTTATCAGAACTACGGAATCCTAAAAAACTTTCCTTACGTTTTAACTACCTACCTAATGTAGGCGTGATTTTTCCATCAATCACTCTACATGCTTTTCCACTAAATATACAACAAAAAAAAACCTTGCGTGTTCGAAATCACAGGAAATAGTGACCACCCCCTTAACACCGTCCGACTTTATAGGTCACCCCTCGCCCCCAAACATTGTTGCCTTATTAAAAAAACATTTGTCGTGATTTAGGTTAATTTATTTTTATGGCAACACCGTTAACCTCAGCTTGACATTAGTGGTAATGTGTTTGAAAATATAATTGAAAAAAATGTCAACTTAATGGTGTTTTTACACGATGCCTGATTTTGGTGGCCATCGGGCTGTTTATACCTTAACTCCCTTACTAATAAACGTATAGCGTCTGAGTTACACAACGCTTTGTCTTCTTCTTTCGAAAGTCAAATTACTGACGACCGAAAGAGAGAAATCGGTGTGTAACTAACTACGTTTATTAGTGAGGGGCATGAATATAAATATATTTATGAATTATAGTCGGGAGGGTACTTACATTTTTTAATTACTCAAAGGGTGGGTGTTTTTGCCTACTGTGGGAACTTTTAACGGTTCTATTTTACAATGGGAAATTTTATTTTTTATCTATGCGTTTTCTGATCAGAAGGGTGATTTAATGGAATTAATAATATGTTGATTGATTCAGGTATAATTATGGCGACTAATTGCGTCATAATGTCCCGAGTTTACGTAATTTTAACAATGACATTGAGGATATAACTGTGTATCCAATTTACTACAGCGATTTCAATGGTCCGTATAGGTATTCAAATCACAACTGCCATTCTTCGACAGTTTTATGCAGTTATACAGCAAAATGGCGTAGTGTGTCAATTTGATAAACAACTAATTTCCCTGACTATGTTACTCAAAAACATGGTGAAATCATTTTGACTGCCTATAATTTTTCAATAATTTACAAAAAAGAGTGATAATTTACTCTACAAAAAGAGTGTTCTGCCGAAACCAGGGATTGAACCAGGGACCTTTAGATCTTCAGTCTAACGCTCTCCCAACTGAGCTATTTCGGCTGTGATGACAATGTTGAAATTATCGATCAATAAGTACCTAATTATTTATGAAAACTATTAACGAATCTACAGTTATTTTTTCTGTATCAATCTGTCTTTACACTGATAAGCTATCAGACGCGAGATTAAAACATAGGTACAATATTTTCAGACGAAAATTTGTCTCAATACCTATTTAAATTTTATTTCGTAGGTTGGTTGGTAGCGACCCTCTCCTGCTTTGCACAGCATTTTTTATAAAACACTAGCTGCGCCCCGCGGTTTCACCCGCATAAGTCTCGATCTCGTGGGAATATCGAGATAAAATGTATCCTATGTCCTTTCCCGAGACTCAAACTATCTCTATACCAAATTTCATCTAAATCGGTTCAGCGGTTTAGGTTACCTACTTTCGAATCTCAGAATCAATAAGAACGAATGTATGAGAAGATGCATTATCTACATTTTTTTTTTATCGTGAATATTATCCCACGCATTTATAGTTATTCTCCTATTCGGGACGTACACAAATCAAAGATCATAAAAATTGGTCCAGCGCTTCTGGAGTTCTACCTAAATGCTGTAACTAACCCGACTTTGTTTTATTTTATATACAGGATTATTGGAAAAACACCAACATCCTCTTAAGAGGTCATTGTATATGTATATATATATATATACGAGTATATATTACGTATACACACAAACCTTCACAAATAAATTCTCTAAATGGTATTGAAACCGTATCAAATCAGGCACCTGCCCGCGCTCTCACTTCGTTTCCGCTTAGCGTTATTTTTTTTCTTTTTGCTCGGCTCCCAAGGGTCATAGCGTGATGTTGAAAAGCTTATAGCCTTCCTCAAGAATTTAACTATCAAATGCAAAAAGAATTTTTCAAATCCGACCAGTAGTTCCAGAGATTAGCACGTTCAAACAAACAAACTCTTTAGCTTTATTATTTACTAGCTGCACCCCGCGGTTTCACCCGCGTAAATGTCGATCCCGTGGGAATATCGGGATTAAAAGTAGCCTATGTCCTTTTCCAGGACTCAAGATATCTCTATACCAAATTTCATCTAAATCGGTTCAGCGGTTTGAGCGTGAAGAAGTAACAAACATATAAACACACACACTCACAAACTTTCGCCTTTATAATATTATATATATATATATATATTATATATATAGTGTGATGTGATAAGAAGATAGAATTATAAAAGTCATCTCATATTTTGCGTAGGTACTTATACAATAAAAACATACCAGCTGCCTCCTTTATACGCCAAAATAACCATTTTACATTAAGCGTACATATTTCACAAGAAAACAGATGTTTCTCAAAATATTTCTGAAGAAATTGTGTTAAAATTAAAACAGGTTATAGGGACAGTCAGCCACAGTTTCATGTTACAACTGACCCACCCAACACCCGGGGCGAGTGCGGTGCTTCTGACCAGACCATGCCCTACTTGCTGGAGTGTCCTATGTGCGCGTTCACTTGAACCTTGGATGACATTAAAAATGTCACTGATGCCGCAATCAACAATAAAAAAGTGGCACTCCGGGAGTGCCGACAGAAGTCAAAACTTGAAGAATAACGTGTGTATTTTTTTAATCGAATTTTTGTAAGTAAAGTATTTTTTTATTTATAAACAAAACACAAACAGAATACTTTGCCATCACTCACTGACAATACGGAAATACATTAAAACCGATTACATCCCGGGGACAGCCGAACACATCCGAAGCGGTGTCGGTTACGGTAACAGTGGCGCGAATTCAATGGTTTTTTTCCCGAATGCAGCTGAATACCAGTATTTTACTTGGACCGACTGCCAATCTGACCTCCACAACCCAGTTACTGGGTAACACGATACCCTTGGTAAGACTGGTTGTCAGACTTTCGGGCTTTCGACTACCCGTAACGTCTGTCAAAGGTCTACAAATGACAGCCGGGACCAACGGCTTAACGTGTTTTCCGAGCTACGGTGGGGTCTTGATATATAATGCATGGTCACCCATCCACGGACAGACCTCGGCAAGCGTAGCTTAACTTGCAATCAACCCGTGTGGCAGTAATTATTATTATTTTTTTGTTTTGGCAGGAGTGGGAAATCCTCATGGACGCCCAGACTGTCTCACTGATAAGGCAGTCTGGACAGTGCCGGACTCTTACCGGCTAAAACCACACTCCTGCCCAAAAGACACGCTTCTTCCGATATTGCGGCTGGAGGCTTATTTCGTCTTGTTTATGGCAGTAATTATTTAGCCACAAGAATTTCGAAGCAGTAAGGTTGGTTTTCGTAGTTCAAGTGTTACCGACTGACTGTACCAACCTACAAAATTCATGGGACAAGCTGCAGATCATCTGCGAGCAAGTAACATTTAGTTCAGAATATTTTTGTACCGTTCTTTAATTTTGTAAGCTATTTGGTACGACAGCTGCCCGTTTTAGGGGTCTCTGGTATAAGGACAATTTGTACTATAAAATGGAGTATCTTGAACGTTCTTTTTCTACTCTGAACACCGTAGGTTTCTAATATTTCGACAATTTAATTACTAAAGTCGTTACGGGTCGTCAGAAGCCCGAAAATTTGACAACCAGTCTTACCAAGGGGTATCTAATTGCCCGTAACGGTTGTGAAGGTCAGATAGGCAGTCGCTCCGTGTAAAATACTGGTAGGTATACAGCTGCATCCGGTTAGACTGAAAGCCGACCCTAACGTAGTTGGGAAAAGGCTAGGCAGATGATGAAGTGTGTGCACACAGGGGCACCCTCTCTTCCCTCACACTCATAGTCCGATCGGACGACAAACCTACACGACCGGAGAGAGATCAGGTACAGGGCCAACAGCTTAAAACGTACTTTCCGAAGCACGGGGGCCAATAAGGTAAGTACCTAATAAAGTAATATCAATAACGGACTTTATGTTCGAACATAATTAGATACGTTATAAAAAACAAATAAAGCCTGACATCTGTAAATTAACTTGCACGTGGCGCGTAGGTATAATAATACCTTCTGAATTGACACCATAAAATCGGACTGTAAAATAAAAACTTAATGGTATGGTACGCGGTTTATGTAGTAATAAGTGCGACGTAGGTAATAAATTACAATGCATTGTACATGATAAACATAACACCAAATTGTAAGAAATTGCTAAAATTTGGTAGATATGTTCGCTAGAGAGTTCGTTTTCGTTAGAGGCGATCGGCAGCGGCGGCGACCTCTCGTGTCCGGCCCTGGTTCAAGCCATGGTCCGGAGCGAGTGGGAGGCAGTCACCTCCTTCTGCGAAGCAGTCATAGGAGGTGGCGGAATTTTTTGAGGGAGAGAGCCTCACGTCCCAGCCGCCGCGGGAGACGCTCCGGGCGTCGGGAGCCGCGTGACGACTTCCGGCCACCGTAGACGCGGGCCTGCGGACGGAGAGTAATGGGTAGCTCACCGTCGGATCAGGACCAGGCCCGTGCCGGACAGCGCGTATGTGTTCCACGCGCGCCTCAAAGAAATGTCAGCAAAAGGGAAGGGGCCCGTCAGGGCCGAAGCCTGCCGGGTCAGCGGGATTGTTTGAAAGGGTTACCGCTGCCCCGGAACATAAAGGGCTAAGGAAGGTACACGGGTGGGTTTTAGGCAGTAAGAGTCTGACAGTCCCTTCCGCTCCACCCAGAGCGGGAGGAGTCATTTGAAATTGCTAAAACATGGGATTTTCGCTGCAAAGAAACAGCTCGATTTGAAATCGGGCTCTGTTGCCTGGCCACCTAAACCAACTTTAAATTTATATGAACTGCATTTTTCTGTATAATTATGATCAATAGAAATTCGACACAAAGGTGATGATGGGGACTTAGTTTACTTGTTTTTCTCGCTCGCTTGACTTGTCTCGAGGTCTCATAAATCCAGATGGTCTATTCAGTCTGTAAAATCGCAACGGCTTTAGCAATTTAGGCTTTTATTTCATTTCATTTCCTGAAGCTCGAGATTGACAGCTCATATCAAGCTCACTTCAAAAAAATTATAATTGATTTTCTTTTCCAAAATAGACCGACCGGTTTTAAGGTTAAAATTAGTTAATAGCGCACATAATCTTATTTTGTATTCCAAGATTGAGCGCTATGTGATGTATAATGTTCCATGACAAGTTGTTTAAAATAAAAAGATTTTTTTTTAAAGTAATTTGGAATAGCGTTAATTACTGGTAGGTAGGTCCAATAATATGCCATTTATATTGTAAGGATAAGACTAATTTGAAGTAAATTGAAGACTATTGAAGGGTTATAAGGATAATAACTTCCTAATTACTATGTAGGTACTACACCAATCAAAAACTATAATACCTACATAATAACTTTAAGTGGCTCCATAGCGGTAAATCGTATATTTAATTTAGATACGTACATCCTGTCTATAAGTTCCAATCAGATTATTAAAGTATTTAATGAAGTCTGCGAACCGTTAGGAGTAATTAGTAGCAAGTTGCAAGTACGGGAAATATATTATATAAAGCATCCTGGCTAAGGCACCTGTCAGACCGTCTAAGCGGGAGCGACTACGATTTTCTCGCTCAAGAAACGTAGAAAAGATTGTACCGTCTTCCGGTACCGTAAGTATACTATATTCCTTCTGCACATGTGGCTTCCCTGATACCTCATTAACGGCATAACCATGTAAATGTCTATTAACTGCTTCCAAATTACGCTGTTTGACATTATAATTATTTAAAACAGCTTGGCACTTTTGAATTTCACTTGGATTTGTTAATTAAACATTTATAGTTTTTTGTATTTGTATTTAAATTGCATGTGTATAATATATTCAACACAATGTAAATTGTTTATGAATAAATGAAATGAAAATATTTATTTTTTAGTAGCTGCGCCCCGCGGTTTCACCCGCATAAGTTTTGATCCCGTGGGAATATCGGGATAAAGAGTATCCTATGTCCTTTCACGGGACTCAAACTATCTCTATACCAATTTCCACCACGCGGGCCCAGTGCGGGGAGGTAGATGTGACATGTCTTCGAATTTTTAGTTCTAGGACATACCGGCTTCCTCACGATGTTTTCCTTCACTATTTTGAGAGCAGTGGTGATGAAATTAAATACACAATGTAAAGTGCCTGCCTGGGTTCGAACTCACGACCAACTTATGACTCGCAAAGTCATAAGTTGGGGCCGATACGGGCCATCAATGCTCTCCCACACTCATACGCATACCAACGAGTAATCGCTCGTCGCCGTCGCGCACTCGCTGCTGGTTTCTCGCTAACTCGCTTGTAGTTGCTAGCTCTACTCGCTTCTCGTTAATCGCTGGCGGTGGGACAGCTGCCTACAAGTGACAAGTAGGTTGTAGTTACAGAAATGTTCCAATGATTTATGTCTATGAGAGAATTGTTGGTGAAATATTGATTTATTGTGTAGCTTGATTGGGAGAGACAATGCTTTTAATTATAGCTAGAGATATTATAGTACTTGACTAAAGATTTCAACTTTAGAGCTACTCAATTTTGAGGCTAATCACAAAATGTACGGAATTGCTTGATATTTTGTTGTTTTCTACAAAATAATGGATGCTGAGCGTGGAGTTGCAGTTCAGAGAAAGAATTATTGAGATTTTACACTAACGGGGCCCAAACCAAGACTCCGGGCAGCGACTGAGAAATTTCTGATGGAAAACCCCTATAGCACTTTGCCCTACCGTGGAATCGAACCCAGGACCTCATGCTCAGAATACGAGCTTTAGAGAAATTTACTGTAATACCTTGAAATAAAGTTTAGTTTGCGCTACAGTTTAAAAAAAAACTCTTTTAATAGTTCGGAAATCAAAATTAATCTAAAATCATCTTAATTTACACTAATATAAAGTTAATATTTGTCGAAGAATTGGAAACGCGAATTTGAATAGACCTTAAATGACATTTATCGTTTGACAGCTGTCAGCGCTTTTGCTATCAAGCGCCATCTTGGATTTATACGCGCCATAGAATTCAATGACGACTAGAAGTCGTATCTAATCGTCCATATAGCAGTCACATCCTTGATCTTATAGCTAACAGTCGCAAAGATCTACTTTGTACGACCGCCATCGGTGCACAGAAATATATTGATAGTATTTATTTCAACAAACTCATAGTACTTATTAAGGGGCCGTGGGATTACTGCGCAAGAATATAAACAGTAGTTTAGGTTTTAGCTAGTCTTTTACAGTAAGCAACAAAAGGCATCTTCTGCCTAGCCTTTTCCCAACTATTGTATGTTGGGGTCGGCTTTCATTCTCACCGGATGCTGCTGAGTTTCAGTAATTCTGGATCTGGCCTCCAAAACCCATTTACTGGGTAAGGGTGTCCCTACTTTTATCGACGCGGAATCGGCTTAAGCCGAGTGCGTATCACCAAACTACTCAACTTATCTCCGAGCTAATAGTTAAACGGCTCATTTCGCCGTCGATCGGCGTCGCGCCGCGTCGTCCGAGCCGAGCCGATGCGAATGGTATTAGTAACACCCTTATTACGTAGACATAAAGGCTTTTTTGACCGGCGTTAGTCGATTCCGCGTCGATAAATGTGGGAAGACCCTAATACGACACCTCTTGGTAATACTGGTTGTCAGACCCATGACCCGTAACGACTTCAAAGATCCACGAATGACAGCCAACCAGTAAGTAAGCAACAAAAATGAGAAACATTATTAAAACATTTCAGAAAAGTTTTTAAATTGACAACTTGATAGTTATTATTTTTTGTAATAAGTATATGATTAAAAATAAGAAGAGACTACTTCGCTGACTACATTTTAATACAATAACATAACATTTACAATTACATTTTAATACAATAACTCCGTTTGTCGCTGCCTGTACCTACCCACTAGTTCCAAGTGTTCCAACAAGTGAAGTGTGTCTGTCTAGTTATAAACTAAAATGTGTTTCTTTAATAAGGGTGTTTTATTCAAAATCGACGGTTCTTCAAAAATGGTACAGTCAGCAGCAAAAGTAGATGATGATTGAGTTTATAACTTTTGGAGTCAAAACTGATCACGAATAAGTATATGGCAGCTAGTAGTAAATGTTTGGTATAATTTACAATCACATATTTTTTAATCACTTCGACGCCACACAGTTTGACATGAACTCCGTTCATTCTAGTATTGAATTTCTGATTTTTATCATCTACTTTTGCTGTTGACTGTACCTCATGGTATCATCATTCCCCTGTCCGTAACCCAATTTATTTGTGGTCGACGCAACATGTCTTTTTCTTCCATACTTCTCTATTAGTCGTCATCTCGGTAGTCACCCCCTTTTTAACCATATCATCATTCATAAAGTCCTTCCATCGTGTCTTTGTTTTTTGCCTACTCATATAGCCATCGACATTCATACTTAAAACCTGTACTTATATTCTTTTAAAATGCTGCAAACCACTTGATTTTCTTCCCATGCTTCTTACGCAAACAAATGACAACCTCCGTACCTACAGTCGTATCGTTTATTACCGTTGGATCCCGTTTTTTGATCCCGTTTTTTAGCGTTTATTACCGTTGGATCCCGTTTTTTGATCCCGTTTTTTAGGTATTACCGATGGATCCCGTTTGCTATTTCCGTTGAATCCCATATTATAACAACATGTATACATTTCAGAAGAAAAGTGATTTACCTTTATCAAACACTAAAAAGAGATTATTTTTAGTGGGTTACCCGGAACCGAACTAGTTAGATTAGGTTAATTATTAAAAAAAAAACAATGTTAGGTTAGGTTAAAACTGTGACCCCTACGCACGAGCCGAGCGAGCGAAGCGAGCGGTGCCGTGGCAGCGGCCGGCGAGTGCCAGAAACGACTAGATTATATAGAAAATGATTTGTTTGTGAAATAAATAGTATACGAAACTTTGGTTGTAAACTAAAAATTTGGCAACGGAGTTTTGGTGAAACATTAGTGAACTCCTCATTTTATTATAAACAATTTTGTTGTTGAAAGTACCCGCATTCAGATTTTTTTAAGCATTCGGGATCCAACGGAAATACTTTTCGGGATTCAACGACAATAAAACGTAATTATCTTGCATTTTTTAAATTCGGGATCCAACGGAAATACATAATAATGTTTTGCGGGATCCAACGCCAAAAATATTAAAATGGGATTCAAAAACGGGATCCAACGGTAATAAATCAGTCGTATCTAAACATCTATTGCAGCATACTCTAAAGAGACAACGGTTTAAAGCAGGACGTTTGTGGGCTGTAAATTTTGACTTACAAGATTTTATTAGCCTGCTGGCTGTAATCTGCACTTTGTCGTCAAACCTCGCGCCGGCGCACCGTATAATTTAAGGCACAGCACTCAGCTGACATGTGTTTCCTATCGATAATTTAGTAGGCTGACAATAATAATAAACCACGCTTAATTATCTTACGTGGCCATGTAATAGCAGTGCATTTAAGGGGAATACGGCGAAAAACGGTTTATTTCGTTTCCGCTGTCAAGAACTGTGATCTTGGTATTTATAATGTTCATTTGTTTAGGGCCGGTTGTTTCAGTAATTACGTACGTTAAATAATAACGATTACGTAAAATCGTTATTTTTTTCGGTGTATAATACCTATATTTATTTTAAACTTCGAAATCTCGATGTTTTTTCAAGTTGTAAAATCTGTGCGAAGTAGGGGCGGGTCCCTCGCTAATTCAATTATAAAATGAACTGAGAATTATCGCTTTTTGGACGACAAAATAATCTAATCTTCCCATAATGAGCTTAGCATATTCAGCCCATAATGTTCCCACTTCTGGGACAGGCCTCCTCTCTGTGATAGGAAGTGGGCCGTAATCCACCACGCGGACGCCCAGTGCGGGTTGGTAGATGTCACATGTCTTCAAATGAGCGTATCAAAACTTCAACCAAGACTTCATAACTTTGATAATCAAAACACATACTTAATCAACATTCGGGAAAACTGCAACGCAACTAAAAAAGAAACATGAAAACAAAATGTCGGCCACATATCAAAATGGCTATTACGGAAACAACCGACATGTCATCACGCCATTACATTACGACACGAAATGCTGCCATTAAAAACTAAAGGAAAGTCGGAACAGTGAGTGATCGATGCATGTTACTAATAAATATGATTTATTTGTTGTGCATTGATGCAAATAGAGATAAAAATGAAAGGTGGACTCTTTACATGCATTTTCTGTATTGGGCAGTTTTATTATCCATTTCCTAAGCCTTACTTAAGGGGGAAAAAACAAAAAAGTGTGCAAACAAAGTGAAGCCCTGAGTCCTGCGCTAGGTAACAAGCCCGGACAAAAACGGACAGGAGCCAAAAAAAATAAAATTTTCTTACGTTTTTTGCAATTTGCAGGTCAGTGTCAGGTTGTATGTTGATGAAATTATGACTCTCGACCGTAACAAGAATGTGTTTACAGAATTATAAACATTAAAATCATCAACACAACCCTCTAAGTTCATATAATTCTACTAGCCTCTGCCTGCGATTTCGTCCGCGTGAAATTTCACCCTCCCCCCATTCACCCTCTTAGGGGTGGAATTTCGAAAAACCCTTTCTCAGTGGACACCTACTCTTCACAAAGAACACGCCCTCCAAATTTTATGTCTCTAGAACCAGCGCTTTAGGCTGTGCGTTGATATATCTGTCAGTCAGGACTGAGTCTTATATATTTAGACTGATTGATATTTCATAAAATAGCAACCCACATTCATACTCAAAACTTTCCTCACGACATATTCCAAATTCATCCGCATCATATGCCCATGCCATGACAATCGAATTCCACACAACTTTTGAGTTCCCATTGCCACTTTCAGACTTCCTCTTCCTTTTTCGCGGTGTTCCACCTCTACCTATGGCCGGGAGTGCGGGATTCGCATAAGCATTCAAAAAGTTTTTACTATAATTTGACAAATTCTAAATTTCTTCCACTGGTTTATTGCAAGTTAAACTCATGTCATTTATGCATCCAGGACCAGACCTTTGCGTTACAATATATGTACAAAGTCACAACATAAACTTGGTCCAGAGCCATAAACATCAAATATCTCAATTTAACATCTTGTTGTATCAATATTTACGATAGCAAATAAAAATCACACTTTAAACAGTGTGTCTTGTTGTCTCGTAAAATATTGGCAGGATACATTAAGGATTTTATTACTTGGCCACTAAAAATGTCACCTCGATGTCTTATATGTATTCCTCTATCATCTCCATTCTCTCATTAAGTCGTAAGTTAATAGCTACAAGTGCCTACTCCAGAGGATACTAACCCACGGGGTAATTGAGCGACACACATTCAATTGCAATGTCTATCATTTTGACAGTTTAACAACATTCATTGCGTTATTTACGTTGTTGAGCAGAGGAATTTTTCAAACATATAAAGCAATGGTTTACGAATTTCCTTCAGAATCCTTAAAAAGTGTTTTATGCTATTGGGGTGCCGGTTTTTGTTTTACCGATTCCTTCAATTTAGTCACCGAAATTGAACTTCGCTTGCCACTTTGAAGGAATTATCTTAAGGGAGAAGTGGCAGGGTAGCCCGAAAAATTAAAATTTTCTTACATTTTTTGCAATTTGCAAGTCAGTGACAGGTTGTAAAATAATATTAGAACATGCAAAGAGGAAATACTTTGAGGAAATATCTCTACAACCGCATTGATATTAAGTATAATGTCAACTCAATGGTGTAGATGAGACCATACTGTCAATGCGGTTTCGTTTGCACCATTCTCAATGGTGCAGATGAGACCATACTATCAATGCAGTTTCATTTGCACCATTAATAGTGCAAACAAAACTAATTAGTCTCCTCTGCACCATTGATGGTGCATACGGTACAACGGGGTATATTGAACAAAGTATTATTCGCGAGCGTAAGAAGCGAACCATTGAAGTTCTTTCTTCGCGGGTTTTGGGTAATTTACAGAATTATAATCATTAAAATCTTCAAAACAACCTTCCAAGTCCCTATTGAATGACTATTTCATGAAATATATCAATACATCAAAGGACGGGTCCTCGCCTTAAATCTAGAAACAAAGTAGCAGAAAACTTGAAATTACACTGGTCTAAATACTAATAGTCGTGTTTGGACATAACAAGAATTTATTAGACATTAAGTGTTTACATAAGGACATTTTGTCCAAATTAATGTTTTGAATGAATATTGTAAGTACCAGTAAAATCAATTACATGAAACCCAAGTACGAGTTAAATTCTTTTCGGTATTATTTAACAGATAATAAATTATAACCAAATGATGACGAATATGGTATAAGTAAGTATATAAGGTGTTTCAAAATTAACCCAACAAACTTTAAGAGGTGCTTTAGACCATCGAACTGAACAACTTTCATTATGGGACCAACTCTGAAATCACGAAAAAAAATCAGCTGTTTAATACAAAAGTTCAATACCTACTTGACCAAAATGTATGAAACAGCTGATTTTTTTTCGCACCGCGCTGCTACCTCGGACAACGTCTCAGTTAAGCGGTAGTCAATAGTATCATCACGTTCTGACAAATGTGGTGTGCAAATATTAGGTACATATCATTATTAGGTTATACATTTGTAACCAAATCTGGCAACACCAGCCGACCAGCGTAAAGGCCTAAGGTAGTTAAAGGTACAAAGACAGATTGCTACCACCTTACAGCCTACAGCTCAATACTTGCAGGTGTCGATAACTAGATCAATTATGTTCAAGCCATTAATATAAGTGGTACAAACAGCTGTGCGACGTGCATTGTTAATTTTGCTGTCACTGGTTAAGTCATGTAGGAGCGGCGAGATGAATTTGTCAGCGCTCTTGTGTTATTTGTCGGTATTGGGCCAACTTTGGTGCTGGCCACTCATGTTCCAAGATATTTGTCAATGTTAGGCTAAACCTTGGATCAACAACTGGGGCCATTTTTCAACTTTTTAACCGATTAATCCGACAAATATTTTCGTGTCCATTTTGCCAGGGTCGTATATTTACGACCAAATACCACAGCTCGTTTAATCTGCTTTTTTATTTAATTACGCTGTATTCTATCAGGTATTTATTTTTCTTTCTTTTTTTTTCGAGCGCTGGGGCCACGACAATTGATATGAAGTCGGACGGTTAAAAGGTTAAGGAAGTTATATTCTTCAACTCGTGTATATTTTGTGTTAGTACGTCAAGCATGAATAAGAGCCCAAAATTGGCTTCAGATTTTGATGAAACTGTCCGCTCAGATTTTTGTATATGCTCGCGTTTTGTTTTGGACCTCTATGGACGCGTAATTGGCATCCATTTTAGATGAAAAAGTTATCGGTAGCCGCGGCATATGTGGGGGACTTAGTAGCCAGTGGGTGGGATGCATTGTTTCTGCTTGTAGCTTTAAATGTTGGAGTGGATGATGTAGGTAGATATGACAGTTTGATATTATCTATCAAACTGTTACCGCCAGAAAATATTGACTAAAATATGTTATTAGAATTGAGGACCTTGCGGCAAAAGGGAGGCAGATCCAAATTTTCGTTACTGTTTTTTTCACCTACAATTTCAACAAAAATTAGGACTATCGTTTGATGCATGTACGAGGCACATTTCTTAAACTTGGACTTGCCTCCCTTGGTTCTCAATTGTGCCCTAATCCTGATAGCTTCCCTGCTTACTAAATATCCTAATCTATCCTTTCATTTGGCAAAATAATATGCAGATTTGAGACTATTTTGACTCATCATTGTTCTATTCTACAATCTAAAAATTCTATTCCAAAGAAGTCCAAACTAGTGTACGTTCTGTTCTCGACAGGACAATCGTTACTCATTGAATAGCTATGGTCTCCGTAATTACTGGCAACATTGCAATAAATCACTAATTAGAGGTGATTAGTCGCTTATTTTCTTAATTGCGATCCCATTGATTCATACCGCACTGTTGACCATGCGGATTCTCCTTGGGTTTAACTGTTTTAATTTGTACTATTTAGGTCGGTGTGGCAATGGTTTCTTAGTTATCTGTACTAAAGTTGTCATGAAATTGTTTACTCTGTAAATAGGATGTCGGAATCACTTTTATAGCTGCGTGCTTTTAGAAATAATAATTTGATTTGGATATAAAATATTCATAATCATCATATCATCCATCATCAAGCATTGCATAAACTCAGCCTATCGCAGTCCACTGCTGGACATAGGCCTCTCCCAGACCGCGCCACAGAACCCTGTCGTCCGCCTTCCGCATCCAGTCTACCCCAGCCACCTTCTTTAGGTCGTCCGTCCATTTAGCTGGGGGGCGTCCCACACTACGCTTGCCGGTACGCGGGCTCCACTCCAGGACTCATCTGCTCCACCGGCCATCGGTCCTTCGACAAACATGGCCAGCCTACTGCCACTTCAGTTTGCTTACTCTGCAAGCTATGTCGGTAACTCCGGTACATAGCATAATCAGCCTATAATGTTCCCACTGCTGGGACACAGGCCTCCTCCCGGTGAGAAGGAGTGGGCCGTAAGCTACCACGCGGGCCCAGTGCGGGTTGATAGATGTCACGTCTTAGAATTTTTGGTTCTACGACATGCCGGTTTCCTCACGATGTTTGCCTTCACCGTTTTGAGAGCAGTGATGATGAAATAATTTGCACAAAGTAAAGCACCTGACAAGGTTCGAAACTACGACCTACAATTTTATTCGTAAGTTGAGGTCGTTACCACTGGGCCACCACTGCTCTTAATCATGTCATATTTAATCAAATTAAAATTAGCTTGTTGGCAGTTGCTATCTGGGTTAACAGAGGCTAGATCCCTTAGCGGGATTGTCCGAAAGGGTTACCGCTACCCCGGAACATATAGGGCTAAGGAAGGAACAAGGATGCGTTTTAGTCAGTAAGAGTCTGACACTCCCTTCCGCTCCACCCAGAGCGGGAGGGGTCATTTGATGATTTCCCATCCACCAAAAAAAAAAAAAAGGCTAGATCCCTGTTAACCATCTTCACGAGTAAAGTAGATTGGCTATAATTAATATCAGAAAGTAATCATACAATTTAAATAAAACCACGTACACAACATCAAAGACACCGTATCGCTCATCTGCGCCTACGCACGAAACAAAGGATCTCTTTTTCAACCCAATTAAGTAGTCAATCGACTCATCCGACGGTGGACCGCAAAAGATGAAAGATGCATACAATTTGAGCGGCTACATCTACAACAGACCTAGTTATACTGCTTCAGGTAATTTGCGCCGTGCAGTAGTTCAGTAGACGTGACGACCTCTCAATCAATTGTGGATACAGGCTGTTTTAAATAAAACCTGTTAATGCCCAGGGTTGGGCAAAAAACAGTGATGTGGAGTCGCGGCAGGCTACGAAGGATGGCGGGACGAACTCGATGGATTTTTTCAAAACTGGAAAGAATAAGCGTGACATCGCCAAAAATGGAAGGAGTGGAGGCATTTGCCCCAGGAGTGTGACAAGAATAAACTAACTTAGAAAGCTATTAAAATTTTTCTTCTTTTTTTAACGGATGAAATTTGGTCTACACCAAATTTCATACGTTAAAAAAAGAAGAAAAATTTTGACAAAGAAGAAAAAAGAAGAAGAATTGTGACAAATTGGTGAAACAATGAAAAATTTATAATTTGTGTAGGTAACACTGGATCCCTTTTGTTATTACAGTCGTGGTTAAAAAACTAAAAGTTCGAGTCAAATATTTCAATAAGACCACTCACAAGCACCTTTGAAACTCAAGTATTAAAAACCAATTCCACCATAAGATAAAGTTGATGATTTACGCGATATAAATTATGCGTAACATACATTTGCCCGATGTTTACGCAAAAATAATAATAGCAACATGCTGTAGACATCCCAGAGTGCTGCCCGACAATCTTGTCGTTGAAATAGTTATCGATATTTTTCATTCGATATATCGATATTTTTTGGTGATATTTTATATTTCGATGTAGGTTTCGATGCAACGATATTAAATACACTCTGTATTTATACGATATCTAAACTATATACGATACCTAAACTGTAAACGTATTTAAAAAACGCCCTAGCTCGAAAGGCTGGGAGTTCAGATCCGTAAAAAATACAACACCCACACAGCACGCGTCGCACAAACACACTTGTGTTTCATAATTGAGTCGACTTTGTATAAGTCGGTAAAAACACCAATAATAGCACAAAATGTTGCCGTATTATCGATATTTTTTGGAATGTACCGAAAGCGATATCGATTTCGTGAGGAAAGTTTTGGATGACTATTAAGAGTAGGGGAGTACCAAAGAAAGATGGATATGGACTATGTGAGAGATGATAGGTATGGGTAGAAAAGGGGTGACTAGGTACCGACATGACGACTAATAGAGAAATATAGAAGCAAAAGACATGTTGCGCCGACCCCAAATAAATTGGAATTTAAGGGCAAGAGAATGATGATCGAAAGCGATATCGACACCTTTTAAAAAGATCGACACTTTTTTACACAAGTTCCGACGTCCCTACTGCCCGGCAAGTTTTTGTGTGCACAGTGCTGCCCTGCCCTAACTTGAAGCACGTTGACGTTGCTCCGTACTTGACCGGTGTTTATATAAATAAACATTTTTTTGTCCACGCCACGCCGGTTTAACACTGTGCGACTTGATCTAGATACGTAACCCTTTGTTTGTTCTGTTTTTATTTTGTAGTGGTTATTGGTAACGGGATTTGTACTGTTGTAGGTTTATTTTTTAATAGTATAGCAAGGTAAGTAAAATAAGGTTGATATTTAAAAAATATTTAGCCGACATTGTCACACTGTCTGACGTTATTTTTATTTGTTATTTTTTCTCTACAAGGCAGTTGTAAGTAACAGAGCAAATAACCTCTTTTCAAACAGAAATGACGTACTTTTAGATGCGCGATTCCAGAGCATTCAAACTTCAGGTTTCATCACGATACCTTCGTAATATTTATGTTGACTTATTGTTCGAGAAAAAAATAAAAGGACAGATACTGTGGCGGCTGCGGCTTTGCCCACGTGTAGACAAAGCAGACTTTCTCGTACAAAATCTAATAGACTATTTTTGTTACATAACTTTAAGGTAGTATTTTTAAAATGTATTACACTAAGGGATAATGTAGTTCAGTGGCGTGCATTGGTTTTCAGAATAGGTAGGCACTAGGCCGGGTCTAGTCTAGGCAGACGCGGTCACTAATTAGAAAAATAAACGTGTGGTCGGGGGACCCCCGGCAGGAACTAAGTTCAAAATGAAAATAATTTAGTGAGTTTCTTAATTGTGGGGCACACACACTAAAATGTAATTGACAGGCTTATGTTGATATATCGAGGTAGGCACTGCTTATATGCCTATATGCAATGCACGCCACTGATGTAGTTTCATATTTTTGAAAGAGTTTTCGGGATCGGATCAGTATAGTTTCGATGATTACCCCTGGGCACAAAGAGGTTTATTGATAAACGTTGCTTAAATTAAATAATGATTAGTGACTATTTAATCAAACGTTTTTGACGTTTAAACGAAAATAAACCCCTATTTTATAAATTTTACCTCTTTATAATATTAGTAGGTATGTAGGTAGATGTTGTTTAAAATTATTAAAATTTAATAACTTTAAATACCCAACCCGACCCTTTCATAATGAGGTAAAACATCGATTTTTGGCATCGCAGACAGAAAATAATAAAAAAAAAACTTAGTTGTGGTACTAAATCTGTATCGGTCGTTGTCAATAAATGTGATATTTTGGGTCCTTGTTTACCTGAATCAAGGTTTTACGAAAACATAACAAGAAGAACGTGTTATTAAAAAAAAAAAAATCTTTCTGGTCAACCTGTGCCTGGTTATCATAAGGTTTTATTCAAGTTTTGAGAACAATTCACTTGCGATATTTAAGCAGTCCTAAATTTAATTTTAATGAAGTCAGTTTACTAATAACTTAGTAGGTTCCTGTTGCAAATAATCGACCAAGAGTCCAAAGGTCACGCATACAACATCCCTAATTCTACAAGATGGAGACGACAAATACGGCTTTAAATTAAACTACGCATATCTAATGACGTTCCAAGTCTGCATACAAAAATTCAATCAAATATATCCAATAGTTTAGTCGCTATAGTTAGATAAAGATTGGCAAAACAAATAGTCCATCACTACTATTTAGTTTGTTAAAAAAAAACAGTTTTTTAATTTCGTTACTAGGATTTATTTGGTAGTTCCAAAATACTCTTTTGCATTAGTGTTCCCAGTGTTTTCATTTATTGTTGTATTTTTGTCTCCACTTTGTTTACTTATGTTTCAATCGCGGATATATACGACGAAACGGATTTCAATAATAAATATCCGATTTCAATGCAACAAAAAATCGATATGTACAGAAAATCATCGAGCAAAGCTCCATAATCTAGAGCTAGCCCTTTGAAGACTGTTTTTGTGTTTTAATTATCTTTCTCTATACTTTTATTTCCGCAATACTTCAACACACATACCTAGGTGTTTTAATTAATAAAAATGACCTAATGTTCAATATTGCGTAGAAGCGACTACCTACATAGTAATTATTATCAACGTGTCTATCTTTATATGTTAAAAATAAACTCGCAGACATTATCTGTGGCCCAAATCAGCTGTTATTCAAGGCCCAACTCTTTATGCAAAGTTAATTGCAATACTCTAATACTTTATAATTAAGTATACATAACAGATATAATTTTTAATTACACATACATGAGTTGCCTCAGGTCAATAATTACAGTATAAAAAAGCAAGATTACTAAACAGTTTCTAGAAAATAATTCATAAGTTCAAAGGAATCCAAATCTGCAGACAAGATTTTTAAAAAGATAATTTTTTTTTTTTTCTGAATACATTCACAGGAGCGTATGAAAACGAGTAAAAAAACTATCATACTCTTATACAATGGTTCTTGTAGTAACGAAACGGCCAAGCCATATATTTTGACTAAGGTCTAGAGTTTGCGAAGTTAGGCCTTGTAGAGTTAGGGCGTGTAGAGTTAGAAGCTTGGCTCTACATGAGATCTGATTACTTTTTGATAGTGCGAGCTACATGGTCTCATCTTAGCAACATTTAACATGAAATATTTTTGTGGGATGATTACTTACCTCGACACACTGGATTCAGTCACGGGGACATTTTCGATAGCTCTGTCAAGAGTAATCTGTGGACAAGAGAAGAATTATATTAATGATATGCTTATGTAACTATTTGTGACCTGTACCTACCTACATTTACTATTACCGACCAAAAGTGAATGAAGGATTTAAATTTTTCGAGAATATATACTTCTAGTTCCAAATAAGGTAGAAAGGGGATAGTGGCTAAACAGTACCTTAATTGCGTAACACACTATCAATCTAAATCTGAATAATTTTGAAGGATATTGCTAATCCATTGCTTCATATGTTCGAAAAATTGTTCTGCTCATCAATGTAAATAACGCAATGAATGTTGTTGAACTGTCAAAATGAAAGCCATTGCTACTGTTAGTGTGTTACGCAATTATCCAGCGAATTAGACTCAATCAATCTGCCTAGCCTTTTCCCAACAATTTGTCATTTCACTTCATTTGGGGTTTCAGTTCGAGTCTAACCTGATGCAGCTGAATAAACAGATAAAAATATTAAGTACCTACCTAATAACTATGTTTGGCTTTGTACAGACGCCAGCACATCAACCTACTGCAATCTGTCAAATTTCTTTAATAGATTTTCAACCTTATAACTAAAGCATAAGGTTCAAAGTTGATTGGGAAAATTTGACAGTTTCGGGTAGTTTGATGTGCTGGCGTCTGTACATTTGTGAAGAGAAAATATCATTTGATTGATAATTGATATACGGAGGGGCTGGGGATAAATAATAACAGCCACACAGGTCGATTTATCAGGTTAAGATACGCTTGCCGCGGTTGGTATATAGATGGGTGACCATCTTTACTTACCATGACCCCTCCGTGCCTCGCAAAGTACGTTAAGCCGTTGGTCCCGGCTGTCATTCGTGGATCTTAGACGGTTGTTACGGGGCGTCAGATGCCCGAAAGTCTGACAACCACTCTTACCAAGGGGTTTCGTATTACCCAGTAACTGGGTTGTGGAGGTCAGATAGGCAGCCGCTCCATGGAAAATACTGGTACTCAGCTACATCTGGTTTGACTGGAAGCCGACCCCAACATCGTTGGGAAAAGGCTAGGCAGATAAGGCAGATGATGATGATAATTGATATACCTACGGGCGGTACAAAATGCAGCAATCATCGGCATAATATGACAACTTCTAATCAATGACAAATCACCAGCAATCACCAGCAACTGCTATAATCACCATAAATCTCAAAAACTAATAAACGAAATATAGATATTAAGCGCTAAGTGATATTTTATCGATGTCTGTCATGTCGCGACCTCCATTTGCAAAGTAAATAATCAATTTTTCCGTTCACCTGCCAACACCAACGGAAATGGTGATAAATAAAAGATTTTCTAATTAAATTGATAAAATCAAGGAGTTTAATTGAATTGAATGATTTATTGGATTAATGTTTTAATGATTACTAGTTATCTATAAAGCGCGGTTATAAATAAAATAGGCGCCAGGCGAAGTATACACAGACATAACATACATAATCAGCCTATAATGTTCCCACTGCTGGGACACAGGCCTCCTCTCAGTGAGAGGGAATGGGCCGTAATCCACCACGCGGGTCCAGTGCGGGTTGGTAGATGTCACACATGTCTTCGAATTTTTGGTTCTCGGACATGCCGGTTTCCTCACGATATTTTCCTTCACCGTTTTGAAATAATTTAGGTAGGTATACAAAGTAACCTCCTGTCAGGGCTCAAACCTGCGACCTACAACTCCTAAGTCGCAGCGCTACCACTGGACCACCACTGCTTTCTGAGTATAATGTCAAGATTATATAATACTCGAAAAAATTCCCGAAACGACAGATAAGTGGTAAGTATCATGTTTCTATTTTTTTATTGTTGAATGGGCCCGCTCTTGACATCGGTCACGCCTGATGGAAAGCGATGAATGAGGTCTATGATGGAACGAGCGTGCCCAGAAGATGCCTAAGGCACTGGAACTTCCACGCATCGACGAAACGCAGCAGGCTGCTTGACGCCGGATTCCGGTGGGAGGGTGGTCGCAAACCAGGCGGGCGTTAGCCCTACCACCGCAAGGGAAGAATTGGCCAGTCAAATAAGATGTTGGGTTTGTCTGTCCAGGATGCGCCGTGCGCTCGGTTCAGTTGAGTAACTGGAGGAACAAACTGCGCTACACGAGGAGGCTTCTTCATGCATCCTCAATCATCATCATGTCAGCCAAGAGACGGTCACTGCTGGACATGGGCTTCCCTCAAGCGTCCCGACATCGACCGGCTCTGTGCTTCTCGTATACGTATTAACACTTAGCCACAAAATGAGCAACGTAGCCCTATTTTCAAAGGATTTTCTTCTAAAATATACGTAGTAGGTAACATGCTACTAAAGTGGTATAATCTTAAACTGTCATACAAGAACGACATGCGACATCTAATTTGAATCCTTTGGCAATATCCGCCAGCCTCCTCCAGCGATGTAAGGGCATAGCCTACATACTACAGATCTAATCGTGGAGGTACAGATGCCAAAACAACTGTACGATACATAGAAGTCTAAAGTTCAGTATCCAATCAATGAGTAAGAAAAGCTCAGGCATAATCAGCCTTAAATGTTCCCACTGCTCTGGGACACAGGCCTCCTCTCTTCGAGATGGAGTGGGCTGTAATCTACCACGCGGGACCAGTGCGGGTTGCTGGATGTCACTTGTCTTCGAATTTTTGGTTGTAGGACATGCCGGTTTCCTGACGAAGTTTTCGAAAGCAGTGGTGATGAAATGTTTTACACAAAGTAAAGTGCCTGGCTGGGTTCGAGCCCACGACCTACATCTCGGAAGTCGGGGTCGTTACCACTAAGCCACTACTGCAGTTCTCATGAATGTAGGAAAATAATTATAAAAGAGTTAAAATAAGAGATATCATCAATTCCCTGAAGGTGAAAAACTTCTTGTAGTATGCCATGTGATTACGTCAAAAGCCTGCGCAGCAACGTCTCTCTTTCTGTTAATAACGACTGCGCAAAAACCCGTCAGCCATTGTGATCGGTGCCAACTTATTGCCATTTTCCATTTTAAAGTTCATTGAAGTCGGCATATCAAAGTTTAATCCTAATCCTAACTAATCCATACTATACTAATATTATAAATTCGAAAGTAACTCTGTCTGTCTGTCAGTCAGTCTGTCTGTCTGTCAGTCTGTCTGTCTGTATGTTACCTTTTCGCGCCTAAACCACTGAACGGATTTCGATAAAATTTGGCAGAGATAGATTGCATCCCGAGGAAGGACATAGGATGGTTTTTATCCCGATATTCCTACAGGATCGACACTTCTGCGGGTGAAACCGCGGGGCGCAGCATATTATAAACGCGAAAGTAAGTTTGTTTGTTACCTTTTCACGCCTAAACCACTGAACCGATCAACCTGAAAGCAAAATATACGTTGTCAGGTGTACAGAAACTAACATAGGGTACCTTTCATCCCGAAAAAAAATGCTGTTCCCGAGGAAAATAACAATAACCATAAAACAATAACAATAAAATAATATGATAAATAGATGGCGCCACTTGTCTATTAAACTTTGTCACATTATTTAATTCTGAGGCGGTACGAAGTTCGCCGGGTCAGCTAGTACAGCTATAAAAGTCATAATATCCAAGTATTATATGGTAATTATTTTTTAATATCATTATTAATTTGTTTTGTATTTCATGTGTCCTTTCTATGATTTTCGTGTGGTGTTTAGATTTATTTTATTACTAGCTGCGCCCCGCGGTTTCACCCGCGTAAATGTCGATCCCGTGGGAATATCAGCAGCCTAATTGCGGAACGCCAAATCGTCAAATGATTCTGATCAGTTGGCTTCATTTCTATTACAATTGGCTTCATTTTACGATTTTCGAATTGCGAAACTCTAGTTTATTATGAAACCAATTATGAACGTTAAGGCCCTGCGCAGAAACTAGAGTTTCGCAATTCGAAAATCGTAAAATGAAGCCAATTGTGATAGAAATGAAGCCAACTGATCAGAATCATTTGACGATTTGGCGTTCCGCAATTAGGCTGCGGGATAAAAACTATCCTATGTCCTTTCCCGGGACTCAAACTATCTCTATACCAAATTTCATCGAAATCGGTCCAGCCGTTTTCATGTTATGTCGTGACAACGGAAAACGGGTTTCATTTTTATATATATAGATTTTTCCTTTGTCAAACTTACTGTATCTACCTATCTATCTCTAGTTTGTGAGGATGGATGGATGGATGTTTGTTACTCTTTCAGCAAAAACTACTAAATGAATTTTGATGAAACTTTACAGTAATATATCTTACTAGCTGCGCCCCGCGGTTTTACCCGCATAAGTCTCGATCCCGTGGGAATATCGGGATAAAAAGTACCCTATGTCCTTTTCCGGGACTCAAGCTATCTCTATACCAAATTTCATCAAAATTGGTCCAGCCGTTTGAGCGTGAAGAAGTAACAAACATATAAACACACACACACTCACAAACTTTCGCCTTTATAATATTAGTGTGATACATCAGAATAATAGATAGGATACTTTTTATTCCGATATTCTCACGGGATCGATACTTATGCGGGTGAAACCACGGGTTGCTGCTAGTAAATAAATAAATAAGTTCATGTCCATCAAAGGATGTATACGACATCAAATGATAAAATTAATGACACAATTAACGAACACAACAAGCAACGTCGTCTATAAATAAAAAGCTTATACTACAATTTGTTTGCTACCACTACACCGACGCCAAAGTCCCGTGCAATGTAGAAATACCGCGCTTTTTTCCGACAGAATTAAACGAATTAATAAAGATTACGACAGCTTACCGGTAAATAGGTCTCGGAGTCGTCGACGACACGCTCATTACTCGATTCTACTCGAATTTATATCAATTAAGGGTTTGGACACACCGGCCGACAGTTTGGTCAATAGTATTTAGTAAGTAGAACAGTGGTCTTAGTCGTAGTCTTAGACGTCCACTTACGTCAATTAGTCTATAATACTAATCTATAATATAGGTTTGTGCGTTTGTCCGTAGGTGGTAATCTTCGGAACTTCTTTTCCGATTAAAAAATATATTTCAAATACGAAATCTACGCTAATTCCGAGTGTCATAGGATATGTTTTATGTTGAAACATGCAGAAGTCGCGGGCAGTTATATGGAATAATTGTGTTTTGCATCATAGTCACCAGACGGCGCTTATTCAGTTTCAGAACAAATTGATGTTTACGTTAACATGATCGTCAAATCAAACGTATAAAGCTCGCACTAGGCCCTCAGAATCAATGTCTTGCAGAATTTTAATTTGTTAAAATTAAGTTACACTAAGAGATGGCGAGATGACTTGGACGCGTACCACGAGGGCTGGTTCGAGGTGACGCGGGAAAAGAGTTCCTGGAAGGATTTGGGGCAGGCCTTTGCCCAGCAGTGGGAAAGTATAGGAACAAAAAAAAAGTTACATTGGCAAGAGTTGGGACAGCTTCAAATTTGCCTATCTAGTCATTTTTTTCCGTTTTTATTCTTTTTTTATTTAATTTCACAAAGAATAATTAATGTCAAAATGTTAATAAACAACAAGATTTTTAGGCCTCATAAATTATTTACAAAGTTGGCAAAACGCTGTGGGATTTTCGATTAAACTGGGGATGTCGCATTTTGTGACGGTTTACGCGAATGCTTGTTTAGTCGATAAGCTTCATCGATATTTCGCTACGCAAACTACTTGCTAAGGGTGGAGATATTGGACATTGCAGGTTAATTATTCAACTTCCCCATAGGTCATTAGCACACATTTCAATTCGCAAAGAGATCGTCACCGTATCGCCTTTAGCCTCGCCGTCAAACAGACGTCAACCTAACGTAAGCAAGTAACCAAAGCGGATCAGCAGCTCCGATACGCCGACTCGGCTGAGAGGGGAAAGGGTGGACGAAGAGACGTAAGCTCGGGTACGGAGAGACGTAAGCGCGGGAACTGCAAGTTGCCCACGCACCGCACCGCAGTTCGTGAACTTGTCCCGAGGCGAGGCGATTACGTTACGATTCCGATTAGTGTGCGTTGCAGTAGGGAGTTTCATACAAAGAATACTGAATGGCTCGAGTTAATACGATCCCTTTCCGAGTTGATATGTGTGCTATGACCTTTAGTCCACACAAAACGAGCTGCGGCCATTGCGACTGCGTCCCCGATTGTTTACCATCTACTCGTGTGAATTAAAGGAGTGTGCCCAAGCCCTTACAATCGGTATCGAGTTTCATTCGATTGCGTAACTATGGTGGCGAGATCTCGATTATAATCGGACCGTGTAAACGGTTTATGTTAGTATTATATTACCCGGGATTTGAAATTAATATTGTATTTTATTTGAATTAGATTTATGCATGATGCGAGCTTTGCTTGCATAAGACTGGTGGTAATTGAGGACCTTGCAGCAAAAAGGAGGCAAGTCCAAGTTTCAGAAATGTGCCTCCTACATGCATCAAACGATAGTCCTAATTTTTGTTGAAATTGTCGGTGAAAAAAAAAAGTAACGGCAAAAATTTGGATCTGCCTCCCTTTTGCTGCAAGGTCCTCAATTGTGATTGGGACGAAAACTAGCATTAGCATTCGGCTATGTCTTTTTTTATTAATTAGTTGTGAAGTCTATTTGTTTGAAATATCTTATTAAATATTATGGACTGAAAACTCGGCTTATGTAATGTAATTTTGCTTTTTTTTTTTCTTCGCACGGGTGCGTTACATGTTAAGACATCAAGATTTCTGTGTATATTAGATAAATATGAATGCATGTATTATATAAAGTATATTTAACATCACGCTAGAACCCTTAGAAGCCGAGTAAAAAGGAAAAGAGTCAGAAAGAACGCTAACAAAAAAACGAAGGTATAGCGCGCAGGCGGTGCACAGACTATACTTAAGGTGAATGCGCAGTTGTAGCCCGCGAAATTCAATTTTTCTTACGTTTTTTGCAATTTTCAGGTCAGTGTCAGGTTGTATCTTGATCAAAATATGATTCGCGACTATAACAGGTACGTATTTACAGAATTATAATAATTAGAACCATTAATACATCTTTCTAAGTTAGATTGCGACTAGAATCAATAGCGACTAGAATCAATTCTATTTTAAGATAATTTTTGACGTTCAAAAGTGCCTTTTATGTGCCTATTTGAAATAAATGCTTTGACTTTGACTTTGACTTTGATTTCTACCGTTAAGAACAAATCTCGTATGGAAAAGTGTTTATGGTAGAAATCTAACTTAAAGAGATATATTAATGATTCTAATGACTATAATTCTGTAAATACATGTCTATTATAGTCGCAAATCATATTTTGATCAAGATACAACCTGACACTGACCTACAAATTGCAAAAAACGTAAGAAAATTTAAATTTCGCGGTCTACCACTGCGCATTCACCTTAATTGTTGGTAAAATATTATTTTCAATTTTTTATTATGTTAAGTATTTGTATTTTGTGTTTCACGAACTGTGTCTAAATAATCGTTATTCTTTCTTTCTTTCTTTCAGGTGATGCGACGTGACGGGTTGGGTAGGCGAACAAGATTTCACGCGGACGAAGTCACGGGCAGAAGCTAGTGTATGATACACATTACTCTTCTGAAAGAAATGGTCTAATGATGGTGAAAACTTCATGAAAATCTATTTATAGATAGTCATTTTAAGTCTTTTTATTGAAGGCGTCCAAAGAAAATTTCTACGGTATCTAGATTATAGGGCTCAGCAATACTCAGTTGACTACGAGCACCGCTGCAAACGGTACCATTTCCTTCCTCTGGAGATGAGACGTTATATTGGAGACGTGAGTTTACTGTTGGGTATCGCAAATGGCCACATTGACTGTCCGGAACTCGTTGCTAATCTGTCATTACGCACGAATCTGATGGGATTACGTCAGCGGCCGATAGTGAATGTACCTTTTGCAATGACTAATTACAGGCAGAATGTGTTCTCAATAAGAAGTGCACTTAGTTTCAATAGGCTTCCTAGGGACCTTAATGTCGATTTGTTCTGCACCAGTGTGGCGACGTTAAGACGGCTTTTGGCACAGTCATTTTTCAAGGATATTTAATATTTATATATATATATATATATTTTTTTTGTTTGTTTTTGTTTCTACTATTCTCCAACTAATTATATTAATCGTGTATGTACTTTCTTTTTGTCGACTATTTCTTTAGCTATATGTGGAGGCTTGTTATTAGCAATTTTTTTTTTATATTACATTCTTTAGTCATTGTTTTGTTAGTCTGTAAGCCTTCTTTAAAATAAATAAATAAATAAATAATTTTGACGGAGTAGGTACTTCGCAATCTACGACTTTACAGGGTGAAATTGAATTCATGGGCATCCTTTTAAGGGGTCACTGTACTCATCATTATGAACAACTTTTATTATGGGACCAAACCTGAAGTCGCGAAAAAAAAACAGCTCTTTCCTACATTTTGACGAGTTATGTGAACATAAATGCAAGGAACAGCTGATTTTTTTTCGCGATTTTAGGTTTAGGCCCATAATAAAAGTTGTTAATAATGATGAGTACAATGACCCCTTAAAAGGATGCCCATGAATTTAGTTTCACCCTGTATAGTTGTATAAATACGAGAACCTACATACGTCCGATCATTTTGTGCGCCCGAAAAACCCAACTCAAAAAAAATAACAATCCATCCATTCCATTTCTATTAATTCCATCTCATTTGTATCCTACCAGCCTAGTTTTGAAATCAAATTCTAAGCCATAACTTACGACACTCAAATATTATTTTATTATTTAAAATATAAAATCTTACATTGTTGAACCAAGTTATTATGATATAAAAATCCTATAATCCAACCTCGAATAGAAATAGCAAGCACTTTAAAAGGCAAGTAATTTAATAAAATTGTTTAGTAAGCTATAAAATTCCGTATTTAGAAACTATAATAGAAATCAAATAGCTTAGGTGTCGTTACGTGATTTTACGACAGTAATAAATCATATTCCACCAATTTTGTCACTTAATAGTCCGCTCTCCAATCTTTTAATCTTTGTCCTACAACTGTCAAACATATGTCAAAATTACCCACTATAATTTGACACTAGAAAAAATGTTGCACACCTCTGTACAGAGGTCACAAAACATTGGTTATTTTTTCCTATAATGATTATGATATGACATGTACAGTCAACAAAAGAGATAAGTATGCAGAATCGTCGGATATATTTGAAGTTTAGTAAGAAACCGATGGATGTTGTCGTCTGAAATTGAATTTGATAAATGAGCTGTTTCTTTTCTATTAATAAAATTAAATTTTATTCGAGAACGTCCATCGGTTTCTTACTGTACACATAACATACATAATCAGTGACACAGGCCTCCTCTCGGTGAGAGGGAGTGGGCCGTAATCCACCACGCGGGCCCAGTGCGGGTTGGCAGATGTCACATGTCTTCGAATTTTTTGGTTCTAGAACATGCCGGTTTCCTCACGATGTTTTCCTTCACCGTTTTGAGAGCGATGGTGATGAAATAATCTACACAAAGTAAAGCGCCTGTCTGGGTTCGAACCTACGACCTACACCTCGTAAGTCGCGGCCGTTACTACTTGGCCACCACTGCTCTGCTCTGTTTGTACTTCAACTATATCCGACGATCCTGCATACTTATCTCTTTTGTTGACTGTACCTACTGGCTACTGGAAGTGTTAATAATTACTCGCTAAAAGGCACAGAGATTGCGTGAGATAGGATTATAAATTATGGACGTATTCTAGACCACCCTTGACATAGATTAGCGGGTGTCGTATCTAGTGGAGTTGTTTATTATTATATCTTTGTCGTTTATTGTTTCTCACGGTACGGTTTGTAATCTATGACAGGTGACTGTTTGGTTTTAATGAGAGTCCGGTTTTGAAGCCTGGTGGTCAGTTGGTGAGGTTTGAATTGTTTAATATTAATATTTGTAGCGGCTATTAACAGTTTCGCTAAAAGGTAAGCTGCAGACAGTTATTAGATGAAGTACACCATCTTTGTGTAGACTTGTGTTGACTAGAATAGTCATAATTAAATCAGAGGGGAAGTTCTTTTAATTTTAAGAACGTTCACAGTTTCATCTCAGTCTCAATCTGGAAAAAATACCTATAGTTCGTTTTTTAATCCCAGACACTAATCTGACATTTAGGTCTTTTGTGTTTGCGTTTTTTTAGTACAGAAGTTTGACATTACACCTGTCAGATTAGTCTCTGGTGTTAAAAAACGAACTATATCTAAAATACCTTCATTTTTAACAAGTTTTTGACATTGATTGTTCGCTGAGATGAAGATAAGATTGCGACTAGATTTTGAACGTTTTTAATTACGGGAATTGGTCTTAAGAACTTATTATAATTATTTTAGTAGTAGCACAACTTGATGCGTCTTCCTCAAAAGTTAGAGATTTCCATTAAAATTATTTCTATTAAGTAGCTTCTTACAATGAGGGTCAACATATTAGCCGCCATTACGTAAAAATAAAAACAATAACGTAACCGAGAAAGCAAAAGAAAAAAAAAACGTAAGATGAAATCACCAATTATCGTCCGCCTAATTAATAGGTATATTTGGCAAAGGTTAAATCGCGCCATTCTATTCGACCCGTGGCACACTACACGAAATCTCATTGTGACGTAAATCAAAAGAACCATAAAATACAGCACGTGTGCCACGCGCCGCCCACCCATAATATAAATTAGCTATGTTGAATTGTTAATACCTACATAATTTTTCTACAGGTTTCACGTCGCTTTGTTCGTGAGCCATAAAAACCGTTGAAGTTTTATAATACACTCGAGAGCAATGAATTAGGGTCACATAAAGATACCTGAAAGTCTCGGAAACTAAGAATGCTAGCATAGTGAAGTAAATTGTGTTTAATAGACAATAAAATGTTCCTTAAATGAAAATAATAAAATTTATGTGTCAAAATATAAAAATATTTCTTGAGTTTTAGTACATTGTATTATCCCCACGTGCTGTCATCACTGTGGTTATGCGGTTTGGCATGCTATACAGCAAGTTTCTTATACGATGATGGGGAATATTCTCCCATTCCTCTACAAGTGCAACTTTGAGCTCTTGAAGCGTGATCGGGGAAAAGTTTCAGTGTCTCACACATCTTCCAAGCTCATCCCTAGTATGCTCGATTGGGTTGAGGTCTGGGCTGCGTGCTGGCTACTCCTCACCGTACAGTTAATGGTAATCATTCACAATTTCACCAGTATGAGGCCGAGCATTGTCATGCATAAAGATAGCATCCTCTCCCAAATTGACCATAAGTGGACCAACGTATTCGATTAGGATTTTTTCCTCGTATTTTTCGCTAGTTATAGTGCCCTTTTTTATAACCACCAGCTCTGTTCGACTCTGCAGAAATTCCGGCCCATACAAGTACGGATCCACCGCCATAGGCCACTTTTTCTTCGATGTATGCTTTCTTGAATCGCTCCCTTGGTCTTCTATATACTCTTGTTCTTCTGTCGTTCTTATAGCATACATCTTGATTCATCTGAGAACATAACTCTTAATCAATCTTCAATACTCCAATTTAAGTGGTTCTGGGCTACTGTTAATCCACGCTCTAATTTACGACCGTTTGCAGATCTTAATGGTTTAAAACCATTTGCTTCAGCAAGTCGTCGTCTTACAGTCCATGCACTTGAGTTACTTCCTCCGAGGCATCGGAACTGATATGTAAGTGTAGTTCCTGTGAGAAAGGGGTTTCGAAACATTGTGTTGACCACGTATCGATCTTCTCGTGCTGTGGTACACCTGGCCCTGCCTGTTCCTGGTCTGCGTAGGTTAGAGCCGGTTTCCTCGTAACATCGGAGCAGCTCGTGACAGCGACACACCAGCTGTCCTTGCTGTATCGCGCTGACTTCGGCCGATTTCCAGCATTGTGCGAATACTGGTGCATTCTTCAGGTGTAAGCGACATTATAACAGCTTCAACAATGTATATTGAACATCAGAAACGCTGTTCAAGTACTTACCTTTTTATGACAGAATAGAAACAAAAGCAAAAACAGATGCAGAAAATTCGTAGTTCCTTTTACAAAAGTCCCATTTTTTTTATTTTTGATAGCATAACTTTATAGTAAGTAAGAAGATTTATTACTTTCATTTAAGGAACGTTTAATTGTCTATTATTTCATTAAACTAGCATGCTTAGTTTTCGAGCCTTCCAAGTATCTTTATGTGACCCAAATGCATTGCTCTCGAGTGTAATTAATTGAATATTTTAGAAACAGATGACTAAATTCTGTTTACGTTTTTTTAATGTAGGTATTAACTTTTGCCCGCGACTTCTTCCGCGTGAAATTTCTTCTTTTAACATAAAATACATCCTATGATACTTTGCAATACTGTAGCTAACCATAAATAATTTTCGAAATCAGATCAGTACTTCCGAAGATACATAACACAATCAGCCTTTAATGTTCCCACTGCTGGGACACAGGCCTCCTCTCTTCGAGAGGGAGTGGGCTGTAAACTACCACGCGGGACTAGTGCGGGTTGGTAGATGTCACATGTCTTCGATTTTTGTTTCTAGGACATGCCGGTTTCCTCACAATATTTTCCTTCAATGTTTTGAGAGTCGTGGTGATGAAATTATTTACACAGCACCTGGCAGGGTACGAACCCACGACCTACAACTCGTAAATCGGGGCCAACTAAGTCAGTTTTATAACACCAAAAATAACATCACGCGTGTAATCCACGAAGGGTTACACAGAGGTGCATGTACCTATAGTACACACCTATATTAAAACCCGTAATTTAATCTAATTGTGGAAGAAATTACAAAAAAAATACAAAAGTATTAAGTATCTAAGTATTGGCAAAAATATAAAGTGACAAGCTGCGCCCCGCGGTTTCACCCGCGTAACTTTCGATCCCGTGGGAATATCGGGATAAAAACTATCCTATGTCCTTTCCCGGGACTCAAACTATCTCTATACCAAATTTCATCGAAATCGGTTCAGTAGTTTAGGGGTGAAGAAAAGACAGACAGACAGACAGAGTTACTTTCGCATTTATAATATTATATAGTTTGGATGATGACAGACAGTAACTTTAGATAAACACCGATTAAGTTTGTACAGACGCGAGCACATCAACCTAACCGAAACTGTCAAATTTTCCCAATCAACTTTGAACCTTATGCTTTAGTAATAAAGTTGAAAATCTATTAAAGAAATTTGACAGATTGTAGTAGGTTGATGTGCTGGCGTCTGTACATCACAATTTTTGGTTTTACCGTTGACCCCCTAAACTAAGCAGGGCTTGTATCTTGGGGGAAAATAAATAAAATATATTGTAAATTGCCACTGATCAAGACTGGTAAAAGAAAAAACTAAAGCGTTGTGACTTGTCTTGGCGTTATCAGAAATCCTTCAGTTGTTTGACATTATCTTCAAGCGGCGCGGTTCGCCGATCGGCGACGAAACAATAGAAAATCAATTGTCTCATTAGCGGAGCTTGACAGATTAATGACTTCATTTTTATTGGGTAAACGCTTTATTGAATTGCTGAGTAAATTTGTAGACATAAAAGTTGAAAGCGAAGCGTGCGCGGTGAATTACGTAAATAAACCAATATTTGAAAAACGTCGATGTAGTATTTAGCTTCATTATTGACTTACTAACATGAGAAATCAAACATATTTTGTAAAACACAGAGCCGTAATCTTTAACTTTCGTCATTTTTATAATAATGCACAAAGCTCGTAAAAAAACACAAAAAAATTGTCATTAGGTACTGAACTATAATCTATATTAATATTTTTACTATACTCTTGCATATTATAATATCTATTATTAATTTAAATGTTAGCTTATATTAAGTACTTAGATGAAATCATGTAAACAGGATTATGAATGTCTGATGAAGTTTGGAAAATATAAAAGTATATAAAAAGAGGTAAAATTTGTTTGTTTGTAAGTTTGTATGGAGGGGGTAATCTCTGGAACTACCAGTCGGATTAAAAAAAAAAATTGCATTTGATAGCCCAATAATCGAGGAAGACGATATTATGCTGTTTAAAATCACGCTATGACACTTAGGAGCCGAGCAAAAAGAAGAATGCTAGGCGAACACGAAGTGCGCACGGGCAGGTGATGTGATGCGGTCGGGGGAAAAAGAAATTTCACGCGGACGAATCTAGTAAGTAAATAATATTGCGCAAAACAGCTAAGTCCAGAAATAATTTTGCTTCTTACTTACATGTGAATATTTCCAAACTAAAGCTTGATTTTGATCGTAAACAACTTAATTGATTCGGGTACTAAAACTCTGCTCCAGTTAAGTTTACTTTAAACATATTACTTACTAGCTGCGTCCCGCGGTTTCACCCGCATAAGTTTCGACCCCGTGGGAATATCGGGATAAAAACTATCCTATGTCCTTTCCCGGGACTCAAACTATGCTATACCAAATTTCATCTAAATCGGTTCATCGGTTTAGGCGTGAAAAGGTAACATACAGACAGACAGACAGAGTTACTTTCGAATTTATAATATTATAAGTATGGATTAGTATGGATAGTAAAATCACGATTTGTTAGTATTTGTAGAACATTCAGAACATTATAATTAGCAATTCAGTTCCAAACTGACTTGTTTAAGGGTTATGCAGTCAGTAAATAATTTTATAACAGTTTAGTCCATTCATTTTATTAGATTTGTTTTGTGAAATCATAAGTTGACTGAATAATGTAAAACCTAGTTGTTGTCAGCGACTGTATTCGCTTTTAGAAATTAATTCTCCGCTAACCCCTTACCCCCTTATTCATAAAACTTATCAAACCTATTTTAGTTAAAATGGGGTTTGTCTCTTTCTTACACACAGAAATGACTACGTGACAGATAAAGACAAACGTTCTATAAACCTATTTTAGCTAAAATAGAGATAAAATGGGATTATGAATAACAGTGTTAGTATTTAAGCAAGCAGCTCAAAGACTTCAGTGGAGGACTTTGGTTAAAACCAAAGTTCATGATTTTGAATTACGGCGGCGCTTTGAGCTTGATGCCAAGCGTGACCAACTGAAAGCCCGACCACCTGTGGCAATTAACTATAATTATATAGATGGTGTGCTCACGTGCCCGCAATGCGCGAGGATTTTCTCAAAAAAGATTGGCTACATAAGCCACATGCGAGCTCACGAACGACAACTACTGCGGAGTTGAAGCAATCGCGCTGGCCGAAATTAGTCAGATCGCATCATCATCGTCATCAGTATTTAAGTTACAAAAACGATTCCTTAGTGAACCTCAAGGCTTTCTTAGGAACGTATCTGCCTATTTTGGTGTATCTATCTTTAGTAGTTTCGACTGTGCGTTGTAAGACGGTCCCTTACTATTTTTTTTTTAAACAGCCAGGTTATTTTATTTCAGTACCACTGAGTCATTCTAAAATAGACAAAAGGTAGGTAATTCTGCAACCCTAAGTAACGATGTTTGATAAGTCACTGTAATTTTAATTATCGCCCCATAAAAGGGTGCCCAACCCTAAAAGGGTAACTGGGGTTGTATTTCAAAACTATAAAAAGCCTGCAATAATCGCTTTAATGGAATCGCCCCTTAATACGTAGGTAATACGGATAGGTGAGGCAAAACAAAGAGCGTGTGTGTTTGTGAAGCTTGTTTATTGAATTTTTATATACACAGAGTGATTGTACACGTCAAAAGTATACTTTACAATTAAAAAGTGCGTAAAATAAAAAACAAAAATCAATAAAAACTAAAGCGTTTCACGTCATTGCGCACGACACGAGTATTGAACGATAAGTCGTGTCGCAAATCCGTTGCAATAGAAACTATCTCTAAACACATCTTACCGCTTTCCATAGTCATGGTCAGGCTTGGGTGGTTTTCTGTGAAAACAATTGAAAACTGTTACTATTTTGTGTTCAGTTAACCATTAGTATGTTAAAATCGCTAGGATAAGAATTGGAGTCGTTACCCTAGAATTTTTGTATTAGAAGATTTATTTAATATTTTTAGTTAAATTCAGCTGTCCAAATTAAATGTTTATAATATTAATAACGACAATTTAATGTTCCACCTGTAAGAGTAAGTAATTAAAAGAAAACCGTCTTTTTCAATTCTAATAAAATAATAATCTTTTTGTTATATAAGAAACTATTGACTCGCCCCTGCTTCGTACGGTTTTTACGACTTAATTAAGTACCTAATGTATTTACGATTAATTTATTGTAACGTTCCGGAATAAATTCTCTAAATTATGGTGAAAACAGCTTCAAAATCCGTTGCGTATTTAGAAGAACAACGTGGCCACTCAGATAGACACGAAAAACTACTTTAATTTGTAATATGTATATGTATAGAAGCTTCTAAACACCGGAATAGGTTCCTAAATCTTTAAAATATTCGTAAAAATGCTTACTTTAATCACCAAAGGAATATTTAGCTTACATTTATTTAAATTGGGCCGCCTTTAACGATCGAAAATTCAAAATGGCGGCACCAATACGCTAGGAATGTACTGCGCACACACTTTTTACTAGGAAACGTAATTATTTAAAAAATGAATTTATAATTTAACTTAACGTTAATGGCTGATATTAAAGAAAATATTAAGATAAAACCCACAAAAATAAAAACAAAAAAGTCTATGACGTAATTCAAAAGAAGGTTGGCTTAAGATTTAAAAATTAGAACTTACATGGTGGTATTGCAGAGTTGTCCCCAAAACGCTCGGCCCCAAACACGGACAAGTCTTGCTCCCCAGCCATCTTTTACAAGAATGAGCTGTGGGTTAATACCACGGCATGAGCGATCCCATGGGGTGATACCACCACCACCAGGTGAATACCACCACGCATGCGCTTTAAGGGGTGGGGCAGGACTCTATTGATTATTTCTACCCCTATTTCCATGATGATCTGATAAAAGCTGTATTCACGGCGAGGTAGACAAATTGCCTGTGGGTGGTGATTTTTGAGCCTTGGTATTAATTATGTAGTACACAGAATGATTGATAGGGATTGTCCTGATCGAAGTTTTATACGAACGTTTCTGAGTATCGAGTCTAAGAATCGAGTGAGTGGCGTGAATCGATATTGTTGAATTTATTTTGTATAGTTGTTGGGGCATTCATTTACTAAATATTTTTGGGTGCTGAAGGCTTTTTAATATGCTGATGCTTTTAAAGAATATTTGAAAGGATAGGACAATAGGCTGAGCTTTTGAATTGGTTGAAAAGCTTTCAGACGCTGCTAGAGTTTAATTGCTTTTGGGGAAAGCTTTAGACTCTATACAAAGTATTATCTTTAGTATATAGTTATACTTCTAGCTTTAATACTGGAAATAATAAACGTTATTCTATTGTTTTCTTTTCTTGTCGAATTTGTACCTATGTGTAGAAGATAATTAAAAGAAAAGATCATTTATTTTTAAAAGCCGTTCATCTGAAATCTTATGTTTTAAAGAGTATTTACGTACTTTTATAAGCTTAAAAAATAACATTTGCTGTACACAGGCGGTCTGAAATAAAGCCTTTGTGAACCGCATCCATTTCATTCAGTAAATACTAGCAACATCTGTTTTTGGGACAACACTGCGAACAATTGGAATCTTTATGGAGATTTAATTAATTTTAAACTATCAAAAAGCAGAAAGTTGAAGTTACCCATTCCAAAACGTAGATCTCTATGGAGAAGACCGGGCAAAAAACTCCAAGGACACTCTTTTAAATCAAGATCCAAAAAAATCTTAACGAAATCCTGGTTACATATATTATAAGACCTACTTTTACTAAGTTTTCATTCACAAATTCTGAATGACTAGTTCCAAGGTATAATCGATTTTACCCCACTTGGTATTCGCAGTAGTTTCCTGGTAAATGGGCGACGGACTGGCGACCTGTATCGATAGCACTTTATATAAAACAACGGTATATTACTGCATGCAATCGTTTTACCTAACTTGGTGTAATTTTGGAGAGAGGGTTGGCGCAGTAAGTATTTGGTTTTGAACTAAGGGCTACTTTAGTTAGCAAATTTTTGTAATTGAATCCACATGTGTGATGACAAGAAAGCAGCCTTGAAAAAACTAAAGTAAAATCGCTTTGCAAACCGAAAATAATTTATTATTTCAATATTGTTTCCGATTTTTTTTTTCGGAAATCGAAGCTTTTGATTTGATTTCATCTTAAATCTGACTTTCATCTTGACTTCGTCAAAAACTGTTGTCTTGACACTCATAACATTTTGAAAGCATAACATAGATAGATTGTGAAAATTGAACATTTCCTGTTTTGGAGGCAATTACGAATAGATTTTATATTTTTGCTTTTTTATGTATTATGTATACACTCTCTAAGAATAGTTTGCTCATGCTGACGACATAAAATATGGAAGGAAAAGACATGCTCCGCCGACCTCAAGGAAATTTCCTGCTTCAAGTAAAAAAAAAAAATTAATTAAAAAAAATTAATTTAAAAAAGAAATTGTTAAAAATTAATTAATTATTATTAACTTAAAAGAATGACGATGATGATGAGGTAAATTACGACAAATTATATAATTGTATAAAGGTTTATACATCATAAGGAGCATATGTATGTCTTATAGGTACTAGACCACGCAGTAGCTGCGAATGTAGTACTTATCTATCTATCAAAGTCAGTTTGGCCCGAAAACAGGAAACACGTAGGTCTATCTAGAATCTAGACTGCACAGCACTTGGTGATTCCATGTAGTACCTAAGGTCCGACCGCGCCAAATTTGCCAAAGATGTAAACAATAATGGCCGCTCGAAATTGAATAAAATCGATAAACAAGAGTTTTTATTTTAAGTAGGTAATGTTAGTTTTCGTCTAAATCTCCGAGCTAACTAGACGTTCCAAAGACAGCTTTGCTAAAGTGAACGGTTAAAGAAGAAAATCAGGTACAACACAGATGAAGTCATTTTTCAATGTTTATTTTGATTAGGTGAGAGATGAAATCAGTGAATGAGATCAGTGAATACTGTAAATTATGAATGAAAGCAAATGAATGAATGAATTGCACCGATCCCAGCGTGGTTAAAACAGACTCGATTAATCGAATGAACCCCAAGATTCGCACTAGCTCCTGTAGCCTCATTTTCATGGTGCTGCAGCGACCATTGCATATCAAGGAGTAGACCGGGGGGCGCGGTAAATTTAGGGAAGACGTGCCCGAAGGATAGGTAAGGATTTAAGAGCCTACCGGATATGCGTCCTAGAGTAAGCATTGGACTAATGGAGAGATGGGTAATTATATCTATGGATGGGCATCTTTTAACGACCTTGCCGTCAGGTTGGTTCAGGTCGAGCTTCATCGTTGAGTCTTTTGGCGGGGTTCTACTGCTTTCTCGGTTATTTTGTATGTCGTTGCTCTGTTGTGTTATGTTGTGTTGGGTGTTGCTGTTTTCCATGTCATCGTCGGATGTTTCGCTACTCTCCATTTCCGGTTTTTTTTAATCTTACTAGCAGCAATCTTGATCTTACTTCTGTCTTCAAAAGTTGATTTCCTTGCCAAAGTACATCATGTCCTGTTTTAAATTGTCGTTCCATGCGTAAATAGGTCGGCCGACCTTCCTGGATTGTACTGCAAAATAGTAAGAATCACCAATTTGTAATTAATGTAAAGATGTTATTGGATTCATAGATCTATGATGTGTAGGCTCGGTACGCTATTTATGACAGGAAATTCAAAATGGTGGATTTTAGACGTCATAATTTGAATTTCCGAATGTTCCAGTTCGTTTTCGCTCGGCGGGTTTTATTTAAAATCTCTTTTTGATTTTAAACTTTTAACCCCTTGAAATTAACACTACTAAAAAAGAGTTTTTTCCTCGTAAACCATTCCGTGTCAATTATAACTTATAGAGTAAAAATTGTATAGTTTTAAACTCATAATTTGTATTTGCGGGCGGCGTGCGGCTTCTAAAAGCGCATTGCGGCAAACGGGTCAAAGGATTTTTATCCGTTCCTAGAAAACATGGGGTAATAATAGACTGAAATGGGGTTATTATGGGTCGCCCGTGTTTTTTCTAGTTATCGACAAACTGTGTAAATGTGTGTTGTATAATTTGTAGTCTAGGTATTTACCGTATTGGTCAAGGTTGATTGCGGCTAAGGATAATGCTTATTAACAAAGTTTATTTGATGTTACCTAATGTCGATAGCAATATCATTGGATAATGGAAAATTCTGTTGTTTATTGTCAATAATTTGTAGATGAAATATTAGTGGTTCTACTATTATTGGTTTTGATTAGCAAAATTAAAACACCGGTCTTACCAGAAGAAATAATAGACGAAAATTGTATTTTCTTTAAATTTACAATTGACAGGGCATGAACCATTGGGTGTCATCGCTCCACCTAGCCTGAGGGCATCCTACGTTTGCCAACAAAGTTATAAGGAAAGTTATAATTACAAATAATACGTTTTAGTACCAGAAGGTTCGCTACATGGACTTTGCCATATCGATATTAATTAAGATTAGCTCATTGAATAAAGAAAACCCTTGATGCCATAGCATTTTACTTACTAAAATGAAATTTTTATCACCATTGCGTTTTCTTACTTAAACCCTTTAAGTTAAACATGAGCATTCTCGCGAATAATTCCACAATTACCTATACATATAACATTAAACGTACGTGGTTTACTGCCTGCTCTGCTCATTATCATACGAGCATTATTTTTTGCTTTGAGCATACTGATTGACATTGTAAGTTAACTATTGAATCTTAACCAGTCGGCGGCTTTTGATGTGCGGTCAAATGTAAGCAGAGGATTAAATAAATAAATTAGGGTGTTGGTACACAGATGTGTAACGTTTAAGAGTAACGTAAACAACTCTGTAATACTTAGATATAAGTATTTTTGTTTTGGTATTAGACTTTATTAATGAAGTCATTAGATACATTTTTACAAAAGCAGCATTTTACGGGAGGTAGGATTTGGAATTTTCAAGTTCAAAGAATTATACAATTGACATAATAATGGCTTTTAATGGACTAGGTCAGTATTTTTTATTTATCTATATTTAATAAAGAAGCTCTGAATAGGTCTAATAGGTCTCTGTGACGATTTGATAAGGTTTGCAGGACCAACATGGCCAGAGATCGCACAAGACATCCGGTTTGGAAGGAAAAAGCGCAGGCCCTTGCCCAGCAGTGGAACTCAGAATAGGCAACAAAAAAAAATAAGCTCAAAATTCAATGTACCACTGCCAGCAAACAGTTGTCACATTTATTCATTACAAATATCAGAAATTTTGTACTAGATTGATTGGAAAAATCTAAACTAAAATTTTCAGGTAAACCTATTTAAAATCACGTTAGGTTTTTGATCTTTTGTTTTTGTGTCGCTTTTCTAATTTCAGCCTTAATTACTTTCAATATTATCATGGAGTAGAATGAAACCTAATTAAAAATATTATCTTTTTCATGGAGTAGTTTGGGATCTCTTTTTGCAGTACTTTGTGAATAACCCCTTTCGAAGTTTCTAGTTTTTATTTTTACGGGTGAATAAATCTACGTGACATTTCCTCACGTAGAGCCTTGTCAATAAAACAAAAACGCATCAGCCGCTAAAATGCACTCATTCTTCCACCTACCTTACCTCACGAGAATCAAGCTACCCTACAAGTCGCTCCACCTGCCATAATGTACGCACGCCTTAATTAAATTCATTTAAATAATCCTCGATTAAGTATCACTATTTAATGAATCGCTAATTTCGTTTTTGTTCATCAAGAAGTTTTTAAATGGAATATCTGAAGAATGAAGTTGGTTTTAAAGGGGAATGATTTTTTATAGGAATGTAGAGTGTTTTCAAGTAGGTATTGGATTTTTGCTTTTATTTAAATAGCAGTCGTGGCCCAATGGGCTCTGATTCACGAGTGTAGGTCTTGGGTTTGAACCCAAGCAAGCGCTTTACTTTGTGTAATTTATTTCATCACCACTGCTCTCAAAAACGGTGAAGAAAATATCGTGAGGAAACTGGCGTGATGTCTTAGGACCAAACATTCGAAGAAATGTGACATCTACCAACCCTCACTGGGCCTGCGTGGTGGACTACGGCCCACTCCCTCTCACAGAGAGGAGGCCTGTGTCCCAGAAGTGGGAACGTTATATTTAGGCTGATTATGCATTAGGACATTATTTAGTCCTAATGATTGTTAGAAAATTAATCACTAATCACCTGACAATATTAGCTACAAATATATTGGTCCTACACCAATATATTTCTGTCTTTAACATTTAAGGAGAATCATTTTGATCTTAGCCAAAAGGCCGAGTTGGGTTGCGGGATTGTCCGAAAGGGTTAACGCTATCCTGGAACACAAAGGGTTAAGGAAGGGACACGGGTGGGTTTTAGTCAGTAAGAGTCTGACACAATCTTCCGCTCCACCCAGCGCGGGGGGTCATTTGATGATTTTCCATCCACAAAAAAAGGAGAATCATTGTCTTGTGTAGGTTGGTACCTCACAATCAACATCACAAAACTCAAATTTGAACTCTTTCTGATGCTTAGAAGTAATAAAAGCTTATACATTCAGAACTGAAATAGGTAAAGTATACCTAAAATTAAATCAATATTTCTGAGGGCCAAGACGAAGTGACATTCTATCAACGATAACAATGATGGAAAACCAAAAAATGTATGAGACTGACATAAGCTACCGGAATGCTTATGTTTAAAGAATGCAATCCGTACTATCCGTAATCCGAAAAATCCGGATATCCGCACATTTTTGCTAGACTTCCAAATCCGGATTTGAAAATCGAATCCGGATTTTTTGAATAATAAGAAATTGTAACAAAAAATCGAAACGAGCGAGTTCGCTGTTCGGATGTCGCGTCACGCGAGTGTCCAGTCTATCGGCTCTGGGGGCAGATTAAATACCATAATTATGGTGTTATTGCTGGGCGTACTATTAAAAAATTCATTTGATTTAATTTTCATGTGCATTTTAATCCATTTACACAAATATAAGAAACCTCATAGTTAACAAACTAGTATGGGTAGAGTTGTTTATTTTCATGAAAAATCTGGATAATCCGGATTGGACCAAATATCCGTTCTTAAAAATCCGGATCTTAGAACAGAACGGATTTGCATTCCCTACTTATGTTGAAGTCGAGTCATCGTGTGTGCTTTAAAAGCAATTGCCATTTTTTTTTCTAAGCCCTCTGTAAAGATTCCACTGCCAGGTAAAGGTCTTCTCGTGCAGAGTTGAACGTGTTTGTCAACAACACCTTGCTCCCTACGTGTTGGCAATTTCAAATCGTTAGTGAAGGATTCTTAATGAGGTTACAATCTTCATTAAATGAAACCGATATTCCGAGAACAATTAGTGCATTGACAGAATTGTTTTAATCCATGACGAGCTAATTAAAACGTCGTCACGAGTTCATTAAGAAAACATTCCTTTTAAGAAATAAGGTGTGGATATTTTTATAAACGGGCTAGTCTATAAGTACAGAAGCCAGCACATCAAGCTACTGCAATCTGTCAAATTTCTTTAATAGACTTTCAACTTTATCGCTAAAGCATAAGGTTCAAAGTTGATTGGGAAAATTTGACAGTTTCGGGTAGCTTGATGTGCTGGAGTCTGTACCTTCTAATATTACAAAGAGGTAGAATTTCTGAGTATGTGTGTAGTCTTCAGAACTACTGATCCAATTCCCAAAAGTCTTTCACTTTGGAAAGCTATACATAATCCCTGAGTGTCATATACAGGCTGTTACGGAAAGGGTATATCAATACAAACGGGTTGAAGAGTGTATCTGGTCTAGAATCTTTGTACAAAATTTCAGCTCAAAAGCAGTAACTTTGAAAATGCTTAATATTTTTTTATTTCGATAGTTTATTAAATTGAAATCATAACAAACGTGTCACCGCACTACGAGGGTCATTATCCATTATCTGTAGTGTGTCTGTGCGCCTAGTACACGCACCGCCAGTGCAGCGCCGTGCTGTCGAAATAAAAAAATATTAAGCATTTTCAATGTTAATGCTTTTGAGCTGAGATTCTAGACCAGATACACTCTTCAACCCGTTTGTATTGATATACCCTTTCCGTAACACCCTGTATGTTTTATGTTAAAATGAGAAACTTCATGCGAACGATGTCGCGGGCAGAAGCTAGTATTTGATATTATGTTTTTAGTATCGAGCACGATTTTTGTCAATTAAAATACATTGTATTGTATTATAAAGAGAGGAAGAAAGTTACAAATGTTTAAGGATAATGAGACTTCATGGTATATTCCAAAATTAAAAAAAAAAAACTGATGCCTAATATATACTTCTGAACTCCAGTAGCAACTTTGGTGGCCAAAACATCAGTTCCATTAAAATATCTGAAGATCCCGAAAGTAAATCTAATCGAATATTAATCTGATTGTAAAAAAAAACTCCGATGTTACGCCATAGTGAGTCACTACAATTAAAAACCAGTAGCAATATTATACAAATACAGTAGGTATAATTATTTAATAAAAACTACTTCGATGATGTCATTGTTTTAAATTAAAATACCTAATTAATTCTCAGTAATTTCAACCAACTTCAAAGAGTAACTGTTTTAGAGCGAATATCAGATTTTTTTGGACTTTCAAGGTTATTTTCAGGGAATTACATAACTAGTATTTATAAAGGTATGAGGAACAGGGTGTAAAGTTCACTCATCCTCTATATAAAAGAGAGGATCTTCCGACCAGACGGGTGATGTGTCTGGTCATCTGGTGGGCGGCTACTGACCGTCGATTTATGTCGGGACGTTGTATGTAACTCTGCTTGCGCGATGCAGGATTTTGCGTGACGTCAGGGTACTGTGTAGTTCGCATGTGTCGATGTAGATGTCGCCACCTACTTAATACAAACTCTCAGGTATACTGCCTAGTAAAGTGCAACCCATATTTCTAGTACTTAACATTTTTAAACAAAACCTTTGCAGTATTTATTTCGCAATTAAAATGAAACTAAACGAAGTATCTAACTTTTATAGCTAATTAATAAAGGTGCAAGCAAGTTATCTGACATTTTATCTATTTTAGTATAGCTGTAACTTTGGTAAAATGATACCGAATAAATTTTCAATTGACTACGATAAAAACGTGAACCTTTAAATGTTAAACTTAGATTCCAAGTTAGAAATAAATTAGTTAAGGAAAAGGTTAAAGTCATGTTACCTAATTAACTGCAGGTTACACAAAATACAAGGCACATTGCTCGCAGAATAGATAGCCGATGGGGCCGAAAGGTTCTGGAGTGGCGACCGCGTACCAGAAGATATAGCGTGGAGGAAGGTCTCCCGCAAGGTGGACCAATCACCTGGTGAAGGCCGCAGGAATCCGCTGGATGTGAGAAGGATAAAACCAGTCGAAGTGGCGGTACTTGGGGGAGGCCTATGTCCAGCAGTGGACGTCTTTAGCTTGAAATGATAATGATGATGAATACAAAGTATGAGTGTACTAATGGGTAGGTAAACTTCTGCCTAACCCTTCGGACAATCAGACGTGACGTTATGTTATTGTTAACTGTAATTTTAATACTAAGATTCGTAGGTCCTCATTAGCAAGGTACAGCAAAAGTTGCGATACATCTTACATAAAAATAGTTTGTACAGACGCTAGCACATCAAGCTACTACAATATGTCAAAGTTATTTAATAGATTTTCAGGTTTATCGCTAAAGCATTAGTTTCAAGGTTGATTGGGAAAATTTGACAGTTTCGGGTAGCTTGATGTGCTGGCGTCTGTACTTGTAACTGTCGGATTTCGATTTTTAAAGAGTCCCAGTCTGTCAAAAATACCTCTTTCCCTACAAAATTTCAATGTCGCTGAGATGAAATTGCGACTAGATTTTGAACGTTTTTAATTACGGAATTGGCCTGCTAATCCCCTAACCCATGAAATTCAATTTGTTTTCCGACATACACGCGAACAAAGTCGCGGGCACAGTAAGTACATAATAATATGAAGAAACAGGACATATTACAGATTACCTAACACCACATGACTATTCACACCCATATCAAAAACAAGCTCAAGAACAAATTACAGTCCAGTTTATTAAGTGCAAGCCACAAATAACACATGTATTCATTAACAAAACATTATTGATACACGAAATTGATATAAGAACAGGTTCGCACGACCAGTAGCTGATTGCAATAAACCCTATCGGTATTACGAACCAGCTAATGATATAATGTTAATCAAAATGATTCCATTTAAATGAATTTCCTATCAAATATTGCTTGGCCTGTCATTCTGTCGATAGCTCGCTAGTGCGGAGACAGACTTCGCATTCATAAATACCAGTATCGAGAATAAATTTTAATTCTTTATTAGGTGTATGGAAAATGTTTTGTGTATGAATTATTTAGTTTTATTGAGAGGCTAAGTGATATCTTGAGTTGTTTGACTTGTAATGTATTTTGTTTTGATTTGTTATATCTATTGCTTTAATCTTAAATTATTGTAGGAGAACCAAACTTCAAGGTGCAGTGGGTATTGTACTTATTTATATGTTAGTTTAGTAATATAATTTCTTATAACCCATACTCTAAACTACTTTTTTTTACCTATATTGTGTCCCATAGCTGGGCAATGGTCTCCCCTTTTTCCTTCCAATCTTTCCCATCTTGAGCGATCACTGGCCAATAATAAAAATTATTATAGGTGTGTGTTTTCTGTTTAAATATTTGCACACATCCTTCCATCTTTTGCTGCGCTTTGCATCATACAGCTGCTGTGCATTCAATTTACATGTAAAATGAAAAATAATACGTAAAAGTTCTTTCCACACCACGTTGCTTGCTATATTAAAAGCGCATAGATACGAGATTGCCACCGAACACATTCATATGAATGGACGCCTGTCCGAATTAATTAAAATCCCTCTAAGAAACTCGGCAGAGACCGGACACACTCGGCCTCGGCACAGTTTTTAGTATCGGCTTAATATATGATACCAGCTCGACAAAGTTTTAATTAGAAACCAAACTAGTTCGATTGTTTGAATAAACAAAATATCGATCCTATAAATCAATTGAAAATCGATGTGATTTATCGGACGAGAATCCATGTTTTAACTGACTTATTCAAACATTCCTTTGTATTTCTAACTTTAGTTATTACTAACAAAAGCAAGCCATATTCCATAACTTTTAATGTTTTAAAAGCAGTGATAACTGAATACTTACGCACGCACTGTATTTTTAATCTTTGCCCATAAAACACTTTTAAAGGAAATGGTTTAGTATGTTCATAAATATTATCAGTGGTAAAACCATATTAGAAACGGCTGTATTTAAAAAAGAAAAAAAAAGGGTTTTACTATAACTATAGGTCAATGCACTATTTGTAGTCACTATTTGTGCACAACTTGTATTTGTAGTATTTTCAATGATGATAAAAAAACTGGTAGCGGTATCGGCCACTACTTTTGGTATCTGCCGAAACCGTAGCTCAGCGCTTCACTTCACTACTTTATGGTCATATAAAACTCAAGTTGGAATGAAATTATTCGTTTATTTTGCATAATTATTGCTAACTAGATTTAATAGTTTTAGGTGTAACGTAATGAATAACAAGTGAGGACAAGTTACAATTTGTTTCATTTTGTCTTTAAACAGTGGCTTAGAGTTTGAATCCGTGAATGGATAAAAATAGGAATGATCTCATTAATAATACCTGTGAGCCGTTGTTTTATTGAAAAAGTATATTGCCGTTTATTTGAAAGCAATTTAAATTATATCAGTTTTGTTTTTCAATTAAATTAGCTTATTCGTTCAAGTTTCAATTAAGTAGCTTGTTCGTCGAACCGTTGCGCTCCCCAAGTTCTAAGTTGAGCTACACGATTTTTGACAAATGCGTGCACTGACTGGACAGGTCCGCTCAATCTGTGTGGTTCTTTCCTCAAAAGACCATTTCAGACACCAATCTACATGGTCTTCACATGATCTGACCAAGATTTTGTCTGGACTTTAAAAGAGACTGTGACCTCTTACTTCTCAGAATAGTCAGATAGAAAACGCCGACCTCATCTAGCTTTAAAAAAATATGATTGACGTGTAAAAGTGTTTGTACAAACCTACTTACAGAAATAAACCTACTTATTACGTTCCCACGGCTGGGACACAAGCCTTCTCACTCCACCTCCGGCGACAGAGACCCAGACTATTTCTATTTTCTTTCGTGAGCTCTCTGAAGACTTGCAGAACCAGGTCTTAAAAATTACTGTACAAGATATGACGGCTTTAGGTAACTTTAGCGTATTTGGCGCTTCTTGTCCAGGTCTTCAAGACGATTTGTCTGAAAGCATTCAGTTGCTTTGTGGACTGAAGTGGGCCACCTTTCTCGGTTTCAAGCAAGTTCCTGCCATCGATCAACGGGTATGCCTTCTTTTACTTCTTACCCGACTACGGCAAAGCCAAAACGAAGGGTTATGTTTTTAGCAATCTATCTCTAACAGTTTAAAACAACAAAATATTTCAAACAGAAATCAAGACATAGGTACAAAAATTGTCAAGGTAAAGTCTTTTTAGATTACTTTTATTTTTCCGTAGTCGGGTTACAGTTTTTTAATTTTTTTTTTTTTTTTTATCTTCAATCTAGTCCTATGTTTTGAACTATGACATAAGGGCCCGTGGAGGCCGTGGATGTCAATAAAAGGCTAGGCAGATAATGATGTGAAGACGATGCACATAGAAAAGAAACTCATCTCGTTCCGCAAACAGACTCGCAATCCCAACACAGTTACAGTTTGTATTAATTCATACGCGACAAATTCATTACCAGCCGGATACATAGCAATGAATACATTTATAGCTTAGCGTTCTCTCATGAATTATGAGACGACTGTGGGAAATCATTTGATTCATACTAGCGATCCGACCCTGCTTCGCACGGGTAATAATACCACTTGACAATACATCGAGAATTCTGCAGGATGTCGTATCTAAACACGATCGTCATCTGCCTAGCCTTTTCCCAACTATCTTGGGGTCGGCTCCCAGTCTAACTGGATGCAGCTGAATACCAGTACTTTACATAGAGCGACTGCCTATCTGACCTCCAAAACCCAGTTACTGTGTAATAAGATACCTCTTGGTAAGACTGGTTGTCAGACTTTCGGGCACACAAAGAAACAAAATAAAAAAAGAAGAATAAACACAAAACAAACAGAACCACAAACAAATAACAAAAAAAGATTAAACAGTTTTTTGTTTTTTGGGATATCTTAACACAAAACAAAAAAAAAAAGGTTCATGGTTTTTTTTTTTGGGTCATCGACTGTAGTACTCGTAGTCAGTTTCACAATCAGTTTGTTTTTTCTGTGTCAACTTCATAGACATGATGGGTATCGACTTCTAGACACGATAAAACCATAATAAAAAAAAATTATAAGTCTATACGTGAGGATTTGTAATTGGCTTTCGGGTGACTATGTTTTCTTTTTTTGTGTTTGTTTTTATTAGCTGTAAGTCCTCCATGTACTAAAATAAATAAATAATTTCTACTTCAAATACCTACACCAGCGGTTACGAACCTAAAAAAAAAAAAAAATTATCGTGTTTGGATATCGATACAGTTCATGTAAAACCTTATATGAACTGTATCGAACTGTATCGAACTGTATCGAACTGTATGGAATAAAGTCTCTAAATTATGGTAAAATGCGCATCAAAATCCGTTGCACAGTTTAGAAGAACAACGCGGACACACAGACAAACACGGAATGCGACTTTAATTTATAATCTGAATAGATATAGATTACGTCGCTGATTTGAAGTGAGATTCAATTAGAGTTGCATTAGAAGCTGTTTAGCTTTGAGTTCTATTTTTTGTTGTGGTTAATCGAATTGATATTAGCTATAGGTAAATGAATCCAAGCATTGATTTCCGACTCTTAATGTGTTTTAGAATGGGTGGTCGTAATTAAAAAATACATCATATGATAAAATTCCCGATCGTTTCTGACAACACAAAAGACGAACTAGCAGGAATCGAGGAGGGCGGGTGGAGCGGGGGTTCAGGAAATCAGACAGGCATAACTCAAAAAAATTACTGGATTTTTTTAGTGTTGTGTTATGGTTATGGATAGAAAAGTGAGATTAATTGTGAATGAGTTTTAACACACAGCAGGGCAGTTGATATTGTCAGCATTATTGGGCTTTTTAATAGCACGTATAAAACTGGTGTTGGTGATGGGCAAGGTAGATGAGAACAGACCTCGCGGACGGTCACCAAGTAACCGCCCTCACTGGACTCTCTGTTACGACCGCCTTGAAAGAAGCTGAGAACCGAACGAAGTGGAAGAACATCGTGCATAAAGCTATGAAGGCCTTTCAGGGACACGACCTTCATTCAGTAATGAAGAACGCGACCAAGAAGAGAGATACAACTGTTATTGAATTTCTAGTAGTACTCGTATTTGTGGACTCACAGATGTTTCGATTTGTGAGCCATTTTGTTAAGTACGTAGGTACTGGTTGACACTCATACACGGGAAGTGTAGACCTGTCAACACCCGCCTGTCCCAAACCTATTAACATTGTAATTTGAAAACATAGTAGAAGCCAATTATTTTTAAGGGAGTAAACGTAGAGTTTCTTGCCGGCTCTTCTCCATAGGAAATTACTAAGTGGAACCGTGTACCTAGGTACTACTTCTGACGATTCATAAGCGCCCATGTAGGTTTATGTGAAATACGTGTAGGTACCTATAATATTCATTAATAAATAAGCACCCTAATTGCGTAATACACTAGCAATGACAATCTGATCATTTGAAGGACATTGCTAATCCATTGCTTCATATGTTCGCATATTTGTCTGCTCAGCAACGTAAATAACGCAATAAATGGGTTGAAGTGCCAAAATGAAAGCCATTGGTACTGTTAGTGTCTGACGCAATTACCCCGCTGAACAAAAGCGTGCTCTTTGAATTGAGCTCTAGGTGTATGAAAAATGATATCCCACCCAAAGAGTACGTAACAATAGCAAGTACAGCTTAACCTTGCAGCTAGATCTGATAACACGAACCCTCACGCCTTTTAATGTATTCCAATTTACATGAAAACAATATATCACCTTTGGCATTTCAATCAACGATAAATCTCCAAAAGATTAAGATCGTAATAAACCGTTATTTCATCTCACAATCTTGATACCCACTCATACAAGTATTGTGCAGATAAGCTACCTAAATCTAGTAATTTGGTCCCATTTGCTCCAATTTTGGTCCTTCGATCCAATTCGCATACAAAATACAAACATTTCGATTAAAACAGCCTAATGCCCGAGATACACGAGGCCAGTTTTTCAAAGCTAGGAAAGCAAGCTAGAACCTTGGTACTATCCTTTCTTGGCACATGCTAGGGCTGCCTACATGATGCCAGATAATTTCAAGCGAGTACAAACGTACGTACTGCTCTAAAAACGGTGAACGAAAACATCTCGAGGAAACCGGCATGTCCTAGAACCAAAAATTTGAAGACATGTGACATCTACTAACCTGCACTGGGCCCGCGTGGTGGATTAGGGCCCAGTCCCTCTCACAGAGAGGAGGCCTGTGTACCAGCGATGGGTACCTCCTCCTCAAGTGGTACTCCTCATTACTGAGGGTCGTGATCCTCCCTTGAAAACATTTTTTCCCTGACGATGTTTCGCCATCTCTGTCTATCCTTGGCCAAGTGAAGCGCATTATGAACTTTCGTGTCAAGAGAAGAGGTTATCTGGTCGGACCATCGCAAAGAGCTGCGACCTCTTGGACGTTTACCAACCACCTTGCCGGTAACCATCAGTTGTTCGAGGTTATTGCCATCTTTCCTCGCTATGTGGCCGAAAAATTCCAAAACTCTGCGGCGACAGGTAGTAGAGAGTCTGGTCTTTATTCTGAGCTCGCGTAGGATGGACTCGTTGGTGCGGAATGCAGTCCAGGGTATCTGGAGCAACTTCCTCCAACACCACATCTCGAAGGCGTCTATACAAGCTCGGTCGGCCTTTCTCAAGGTCCAAGTTTCTGCTCCGTAGCCGAAAATTGAAAAGACCAGCGTGTTGACCAATTTCACTTACATAATGGGTACATTATACGCTGATTATGCTATAGTAGGTACAATACGTGGTTACGGCCAGAACAACAAAACGCGTAATCACTACACACAAGCCAATCAAATACTAGCTTAACCGACCTTATGAAGCTATAGTACACAAGCCAGGACAGTAAAATTATTAGTAGCACAACTTCATAAAATAGAATCCCATTCCATTAAACTATCCTAGCTGGGAGAATTTAAGGAGAGATGAGACGCTAGCTTACTAGCTTTATGACTAGCTTACTAGCCTAGAAATGAAGCTAGTTCTGTTTATACAAAGCTAGAGTTAATAGCTTTCTAGCGTACTAACACCTGCTTGCCATCCTGGGTCGAAAAGGTAGCGTCGTGTGTCTCGGGCATAACGGGTCGGTTAAATTAAACCACGTTGGTTGCAAAATGTTAATTTACTGAGATTTATTGAGATAAATATCGTGAATAAATTGCTTTAGCAAAAACTTTAATGTAGTGACGGTATGTGATTGAATCGAAACTTTAATATTAGGACTGAAATGTACTAACTTGTGAATCGATTTTATTCAATTTCGAGCGGCCATTGTTGTTTACATCTTTGGAAAATTTAGTGCGGCCGGACCTTATGTTATTCTTCATCTTCATGGTCATCTAGAAAAACAGCCTTCAGACAGAAGTAAAGACACATACAAACATAGTTCGTCCGTCTTTGACATTCGTTACGGGTAGTCAGAAGCCCGAAAGTTAGACAAGTCTTACTTAGGAGTATCATATTACCCAGTAACTGGGTTGTGGAGGTCAGATAGTCAGTCGCTCCATGTAAAATACTATTATTCAGCTGCATTCGGTTAGACTGGAGGCCGACTCCAGCGTAGTTGAGAAAAGGCTAGGCAGATGATGATCAGTTAGTAAAGCATTATCATCATCAGTCTTTATGCGAACTAGTTTACCTGCCTGTTTACCTTAGGTAAATGCGGCCCACTCCCTCTCACCGAGAGGAGACCTGTGTCCCAGCAGTGGGAACATTATAGGCTGATTATGTTATGTCAGGTAAAGGATAGTCAATCCAAGTCAAATGCTACAAGCAATGCTATAATGTGCCCACTGATGGGACACAGGCCTCCTCTGAGTTGAAAGGGAGTGTAATGTGGCCGTAATCCACCACTCGGGCCCAGTGCGGATTAGTAGATATCACATGTCTTCAAATTTTTGGTTCTAGGACATGCCGGTTTCCTCATGATGTTTTCCTTCACAGTTTTGAGAGCAGTGAAATAATTTACACAAAGTGAAGCACCTGTCAGGTGTATGGATGTCAGGACGTAGATACTTAATAAAAACCGGCCAAGTGCGAATCAGACTCGCGCACCGAGGGTTCCGTACAAACCTTTTTAAAATATTTTTATTATATGATGTAACTAAAAATGTACGGTTTTCGCAATTTTTCCTTTATTTGTGCTATAAGAAGTTGCTTCGTACCAAATTTCAAGATTCTGAGTTCACTGGAAGTACCTACCCTGTAGGTTTTGATTCCCTTGCGAGTGTCGAAAATTTGCGGAAGTTTGCGGCATAAACGGCTGTATCTTTTGATTGCGTTCGCTTAGAAGTTTGATTTTTTCACAGCTCCAAGGGACAGTAGACCTGAGTATTAGATATAAATTTCAGCTTGATACCTCCACGCGTTCCTGAGAAAAAGGGTCTTGACAGACAGGCAGACGGACAGACGGACAACAAAGTGATCCTATAAGGGTTCCGCTTTTTCCTTTCGAGGTACGGAACCCTAAAAACATCTACATATTAGCAAAATCTCAGCCTTTCAGTCTACCGCTGGACATAGGCGAAGGCCTCTCCCAGGTTCGCCACTACTCCCTGTCCCCCGCGCCGCCTGTTTCACCTGTTCTGTATGGAAAAGTAGAAAACACATAATAGGTATCCATAATTATGCGCCCTTCTCTCTCTTATCTACGACAGGAGTCTTAAACAATAGCGATGGTATCAATCTAACATGTACCATGTCCGACCGACTTCCATTCAGGGTCAAATAAAATTAGCTAGCGACGTGATGGGTATCGATATTACGTACCTAAACATGAAAAAAAAAATTGAAATTTTTTTTGGAGGTCAACGACGTCTTGTAGTGTTGTTGCGAAAATATATTTTCTTTTGTTTCACCGTGTTGAAATATCAATACCCACCAGTTATAGGGTATGTGATGTTTACACACATATAAACCGATTTTCTCAAACTGGTATTTTAACTGACTAATAATAATAATAATAATTGTGGTCAAGACTCCATTTAAAAAACATTTTTTTTTAAGTGAGATCTGCTTTAGGCGCGTTGGGCACTTTTTGAGATGGAAAAAAAGCATTTAATTCGCGCCACTGTTACCGTAACCGACACCGCTCCGGATGTGTTCGGCTGTCCTCGGGATGTACTCAGTTTTAATTTATATCCGATATGTCAGTGAGTGATGGCAAAGTATTCTGTTTGTGTTTTGTTTTCACTCCTGTCGGCACTCCCGGAGTGCCACTGTTTTATCATGTTTAGATATCAATACCCAACCCGTCTGCAAAGTTTCGTTAGGTAATTTAATTTGACCGTGTATAGTTGTTAGTGTGCCAAATACTTTGAGAAGGTGTAAGTACTCTATTGTTATATTTTAAGGGGTTTTACTCTGACTAGAATGGTGAAAACTAAGCCTTTTGGCAATAAAAGTTAGGCCTTTCAAACGGTAAAGAAAATGTTGTACCTATACATACATACTCGTACACCTTGCATACTTACACAGTTCCTATAGGTTTCATGCACTTCCTTACAATTCTTTAATGACTGTGCCAGTAGGCCGAATTTTGATTATTCTTTTACAAGAAACTATTAGTTTTTAGGGTCGCTAAAAAGTTTTACAGGTGTTCAAGAAAATGCATCCATTTTGCATATAATTATGGTCCTAGAGAGGTAATGTTTAAAAACATAAACTTTTCTGAAGTGAAACTTCTTTACGCACGCTTGACTTGGGGAGTAAGCTGGCGAACGCGTGACGTAAGCGTTACGAAAAGTGTGATCGGGCGAGGCGAACGGGAGTTGAGTAGGGGATATAATCAAGAGAAAGCAGTCCGCGCACACATTTTCTTTCTCTCTTCCTCTCATAGTCAAATACGTTTGAAGTTTCACTTCCAGTCGTGTGGTCATAAGCACACTCGGTTTTTTTTTTTACTATTAGGTGATAAGTCCCCTCATTTCCCCTCATAAAGTTCTCTTCAGCGATCAATATCACATAAAATGTATATTTTGACCTTTCTTGCATAGCAACCAATAATTTTGCTAACCGCAATCAACTCAAAAGCATGATGAAGCATACCTTTTTCTTAGAAATAGTCTCTATGATAGCCATAATATGCAAATCATTACTGTTGAAACCTTCTAGATGACTTTACGACATGTTCGCTTTTAGAGACTCAAGAAAATACGTAGATTTAAAGGCGAAATCTATGTGAAATGTTTAGTCGCACAAAAATCTAATAACAGCATTAATTTATTTTATTCACTAACAGACAGTGCACAGCCTAAACCAGGGTCTAGATGCTTGAAACATTGCACAGTAAGCGTTCATTGGTCTTTACCAAACCCTTAAATTTGTCTACACATTTCTCATACAAGCTGTAAAAACTAATCCCGAATGGGGGTTAAAAAGGGGATAAAAGAGTTCGTCATATAATATTTGCCGATGGCATAATAATATCCTATCAGGCTTGATACGTTAGAAATGTGGCCATTTGTTCTTCCGCTTATGTCACTTTTTCCGAACAACATAGTTTTCAAAATGGCCGACTGACAGCTGTCAAGTTTAAAAGAGACATTGACCCCAAAACTTTCTTACGATTTAAAAGTAACGTTCAAGCACTCTCTTAACACAATAGTAACATCTAAGAAAAGGCAGGAAACAGTCAGCATTGTTTACAGCCAAATGAATTTAAAGTAGTCTCGGTGGCTAGTAACGAATTCGCGGAACCCGACGCGTTTCCTCTTACGAAACTGTTACTTTACTATTACCGTGGTTTTTGGGTCAGCAGTTTTAAGTCTGTAAGTGTATGGACCACCCTGGATTTGGTAGGTTTTCTGTGTTGTAATAATTAGCAAACCTACTACCTAGTTCCTAGCGTCGAGAAACATCGAAACTCCGTCGGTGGAGTTTGCATCTGGAGGTATTACATGAAAAATGAAGATGATGATGAATTATTCACAAAATGAAGGGTAAACAATTAGGGGGCAGCTCCAGACTATACATCTCGAAGTCAAAGCATTTATTTCAAATAGGCACATAAAAGGCACTTTTGGACGTCAAAAATTACCTTAAAATAGAATTGATTCTAGTCGCCCCTTCCAAAAGTTAGTTTTCGTATGGAGAAGAGTGGGCAAGAAACTCCACAATTACTCTTTTAAAAAATCTCAGCGGAGACCGTCCTTCGGCACGGGATAAAATTATAGTGCACAAGTGTGTGCGCATACACAGCTGCACTCTCTCTTCCCTCACTCTCATTGTCTGACAAGACGGCAATCTGACACGATTGGAGAGAGATCAGACGTAAGATCAACGGCTTAGCGTGCTTTCCGAGGTACGGGCTACACACATAAACATAACACAACAAGACCCATATATTCCCCGAAAGGGTAATTAAAAGGTGTGAATAAATACATCTATATTTCGCCAAGCAAAAGGGGCGAACCTATTGCTAATATTACACCGGACACAAATCCAGACTCCTGCGTGGGTGGTACTTAGAAATTTTTGCTCCAGAAAAAAAAACCCTAAAGACCCACTAGGCGACTGATTCATCCAAAGAAAATAAATAAAAAGTTCTGCTTGCGCACAAAGATAAAAAGTTCCCTTTGCCGCAAAAAATAAAACCTAGCGGAGTAATTTGTAAGCGCTAAGTGCTTGCTTGCCTCATGAACAGACTTTTCCAATTATGCACGCAGTATGTAAGTGAAGGAAATTCCCATGTACAGTAACTTAGTAGTTACTTTACTTTCTCCACTGATGGCCACAATGGGAAAAGGTTGCTGTTGGACATCGTGCAGTTGTTGGCTGAGACTACGACTATGTAGATGACCAATTGTATGTTTAATTGTATTCTATTTGTATTTTTTATCGTATTTTAAATTGTATTTATGCGTAAGTTAGATGTATGTGTATCTTTGTAGTAGTAACATTGCATTTGCGTTATAGCTGTTAAGGTGTTATTTACGAAATTTTAAATAAATAAATAAATAATAATAAATAAATTTTACCAGATTTAAAATTCCTCTTCTACAGCTTCTCCTGCCCATTAAAATTTAAATTAGGATTAAAATTGTTTTCATGATTGTTTTCTTTTATTTTTTTTTTAAATCACACAAATCCTTTAATACTTGTAATCACAAGTAATTCAGGAACACCTTATTAATCATAAAAAACCCTTAGAAAACTTTTTTAAAACGAAAAAACAATCCAACTATTCCAACCAGTGCGGATCAGTAGGGATATATGGAGGACAAGGTTCCCTATATGCCTACCGGTAGCGATAATTGGAAAAAATCTCCAAGTAACCCTACCAGTGGAGATATATAAGTAGGGATATAAGGAACAGGGGTTCTTAATATGTACAAGCAAAGACATCAACATCCAACTTTATAAACAAAAGCATCATCTTTAAAAAAACATTAAACTCCCCGTCACACGTACCGTAGATAGTAAAAGTAATTTACAGGCAGTAATTCAGCAGACCCTCAGTGACAATCGGCGGAAACGTTGCGTCGGCGCTCCACATGGCAGGCTCGCGTGACGGCGTGACAAACTTGTGAAATGCGCAGTGACACACTGGCGGAACAAATGGATAGCGCTGGAGGATGTTGCGTATGGCCCATTGTGTGTATGGGTTTGAAATAATTGTTATTGTGTGTAACTTTACGCCTGTATATGAAGACTGGCAGACGTGCGCAAAACACCTATGTATTTTACCAGTTATCTTGAAGTCCCGTGTAATAGGCCAGCCATATTGCCGGGCAAAAGTGTAGAATCCGGGCTGTGTGATGCAAAAGCCCAATAATACTTTTCCCAACCTGGGAATCTGGACCAACGTGGAGTCCAACTTGTGAGATGCGCGGTGACACACTGGCGGAACGAATGGATAGTGCTGGGGGGATGTTGCGTATGGCCCATTGTGTGTATGGGTTTGAAATAATTGTTGTTATGTGTTACTTTACACCTGTATACGAAGACTGGTAGACGTGTACAAAACTCCTATATTTTGATAGTAATGCTAGGTACACACGCAGATGTTCTAGTCACCGGCGACTCGCTGGCGATTTCAAAATGTCACGTCCACGATGTCTTCCTTCACCGTTTAAAGAGCAACAGAGATGAAATTATTTACACAAAGTAAAGCGCCTGCCTGGGTTCGAACCCACGACCGTCCAACTCGTAAGTCGGGGCCGTTACCGCTGGGTCATCACTACTCTTAGTACAGTCAACGAAAGAGATAAGTATGCAGGATCTTCGGATATAGTTGAAGTTTAGTAAGAAACCGATGGATGTTGTCGACTGAAATTTAATTTGATAAATGAGCTGTTTGTTTTTTATTAATAAAATTAAATTTTATTCGAGAACTCCCACTGGTTTCTTACTAAACTTCAACTATATCCGACGACCCTGCATACTTATTTCTTTTGTTGTCTGTACATAGGTAGTTCTATAAATATCAACACACCACAATTTGAAATAAGACCTAAATTAACGAAAGTTGGACATGACATGTGGTTCAAATGACATACAGCTGGATATTAATATAAAACAAACAGAAACTGCCATTCAAAAACCACCACACAACATATGCAATCACCGCATCGTATATACCTAAGTACTATTGGAACTATACGAGTATACAAATAATGAAAACAGTTACAAAACAGCAAAATTGAAATACAATTTCTATGCAACATATTACCCGACCGTAACGATTGTGTGTCGTTGCGAAAAACGGAGATGCGGTCCCGAGATGCGCGTACGCACCGGCGCGTGCGCAGACTGCCTGTGATTTGCGAAATTAGACCTTATAGTTGCAGAAATAGAGTTGGATTTGAGATGGGAGTGTGTAATGATGATGATTTTGATCGATAGTTGATGGACAGTTATTTACTAAGCTCGGATTGTTTGACGAATTTAACTATGTATTAGAGGAATTTTCATAATGCAAATATAATATAATATGAGTTTCGACCCTGCCGGGTGCGGGCCCTGCCGGGGGTGCGGGATTGTCCGAAAGGGTTACCGCTACCCCGGAACATAAAGGGCTAAAGAAGGAACACGGATGGGTTTTAGTCAGTAAGAGTCTGACACTCCCTTCCGCTCCACCCAGAGCGGGAGGGGTCATTTGATGATTTCCCATCCAAAAAAAAAGGCTACTGCAAAACAAACATATTATAATTAATTAATTAGCCCTCACTAATACTGCATGATACCTAAATTAATGCCTGAATAAAAGGGAATTTTTGGATTTCCAGCACTCGACTCAGCGCCGAAAGTTGATCATCGAACAGTGCGATAATATTTAGGTATTGATTTTTTCGAAAAGAAGGTCTTGAATTTAGAAAAATCAAGATTTTCTTCCTAAGTTGCTTACAGACACCGGTTTCGTTAAAAACTTACGTTTGGACAAACCCTAGCATCTTACATCTTTCACCTTTCCGCCCATTGTGTCACCCATTGTAAAGTTTCTATATTTATGTCTGTAATTTATATGGTGTACATAATAAAGAGTATTCTATTCTATTCTTTGGTGCCATTCCAAACATCAACCTCATTAGTACATAGTATACGTCCTTCTCGTATAGTAAAGTTAAGCAACCCGCAACTAGGTTAGCCATTAACAAGATGGGTGACCGATACACCGGATGACAGCTATATTTTAAAGACTCGTGCACTTATCTCAACCAATATCGTTAGTTTAATCTGTCAGATATGTTGGACGCTTTTAAACGAACGTAAAATATAGTTGGTAGGTGCGTTTTAGTAATTTCACAGTTTTAGTTGACAGCGCTTGTACAGGAACGGGAGGCAGGTGCTCTTCAATGATTGATTTATTGATTTGATTTCGGTTTATTTTAATTCGTCTTTTTACAAGCAGTGTGTATTAGGGAGTTATCATATTTTTGAACAATGAACCTATATAACATTAAATGGGAACAACGCGTGCCGTGATTGGTCGCCCATGTTGGCGAGCCCTCATTCGTAGATATAAAATGTGATGTCCCGGTGCGTCGATAGATGGCGTTAGTAGTCGCGCCAACATGCCGGCCGCCTTGGAAGCTCCAGCTTCCAATAAAATTATGTATCTACGTTGCCGCTTGATTGGAGACGCCGCAGGCTGCATTCATAGTGTCGTCCTCTGCTGACGATACAGGTAGAGGGCAGATTTTGGAGAACGCCCGTTGTACAGGCCCCGTAGCAGTCTGGATGGAGGCGACACGCGACACGCCGTCCTTTCCTGGGAAAATATGGGTAACTCTGCCCATACGCCATTTTAGAGGTGGTAAATTATCCTCCTTAATGACGACGAGCGTGTTTAAAGCTATGTCTTGACTATTTGTCTTCCACTTCGTCCTTATCTGAAGTTCAGCAACATACTCTTGTGACCAGCGTTTCCAGAAGTGCTGTTTTATTTGTTCCACTCTTTGAAACCGTGTCAAGCTGTGAGTCCGTGCTTCGGTGAGGTCTCTGCAGGCTGGTGCGGTGAGTGGCCGGCCGATGAGGAAATGAGCTGGGCTTAGTGGACGAAGGTCATGTGGATCTGAGGACATAGGAGTCATAGGACGGGAGTTCAGGACTGCCTCGATCTGTGCCAACACAGTGCTGAACTCCTCGTACGTCAAATTAGCGGTACCCACGACACGCTTAAGGTGGAACTTGCAGGATTTTACTCCTGCTTCCCATAATCCCCCAAAATGAGGAGCATAAGGGGGAATAAATTTAAATTCAATATTGTCAGTTGATAATGTATCAATTATTTGCTGTGAATTTTCTTCTAACATTTTATTAATTTCTTTCATGGCTCCAATGAAAGTTTTACCGTTGTCAGAGAAAATTTGAGCTGGTTTACCCCGTCGTGAGATAAACCTTTTAAGCGCTAGTATAAATTCTTGAGCAGCTAACGTACTGACAAGTTCTAGGTGAATGGCCCGAGTAACAAAACAAACGAATATGCAAATATAGCCCTTTTCGAGTTTGGCTCCCCTTCCTTTGCGATTTAGTACGGCTATGGGCCCAGCATAATCTACTCCACATCGAATGAATGGGAAACCAGGTTCTATTCGTTGAGACGGAAGATCGCCCATAATTGGCGTTAGGGTTTTACCTGTCATTCGAGTGCAGCGGACACATTGGTGGACAACCCTTCTGGCTAGGTTTCTACCCCCTAACGGCCACCAATTCTCACGTACGGTAGCCAATAACAACTGGGGACCAGCATGAAGAAGCTCTTTATGTTGATGTTGGAACAACAGCTGTGTGAAGATATGTTTACCAGATAAAAGTATCGGGTGCTTCTTCTCGTAATCAAAGTCAGGTGAGTTACTGAGACGGCCACCTACTCTAATTATATCCTTTTCATCTAGAAATATATTTAGTCTAGAAATCGAACCTGAAGTTTTCAATGGCAAGTTACGATTTAAATTATCATATTCCTTGGGAAACAATTCGCGTTGAGCGAGGCGCGCTAACGACTGTAATGAGTCATTCAATTCAACTACTGATAACGGCCCCTGTGTACGATCTTTCTTAGGTGTGCGTAAGTTGTGTATGTATCGCAACAGGTAAGCGCCGGCTCTCAACATACGCTGATAAGAACGAAACCTTTCAAAATTAATGACCTTGTTCTGTGTTACATCACAAACCATAACGGTTGTCGTTTGTGATTTCAGTTCTGGTAAGTCGGAGTGAGTAGTCGCAGATTGCTGTGACCATGACGACTCAGAGGTTTTTAAGAACTCAGATCCGCTCCACCACAGATTACTGTCAATGAGTACATCAAGGCTAAGACCGCGCGAGACCAACTCCGCTGGGTTGTTTTTGGTGCCTACATGTAACCATAACGCGTTACTTGTTATTTCATTAATCTCGACTGTTCTATTTTGGACAAATGTCTTTAACGAATGTGGCGACATTCTTAGCCAACCAAGGACAATAGTTGAGTCTGTCCAAAAGTAAACTTTGTGGAAATTAACACGCAAGGACTCGATAATTTTCCTATATAATCGTGCTCCTATTAAAGCCCCACACAACTCTAGTCGAGGTATACTGACGGGTTTAATTGGTGCAACTTTACTTTTCGCACATAACAATCTAATAGTCACGGGTGAGTCATCAGAGTAGGTGCGAACATAGGCCCACGCCCCATACGCACTCTGCGACGCGTCTGTGAATACGTGTAATTCTATGAACTTTGTATATGCACTCATAACATGACGCGGTATACGTAATTTATGTAAATATTGAAGTGTGTCAATAAATTTTTCCCAGGACAATGCAACATCACTGGGAACGGGATCGTCCCAATTTATCTTGCACAACCACAATTTTTGCATCAATATTTTAGCTACGACGACAACCGGCGTTAAAATGCCTAAAGGGTCGTATATTTGTGCAATTATCGACAACATAGTACGTTTACTTAGTATAGTCGGTCTAACTACTTGTGTGGTGAAATGAAGTTCATCACCTTTGTTATACCAACCCAATCCTAACGTCTTACTTTGGCAATGTTCACCTAATGATAATCCTCTAGATATTTCGTGATCACTGATATCAACGTTAAACAACCACTTCCGCAAAGGTAAACAAGCCGAGTTTAGAGTATTTCTTAACTTTTCACAGATACCTAGTAACTTATTTAAATCGTTGTCACCGAGGATGACGTCATCAACGAAAAAATCATCCCGGATCACTCCCGAAACTTGATCATCCTTACATTCCAACGCGAGCTGACGCAAACATCTCATACTAAGGTATGGCGCAGACGCGGTGCCATAGGTAACTGTGTTAAGGCGATATACACATATTGGGTCCGACGGAAGTTTACGCCATAAGATCAATTGTAAATCTCGTTGGTCTGGTTGTACAAGAAAATTCCGAAACATTTTCTCAACGTCTGCACACCCGACGTATTTATATTGTCTAAAGCGTAGTAGTATGCTAAATATGTCATTCTGAAGTGGTGGACCAATATGTTGAATATCGTTCAACGACTTCCCGGATGACGTTGCTGCGCTTGCATCGAAAACAGTGCGCAGTTTAGTCGTACTGCTATTTTCATTAATAACGCCGTGATGCGGCAAAAAATAGTGAGGTGACTCATAAGTTTCAACGCGACTCATATGACCGAGCCTTTCATATTCTTCCATGAAATCTAAGTATTTTTCCCTAAATTGTGGCAAACGAGCGAATTTTCGTTCTAACGACAACAAACGTTTTTCAGCCGTTGTATAACTATCTCCGAGTACCTCAGCTGATTCCTTTAAAGGAATGCGTACGGAAAACCTACCATCTTCCATACGTTTTGTCGTTTTAACAAAAATATCTTCGCACGCACGTTCGTCAGCACTAAGGACATTTTTAACGTTATTGTTTATCTCTTCGAGTTCCCAAGACATTTTCAACTGTGTGTCAATTGTTTGGGAGAAATTACATTGCACACCTTTAACTTGAAGCGTGTTATTATGTAAAGGTCCCGACACTATCCAACCCAACTTTGTGTTCTGTAAATAAGGTCCTTTATTCAACTTAATTTTGCCATCACACAATAATTCCCAGAACTTATCCGCGCCTATCAGTATATCGATGTCTGACGGTGAGTGAAAGTTCGTATCCGCGAGTTGAATATTGTCAGGTATACACATATTATTTACATCGACACTAAATGTGGGTAACTTATTTGTAATGCATGGCAACACTAAACAATCAATGTTCATACAATACGAATTTACCCTTGAACGTATTTTTATTTTACAAATGTGGGTGGACTGCGAAATTGTTTGACCTACCCCAGCAACGTGATAAGTGGACTGTAACAACGGTGCATTTAATGTTTCACATAACGATTTCTTTATGAAACAATGTTGACTACCATTATCAAGCAGTACGCGCACAGTGTGATATTTGTTATTATAATCTGCTATATCCACTAACGCTGTGGACAGCAAAACGTTGGGTAATAACGAATATTCCTGAGTACTGTTTTGCGAATCTGAATGATTAGTCATAACGTGTAATGATGCCGAGACAGCGGAGACGTTAGCGGTGACCGGCTGTGCTGGCGCACTCGACCCGCTCACCTGTGATGCGCCGTCTACCTGCCTATCAACGTGAAGCAAACTGTTGTGTTTTCTATCACACAACCTACACTGCCTGAACTTGCATTCGTCAAGCGGGTGGGTTGTGCGTAAACAGTTGATACATAGCTTATGCATTTTAACTATATTATCCCTATCTTGGACAGACGAATTAAGAAACCTTGAACATGAATAAATCGCATGGTCACCACTACACATCGCACACATGTGGCTTTGCTTTGTCTTTGTGATCGTATTACCCTTTTTGTTATTGTTACTAACGTGCGTAGCAACATGAGTATGTGAATATTGCTTCTTAGATTGTGTTTGTTCGCTGCCTTTGTTCTCATGGGTTTTGTTATGATTCGCTTTAATCATTTCTAACACGTCGGCCCTGTCTTTAAGAAATTTAAGCAGGTCATCTAGTTTCAAGGCTGACCTTGATTCAATTAACGAACTAGCTGTACCTTTAAAATCTTCCCATTCGCGTTCAGTGGCCTGATCTAATTTGGAAACGACCATGAAAATGATTAAAGTGTCCCATGAATCCGTTGGTTCCCCTAACGTTTTAAGGGCACGCAAATTTCTCAAAACAATATCTATTAAATTCCTAATCTGGGAACCAGATTCTTTATTTAACGATGGAATTTTAAATAATGCCTTCACATGATTATGAACCAATAGCCGCGGATTATTAAATCTAGTCTCTAATAGCTCCCATGCGTGAGTATAGTTGTTAGCCGTAAATTCCAATGCACTTATAACGTGTGCCGCGTTACCGGACAGTGACGATTTTAAATAATGGAACTTTTGAACAGGATCTAAATCCTCGCGACCATGAATCATACTAACGTAAGAATTTTTAAACTCTAGCCAGCAATCGTAGGAACCGTCAAAGGAAGGTATTTTAATATCGGGTAATTTTATGCCTATCGGCCTACATGTTGAAACACTAGACTTGTCAGTTATTTCCTTATGCAATAAAAGTTTCGCAGAAGCTACAACACGATAAAATTGATCTTCAAAACGATCTCTCTCTTCCAGCTGTTTTGCAAGATCGAGATCATCTACTACTTCCTCTTCAATTTTAGTCTGTATTTCACTATACATGTCTATCAAGGTCGAAATACTCTCAACACGTAACTTTAATTCTAATGACTGTTGATCACTCAAGGGTAAACTGAACTTTTTAACGTATTTTTCAAAGAGAGTTAATCTACCTTTTAAAACTCCTCGTTTCTTAATTAAATCTGACAATTTTGCCTCACTCATTTTGGGAATTAAGGAAATCAGGAGTACTTACAATTGCCAATTGCAGATGCGCGCGATCCACTGTGAGTGCCGTCGTGTAGATAGGTAGGTACCTTCACTTGAGCACTGAAACTGGAATAACAGCACAAAGTTAACACAAATCGAAGGATGAGATGGGGAAACGGACGGGAAGTTCAGACCTGCCACTCCTGTCGATGCCTTAACGTTGCAGTTCTTCGCTCGATACGTAAATCTTCTCTTCGTATTTTCATGCGGAGAATCTTCGAAGATTTCAAGCTTTGACTCCTATTTCGGCTCGAAGGACCATTTTATGTACAGGAACGGGAGGCAGGTGCTCTTCAATGATTGATTTATTGATTTGATTTCGGTTTATTTTAATTCGTCTTTTTACAAGCAGTGTGTATTAGGGAGTTATCATATTTTTGAACAATGAACCTATATAACATTAAATGGGAACAACGCGTGCCGTGATTGGTCGCCCATGTTGGCGAGCCCTCATTCGTAGATATAAAATGTGATGTCCCGGTGCGTCGATAGATGGCGTTAGTAGTCGCGCCAACAGCGCTAGTTATTTATATAAACGCTTACCAACTACACATATACACAGCACTAACCCAAAGTCTTTGTCGTAATATAGATCTCGTATGCATCTAAATTATAGGAAAGCAATTATACACTACTAGCAGCGCCCTTTGGTTTTACCCGCTTAAGTTTCGATCCCGTAGGAATATCGGGATAAAAACTATTCTATGTCCTTTCCCTGGACTATACCTTTCATCTAAATCGGTTCAGCGGTTTAAGCGTGAAGGGGTAACAGACAGACAGACACACTTTCGCATGTATAATATTAGTATAGATACAAAAAAAATATATAAGCCCCAAATAAGAATAAAACAATAAAAAAAAATATTAATATGTTATTGCTTACAAATTCTGGGTTATTTACTCTATATTGTAGATTAGCTATGCCTTTTGCGTGGACTAATTAACTAAAACTAAGAATCTATACTAATACAATAAAGTTGAAGTTTTGTTTGTTTGAACGCACTAATCTCTGAAATGACCAGTCGGATTTGAAAAATTAATTTTTCATTTTATAAAAAAGTCTGAGAGAACGCTTAGCGAAAAAGAATTAATACCGCGTGAAGGCGATGCGACGCGACGCGGTCGGTATACAAATACCTATGGCTGTTATTTTAGTATATTGTGTATCTTACGACTTCTACGCGACCGAAGTCGAGGGTTGAAGCTAGTATTAAACAACGCGGCAGACCCAGGTGGAGATGGCGGGATGAACTCCTCTCTTTTCTTCAAGATTTGTCATATACAATAATACTAAGGGTCAAGTGAAAGGAGGGAAGGGAGGCTTTAGCCTCGCAATGAACAATATAGGCTGCTGAATAATATATCTTCTATTTAAAAGAGAAATCACGAAAATCGTATATGTTGTTCCCAAAATAATAGGTCTGTAGCAATTAATTAGAATAATGGCTTAGAATTTTTTTTAATCAGAATAAAGTAAAAATAACTTTTTTTTATTTTTTTTATTACGAAGTGTTATAATAACTACTTAAAATAAGTAGTTTCCTCATACTGCACAATCTAAGGCTGGGCGCAACGTCTGGTTTCCTGATTCGGAATTCAGATTCTTTAGCGCACACGTTCTTAAATTTTCCGTTCGGAAACCCGGACGGAAAATATAAGCACGTGTGCGCTAAAGAGAACATTTTGTATGAAATGCTTGCATTCGGGTTTCCGAATCTGAATTCCGAATCAGGAAACCGGAGGTTTGCGGCCGGCCTAAAAAACACTATTTTCCCACATGCAAAAACCTATCATTTAGTACCACAAACAATAAAATAAAACACGAAGCAATACAAAACGCGTTTTCACTTCCATCACGATTTTACTATCTTGTGAAAATTGCACTTACTCCGCTGACAGCGAACGCAACGCATCGTAAACATGGAGGAAATATTTGAAAACGTAATTTCGTAAAGTTTATCTTCTATCTGTTATGCAATCCTTACATTGTGGTATTGATGGGTTTCTGGGTTCTTAGTATGAGGAAGTTTCCCAAAATTGTTGATTTCGTAGGTACAGTCAACAAAACATATAAATATGCAGGATCGTCGGATATACACACATCAAAAGTGTCTAGGGATCAAGCATTTTTATGCGGATTTCTTGAGATTGAGATGTGGCTTTGTAATAAATTTATGATTTTATAAATTTATATGGATCCTTTTTGGTGCATTTCATAATTTGAATCAGGAACTGTGAATCAAATTCGAGTAAAAGATGAAAATCAGCTGTCAATATTTTCCCTATAAAAACATACAACGCATTGAAGACATTATTAGTGCTACTGTTTCCCTACTACTGATTAAAACCAACGTTATTATGGAGCGGCGACGTCATTTAAGCAGGGAAGAAATGCTCAGAGCCGTGGGAATGATAGAAGCTGGTTCCCGGCAACGTACTGTGGCTTTAGCTCTGAATACAAGTCAGAGTGTTATCAGTCGACTTTGGACACGTTACCGAAGCACTGGTACCGTGGCTGAGCGCCATGGAGGACGGTATCGCTGCACCACACGGAGACAAGACCGATATATTCAAATCTTAACTCGAAGAGCTCCAACAATAACCGCCATGATGTTAGCCGTGAGGCTTCATCACTCTTCAGGGAACTTAATTAGCGACCAAACAGTCAGAAACCGCTTGCATGAAGTGAACCTTTATTCCCGAAGACCGCTACGGGTACCACCTATAGCAATGCACAATCGTAGGATTCGATATCAATGGGCTCTTGAACACAGAAATTGGGCAGAAGAACAATGGCGTTTCGTGTGCTTTTCTGATGAGTCTCGTTTTGGTATGAGACCGGATACAAGACGTATACGACACTGGAGAACCCCTGGACGCCAACAGCGATTAAAATCCTGCCAGGAAGTCCATCCTTATAGTGGTGGAACCATCATGGTATGGGCGGGTATTTGGATCGGCGGAAGAACTGAGTTGATTTGGATCAGAGGCAACCTCAACGCTCAAATTTATGCTGAGACGATTGTATCAGACGTCATCGTTCCTCTACAAGTGCAAATCGGTCCCTTATTTCAGTTAATGCATGATAATGCACGACCGCACACCGCAAGAGTTGTAAGACAGACTCTCGCCGCAGCTAACATCAATGTCCTGCCCTGGCCTGCTCAGTCGCCAGACTTGAACCCGATTGAGCATGCATGGGATATGCTACAGAGAAGAGCTCTGCCGAATATGGAGGGTATCCAGTCGCAAGAAGACCTTTTTTTGTTGTTGCAACGAACATGGGCGGCCATTCCACAGCGTGATTTGGATGAACTCATTTTGAGTATGCCAAACCGATGTTCTTGTGTTGTTAGTGTTCGCGGTAGAAACACGGATTATTAATTGTTTAAGTTACCTAATAAAATTTTAAAGAAAACTGTTATTTCAGTCTTTTTTTCGAACTTTTGTGTTAGTGGTTCAAATGTCAAAAATCCCTTTATTAGGAAAATGGCAAATTTCTTTATTAATGCAAAGGTGACTTGGTTTATCGTTACTGTGACAAACGAAAACACTTTATTTGATGAATCCTTAAAGAAAATTTTAATTAATATCAATCAGGAGAAAAGTTATTGCAAAAATATATGTTGATCCCTAGACACTTTTGATGTGTGTAGTTAAAGTTTAGTAAGAAACTGATGCATGTTCTCGAATTAAATTTAATTTTATTAATAGAAAACAAACAGTTCATTTATCAAATTAAATTTCAGTATTGATGGAACTTTCATATAACGTTACCTTTTTAGACCAAAACGTTTTTCAGTCATTGCAAGAGTCTATGCAGGTGTGCTTATAAGCTTCTCATACATTGGGATTTAAGACAAGCTTTAGCATAGCATTGTAAATACAAGGTTATTGGAAAAACACAAACAACCTCTTAAGAGATCATTGTACGATCAGCATCAACAGTTGATTACGAGTAACACTTCAGTTTTTTTAATCTTAGTTATTGAGCAAAATATTTGTTCAAAATTGCAGCAGAAGATTTTTTTTTTAGAATATATACGAGTACTCTTGTCTATTATGTGAAAAGCTAAAAATCAGTTAATTGAAAAAAGTTGTTGTCAATTTAATAACATGTAAAAATGATAGTGTTAATCGACTTTTGATGCTGACTGTACTCATCATTATGAACAACTTTTCCTATGGGACCAAAACTGAAATCGCGAAAAAAAATCAGCGGTTCCCTACGTTTGTGTTCGTATAACTCGTCAAAATGTAGGGAACAGCTGATTTTTTTTTCAGCTGAGTTTTGGGAATATTTCCAAAATCGATAAACGGATTGGAGTTTGCTGTAAGTCAAGTAAGTATATAATATGAGTAAGTGGATAAAGGTTCCAAAATGCTACTGCTAACTCTCACACAATCTTCTAGTACCTATTATCATTCACCAAGAGAACCCAAATAACGAGACCAGATAAGAAAAAAGAAGAAAAGAGCGGAACCTCTGAAACGTAAAAAGATACACCAATAACAACTAGAGAAAAGGAGATATCAACTCAAACAGGATTTTAAAAATAATGTAATCTAAAGCTTATAATTCTTGGCAGAATCTAACAACCTATTTGATCGAATCGAGAGATTCTGTTGAATCTTGTAATAAAGCGCGTAATGTATGTTTGCAATGAACTCATTATACTTGCAGTGGGTACGGGTATCGGGCCACTAACTTCATATAAGCCGGACAGTGTTCCCACCAGTTACTTCAAAGATTTATACAACATAATATATCTTTTATCAGACAGACAGCTAACTGTCCATACAAAGTCCCACTTCTATAATCTTGCTTTTTTTTTTTTAATGAATGGGAAATCATTAAATGACCCCTCCCGGTTTGGGTGAAGCGGAAGGGAGTGTCAGACTCTTACTGACTAAAACCCATCCGTGATCCTTCCTTAGCCCTTTATGTTCCGGAGTAGCGGTAACCCTTTCGGACAATCCCGCACCCCCGGCAGGCTTCGGCCCTGGCAGGCCCCTTCCTTTTTGCTGACATTTCTTTGAGGCGCGCGTGGAACACGTGTGCGCCGTCTGGCAGGAGTCTGGTCCTGATCGGACGGTGAGCTACCCATTACTCTCCGTCCGCAGGCCCGCGCCTACGGTGGCCGGGAGTCGTCACACGGCTCCCGACGCCCGGAGCGTCTCCCGCGGCGGCTGGGATATAATATCTTGGATAGGCATAGGGTTAAGATCTTGACGTTTAGATTATGGAAGAGGCGCAAAATGTTGATGCAACTTGGTGTGAGCTGATAGACTAAGTTAAAGTCATGGTGGCCCAACTTAGGAGTTGTAGGTCGCGGGTTCGAACCCAAACAGGCGCTTTACTTTGTGTAAATAAGTTCATCACCACTGCTCTCAAAAAGCCGAATGAAAACTTCGTGAGAAAATTGATACCTATGTATTAGAACCAAAAATTCGAATACATAGTGACAGCCCGACAGCCCACTCCCTGTCGAAGAGAGGAGGCCTGTGTCCCAGCAGTAGGGACATTATAGGCTGATTATGCTTTATGCATGAAATCGTGTACTTACGTATCGCAGAGGAAAGAACCTCAATTCGAATTTTTTGGGGTTGTCGTCTAGTAACTTGTGTGTTTCGGTTTGAAAAGTATAGACAGTGCACAATGTGAATGTGTGTGTGTTCATTTCATGTTATCTATTTTTGTGGTGTACAATAAAGTACATATAAATAAATAATAAATAAATAATGTAGTGACAAACATAATGGTAGGTACATTTTACCTTTGTCTCTGGGATGAGAATGTGTGGCGGCATTTACATCGCCATATGCGAACTACAACACGCAAAATTCTGCATCTCGCAAGCAGAGTTTACCGCGCGACAAGCATAATTATATACAACTTCCCGACCTCAGCCCAGTAGCCCATCAGACACAACGCCCGTCTGGTCGGAGGATCCTCCCTTTTCCATGAAGGACGAGTGAACTTTACACCCTGTTCCTCACCTGAACTGCAATATTTCTGGTAGTGCTGATTTCCATAGACGGCATGGATCACCTGTATGTTTACCGCCCATACAAAAATCGATGAAATCTAGTTCTAAATGGAGTTTTCTAGTACGAGTAGCGTCTATTCTTCATAATCGCCGTTAGGTTTTTTTTTACAGGGCCAAGTTAAAAATAAAGCTGAACCACTAAGCTGGTACCTATCGTCCATTACAGTACCATTTACACTATCGATCGGATGAAACTCTTTGTGTAAACACTGATTAATATTACAAGAACAATTACTACTTGATTGGTTCAACACATTATTTAGTGATTATAGTTTAATTGGAGCTTTATGGGTATTTGATGGTTTTTTGTTTTGAAAGTCTTTGACCACGGATTAAGGCTGTAGTTAGGGACTGTTTTTTGTTAGGGGTGTTACTCACTGGTTCGAATCGTCATGACGCCGAACGAAGTCTGCCATTGGCATTGGTTTTAGGTACTTTCCAAACGGCAATGTTGTTCAACAAATACTGCCGAATAGAATAAGTTAACCTGAACATGTGGGCTGATTAATACTAGTATTTGTGTTTATGTGTGCAGCGCTCGGCGGTTTCACCCGAATATGTGTCGATCCAATGGGAACATCGGGATAAAAAGTATCCTATGTCCTTTCTCTGGACTCAAACTACATCTAAATCGGTTCAGCGGTTTAAGCGTGAAGAGGTAACAGACAGACACTTTCGTGTTTATAATATTAGTATGGATTTAGAAGCATCGTCTTTATAGCTTAGCATAATATATATGTATACATAGATACACTTTCATCTTCTAGAAGCATTTACAGGAAATTGAGATCCCAAGAGTTTTAAATACCAGATAACTATCATCTGTGTAATTATTCCGAAAAGATAATCGATTATTTAATAAAACTATCCAGGATAAGAGTCCTGCCCCCTTATTCACAAACACTCGATATGCTTCCGTATCGTATCGAACATTAATCATTGTTATCGTACGAGTCTTCTCAACGCTGTTCACAAGTCCAAAACCCGAAAATTTGTCAGTTTAAATCAAATAGACGCCCGCTATTCCTCCAACAGCTATTTGCTGTTGAGGGGAAGTCAAATCAGGTTATCGAAATGTCAGGTTTTCGATACGATAGCCTGTCGTATGGTTGTGAATCAGGGCTCTGATGACTGTTTTGCTGATATATCGTAAATATTTGATTATATCGAATTTAGTACATAATATGACAAAATAATTACGATAATGTAAGTCATCCGGCAGTCTAATTTTATTCATAAGTAAGTATTGATTTCGTAATTGACCTTATTAAAAATAGATTTCTTGAGTACATTAGAAATTCATTGACTTTGTTAATTTGATTCTAGAATGTTCTTCTGGGCGATTTCTTTACTTAACACATTGAATGCCGAAGTTAACCGTCAAATCACAATCGGTGGCCACCATATAAATGGCCTTCTACGTAATACTACGTAGTTGGCATCATGGATACCAATTTATTGAGGGATGCCGTGGTACGTAATCTATAGGAAAGACCTACGTAATAATAAGTAGTCGGCATCTGCAATTATTACCAGCTACGTAATATTGCGTAGTTGGCATTCAATGTGTTATCTTCCTATAAAAGTCGTTAGTATTTTCTGGTAATCTTCTGGTAGTATCTTCTGGTTTTTCTAAACTCTTCTTTTTTGATCCTCTGTTTTTTTAGTATCTTCTAGTATATAACTATTTCCTTATTTATACTCTCCCCATTGGTTTTGGCCCTTCTCATTTTTCTCTTCTTTGGAACATTCCGAATTCATAAACTCCCGTTCCATTCAGACACGTTCCGTCAGTATTATTATTCATCAGTATAGTCGAGCTCGTAATTGCTTACCCAAAAACAAACTTATTTGATACTTCTCTAAGATTGAAATTGAAACTATCTAATTGTCACATTGGTCATAAACCAAAAATGTCATTTTATAACGTGCAAGTGTCATTAAACCAGGGGGCGGTAAAGAAATAGGTTAGATTTACATCATCGGTCCTTATAAAGCTTACTTATTCATTTTGATATTAATACCTAGTAAATTCTAAGTCCCAATAACTAATCTTAATTCAATATTTTCGACATCCTGTCCTCCTCCACTCCTGCCTACACCAATTCTTGTAACACTATGAATATTTAAATGAGCCTCCACGTTCCCATGCATCTGATCAATGGTATTCCTTCTCACACCGGCCTTCTTGGAAAAGGTGGCCTTGAGATTTTTGAAGATCGGCCTCAGAATATAAAGAGGTACTTACCGTATTTAGTTTATTGCTTTGTAATTTGAGTGTTCTTGGGGTAGATTGAGTGGCAGATAATGTCTATTTTCAGAACGTAATTTGTGTAACCACGCTTTAGGTTTATTTGAAGGTGGGGGGTAAATACCATATTAATAATACAGTACATCAGTAACTACTACATATCAACATGGACTAAACCGTCTTCTTCAATCCCTATCTCTTATGCACGTTGTTTCTCCCAGTCTTGGGCTTTCCCCATCCAACTCTTTCTTATCATCAAGCCATCATATACAGGGTGTCCCTGGAAGTATGGATCAAATCGAATAGGGACGTGGGTAAGGTCATTTCCAAAGTTTTTAACTCTGAGAATGTTGGTGACTTTATTTAAGTTTCGAAAGTTATGACCGATTTTTGTTATTTTTTTTTCAATCACTTCGCATAGTGCTCAAAGAAAAAAATCATAAAAGACTATCAGGGATATCAAAAAAAAAATTAAATTGATAGGTCTGATAGTTTTTTTTTATGTTTTTTTTTTCTTTTTAGGCAAATTCTTCCATGTTTATTATTCGCCCAGCAACAATATTCATCCAAGTTAGCTTGCATTTCCATCCTCGACTGCATTTGAAATATTTGCATTGCAGTTATTAAGTACGAGTAGCACTTTTCCACCTACACCTTTTATTGCCGTGACAGACCACAGTTAACGATCTTCATCAAGTATCAACTCGATCAGTTTATCTCAATAAAAGTCGAGTGTCGGAAATAATTACCGTCCGTGCTTGACAACCTGTTACTGGAGTAGTTACTGTGTTGTTGCAGTCAACTACTTTTCATCTACTTCTTGGATTTAAATAAGGTTTTTCCTAACTCCATAATTTTTGTTCATTTAGCAATAACGAAAGATTAAGGTGTTAGGAAAAGCAACATTCACAACATAGAAAACACAACAAATCAAATCATTTATTAGTGTTATTTTTGGTAATACCTGTGGTACTATGTTATAAAATATTTACGTGTTCAAAAATATTTAGGTACATCTTCAAAAATATTTACGTATAAAAAAATCGACCCATTGAGCTTATTATACTGTTACATTCATTTATTCTTAATTTTTATAAGAAATAATTTAATACTTACAATATAAAAAAAACTTGGTGTAATAAAAACGGACATAACCAATTACATAAATAAACACATGACACATATTTTCTTCCCTCAGTTTTATAGGGTGATTGTCTAATCGAATTCTGTTTAGTAAAAATTTAATGTACTAGCGAATCTCATGTCATCTATTTCTGATTCACCAAAATAGCAATTGAATAATTAATCCCGTTCTATTCTGTCCAAACAACCAGTCATGCTGCCAGCCTTTTGGGCACTTTTCCTATTGGCAGCAAAGCGGACGAATTTTTGATGGTCTGTGATACATATTATTATCATTATTTTAAGACTATATGCTTTTTAATTTACGTATATAATAAAATAAGTTATAGAAGAAAAAAAAAAAATAAAAATAAATCAGTCATTATATATTTATTGAGCTGGATTATTATGATTATTTATTATTATATATTATGCTACTTCCTTATGTTGCTTCATGACTATTAACTAAAGGCATAAAAATAATTCGCACTATTAAAATCGATTTATAACTCTCTGAAATAATATCTTAAGACTAATTCATTTCTCTGATGATGATGATACAATTTTAATGTTAATTCCGCCATCATTATCGCTTTCGTGCTCAAAGCGCGACTCCGGCGCAGCTGTCACGATGACGTAATCCCGTACGCTCTGGCGCACATCAATGCGCGTGCGCTTCGCCTATCTATCACCGAGAACTACATGTGCGAACTGTGAAATATGTGTTTTGATCGTTATATTCGGGATATTTGGAATTATATTCACGAATACGTGAGGTGACTGGTTAAATTGTTGGCTCCGAAAATTGGTTTGTCAAATACTCAGTGTGCAAATCTATGTATTAGCGTCAAAATTCCTAAAAAAGAATCATTATCTTATTTTATGATGGGTAAACTATATATTCTCAAACTGGCTTTTTTAGACTTGATGAATGATGCCATTTATAATGTCATAGCTCCACTTTCTTTCAAACTCAAAATTACAATTATGATACGGACTATATAACATAACTCCACGACTGTGTGTGTTGTGTTTGCACGATACGGGCTAAATAACAAGAAAAAAGCGGCCAAATGCGAGTTGGACTCGCACACGAAGGCTTCCGCACAAAGCAAAAAACGCCGAAAAATCACGTTCTTGTATGGAGACCCCTTTCATTTTTACCTTTATATTATTGTTATTATTTGTTGTTATAGCAGCATACTGTGAAAAAATCAACTGTCTAGCTATTACGGTTCATGAGATACAGCCAGCTGACAGACAGACGGACGGTCAGCGGAAGCTTAGTAATAGGGTCTCATTGGCACTCTTTGGGTAAAGAACTTTCAAAAGCAAGAATCTTGAATGAACACCCTAAGTGATATCATGATAATAACTATGAATACAGACAAAGAAGAAGACACATATGTAAATTAGGAACCTAATAAGGCACTCACAGGTTGTGAGAAAGATCTATTAGACAAACACGTAATTACAATTTTACGATCACTTATAAAGATGTTTTATCTGCCATATATCCAATGGTATTTGCTTAGCAATAGAAAATTGCGTAAATATTATGGCTAACTTTCTAAGCCACAAATCATTTGAATATAAGCTTCGTGTGTTGCGCAGACGCAGCGGACATCACACTGAATATTGTAATTGTGAGACCATACTGTAATGTGAACTATGAAATGTTAGGCTGCTGCTCACACCGTGACGAATGGAAATTATTTTAAAATATTACCAGCACCGCCTCCAGACCCTCTCCAATAAACTATTATTTGGCGATTTTTTGAAAAGGGCTATGTGTAGAAGTGGTCATCACCATCATAATTATAAGGCAAAATACTTCTTACTTCTAGCTTATAATTAAGATAATGATTATGATCAGCAAAACTTTTCCTTAATTCAGAGTTCAATAAAAATACCTATTTCGAGTGTTAGTGAATTTAAGAAAGCAGTTTCTAAATACTATCGGTATTTTACTTTGAATATTACCAGCTTGGCGAGTTTTCAAGGTCTATGTCTGGCAGTATTGGTGATCATCATCATAAATATAAGCCAAAATACTTCTTACTTTTGGCTTATAATTATGATGATGATAATCTGCAACACTTTTCCCTTATTCAGAGGTCAATGAAAATGCATATTTCTGGGGTTAGTGAATTTATGAAATTAGTTTCGAAATACTTTCAATATTTTACAAGCGTGATGGGTATCGATATCTAAATAAGATTACACAGACAGAAAAAGTGATTTTGAAATTGACAGATCCCAAAAAAAAAAAATTTTTTTTTTCGTTTTATATTATTTATATATCCATATCCATCAGGCCTGCGGAGTTTCGCTAGGTAATTTAATTTGACCCTATAGATGATCATGACAATCATGTAGCTTTTTATAATAACTATGACGCTGCTAGCAGAAAAGAAAGTGTGTTGCAAAATCCCATGAATAATACCTACGACAAGTTCCATTGTTTTACGACGTGTGTAAATGTGTATAACGTACTCTAAATTGCTAATAAATATTGAACACGAATAAAATAACAAACAAATCACTTAATAAGTATTCAGCTATGAGCGAAAGACTGCACCTTTTGAATATTAATTACATGAAAACAACAAATTTTTCGGCGTACGTTGCAAGCATATGCCATATATTGCGTCGCAGTGATTCAAATTCACGTGTATTTAAAGGAGTCTATTTATTTTTACATATTTGATCTTGTGAGGCCTGGTTCTTTAACCTTATTTTTTTTTATAAGTTGCTTCTGTTCCTAATTTTATCAAAACTCAATGCATTTATTTCAATTAAACCATTTACAGGCACTTTTGAATTGTCAAAGAAATCGGTCATTCAGAAAGATGGGGCTAGTTGCCAGGTTGCTATGGAGAAGAGCGGGCAAGAAACTCCCATAGACGGGCATTATCGAGCTACTTTTCTAGTTTCTTGGTCATAGTGTCCCGTGCAGTACCTAATAAGCTGACAGTAATCAAAGATTTTTCTGTTTACCACTTCACTTCTCTAAAATATTTTTCCAACTCTCATTAGTACACATATTTTGATACGCTCCGGTGTCACAAAATCCAGATAATTGCGAGCCATGTCAGCACGCCACGCCATGATACTAAATGAAGTAACCAGATTCGTGATAGAGTAAAATATGTTCGTTCATGGGGAAACGAACTAACTATAGCGTTTGATCGTGCTCTGCTTATAATTATGAGTGATTTAGTGAATGTTTGCGTTATAATTGTGTTTCCATGATGATGAAAGGGAAAGATATGGTGTTCAAATGAATGTTTATAATGTATTTTGCGTGCAGTTGGTTCGAAATTTCTAGAATTTGGACTGAGCTTGGATGGGCATGCCGCAGGGAGCTATTTTGGGTGCAATGTTAAAATTATGATACTTGGTGGAGATTCGGAGAAATAGTAGTATATGAATCAATTACTGCTATTTTTACTGAAGTCCAGTATAAAAATGAAATTGGTATATAGATCACCTACAGCAGAAAGCAGCAGAGCAGATTTAGCTGATCATTATTAGAACTCACTATACAACTTACTTAAACACTTTGATCTAGGGACATGTGTTCATTTTTTTTTTCTGACCTAATAAAAATGCAATGAAGTAAAATTAAAACAAATAAGAAAGAAAGAAGAAAGAAAGAAAATACGTTTATTTGCGGTGGAAATGACGCAAAAAGAACATAAACACAAAAAATAAAATGAAAAGGTAGGGGGAAACATGCGTCACGTCCACGCAAAACGGCTCAAATCAAACAGTCGCATATTACAAATTCAGAAAGATAGACTCACATCTCCTGAGTCACATAAAACTCAAACTACCCATTTTCGTACACGAATATATTAATACCTAATGCACATAAGACCTATGTACAACAATAGATTGTTCCCACGTACCTTTCACGTAAAGGTGCGAACACATACGTAGATGGTATCGGAATAATTAGTAACACTATACGAAGAATTATTTGAAACAACAACATTTTTAACAATGAATACGGTTCATACAGTATCTCTAGTTGATTTAATTATGTTTGCAGTGGGAAATGTGTAATTGGGGCTAAGAGATGAATGGCTAAATGGCCAAAAATACTGTGGGTATGATGAAGAGCTTAGAAGATTCCACTGATTCAGATAAGACATGATAACAAACAAAAGAAATTGCGCTTGGAAAATCGAGTTTGTTGGCACATTTACCAGTTTGTCGCAGTATTTATGCTGTACATAAACCTTAACTGGTATTTAGCTTGGTAAACTAATTGTCAACGAAAATAAAATGAATGATAATGACAGTAATTGAGTTGAAACTACTCTTTGACTCGCACATGAACATGTGGCCGAGCCCGATAAAACCGACGATTTAAGAAGGTAGGTAGGTAACGCCGAGCAAGAATAGAATATGCGGAAGCCTGAGACAAGATGAATCGAGCATTACATCATAACTAGGATTAAATTATAATGTTCTAAACTCAGCAGGAGACTGCAATGGACCGAGTTGCATAATCAGCCTATAAAGTTCCCACTGCTTGGGGACACAGGCTTCCTTTTTGTGAAAGGAAGTGGGCCATGATTGACCACACCGTCCAAGTGTGGGTTGGTGGATGTCAAATGTGTTTAAATTTTTGATTCCAGGGCATGTCGGTTACCTCACGGTGTTTTCCTTCACCGTTTTGAGATCAATGGTGATGAAATAAATTAAACAAAGTGATGAACCCAAGATCAAGATTTCAGATACCAATCTACATGGTCTTCACATGATCTGACCAAGATTTTGTCTGGACTTTGAAAGAGACTGTGACCTCTGAGTTTTTTTCGGCCTTTCTTCTCAGAGTAGTCAGATAGGAAACGCCGACCTCATCTAGCTTTAAAAAAATATGATTGACGTGTAAAAGTGTTTGTACAAACCTACTTACAGAAATAAAATCATTTATCTACGATACGCAAGTCCATTATCACTGGGCCTCCGTTGCTCTGGGCTACTGTGTCTGGGCCGAGTTGGCTGATTCCTATACCCCACAGCAATTAGTCCGCTCCTAGAAAGCAATAAATCACCAACCAAAAATACACAAGCGCAAATTAAACACCATCTTTATACTAAAACAAACGCTAAAGAACATAAACATTCCCAGTTTCTCCTGTCTTATGGCCACCATTGAAGTGTCTGCCAACATAACGCCTGCTAATTAATGGTACTAAGAAATCAAAAGTGAAACTGCGGTCGTGTGAGTTATCGTACCCATTATCAATAGACAATAGCCATAAGTCGTGGTGGCTTTAGGAGGCATAAATTGAATTTGGGGTGTTAAAGATTTTGAGGTTATATAAAAACTAGAAGTATCTGCGGTTCTACTCAAATAATCATTGAAATGACAAGTACCCCAAGCGTAGGGAATGATGTATCCCAATGGCGTAACACACTTAAAATCACCATCCGAAGGGTTTTGAAGGAAATTCATAACCCTTTTGTTCCAAATGTTTGAAAAATTCATTGCTCTACAAAGTAGGTAAATAACGCGACAAATTTTGCTGAACTGTCAACTGAAATGTGTGATAAGTACGTAATTAGGCTTCAGGATAGTTACAATTAATATCAATAGATTCTAGTTCAGAATTTCATAATTAATCACAGCGTAAAAGTAATAATAAACAAAAGTAGGATGCGCTCAGGCTAGGTGGAGCGACGATCTTCGCAGAATGGCTGGAAGCAGCTGGATGACAGTTGCCGAAAATCGAGTTGAATGGCGTGCAAAAGTAGAGGCCAGCAGTGGACTGCTGTAAGCTGATGCTGTATGGAATTAAGAGAGCTAAAAAAAGTGGAACACCAAACTGATTACAAAGTGTAGTAAGTAAATTACTAAGAACGTTAATTATCATTGGACATTAAAAAGCTACTCGTAAATGCAGGTAAAGATGATCCACCATGTTTGTTAGGTTAGGTTATCTAGCTGCATTTTGCAGTTACGTAAATTACATTATTTTGTTTAAAATCTGTCTTTAACTTCGATATGATAAGGGTTTCGTATTACCCAGTAACTGGGTTGTAGAGGTCAGATAGGCAGTCGCTCCATGCAAAATACTAGTACAGTCACGAGCATAAGTATGTATACACTCGGCTTTATTCAAAGGCGATTTTCTCCTTTATTTCTGAATGAAATTTTATGTTATTACGAACATAGTATTTTCAAACCCTTATGTTTATCTAAAGTGTCGTATTTCAACGTTGCATTCGTAATTTCACGAAAAAATCGCAATTGAAAGTTGCCAAGTGTTGACATATTAGTGCTCGTGACTGTACTCACCTTCATCCGGTTAGACTAGAAGCCGACCTCAACATAGTTGGGAAAAGGCTAGGCAGATGATGATGATGATGATGATAAGCAAAAGGTTATTTTAACAGTAGCTTCAGCCATTTATGATGCTTATCATTAACCAATAACTGACTTCATCTGCGTTATAATCTACATCTCTACTTATATGTTCGCGAAATATTTAGAAACGTGACGTTTTCCAAGACAATGGGTCCAATAGTTGTATTTACCTAATGATCCATGAATTTAATTCTTAATGTATTATAGTTGGTTCAGACAATCGTTCTAATCAAATTGAAATTATAGTGTTTATGTCGGAACGAATGACATGTCCTATGTAACTATACCTGACATATGGTCGGTTAAATTGTTCTAGCTGGACTTGCGTAATCAGTTATTTCCTCAAACTGTTAATTATTGGCTTGGGTTACTTTCGTTTCTACCTTCGTTAATCAAAATTGTGATAGTTTTTGCGTTGATTTTTTGTTGAAATCTGGGGCCTCAGCGTCAGCATCCAAGGGCTTCGTACCTGATGTGAGGGCTCATCTAAGTTGTCAGCGAAGCTTTTAAGTAGGTCATACGGGCTGATGTCCTCAACTTCACGTCAATGCGCAAAGAGTCCAGAGACAAAGCTGAAATATCTCATCATGCGGCTGCAACAGGCCTGCCATTACATCAGCATCTAAGCCCTTCATACCAGAATACAGCAACGCTGTTTGACTGATCTCGTTGTTTTGTTAACCTTATTCTGTAGTGTAATACTAACATAGTTTTAAGACCTTTTTTATTAACAATTCTACGGGGTCTGCCGCGACGCCTTCTGCCTGTGTCAGGGCTCCACGTAGTGGTTATTTTGGCCCACAGTTTATTGGACATACGGCAAAAGTGGCCAGCCCAGAAGAAGCGCCGTAGAATAAGGCGGGACGAGCTAGAGAATACCAACCAATAAATGATGATGATTATGATTGGCGACAGAATTAAGTACCAGTGTTTCACCAAAGCAGTGGTGGCCTAGTGGTGGTGGTGGTATGGCCTGGACTTACGAGTCGTAGGTTCGAACCTAGCCAGAAACTATAAATTTAATTTCATCACCACTGCTCTCAAATTGGTGAAGGTAAACATCGTGAGGACACCGACATGTCTAAAAACCAATATTCGAAGACATGTAACATTTCCTAACTCGCACTGGGCTTGCATGGTGAATTACGGCTCACTGCCTGTCACAGAGAGGAAACCTGTATCCCAGCAGTGAGAACATTATAGGCTGATCATGCTATGTACTTCCCCGGCACAGAGCTCTACTACTACATAGGTCCCTACTTATCAGTGTCTAATCCGTTTGGAATTCTGCCCATCATCTTCCACAGAAGAGCGTGAAGTTACGCCGGTATGTGCCGCTGAATATTCATGTCGCAACCACCATACGTTCGATGGCGTATTGTCTGTTTGACGGGGCCATATTCCCATAGTCCGTCCGGCCAATTGTCTCTTTGAATGGAACTGACGAGGTCACTGTTGTATGGGCTTAATTAGGTTTAAGTGATTTTGTATGACTGTGTTTTGTAGGTAGGTTTTGGTTTTTTTAAGTGTTACTTTTGTTAATTCAACCATCATATAGGGAGTTCTTCATTTATTTCTGTTTATGAAGTTGCGTGTTTTTATGGCTGTCAGAAAAGATGACCTTCATCAAGAAGGAAGGGAACATTTTCATGCAAAGCGTATAATAATTTGTAAAATGTACACCAATGAACATCTGTTTTCCAAGCGTGAGCGCCAGAGTTCTCTGAGGGCTGTTCTTGTCTGGAAAATTTCCGCGATCGAATACATTACACTGGTCAACACAAGTCTTCTTTCCTTTATTTTTTTTTTCTGTTATTTTATATTTCTATGGCCCTGACTATGAAAAAAATACTGGGAGACGGCTAACAGCTTCACTTTTTGAAATATACAGTTTTATTATATTACCAAAAAAATATAGAAAATTAATACATTATGCTAACAAAATTTTAATTGAGGTCGTTGAGCAGAAGATAAGTTAGGATATGACCACTTATTTCGATTTCCGGGGTTAATTCCGTTTATTTTCACAACGCAGAAGTAGCAATAGTCATGATGGTTTCAAGGTTCGAAAACAACAACAAAATATATTTCAGTATCCTATAAGTAAAAATAGTAAATGAGGTTAGTTAGCTGTAACTCAAAAACAAAAGCTGTTAGAGAAAAAGTGTTGCCATATTTAAAAAATACGCGTCAATTTGAGATAAAAACCAAAACAAAAGACGGGTTGCACTCCGGGAGTGCCGGCAGAAGTGAAAACTTGAATATTGACGTTGTGCATTTTTGATATTTTTCATTAATAGATGCACTTTGTTCAATTTTCATATTTTAAACACTTTATATACACGAATTTTACGAATACACAGCAGTGTGGCCACTGCACAGACGGTCGAGCCATCAGCTGTCACCATCCATGGATGCGCGTGGCACGCTGTAACATAAACACACACGAACATTCGCGCAAGCGGCCTGCGCCGCCTAAACGAAACAGCAGGCATCACTGACCTCTATTATTACCACTGGACTGGCGGCTGTCAAAGTGCTTTTGTGCCTAATTGATAATCGCCATTTTGGCGCTGTTAGCCGTAGCGAGTGTCTGTGGTACTAAAACTAGTGATATTGATATCAGCGAGCAAATATCGATAACTTTGGTAATATTTTTACGTATCATCATAATTACTACTTATATTAACAATTTACAGGGAATAATGAATAATAATAATGGAATAATGAATGTATTAAGTAAGTCGAAAAGGTAAAATAATACACGTTTATTTAATTTATATTTTTCAAAGTCAAAGCATTTATTATAAATAGTTCCCTGAGAGATTCGCGGCGACGTAGATTATAAATGGCTCTGACAGCTCTCTTTTGCAAAATAAAGATGGACTCAATGTCAGCAGCTCGACCCCATAATAAAATGCCGTACGACATAATGCTGTGAAAGTAGCTAAAATAGACTAAACGCGTGGTTTCTACATCTGTTAACTGCCTTATCTTCCTTACAGCATAAGCGATTTTAATTACTGACGTGCCCAAATTATTTGACGGGTTAAGAAATTTCGTATACTTTGACCTGTAATTGACAAAGAGTAACTTTTCGTTGTTGCAAAAATTCTAACATCGATATACTTAAATATAATTTGTTTAATTAATACATCATAATGACTATTTAAAGTTTCAAACATCATTGTTTCCAAAAAATGAACGCGTAGTTCTGGAAACAAAGTATTTGATTTTGGTAGAAATTCTTTTATAACTTTTGCTGTGAGAACTGCCGGAAATATTTTTTCCACCGGCGGCTTCCCATTGGTCTTTTTGCATGCTTGTTGAAAAAGTGATTCCACTAATAAACATAGAAACGATGCTTTGTGATGGAATAGTTAGTCCATCTCTATTTTTTTGAATAATTAGTGCGATACCGTTTCGTCGATCAGATATGGCATCGGACGGTATTGATCCACAAGCGCTCAAACAATCAATACATGTAATTTTGTTCTTGAGAGATCTAATCACAAAACCTGCTATGTATCCCACACATTGCTTCGATGTTTCGTTTACATTGTTTGGAACAGCCCAACCAAAATGTAATATATGTCAAAATTAGTTGTCTGGACACTCGCTAGTGGCGCTTCAAAAAGACACAAAAAAATTGCTGTCAAACGCTTGGAACAGCCTGTCCAGTGGTAATAATAGAGGTCAGTGGCAGGCATACATTTTCACCGCGCCGTAGAAAGAGAGGGGGATACTTCCTCTCCTACGCCGCGCCGGCTGTCTACTCTCCATCCGTCTTACGAATTTTCGATAAGGTAACGTGTCCTGACGCGATGTCCTGACGCGAGTTTAACATTTTTACCCATTACAAAAAAGTGTACAACGCCGCTAAAGAAGTTTTCACTTCAAAAAAAACACAGGAAACAATTTTATTTTTTTTGTTTTCCAGAGTTATTAGAGGCCTCGTTGAAAGAGCACCAAAATGCGCAATCTCAGGAAAAAAACCACCATCACTACTGGGTAGGCAGTTTTTTCATCACACTTCCAATCAGAAAGATAATCCATTTCCAGGTCAAACCCATAAATAACTTCACTTTTCTTACATAAAATAATTTCCTTTTAGGTAAAGATTTATTGTGTCCTAGATTCACGAGGCAGGTTTATGTACTAAATAGGGTTTTATTCTACGAACCACTGTTCGTACCAGTTACCGATTGATCACCGTAACGTGTGACATTTTCCTTTCATAGTATTTTCTATTGGTGTTTGAAACTGTTTAAACAGGGTTATTGGAAAAACATCAACAACCTCTTAAGAGGTCATTGTACTCATCATTATGAACAACTTTAACTATGGGATCAAACAGGCATCTTCTGGGCACGCTCGTTCCATCATATACCTCATCTATCGCTTTCCATCAGGCGTGATCGGGGTCAAGAGCGCGCCCATTTAGCAATAAAAAAAAAAAAACTGAAATCGCGAAAAAAAAAAAATCAGCTGTTCCTTACATTTTGACGAGTAAGGGTCTTCCCACATTTATCGACGCGGAATCGGCTAACGCCGGTCAAAAAAGCCTTTATGTCTACGTAATAAGGGTGTTACTAATACCATTTGCATCTTCTCGGCTCGGACGACGCGGCGCGACGCCGATCGACGGCGAAACGAGCCGTTTGCCTATTAGCTCGGCGATAAGTCGAGTAGTTTGGTGATACGCAGTCGGCTTAAGCCGATCCCTAAGAATTTTTATGAATGCAAAAAAATACTAACGGAATGGATAAGAAAGCTAACCTATAGTGAGACTGAATCACTTCTACAATAGATATACTAATACTATACTAACATAATACTCCACAAAAACATACACACCCTCTCACACACACACACACACACACACACCCTCACTTACACACCCCGCCCTCATTCACTCAAATCACCTTGTTTATTGTTTATTTTTTTGTTTTTTTTTTTATGTACTCGTATTGTATAGTTTACACTTCTTGTTTTTGAAAGAGCGGAGTCTCCTAATACAGGCATCTTTTGCTTAAATGGAGGCTCCAATCTCAATTTTTTTTTTTGTACGATTAAGGTTTTCAAATAAACTATTTCTATTCCGCGTCGATAAATGTGGGGACACCCTTATACGAACATAAATGTAGGGAACAGCTGATTTTTTTTTTCGCGATTTCAGGTTTGGTCCCATAGTTAAAGTTGTTCATAATGATGAGCGCAATGACCTCTTTTTCAATAACCCTGTATAGGTATTGACCCCAGTTTTCACCATTTATATTACTTAATCCGTCTCATCGAGAGGAGGCCTGTGTCCCAGCAGTAGGAACAATAAGCTAATTATGATATCAATTAATCTGCATTCGCGATTTCGTTGCCAAAAATATAAACAAATATGAGTTCATGGAAAAATAACTTTAAATCCTACACAATAAAGTTCAGTTTACGCTACAACTTCAAACATTTTTGTAATATTATCAATAGAAGTCACTCTGAAATCAACTTAATTCCCATTAAAATAAAGTTGATATTAGTTTAACTTGAAATAATATTAATTTTAAACAACATAAGTTTGAATTGACTTTACATACATATAACCACAGAATACTTAAAGTACTACGTACAGAAAGGACACTCCCTTCCCCGCAATAACATCAGTTACCGCACCTCACCCCGCACTTCAGCATGTTCGTCGCCCGTTCTTTAACAAGAGCGCTCGCAAACACAAGTACCTCACGCACACATTCATACGTATACAAACGTCATTTATGTAGTAGTAGTAGGTAATTATTTTGCGAGCGTTGTATGGAGTGTCCGGGGTGTGATATAACGTAACATAACATTGTGCCTTTTTTCCTCGACAGCTGAGGCAGAGGTGGATACACCCACATTTCACCAGTGTTCTTAAGACCTAGTCCCATGTAATAGGGGGTGACCCTATTGCCATCTACCGGGCACAAATCCAGACTCCAGGCTGCTACTGAGAAATCCCTCATTGAAAAACCCTATGACACTTTGCCCTACCTGGGAATTGAACCCAGCGCCTCATGCTCAGCAGTTGCGCTTGCTATCACTAGACCAACGACGCATTACTACTTAATTCTAAAATATACGTAATTACTTTAATAAATTACCGTACTGGAACGAAATATTTAGAACATTTTAACTTTCACTAGGAATATTAGGATTTCATCTAAAAATTTGTGGCGTAACTTGAGTTGTTTCTAGCCATATGTTTCACATAACATTCATAAGTACATATATAGTAGGTAGTTAATATACGAGTGTAATTAAAGAAATAACTATATTTTAATCAATATTGAAGAAAAATGCATTCGCGGTTGGTGTTATTCTAATAAATAATTAAATATAGAGTACAGTATCAACTTAAGTGAAACATAATTAACAGTCTAGAACTCGGGAACTTAACCTCGATCGATCAGGTTAAGCTATGCTTGCCGCGGTTGGTCCGTGGATGGGTGACCATCTTTACATACCAAGACCCCTACGTGGCTCAGAAAGCACGTTAAGCTGTTGGTCTCGGCTGTCATTCGTGAATCTTTGACAGTCGTTACGGGTCGTTAGAAGCCCGAAAGCCAACCACTCTTACCAAGGAGTATCGTATTACCCAGTAACTGGGTTGTGGAGGCCAGATAGGCAGTCGCTCCATATAAAATACCTACTGTTATTCGGCTGCATCCGATTAGACTGGACGCCGACCCCAACATAGTTGAAAAAAGGCTAGGCAGATGATGATATACGTAAGTATCCGTCCGAATTGAGAACATCCGAATTGAGAACCTCCTCCTTTTTTGAAGTCGGTTAAAAATGATAAAGGTTATTTATCAGACTTCACATCTTAACCATTCAGATGCACGTATAAGAAAATCCAGTACAGTCTTCAACCACCTTCCAACAGCAACAATTCCACACACTGCAAACAAAAACTCAAAGCCAGTTTACCTAACCTCCGTATAAGTAAATACAATGAATTAAAATCGTCTAAATATTCCGCTTAGCCATTCACACGAAACTCATTTAAATTCTAAAAGCGGCTGCTGTTTCTTTTGACAACCATTGACTCTGTACAAAAACGTATTGAAGAAGATGGAAATCATCAATTCTATTTGGCGACGACTTAAACAGTTTTTTTTTTTTTCACCAAAACTAATTCACACGCCCGACGGTAGCCAAGGCATAGTGGAATGAAGATAGTAGACTAAGTTTATGTAGCTCTTGAAAGTGGCTTGATTTTCTTTTTTAACCGACGAAAAAACGGAGGAGGTTATCAATTCGACGCGTGTATATACAGGGTTATTGGGAAAACACCAACAACCTCTTAAGAGGTCATTGTACTCATCATTATGAACAACTTTTACTATGGGACCAATAATAAAATCGCGAAAAAAAAAAAATCAGCTGTTCCCTACATTTTGACGAGTTATACGAATGTAGGGAACAGCTGATTTTTTTTTCGCGGCCGACTCAAAATTTCTTAGGTATACTTGCATGCGTTTAAGAACTTATTTATTAAGGTAAAATAAAAAAGGTTTTTATTTTTTGCTTTTCAGTTTTTTCGGAGGTTTAATTTTTTGTTAAAAAGTTTTTCGTTAAATTTGCTCTTTATTGTTATTATATATATTTGTATGTGAACATAAAACTAGGAATGGCGAAAGGCATTTGTTCACTGAAATCTGAAATTAGGTAAAGGTTTTTGGTGAAATATCGCAGCTAAGCGACATACTAATATTTATGTCATGATTTAATGAGTTTTTGGCATCAAAGGACAATAATACGGGCTTCTTCATCTTACCAATAAAATGGTTACATAGTGATAGTAACGACAAAATGACTTTTCTAGCATTTACACCCTTATGACTAGCATCTACACCACATTACGTATGGTGCGACGCGGAAAAATGTCGTAATGACAGCCAAATGGTGCATACGGTACAACGGGAATCCTAGAAGATGTCCGGACCTGTCAAGTTCAGAGTATATCGCTAGGAGTTCTTTTGGCGGGTGGCCAAAATCGGAACTAGCGCCGCCATCTTGTTTTGTCAATACAATTTCTGTGAACATTTCACAAATGTTTAGGTACCAAGAATTCCAAATTCAGAAACCACTTCAACGTCATTCGGACGCCAAAAGATTTTTGTAGCCTACACTCAAACATTTTATGTTTGATTTCTATTTTGCCGCGTTCATTATGACCCAGTCGCAATTTAAATAATCTATTGACTTACTGAACTCACTGCACTACGGATCGCCTACAATCACGTCCTTGCATGTACATAGCCGCACGTTGCTAGGAGACTAGTGTTGGGAAACGATAATATCGATGTCACCTTCCAATGACAAGCACCTAGTGTCACCTCGGGTATTAGAACGTGGTGTTTATGCTAAAAGCTATAGTCATATATGTAAATTAGTTTTAGATAGTTTGAACTACGACTTGGCTAGAGTATTTGCGGGATAATCCATACTTACTTACTAATACTATAAATTCGAAAGTAACTCTGTCTGTCTGTCTGTCTGTATGTTACCTTTTCACGCCTATACCGCTGAACCGATGTAGATTAAATTTGGTATAGAGATAGTTTGAGTCCCGGGAAAGGACATAGGGTACTTTTTATCCCGATATTCCTATGGGATCGAGATTTATGCGGGTGAAACCGCGGGGCACAGCTAGTATTATATATAATATCAATTTGTGTTTGTTATGCTACTGATCATATTTAATACTTTGTGGGGTAGAGTCTTAATTAAAGTAAGACTTCCTAAATGAAAAATTTCTGGAGACAAGGTAGACAGAAGGATTTCCACATTTTCTACTTGAAAGAAAACCTTCGAGTGGCCACCTTAAGTCACCTTTTTATTACTGAGAGACTCCATTTGAGTCCGATGCCAGTCGAGTGAATCCCTAATCGGGGTTTACACTAGGTCGATTTTGACTCGTCGATTTTCGCCGTGCGGCAGGTCGCTTACCAAATCGCCTCACAAGCCGAATCACTACCCCATATACACAGGTCGATAAAAATCGCAAGTGACCAGTTCATTTTGCATTAAAATATCGACCTTCAAGCGGCGCCCGATTGCCTGTGACTAAGCATTTTTGCGGTCGATTTTAATCACCCGCCGCATGCGACAGCGGGGTAATTGCGTAACAAACTATCAGTAGCAATGGGTTTCATTTTGACAGTTCAACAACATTCATTGCGTTATTTACGTTGTTGAGCAGACACATTATTCGAACATATGAAGCAATGGATTAGCAATATCCTTCAAAATTATTCAGATTTAGATTGATAGTGTGTTACGCAATAAAATTAAGGTGCTGACGCCCAACGACAAAAGTCGAAACCGACTCTACTTTGGAACTTGCGATTTTAGTCTACTGCGGCCTAGTCGAATTTCTATTTGGATAGTCGGCTATATAGTCCGCGTTTAGTAGTAGTGTGTAAAGCACCGCGTGTTGTGTGCTGCACCGGACGACGTCATTACGTTAGCGCCGGCTGTCGCTGAAAACCAGCGCTGGGGCTCTGTCTTGCATAGGGTCGCAGCATTATGCTGAGCGATAGCCGTTTCGCGTGGATGTGACTCATGTTTCCCTTACCATCTTTTTTATTTTTTTGTGTTTATGTTCTTTTTTGCGTCATGTTCATCGCAAATAAACGTATTTTCTTTCTTCTTTCTTTCTTAAAGCCCGCATAACTAAAATACTCATTTGTGAATACACAACAACAAAAAAGCTTTGTGCACAATATTATTTTCTAAACAGTTAAATAAAAATAAAATAAACTAATAACTAATACCTGCCGTTACTTGCAAGAGGTCAGCTTACCTGAAAAAAATTAAAAGACAAAGTTAGTTATAAAACTTATATTGTTTTTAAAACTTTGTACAAAAAAAAATCCGAGGTTTTTAGACGGCTAGATCGTTTTTACAGAATATTCCTCTGCTAGGGATACTGAAGCAAGTTTTGGGCAAAGAACAACCTGCTAGGTAATTGTGTAACACACTAACAGTAGCAATGGCTTTCATTTTGACAGTTCAAAAACATTCATTGCGTTATTTACGTTGTTGAGCAGAGATATTTTTCGAACATATGAAGCAATGCATTAGCAATATCCTTCAAAATGACTCAGATTTTGATTTATAGTGTGTTACGCAATTATGAAGCTGTACACTTCCCGACTTAAACATTGACCATCCATTGACATTACTGTAATTAATGTACACGTTTACTTAGAATGCTGATGGGTTGGGACAGCGTGCTCTGATTGGCTGATTGGCTACTCTAGTGTACTTACGTTCTGTCATTCATGGAGGCTCTTCAATTTGCATTTAGCGGAAATGCTCAAAGAGATTAAGTAGCCAGTTACTAAGACAGAATAATCATTGGTACAGACGCCAGCTCATCAAGCTACTACAATTTGTCAAATTTCTTTAACCTTTTAACCGCCGGACTTTATATCAGTTGTCGTGCCCCCAGCGCCCGACAAAAAAAAAAAAACGAAAAATAAATACCGACGAAACGAGCTGTGATGATGTAATAATAATACAGATTAAACGAGCTGTGTTATTTGGTCGTATATATACGACTCCGGCGGAATGGACACGAAAATATTTGTCGGATTAATCCGACGTAAGCGGTTAAAAAGGTTAATAGATTTTCAATTTTATCGCTAAAGTACAAGGATCAAAGTTGCTTGGGAAAATTTGACAGTTTTGGGTAGCTTGATGTACTAGCGTCTGTACAATGGCACGTCCGTCAAAAGATTCTAAGTTACAGAGCAAAGTTATACATCGATGTTCTAAGTTCATTTGAAGAAACTTCCTCGACTCAGGACACCAACAACAACAGGATTACAACGCCGTTAGAAGCGCCCCACAAATGGTATTCTAAGGGGCCGTCTCCACGAGCGATAGAATCGCGGCGATATCGTCATGACACGTATTTCTATACACTCTCTTAGAACGTGTCTCCACACAGCGATATCATCGCGGTGAAAATTTGATGGCACGGCGAGACTATCGCCGCGATTCTCTCGCTCGTGGAGACGGCCCCTTAGTCGCAAGTTTGATTGAATTTAGACGTTTGGGTATCCAACCCCATACCTACTCTTTAGTGTGCTTTGGTCTGGAATGCAGCAATGCTGTTAAATGGCAAAGTTTGTAGTATCTACCTATGTAGTATTTTCACATTCTAGCTGCCCCGCCGTTGGTCTCGTGGTTGCAAGAGCGACTGCTGAGCGTGAGTTCGATTCTCAGGCCGTACACAGTGTTATTGGGTTTTCCATTAGGAATTTCTTACTAACATCCCGGAGTTCGGAAGTTGGCGGATTAATACCCCCGTGCCTCGGAAAGCACGTAAAGCCGTTGGTCCTGCGCCTGGTCCCTCCCCGGTCGTGTCGGATTGCCGTCCCATCGGAATATGGGAGTAAAGGAACAGATAGTGCACCTGTGTTTGCGCACACACTTGTGCACTATAATATTATCTCCTGCGTACCTGGCTAGCCACCGTTGAGATTGGCCACCGTGACCGAAATCTGTCGAGAGGCTATTATTATTTCCACAAACTAATCCATTGACATGCCGTTCTACAAAACTAGGTTAAAGTTCGATCTGTATACCTCACTCCTTACGTTTTCTTTCTTGTATGTCTATAATAATCCAAGCCAGACAGTCAGTGGCGGACAATGGATCATGCGTGACAGATAGACGACTCAAGCCGACGGCGACCGGCGCGTGCGGCGATTACTAACGCCGTAGTGAATGAACCGACGGAGACTTGTTACTGGGTATGTAGGTAGGTCTGTGGATTAATATGACAGGAGGGAATAAAGTTTAGTATATTGAACTGGTGTTACAAAATTACAACTATGTATTTCCCGCGACTTTATCCGCTTAGATGACAGGTTTCAGGTTTTTTGTACCCTATTTCACTCCCAAGTAAGTGAAAGAAAGAAAGAAAAAATACTTGGGACACACACAGGAATTGGAATTGAAATAGTCCAATCGGATAAATATTTCCTGTTTACTGTCCATCCTTTTGTTGAATGATCGGTCAACGACAGCTTAGGTCAGTGTCCACTAAATAAGGAATTAGTCATCACTCACCGCGCGACATGTAAAATAATAACTTTGATAACCATATAACTTATTTTAATGGTATTTAGATAGTTTCTGGGCAATTTTAATTAGATAGGTGTTTGTATTCAATTCGTGGGTTATTATTTTAATCACTTAGGGTGGAACACTCATGTTCGGGCGGCATAATTCGGCACAGGCGGGTGACAAAATCAAGTTTACCTATATTTATTTTGATTTATGTTAAAAAAAAAAACCGCGCCGAGAATGTGTAGTAAATGCATCGAGGCGGGGTTTGTTGTTCAACAAATACTGCAGAATTTAATGTACAGACGCCAGCACATCAAGCTACACAAAACTGTCAACTTTTACCAATCAACATTGAAATTATTGCTTTATCTATAAATTTGAAAATCTATTAAAGAAATCTGACAGATTATAGTAGGTTGATGTGCTGGCATCTGTACTATCCCGAACATTGTGTGCATCACTTAGAATATCAGGTCAGGATAATATGTTTACAGTAGGTTTATAGTCTAGACTCATGGACTTATAATCCTTATTAGTCCTTAGTCAGATACATACTAAAATCAATCATACCTAATTTTACCTAACCTAAATTCTGATCAAAGCATTCACGGTATACTCCGAATGAAAGTAGCCCTGTTAGACACGCACATATCTCTATATAGGCAACATTAGGCTCCACTGTATGCCCTAAATACATTACATAAATACCTATTAAGGTCGCATGTGTTCATATAGATTGATTTATAACTTAATTCAATAAACTACACTGTAACATTGAATGGTCTTGTTTGCTCTGGGCATGTAAAAACGTTTTATGTATGAATTTGTTATTAATATGAATTATTCCACTTTGCCCCACCGGCTGCCCCACTGGTGGAGCAAAGTAATTTTAAGTATCTTTTCTGACGCTTAAAATAGTAATGTCCGGTTGTTTGAAATAAAACTTAGAGAAAACGACAGATACGTTTTGCTGTAGGTTCTACTGAGGTATGGGGAATAGGGTGTAAAGTTCACAAATCCTTCATAGAAACGGGAGGATCCTCCGACCAGACGGGCAGTGGCGTGCATTGGTTTTCAGAATAGGTAGGCACTAGCCCGGGTCTAATCTAGGCAAACGCGGTCACTAATCAGAAAAAAAAGTGAGGTCAAAAGTTTGGTTATTTGAGTAGGCATGTCTACTTAAGGGTGATAAATTGCGAAGGTCGAACGTCATGGTATTACGCATGAGACGTACGTATTTTTAATTTTTTCGTATTAACGTGAAAGAGTTAAGACCAATGACAATGTGCGAATAGTACGGGAGCCGAGTAGGCCATCCGGCGACTGCCTACTGCCGCACGTTTGTATGAAGATTTTGTTTTTTGTTAGTATGATAATTTAATGAGTTTCTTAATTGTGGGGCACACACACTAAAATATAATTGACAGGCTTAAGTTGATATATCGATGTAGGTACTGCTTATACGCCTATATGCAATGCACGCCACTGCAGACGAGTGTCGTGTGTGGTGAGCAACTGCCCGATGATTAGGGTCTAAACAGACGGACTACATTTGAACTGCGTGCCAGCTGCAACATCGCAATTTGGCTGCAGTTCACACAACTAGGTTTCGAAGCAGTTAATTCAACTGCATCCAAACTGTGATGTTGCAGCTGAAATGCAGTCCGTCTGTTTAGACACTTACCCCCTTATTCATAAAACTTATCAAACCTATTTTAGTTAAAATGGGGTTTGTCTCTTTCTTACACACAGAAATGTCAACGTGATAGATAAAGACAAACGTTCTATAAACCTATTTTAGCTAAAATAGAGATAAAATAGGATTATGAATAAGGGGGTTAATGTCAGGATGGTCAGGATGTTGTATATATGTATTCTAGTTGCGCGGTAAACTTCGCTTGCGCGATGCAGAGTTTTGCGTGACGTCAGTGTGATGCGCAGTTTGCGTGTCGCGTTGTAGATGATACTATCCTGCCTTCTGTGTCCCAAAAAATGCACTCAAAGTGACAAAACCGTGGAAGTGGCGAAGTTTTCGGCCAATAAAGGCCTAAAATACAGTCGTGCCAGCGACACGAAGAATTGGGATGCGTGAAGAAGCCTCCTCGTGTAGCGCAGTTTGTTCCGCCAGTTACTCAACTGAACCGAGCGCTTGGCGCATCCTGGATAGTCACACCCAACACCTTATTTGACCGGCCAATTCTTCCCTTGCGGTGGTAGGGCTAACGCCCGCCTGGTTTGCGACTACCCTCCCACCGGAGTCCGGCGTCAAGCAGCCTGCTGTGTTTCGTTGATGCGTGGGAGATCCAGTGCCTTAGACATCTTCTGGGCACGCTCGTTCCATCATAGACCTCATCCATCGCTTTCCATCAGGCGTAATTGAGGTCAAGAGCCCATTCAGCAATAAAAAAAAAGAAGATGATGCAGAAGTCGCATTACATAGTGTTATAAACTTTTATTTCAAGAAAAATTTTGATTTTATCTCAAAAAATATTAAAATGCTTCTCAAGCATCGAAATGTTACGTAACCAGTTTTAAACTCCAAAAAATTTGCGCTCAATTACTTTTTTCCCATCTTAAAAGCCCTATAAACAAGCTATCCATCATACACAACGTTTAAAGAAGACCCGTTAAGCAATTTTTTATTTAGATTGTCGACAAGTATTGATCATTATCCGGTAGACACCCGTTTGATGGGAACTGCGCAGGAGTCGATTCCGTTGTGTGTTTTTGTTACGGACGAACGGGTTGTACAAAATTGGCATTAGTAAAAAAAGTGGGCTATTTTTACTCGTCCTATGTTTAGGTGTATGGCAAGTTATTTAAAATGTTTGTGTTTACTTTGTCGTAACTTAAATAAAAATAAATAAACTATATGATAGAATATCGATTTTTCGGAGTGAAATGACCGAAAATTGTAGGCGTAAGCAAAAGTCTGATTCTTGATTCATTACTTCATCAGTCAATCTAAATTTGAAAGCGCGTCTGTTATTGGGTAATCCATACTAATATTAAAAATTCGAAAGTAACTCTGTCTGTCTGTATGTTACCTTTTCTCGCCTAGACCACTGAACCGATTTAGATGAAATTTGATATAGATAGTGTGAGTCCCGGGAAAGGACATAGGATAGATTTTATCCCGATATTCCCACGGGACCGACACTTATGTGGGTGAAACCGCGGGGCGCAGCTAGTTTGACTATAAATCTATTTTAGATGATAATTTTGCCGTAAAAGTGTCTTGTTTCAGCTAATTATCACTGGTTGACGTCATCAGGTCAACGACGGCTGTCGCTGAAAACCAGCGCTGGGGCTCTGTTTCGTGTAGGGTATTAGCATTATGCTGAGCGATAGACGTTTTGCGTGGATGTGACGCATGTTTTCTTCCAAACTGTTTTTTTTTTGTGTTTTTTGTAGCGTCATGTTTGCCGCAAATAAACGTATTTTCTTTCTTTCTTTCTTTTCTTTTTCTAATTAAACTTAAGCGATGTCTTCGTCGTCATCATCCACACCACAGCCTGACTTCACCCACTGGTGGGCATTAGGTCTCTCCTTACTTGTGCCAATTCCCACGGTACTGTGGCAGTTTCAAATCAAATCTCAAATCGTTTATTGCAATCCATAATAATAGAAACAATTATGGATCCTCTCGGGCACAGGTCTCATCCAGGATTTGCCCGCGATGGCTACAATGTCGTCCACCCATCTCGCAGAGAAGTCTTAGTAAAATCTAATAAATAATCGGTGCATTTAAAATTGCAAGAACCCACTCATTAAATCTGATTATTTCCTGCTTAACCAGCTAATCAATGCAGATTTCTAAATCAAAAGCCAACTCATAAAACCAATGAATTAAAAATGAAACCTTAAAATAGCAATGTTTATTTTGATCCAGAACAACTCTAACTGGATTGACTTGACTTGTCCTAACCAGAAAAACCTCCCGGACCGTTAGTAAGACGAGTCTTGTACATTATCGTATTGTGAAGCCTATCCATAACCATTGGAGTAACAAATAAATATCGTGTGCCATCTTTGTTTTTGAGCTAGCATGTAGCAGAAGTGTGGTCATATACAGACCTTCAAACTCAACCCAAATGTCGACGACTGATATTTTTTTCGCGATTACGATGACTGTCTCATGGAGAAAGCTTTTCAATTTAACCGGTCAAGCGGCGCGGTTCGCCGATCGGCAACGAAACAATAGAAAATCAATTGTGTCTCATTAGCGGAGCTTGACAGATTAATGGTCTGTACTGCAGAAGACCCATAAATATGATCACATTTTTCTGATACATGCTGGATTGGGAAATCCGCTTTGCATATACAGGTTGTTACGGAAAGGGTATATCAATACAAACGGGTTGAAGAGTGTATCTGGTCTAGAATCTTTGTACAGAATTTCAGCTCAAAAGTATTAACATTGAAAATACTTAATATTTTTTTATTTCGACATCACGGCGCTGCACTGGCGCGCGGCGGCGTGATGTGCGTGTACTAGGCGCACAGACACACTACAGATAATGGATAATGACCCTCATAGTGCGGTGACATGTTTGTTATGATTTCAATTTAATAAACTATCGAAATAAAAAAATATTAAGCATTTTCAAAGTTACTGCTTTTGAGCTGAAATTTTGTACAGAGATTCTAGACCAAATACACTCTTCCACCCGTTTGTATTGATATACCCTTTCCGTAACACCCTGTAGAGAAGCTAGTCAAAGTGATATTTTTAGGGTTTTAGTTTTCCTTTACCACAGACTAAAAGGCGTGATTCCAAACAATAGATCATATGGAGAAGAAAGTAACTACCTACCGATCAAAAACCTTATGTAACTTTTGGACTAAAATAACTTAAATAAACAGCACCAGACTAGTCCTAACTGACTCAAAAATAATGGCCGGACAAATCATTTTAATCAAGTGGTCCATACTTAGTTTGCACTTCAATTCTTAATAGGTTTGCTTACAAAACCAAATAATCTTGAAACTGCTCTAGGAATATTATAAGAGCGCAGGATGAGTTTATTTATCTATATTATAGCCCTATTCATCTGCAGACCACACAAGAACTGGAGTGGCCCATTTTGTGTGGTCAAATTTGCACAAATAAAGAAGTTGACAGTGACAAGCCGCCATGTTGTATTTGCAATAATGATCTTCTAAGAGGAATAGGTCCAGTTTGAACATCAAAATATCTAAAGGCGAATGGCCATAATCAGAAAACTGCGAAAATGGGTATGTAATTAATTGCATTGTTATAGTTGTTATCACTTACAAGAAGTTGCATTGATAGCGCAAAAGCAAATGGCTTTTAAGAGCTTTTAAGAGTAGATCTTTGATTGTAACAGCGTTCAAGTTAAGATCTGGTCACGTTCCACTTAACATGTTCGCACACATGATGAGGAAATCAGATTCTCCAAATTGTGATGTGTGCGGTGTAATTGAAGACGTTCATCACCTGTTGGTGGAATGTGTCCGTTACGAGATGGATCGAGAGTTCATTATAGAAAAGAAGAATGGGCGGTTTCGTCCCAAGTGTTGTAACATGTTTCTACCTATATCATATGGAAGATCTCAGTGAGTGTTATTTTTTTTTGTATGGGCATAACTCTCTATCTCGTGCAGGGAAAGTGTTATAGTAGTTTCAATTATTTAATAAAATATTAAATACAACTTAATTAATTAGTCTTTTAATGACAAAAGTACTAGAGCTATTTATAACTACCTACTCCTACCCTGACACAATACCCCCCAGCACACCCTCTACTACCCTGCGCCGCGCAGTGCCATTGTTTTTTTTTTATTGTAAGTTCAGGAGCAGCGAAAAAATATTTTAAGAGACAGGCTATATGTTGGAAAGAGATGGTTGTCGGTTGTTGCAACTTTTTGTAATAAGTATGTATATTTATGAGTTTTATTTTATTAAGGTTTTTATCTTTTTTATATTTATAGTTTTTTACTCTTTTTTACATGTCAAAATAAAAGTCAGTGGTGTCAGCGATTCGTAATTTCATTGATCTATAGCTTTTCTAGATGCCATTATTTATCGAGTGGAATATATGCACTTATGCTTTCAGTTTTTTATAGCTGTTCTGTACTACCGTATTTTAAATTGTTGCTCCTCTGTTTATTTACTGACGACTTACGCATTCCTAAAGGACCTCTGGTGCTTCTACCTTTGCAACTATCGACTTCGGCTTACTTTGTGGACTTGATATTGTTTTTTGATTGGTTTGTTACGATTACGAACTATGGAACATTTGTGTATCACCTGTGTCCGGTCTTTGACTCGACAGCGAGTTCGACATGTAGTTTCAAGAACTATATTATAAGCAAGACCGCGTTTTGCTGAATATATTTCAGAGCATATGAGAATAGAACAGGTCTGTCATGTGCTTGTTTGCTTCTGAACTATGTTTTTGCTTTTTTCACGTCGCCGTCGCAACGAAACAATGAATCAATCGGTTTCTTAGAGGTAACTGGGGAGACATTATACTTCCATACTTAGATATTTATAAATGACGACAAGGTAGGCGCAGTGGCTGAGCGATCGGCTACAGCGCTGCGTGTCGCGGGTTCGATTCCTGCACGGAACAAATATTTGTATTGCCTATAGGTAGTTGTTCCGGGTCATCGATGCGGATGAATTTTTCGACGCTATATTTTAGTTTGTGTATAGTTTTAGTTAGGTTAGGTTTTAATTTTTTTATTTTCGTTAGAATATAGAGACTACTTAATTAATCTATTATTATATCACAAGTACCAATATGTGTACAATGTGCATTTGTTTAAGGCATACTCCTACATAAGGGAATTATTCAGTGATAATTTGTATCATTTTTTTTGTTTATGTATTTTCAAATGTGCGTTTATTAATAACTGACTAAAAGTAACTGTTACTGCCTGTGATTAATGTACAATTATTATAAATGTCATAATTATCTGGATATGTAACACAAAATGTAAAAAAGTATTGATTGATATTATGATTAAAGCATTATTTAGTACGCAAAATACGCGCATTGACGTGGAGTTGCGAACACCAGCCTGTATTACCTGTTACCTAAAGCATTATTTAATACAAAAACCTTTTTTTCACTTGAAGCCCAATTACTTTTGACCTGCACGCAATTGTAATAACAACTTGGATTATTATTCATAAAAAAGCCTAAATGAACATGTTTATACTAGTCGCAACTTGTTACAAGGGTTGGGACGCAACTCATATAATAACGCCCATTCTCCTTTCTACTTGAGCAAAACTAATGTGGGTATCTTCCACGAGATGTTGTCCTCTCCTTTGTCTGAAGCTGCTAAAGCGCTGTTTATGTTATTTAGTCGTAAGCCATAATTTAGTAAGTAGATGTATTCTAGTTTAAGTTAGGGTACGATGGAATTGACATGTACTGTATGTATAAAAATTCCTTAAATAAATATCATTAAAAAAAAGAGCTTTTTCTCGGTAATCACGGAAAATGAAGGCAAAGAAAATACGCATAAAAAGTAACCAAGTGCAAGTCGAACTCGTACTTGGTAACTTTTTTATTAAGCTTCAGACTGCCATAAACCGAAGCAAAACAGCACAGTATAACATTACAACTTCAAAATCAGCGCTCGTCTTTAAGATTCAATGAGAAACGGGTCACTAATGCTGTTGCCGGTTGAGTGCTTTTTGAACAAATGTGCAGATTTTTTAAAATATGGGTAGGTTAGGTACTTAAGGCTATTTTCTTTTGTGAGGCTATGAGAGAGAATACGATAATAGGTGTCGGCTTAGCTCAAAGATGTGCGTGCCGTGTGTTAGTGTATAGTTGTCGCATTTTAGCCTGGCAATAGCGGTCATTGACCTACCTATATTTTCTAGCAATTTTTTATTTCAAAAACTGAAAATAAAGTTCGTAAACGTTCTGAATCAATAACTCTAATATTATATTTATAGTTTTAATAGGTTTTTGCGTCCCTTTATATTTAAAAATATTTATTCGCTAACGTTTCACAATAGCACCTTCCACTGTTTGTGTTTACATCACCCAAAGGTTGATTTATAGAAAATGCCTATGGCATTAAGTCCGCCTCTGTACATTTGTGTGCTTAAAGTATTCAATAAATAAATAACTATGTAACATTCTTTTCATCCTAAAACATTAATTACATTTTTCTCATAAGGTGCACTCAAGTCAAATCGTGATCATTTTAACCTAAATCGATCAACAGTTTTATAATCAAGATAAAATTGAAAATCACCGTAAAAAATGACCCAGCCGAATCATTAAAACAAATGCCAAGTAATTAAAACTAAACAATGTCACGGAGACATTTTAATTAAATTGCCTCATTAACATTTTATCCGCGGTTAATCAATTTGATGCTGTTCGGTTACAATAAAAAAAGCGACCAAGTGCGAGCCGGGCTTACACACGAAGCGTTCCGCACAACCGTACAATATTTAACACAATTTTCTTTTAATAGTTTTGTAAAAAAAAAAACTTTTTTCTTGTATATTTTAATTATTTGTTATTATAGCGGCATTAGTAGTACAGACTCTGTGAAAATTTCAAGTGACTACCTATTACGGTTCAAAAGATACAACCCTGTGACAAACGGACGCACGGACCCAAAAAATAATTATAAGAGAAAAAAATTGTTCATTGAGTCGCGGACACGTCATAAAGAAGCATGAAATGACTTTGTGCACAACGAAAATGTTTTAAAAAGCAAGTTTTTAGACATGGAAATAAATGAAGAGCGGTTTAAAAATGTAGGTTAAGATTACAATTTTGACGCTACATTTAAGCCAAGATATTGGCGGTGCAAGATATTCTGGTTAGCAGAAAATAATTATGACTGGGACTCTTATTTAGCCTGTTTTCGTGCTACTGTGTTTATTTATTTACATATCCATTTATTTCAGGCATCAAGGCCCATATAAAACACAATATTAATATAACTTAAAGATACTATAAATACATACAACATTATAATCACACTAAGAAACTAACTAAACACGAAGTGTCTGCGTCGTGTTTCGCTGACTGGTGTCATGTAGCCGGCCACGAAACCGGCGGTACACAACACCCTTCGGCCAGAACTTTTCCTTGAGGAACTTCTTGAGATGGTGTGTCGGAACACGCACCACGAATGACTTGAAGTTCGTGTTGTGACGTGACTCCAACCTCTCGACCCTCAAAGTCCAGTTGGCCTTCACACGCAAATACTCTCGTTGTTTATTAAGTGTCACCTTTATTCTTCTTTTCTAGAGTAAATCACACTAATATTATAAAGGCGAAAGTTTGTGAGTGTGTGTGTGTGTGTGTGTGTGTGTGTTTATATGTTTGTTACTTCTTCACGCTCAAACGGGTGGACCAATTTTGATGAAATTTGGTATAAAGATAGCTTGAGTCCCGGGAAAGGACATAGGGTACTTTTTATCCCGATATTCCCACGGGATCGAGACTTATGCGGGTAAAACCACGGAAGGCGAAAGTTTGTGAGTGTGTGTGTGTGTGTGTTTATATGTTTGTTACTTCTTCACGCTCAAACGGCTGGACCAATTTTGACGAAATTTGGTATAGAGATAGCTTGAGTCCCGGAAAAGGACATAGGGTACTTTTTATCCCGATATTCTCACGGGATCGAGACTTATGCGGATAAAACCGCGGGGCGCAGCTAGTATAATCTAATACAAGAATAAGTACGTCATGTGACTTGTGCATAATTAGCCTACAAGTTCCCACTGCTGGGACACAGGCCTCCTCTCTTAGAAAAGAAGTGGGCTGTAATCCACCACGCGAACCCAGTGCGGGTTGGTAGATGTCACATGTCTTCGAATTTTTGGTTCAGCAGGCTGCTTGACGCCGGACTCCGGTGGGTCGCAAACCACCGCAAAGTAAGAACTGGCCAGTCAAATAAGGTGTTGGGTGTGACTGTCCAGGATGCGCCGAACGTTCGGTTCAATTGAGTAACTGGTGGAACAAACATGCACTACACGAGAAGGCTTCTTCATGCATCCCAAAAATTCTATATTCTATTGGAACTCCATAACTACACTAGGCCAGCTCAAGATGTGACTACACAAAGCCACTGACGACGTGCGCTCGTCGGTACCTTACCTACCTCTTCACTATTACTCATAGCATTATTCACAGTCTGAGCATTCGACTTCCCACTGCTAACAATGACAATATTATCTCACAAAACATACAAATGTATGCAGAATCAATGGACACATCATATGCTGGATGTGTTTTTAACAAACAAGTAGCTAAGGTATCCGTACTACAATATTATAAATGCGAAAGTGTGTCTGTCTGTTACCACTTCACGCTTAAACCGCTGAACTGATTTAGATGAAAGGCATAGAGATAGTTTTTAAGTCCCGGGAATAGACATATGATACTTTTCATCCCGATATTCCCACGGGATCGAGACTTATGAGGGTAAAACCGCGGGGCGCAGCTAGTTTAGAAATATCTTCACCTAGCTTTGTCCTGTACTTTTGCCCGCTTGTCCTAGACCTACTACTTTCGCGATGGGAAGTATTGAGTTTTTTGACCAGCTGTAGGGCCACAGCTATTTTTCTGCTAGGTTTCATCGAAATCAGTTCGACAGTTTGCATAGAAAGTGTTAAAAAGTTTTAGAGTAAAGTACAAACAAAGAAAGCAGAAGCTGATCTTAGGAATTTATTTATTTTCGCGGTTATAATATACTAGCTGTTTCCCGCGACTATGTCTGCGATCCAGGATGAAAAGTAGCCTATGTCCTTACCCAGGTCATGGTCTATCTGAGTGCCAAATGTCATTCAAATCCGTTCAGCCGTTTTAGCGTGAAAGCGTAACAAACTTACTTTCTCATTTATAATATTAGTTAGGATTAGCGTGGAAGTATGGTGTATGGACATTAACACTATAGTAGGTCTTAGAAAATTTGTGTACGTTTATGTCAAATTAAAAACTAAGGCCCTTATTCATAATCCTATTTTATCTCTATTTTAGCTAAAATAGGTTTATAGAACGTTTGTCTTTATCTGTCACGTTGTCATTTCTGTGTGTAAGAAAGAGACAAACCCCATTTTAACTAAAATAGGTTTGATAAGTTTTATGAATAAGGGGGTAAGAGCTTAGTCATCAAAAACAAAAAGATCTTTATTTTAATCATGATGACGATGATGAGAAAAAATCCTTAAAATTAACATATGCAAACAAATATTGGGAGCTACCTGCCACTTGACAATACCAACCTACCAAAAAACAAATTAGATGCTTCGTGGAACCTGGTGCAAGTATTTATCATAATAGCTGGTAGAAACCGCTACTGTTTTATTAAGTCAATTTACGTAACTCCGCCCCCCAAATTCTGTCATCTATGGTCATAAAACTAAAATTAGTCACACAACGCAGACCATAAACTGAGTTCAAATAAAAAAACGCATCTTAAATATATAGTAGGTACGGAGGTACCATATTCATAAGTCGTTAGCCATATTAGGAGGGGTCAGTGACTTGGTGAATTGTGATCGACTCACGCGCAGCACTATGCGTTGTATTGTTGTTTTTAAGGGTCGTTGGTTTATGGTAGAGCTTGAGAACTTTAGCTGTGTATGTGGAGTTTGATGTTTGTATGATGGTTTAAAAATTATGATGGAAATTTGAATTTGAAGATTTCTGTCGAGTTTTAATGAAAATTATGATTGTTGATACGTTTTTCACCAAAACCTACATTTTATCACCAGACAACCTCATCAGCCTAGCCTTTTCTCAACTATGTTCGGGTAGGCTTTCAGTTGAAGCAGTATTTTACAAGGAGCGACTGCCTATTTGACCTCCACAACCCAGTTGCTGAGTAACACAATACCCCTTCGCAAGACTGGTTGTCAGCTGACTGCGTAACTACTGTTTTGTACAAATAAGACACGGAGAAACGTACATTTTGTCGAATTTTCTATCAAAATTCAAGAGACATGTCTCTTTACACTCCTCTCTATTACAAGTATTTTTAACCGACTTCTAAAAAAGGAGGAGGTTCTCAATTCGAATGTTTGTATTTTTTTTTTTTTTTTTTTTTTTTTTTTTATGTTTGTTCGCGCATAACTCCGTTGCTTGCCAACCGATTTGAAAAATTCTTTTTTTGTTGGAAAGGGTATACTTCCCAAATGGTCCCATGAAAATTTTATCGAAATCGGACAAGCGGTTTTTGAAAAATCGACAAAAATCTAAAAAATTATCTACATTGTCTAGGTACATTAACGATCTTTTTGTTTACTTTTTGTGGGGTAGGTACAACTAAAAAGTGAAAAATAAAAACTTTTTTACAAAAAAAAAACAACCGACTTCAAAAAGAAAACACTACAAAGTGATAAATAACTTTAATTTCGGAAGTCGGTGTCAAAAAACGAAAATGCGGAACCAACGACACCGACTTCCGAAATTAAAGTTATTTATCACTTTGTAGTGTTTTCTTTTTGAAGTCGGTTGTTTTTTTTTTGTAAAAAAGTTTTTATTAAACATAAACTACCGAAAATACTTTAAAATAACTATACCCTCTGGTACATGCTGTAATAGTCCATGATCTTCATCATCACGGTCGCTGCACCTGATGATTGGTACATTATGGCCTCACCGCAGTGCGGCCATTAAAATAGCGGTTGTCATCTGTCACTTCCGTTGTAGGTAGTATTTTTGTCTGAATTAAATAGTTAGGATTCTCACATTCAAAAATTACTGGCCTAACAAAATTACCAAGCAAGTGCATGTCAGACCACGAAAAGTAAAGGCAGTTGGATGATAATTTATGCACAGGACTGATTTTATCGACCGCAGAAATAAGTGAGTATTACACATTTCTTGAAAAAAACTATGAAAACAAAGTTACTTCTATACAGTCAGCACCGGCTGTCGCTGAAAACCAGCGCTGGGGCTCTGTCTTGCATAGGGTCGCAGCATAATGCTGAGCGATAGCCGTTTTGCGTGGATGTGACTCATGTTTTTCCCAACTTTTTTTATTTTATTTGTTACGTTTATGTTCTTTTTAGCGTCATGTTTACCGCAAATAAATTTTCTTTCTTTCTTTCAGCCGTCAGAAAATATGCCAAACCTCAAAAACTATGGACTTAAATATAAAAAAAAAACACTTGGAAACAACAATAGCAGGATCCAACGATACCGCAAGTACAGTAGAGCGTCGATTATCCGAACTAATTAGGGAACACGTGTGTTCAAAAAACTGATTTATTCAAATAATCGAACTGTATGAAAAACTGTTCAAATAAAACCATACATTATGTAATCTGATAAGAAACTTTTTTATTTTTAAAAAAAAAATAGTAAGTCTTGTATGTATTTTAATGACTATTAGCATAAACGGTCGTTTGGTTGACCGACGGCGACTTTCGGATTATAATCGACGGTCTACTATACTGATTACTATGCACCCCACGAAAACAGAAAACAGTGAGACAGGAGAACCATATTCACACAATCGAAGTAATAATCACAACAATCTTTTTACTTTCAAAATAGGTAAGTATAAAAAAACTTTAAATAATCATGGATGCAGTGATAGAACTATCACGCCCGCTGCACAGGAAAATTGCAGCGCATTATGGCCCTACCACGGTGTGGCCATAAAAACAGCGCTGACCATCTGTCACTTCCATGATTTAATTCTTAGGGTTTCCAAGCGTCGATACTTTTAGGTTTTTTATACAGGATGTATCAGAAAAGTGTGGCCAAATTTAAGAGTGGTACAGACCATCAAACTGAACGTCAGATTCTGTCTCCATGGGACCAACATCGTAATCGAAAAAAAATAGTCAGCCGTCTCATACTTTTGGGTCGAATAGGTATTGAAACTAACGGCCTAGACTTACGAATTGTAGGTTCTGGGTTCGAACCCAGCCAGGCGCTTTACTTTGTGTAAATAATTTAATCACCACTGCTCTCAAATCGGTGAAGGAACACATCCTGAGAAACCGGCATGTCCTAGAATAAAAAATCGAAGACATGTGACATCTATTAAGCCGCAATGAGCCCGTGTGGTAGATTCATTTGGGGGAACTGCTTGGTTATACTCAATATCTTTATTGCTATACCATAATGTGTGCTTAGGTGGTAACTATATAATTTAGATCATTATGGACCCTGTAGGGCACAGCAAAGAGGGTAGGAGAGACGAATCCCTGTTTTTATAATAAATCTCATGAATGAAGCGAAGAAATATAATTAATCTTTTATGTGTTTCTTTTGTGTGTATTTTTTTTTGTGTGTATTTAATTTCTGTAATTGGTTTTACACCGTTTTAATTAAATAAATAAATAAACAGCCCACTCTCTCTCGAAGATAGGAGGCCTTTGTCCTAGCAACATTATAGGATGATTATGAGATATACAGGGTGTCCCTGGATGTATGGATCAAATCGAATAGGGACGTGGGCAAGGGCATCTCCAAACGTTTTAGCAAAAAAAATACAAAAAAAAAGAGAAGAAAGATCGAATTCGTGAAAATTACATATAAGGGCAATAATTTTTTTTTTTTTAGATAGCCCTGATAGTATTTTTTTTATGATTATTTTCTTTGAGCACTAAGCGAAGTGATTGAAAAAAAAAAAAATTAAAATCGGTCATAACTTTTGAACCGTAAAAAAATTCACTGACATTCTCAGGGTTAAAAAGTTTGGAAATGACCTTGGCCACGCCCCTATTCGATTTGATCCATACTTCCAGGGACACCCTGTATATAGGTAAGATATTGAAGTGTTGATAATTTTTTTGTTGTGGTCCTATAGAGAAAGTTGTTCAGTTTGATGGTTTGTAAATACACCCTTAAAGATCACACCTGTATAAAACATGCTGTATAGGTACACTATGGTTTTATTTTATTTTTTCAACAGCTGTTCTGCATTGAAGGAAGTTGGAAGTCAATCGGTGTTAAAGGATGCACAATTTATGTCTTAAACTTTTTGTTGCTACGTTGCGAACGGAAGTGACGAAACTATACCGTTAGCTGGATGGTGGGAAACTAAGCAAGGATTCAAATTATATTCATACACAAGTGCTAATGTAATAAATACGAAAGTGAAATTTTATTTACGTTTTATGAATAAAACTAGCTGCGCCCCGTGGTTTCACCCGCGTAAATGTCGATACCGTGGAAATATTGGGATAAAAGTAGCCTATATGTTAATCCAGGGTGTCAGCTACCTCCATACAAAATTTTATCAAAATTGGTCCAGTCGTTTGAGCGTGAAGATTATGTAAATAATTATGTAAACTGCTACAACGTTCGCTGATGGTAAACGTTTGTGCGATATTGTTTAGTAAATGTATTGAAAAACGCCCAGATGGAGAAACTAGGTGAAGCACGGTTCCGACCCCATATATTCACATTTCACCAGTTATGTTAGTCTATTACCACAAATCCAGACTCCAGACCGCTATTGAGCAATTCCTGATAGAAAAACCCAATAACATTTTGCCCGACCTGGGAATCGAACCCATTACCTCCCACTCCGCAGTGGCGCTTGCGACCACTACACCAACAATCCCGGGAGCAACAAAAATAATCCAACACAGTAATAATTTACGTAATATCAAAAAGCGCTTTTCTGCGTCTATCAGATACACTCTCAACGCCACGCTCAATGCTCGCGATGATTGTTAGACGGGCATTACGGCCCACCGCAACGTGGCCACGAGAAACGCGACAATTACGCGCTTCCGCTACATTTTGTGGCCTCATCCTGTACTTATGGATGTTGGTGTTTAGGGTTCAGTAGCCAAAAGGTGCCAATGGAACCCTATTACCAAGGCTCCGCTGTCCGTCCTTCCGTCTATGATAGGGCTGCATCTACTATTCATCGTCGTTCATATTGCAATTTATTCATTGTCGATTTTTTTTTATTATTATTTCTAATGTGCCTATAATTATTTATGGGAATTTCAAAATGCACATTTAATAGAAAACAATAGTTAGGAAACATTAGTTAAAAACATTTTGGTGTCATAAAAGACTTTTTTCCAGTATGCTGTTTTTTTACTCTCCTGGAAACTTGTCATTTTTGACATAGAACTAATTGCAATATGAACGCTAACACACTATCAATCGGAATCAGAATCATTTCGAAGCCTATTGCTAATCCATTGCTTCATAAGTACGAAAAATTTGTCTGCTCAACACGTAAATAACGCAATGAATGTTGTTGAACTGTCAAAATGAAACTGATTCCGATTGATAAAGTGTTATGCAATTGCCCCGCCGGTCTGATTCCCTGAGCCCCCTCCCCCCCCCCCTTTTCGATCCCCAGCTAGTTTGTCTTCTGTTTTAAACTTTGTCTTATCCACTTTGCCAATAAACGCATATTTCGTTCTGCTTTCTTTTCTACTACGGCTGTTATTACAACAAATAACAAAAATAAAATAAAGTTAAAAATTAATGGGCCTCGTCCCCCCATACAAGATTCGTGTTTATTCGGCGTTTTTTACGGTGGTACGGAAAACTTCGTGTGCAAGTCCGACTCGCACTTGGCCGATTTTTGTTTTTTATTCGAAAAGATGTAATGTATCAAAATATCTTGATTACATGGATATGAGTTTAGGATATTACAAGAGCATCGTTATGCTTACAATAAAGCATAACTTTTGTGAGAGATAGGTATTCAGAAAAGTTATCGGTTTTACTCACGCGATTTTTCGACTAGTTTTGGAAATTAACGGAAATCATACTCATGAATTAAACATGAGCCAATCTATTTATCACAATCTATACTTATAATAAAGCTGTAGAGTTTTTTTGTATGTTTGAACGCGCTAATATCTGGAACTACCTACTTGTCGTATTTGAAAAAATATCATTGCATTTGATAGCTCAATTTCTGAGGAAGGAGTTAAAGGCTATCATGCTAGGACCCTAAAAAATACAATAAAAAGAAAAAAAGTCAGAAAGAACACACATACAAAACCAAATGCAATTTTTTTTTTTTTGCTATTTTTTTTTGTGAGTGTATTTTACTGTGTGTACATAAATAATAAAATCAATAAATAAAGAAAGCTTGGCGAAAACGAAGTAATAGCACGGACCGACGATGCGATATGACGGGGTGGGTCCGGAGTACATGGAATTTCAATCGGACGAAGTCGCGGGCAGAGGCTAGTATATATGAGTTTGCTCTCTTTTAATGCCGTTCTTCGCGCCAATCTCGTGTCTTTGGTTTTCGGTACAAATTGAATAAGTCAGAAGTTATTTATTTTATAACAAAATACATTGTGTTGAAAATATGAGGTAAGTACAGTGATGATAAATAAAATAATAATAACCAACAAAAAGAAAAAAAAAATTAAGCACGTTCATATTTAAAATTCAATATGCATGAACAATATAAATAATAAATAATTATATGTCAATAATCCAGTAACAGAAAGTTAAATAATCACCAAAATTACATTTAAATTTAAAATTCCTTATCCATTAAAAAAAAGGTCTCTCACCATCAGTCTTTCGACGTTTACCTTTAATTTGTCTAAATTAAAATAAACAAAGTATTTAAAAAAAGTATTTAAAGTATTTTTTATCTGCTTACAGGAACTCATACATATTATTACGTCATCGACCTTCTACGTTTTTTAACTCTTCAGATCAAAATGGTAGATTTCATTAATTTTTCCTGCCTTCAAAACTGTCCCAGGACATTCTCAGTCCTCAGCACTCTACTACAAGTAAAATGAGGCGTAAACAACCTACATAATTATATTTATATAGTCCATGACCCAATTTAGGGCGAGCCCTAAAGGCTCGTGTCGCCATAAAATTACGTCATACATGCACCGACCTTTATGGCTCATTAGCCGATTCGCACGAATTTACTCGCCCGAAACGGGCGAATCGCCACTTTTAAATAATATTATTTTTTGTATTGGCGTCTGGTAGTATTTTTTCATTGGGATAACGGCAGGAGAAAGAGATGATGAGGTGACTCGCACGAAATGGCACATTTTGAATTTTATACAATGAATTTAAGAAAGGTACACGTTTCGTTCTTCATTTTGTCCTTTTTCTATACTTCCAAACTAATATTATAAATGCGAAAGTAACTCTGTCTGTCTGTCTGTCTTTTCTTCACGCCTAAACTACTGAACCGATTTGTGTGAAATTTGGTACATAGTTTGGAACTTGAGAAAGGACATAGGATAGTTTTCATCCCGATATTCCCACGGGATCGAGACTTGTGCGGGTGAAACCGCGGGGCGCAGCTAGTATTGCATAAAATTCAAAATCTGCCAATTCGTGCGGGTCATCTGTAGAAAACATAATATTATTTAATAGTGACGATTCGCCCGTTTCTTGCGAGTAAATTCGTGCGAATCGACAAATAAGCCACCTTTTGTATCAGTCGCCACGCGCCTGCGCGGTTTACGACCGCGTGACGGCGCAGCATGAATCTCCACACGGATAGAGGACCAGCGCGGATACAGACGCTGGTCCTCTAAACGTGATCCCTAAAGTATGAAACTGTGTTGCCTCAAAAATAGACACAATTTTTATCCAAGGTTTACCAATTTTTGACTTTGTAACTATGAGGGCGGCATAACCTGTCTAGATTCAAAGCCTCTTAATCTATCAAGCTCCGCTAATGAGAGACAATTGATTTTCTATTGTTTCGTCGCCAATGGGCGACGCGCGCCGCTGGACGGGTTAAAACGTTCAAAATCTAGTCGCAGTCTCATCTCGGCGATAAGCAAATGTCAAAAACTTGTCCAAAATTTCGGGAAATTAGTGGTGCTTTTGACGGATTGAGCAGACTGTGAACATCCTTGAAATGGCGAAAATTGCCCCTCCTGGTAACGCTTTTCGGATCCCATTCTTCATTATACAAATGAATGGTATGGAAAATGATGTCATAAATTATGAGAAAGTTGAGCCCATTAGTGATAACAGCTATTGATCGTGAATATGGCATTTTGCATGGAAGTCCAAGAAAAAGATAATCATTATAATAAGGAGACCTATTTTCAATAGTTCGCGTTTCTGGTATTTTTTGCATTAAAGCAAATGACGGAACTTTCAGACAGCAAGCAAGCAAGCTTTCTAGTTAGCTCGGAGATTTAGACGAAAACAAACATTACTTAAAATTATTGTTCATGTACTTATATCGATTTTATTCAATTTCGAGCGGCCATTGTTGTTTACATCTTTGGCAAATTTAGCGCGGTCGGACCTTAGGTAACGCGGCTCTAGCTACTAATCAATAATAACAAGGAAAACATTCAAACGTCAGGAACTGCCTTTCACGTTGCGACAAGTCATCGATCTTGTGTTATTACGGGATATATCCTGAGAATCAGCAGGTGCCAGCTGCTGTCATGTCGTCATGTTGATTACCGTCAGCCTGAATGATTCAGGGCATGAATATTTAAATTCTGCTTTGAAAGAGCATTAACTGTGAAAAAAAGTTAACGTCCAAGTGGAAAAAAATACAGCCAGTCATAGTCTCACTGTAGGGCAACAGCCTTTTCTAGTAAAGAGATAAAAACCATTATTGTTAGTTATAAACAGCCTACAATGTTCCCACTGCTGGGACACAAGCCTCCTCTCTTCGAGAGGGAGTGGGCTGTAATCCACAACGCGGGCCCAGTGCGGGTTGGTAGAAGTCACATGTCTTCGATTTTTGGTTCTAGGACATGCCGGTTTCCTCATGATGTTTTTCTTTACCATTTTGAGAGCAGTGATGAAGAAATAATTTACGCAAAGTAAAGCGCCTGTCTGGGTTCGAACTACAACTCATATGTCGTGGCCGTTACCACTGGGCCACCAGAGCACTCTCTGTTGATCTGTTTTCATTTCAAAGTCAAAGCATTTATTTCAAACAGGCACATAAAAAGCACTTTTGAACGTCAAAAATTACCTTAAAATAGAATTGATTCTAGTCGCCCCTTCCAAAAGGTAGTTTTCGTATGGAGAAGAATGGGCAAGAAACTCTACCGTTACTCTTTTAAAATGTTTTACAATATTTTGCATGGGTACATTAATTATATAATAATATCTGAGGACGATGCACCTAAAATAAAATTACTATACCACAATAGGTAAAAGACAAAACGAAACCATGACATATAAATTAATTTGTTGAAGCAACTACAGGCCAGCCCTGTTAAACAGCCGACAACGGCGCCTTACTTTGTGTAAATTATATCATCACTACTGCTCTCAAAACGGTGAAGGAAGATATCCTCACGTTATTTTCCTTCACCTTCGAGTCCTTCGACATGTCCTAGAACCAAAAACTCAAAGACATGTGACATCTACCAACGAGAATTGGGCTCGCGTGGTGGATTACGCTCTCACAGAGAGGAGGCCTATGCCCCAGCAGTGGAAACATTATAGGCTGATTATTTATTTATGATCCCGTGGGAATATCGAGATAAAAAGTATCATAAGTTTTAATCCTGGTTATAAACTATCTGTATGCAAAATTTCATCCAAATGCGTTCAGCCGTTTGTGCGTGAAGAAGTGATAAACATACAGACACACTCGCAAACTTTCGCCTTTATAATATTAGTGTGATATAATATATACAGATACAGATCAAGTACTGGCTATGGAGATAAAAAGCTTCTAAATTACTATATGGTCAAAACGATTGCCCCACAAGACCATAAGTGATAATCACTCACCGTAACACCATTGCTGAGTCGCTCGAGTGAAAACATTTGAATGGAATAGTTTGCAACATCTTCCATTGTCGGTGGTTGTAGGCTGGAAAACTTGTTACATGTGATTTTCTAATGTCGGGATTGTTTTAGCTGACTGTGAAATAAAGGGGTAATGGTTCGTGTAAATAGTAATGGAAAATGGTGAGGGGCCCGTAGCTCAATAATAACAGCCGTACAGGTCGATCGATCAGGTTAAGCTACGTTTGCCGCGGTTGGCGTGTGGATGGGTGACCATCTTTACACAACGAGACCTCTCCGTGCTTCGGTAAGCATGTTAAACCGTTGGTCCCGGCTGACATTCGTGGATCTTTGACAGTCGTTACGGGTAGTCAGAAGCCCGAAAGTCTGACAACCAGTCTCACCAAGGGGTATCGTAATTACCCAGTAACTGGATTGTAGAGGTCAGATAGGCAGCCGCTTCCTGTGAAATAACGGTGTTCAGCTGAATCCGATTAGACTGGAAGCCGACCCTAACATAGTAAAGAAAAGGGTAGGCAGATGAGATGATGGTTCGTGTAAATGTTTTTTTTATTTTTATTTAAATAAGTGCCTTTAATTTTGGTGTTGGCTGTCTAAATCACAATAAGAAAAATTAAAGTTCTTGTACTTTTTTGGAGAGCTTACAGAGCCACATATTATGTACGTACCTCCCCGGAGGTACTGGGTGCCTTTTGAAGGCTTCCCCTCGAAAACAAATAAAAATAAAATAAAAAAGGTCCTTTAATCATAACTTCATAAATCCTACTTACTTATATGAACATTAGTTTTACTAGGTTTATGCGTCTCTTTATATTTAAAAATATTTATTCCTCAGTTTTCATGATTGCACCAACCACTGTTTGTCTCTGCATCACCCAAAGGTTGACTGGTAGAAAATTCCTATGGCATTACGTTTGCCTCTGTACATTTGTGTGCTTAAAGTATTAAATAAAATAAATAAACACACTACTTCTGCTTATTTATTTCGCTTATAATTTTCCTGGCTATTTTCGTAATTAAAGTTGCTTTTAAAATCGTTTATTTGCATAAAATGTTATGCATAAAATTAAGCCAGGGACATCAAATTACCACAAGAAAATGACCAAAGCTTGCGGAAATTCATGTCACCCCACAAAAATACACATTTTCCTAAGCATTTCCCTTCCATTAATCAAGTTTAATCCAAGAACAACACACAAAAGAAAAATCCAACAATCACATGATTTTCACACCACAATGAATTATTACAAAATAAAGCCATAATGAGTACCTAAGTTACGTCATACGTAATTTTATTTTATTGTATTCACGAGTATTGTGTGAACTTGTATTGTATTGTATGTATGTGTGTGTATATGTATATCGGAGTCGTGTAGTGATATTATGAACATTGTATTATTATAATGTAACAAAGTGACATGACATGTTTATGACATTAATGATATTAAATTATATACTAGTGGTATTATTATAAGCTGTAAGTTTTCAGGAGTAATTTATTAAATAACGTTACTTTGTGTGACATGTTGTTAATCACACTAATATTATAAAGGCGAAAGTTTGTGAGTGTGTGTGTGTTTACATGTTTGTTACTTCTTCACGTTCAAACGGGTGGACCAATTTTGATAATTTTTTTGTATGGAGGTAGCTGACACCCTGGATTAACATATAGCCTACTTTTTATCCCGATATTTCCACGGGATCGACATTCGAAACCGCGGGGCGCAGCTAGTACTCCATAAAAAAAGGTTTTTTTTTAAGGTTTTGTATGGAACTGCTTTTTTTTTCACAAAGTCTAGGTATATCACAAAATCAGTCCCTATCTAACGAAATCCCTTGGCTTTGACAAAGTGGCATTCTATCAACGTTGACAGTGATGAAAAAGTAAAAGAAATATTAGGTTGAAAAAGCTACCGAAAAACATGTCATTCCTGTTGAAAGTCGTTGTAGAAATATCACTTCGTCGTCCAGTCCGTGGACGCCACTCGGTCACCGCCTTACTCCACCGATCATCACTGCGCCTTGCCAGGTCTCCTGCCCAACACCATTTGAGTTCCATGATTCGTTTTCCGACATCGAAAACCTTCGCAAGTGTAATTGGTTGTTTATAATGTAGTCAACCAATCACAGCACTTGACATGAAACCAGGTATTACTTATTTGACCTGGATTTGAAATACCACAGATTCTAAACGTACCCCAGCTTTACAAGATCCAGAATATGAAGTCCCGAAGGCATTTACGGGATCCCGACCGACAACAATTAGACTCCTCAAGGCTTTAGGTCGAGAGAAAGCTTTCTGAGCCATATTCTGATGGAAACGATAACAAGATTTATAATAGCATTGTTTTAATTGGTCAGAGTAAAATGGGTGAGGTGAATTGCTGGGCTGTGTGGTGGTGGTTTTGCTCCCGTGAAACAACTACCTATATACATTATAGGGACCCAAATTAAAAATATGCAACACTATCTCTCTACTTACGTAAACACCACTTTTTTGTTCTTTGCACTTGTTTCATGATTATTATTGTATATTTTTAGAGATAAGTTCATGCTTTAGGTACTATGTATATGTTTATTTTATATACAGAATGATTCTTTTACCGGTTCCAAATTTTTACAGGGTTTTCTACCCGTGAATATGAACGACTTTCACTATGGAACCAACTCTGAAATCACGAAAAAAAAATCAACTGTTTAATACAAAAGTTCAATACCTACTTGACCAAAATGTATGAAACAGCAGATTTTTTTTCTTATATTGCGGAATCCTAGAACATTTATTTTTACTTGGTAAAGTATTTTCCATCTCTACCACATTGCAGGTCTACTCCGAACTAGTATGCTAATACATAGATACTAATTTAATTCTAAGCTCAAAAACATTCGAACACAATCATACAAAAAAAAAAAACTTCAATTAAACATTCACACAACACTTACATAACAAAAACCAAATATTAAAACAGAACCAGTTATTAAAAAAAAGTTCTAGAAACCGTTACAGAGTGATAAATTGATAAAAATAATCATGTCGGCAAGTGGCGCGGGCGCGGGGCTGCGCGGTTGAGCGCACGCGCACGCTACGTCACTTCCGGTCGCCCCCCTCCCGACTTCCGGCCGCCATACTGAGCCGTCATCGGGAGGCAGGGTCGCCATATTGCTTGCTGACTGAGTTTTTATGCGATTACTGACCTTAGTCAGCCTCCGTTACTATGAGTCGGGAAAACGATTAATTTTGATTTCTAATCGTAACTTTTTGTGTGTGTTTGAATAGATTTTGATCAATTTTACTACTAAAAGCTTCAAAAAATTAACAGCTCCTAAGCAATACTAGACACTACCATAATTAACAACTAGTGTAGGTGCTTGTAATTTACCTAAGTAAGTAAATAGCCTTACTGAAAGCTAGCGATAGCGGTTTTAGTTTATAATACTTTATTAATCTGATTCCTGGCATATTTCCAGGGCTCGCTTTGGTTAGAGGAAGTCATTACCAACTGCACGACAATTTCCTGGTACTGTAGATATGTATGTGCCACGAACATCAAGCGAAATTGTGTACTAGCCGTTATTGTATACCTATTATACCCACTAGGTATTTGGCACAAATAAATATTATTTTGACTAAAGTGTACAATGCCTCTAGTAGCAGTAGTTCGTGTGGGAACGACAATAACATAAAACATAGACAATACTTTTGCATAGTAGTCTTTCAAAACTTTCAAATAAAATAATAATAACATCGAAATTATTGTTATTATTGGTGCCTCACTTCGTTAACCTTTTGAACGCTTGTGCCGCATTTATGCGACACATATTTCCGTGCCCCTACCGCTCGTGTCGTATTTCTGCGACAGAGAACATGCATGATTTTTTTCGTTCTATTTTCGTCCTATTAACTGCGTGGTACAACTAAAACCATTATTAAATAGAGATAAAAACTTTTTGACTATTTTTTAATCGATACAACGATTTCTCCTCCTTATTTATTTTAGATATTATTTTATCTTGATTTTATCGATTTGTAGCCGCGCGCTAGGGGCACGGCAATTGATATTTAGCCAAGCGCTTAAAGGGTCTAACGGGCCTCTGCGAGTTGGCTTCGGCCCCTCGTTCGCCTTCCAAAGGGGATCAGGGGTAAATAATATAGGAAGGTTTAAGTGTGGGGGACTGGTCTAGTTTGAATGTAATTATCATTATAGACAGGTGACCCATAGGGCCATAGTTAATCATTATATATTGTACAGACGCCAGCACATCAAGCAACTACAATCTGTCAAATATCTTTAATAGATTTTCAACTTTATGTCTAAAGCATAAGGTTCAAAGTTGACTAGGAAAATTTGACAGTTTTGGGTAGCTTGATGTGCTGGCGTCTGTACATCGGAAATTAAAAGTTATTTTTCAAACTAAATAGGTACCTAGTAGGTGATGGGCCGACTAGGGTTTTGCCGATCAGCCGACACGCAACAGTGACTAAACAATTGGATATATTTGACTGATTTTTGTATGCAGACTGGGAACGTCATTAAATGACATCAGCATCATCATGATATGCCAGTTTCATCACGATGTTTTCCTTCACCGTTTTGAGAGCAGTGGTAATGAAATTAAATACGCAAAGTGTCTGCCTGGGTTTGAACTCACGACCTACAACCACACTACAACCTCATAAGTCGGGGCAGATGCAACTGGGCCACTAATGCAAAAAAGTGGCACTCCGGGAGTGCCTACAGAAGTGAAAACTTGAACAATTACGTGTGTATTTTTTGAATCGTCATATAAACAAAACACAAACAGAATACTTTGCCATCACTCACTGACATGTCGGAGTACATCCCGAGGACAGCCGAACACATCCGAAGTGGTGTCGGTTACGGTAACAGTGGCGCGAATTCAATGGTTTTTTCCCATCTCAAAAATGCCCAACGCGTATAAAAAAACATGCACAAACGCCAAATACGAGACAGACGGACAGACACTTTATGATTGTCCAACTAATAGACTATTAATAAAAAATAAATAACTCATACACTTGTTTAATAGAATTTATTGGTTCCAGTAAGTACCGCTGTATTCTCTGCGACTCAAGTATGAAAACCCCACCATCATTGATTAATTCAAATCCATCAATGAGTAGGTACTAATGGAAACGATAGCTTCTCATTAAGTCTAGACTTCACCAGAATCAGAGCTACCAACCCTACGCAGAATTGAATTAGCATGACAATGAATTCCATCGACATAGAGGTTAGCTATTATTGGCAGACAATACAATCTAAAACTGGTCTTAATTTCTAAACTCATAAATTCCAAAATCCCTTGGCAATGAAACTCAAATTACGGAGAACAATTGCTAAACATAGAGTTTTATCGATGTAATATTGATCAGAACACTAGATTTTAGTATGTTTTTAGTGAATACTAGCTGCGACCCGCGGTTTCACCCGCGTAAATGTCGATCCCGTATGAATATCGGGATAAAACGTAGCCTATATGTTAATTCAGGGTGTCAGCTACCTCCATACAAAATGTTATCAAAATAGGTCCAGCCGTTTGAGCGTGAAGAAGTAACAAACATGTAAACACACACACACACACACTCACAAACTTTTTCCTTTATAATATTAGTATGATAGTGTGATAAACAATTGCTATGTATTATTTTCACATTAAAGTTTCTGAAGACACAAATGAGTTACTGTTGCTGTCACTGTTAGCTTGCATCATCCCACTGCTGGGCAAAGGCTTCTCCCCATGACGTCCACCTCTTTCGATCCAGGGCAAAAGTGGACCACTGGTCATTTGTTTTCTCTAGCTCATCCCACCATCTTCTAATTCTTCATCATCAAATGAGTCAGTAGAAAAAATTGCAAATCTAATGCATCATGAGATCAAGGCCTTATCTGGCGAAATATGGATGTAACATAACTTACGCCTAAAATGATTATAGACCTGATCCAATCCTTCATCAAAATTACCATCACTGCCGAAATTCCAACATCTATACATAATAAATTAAGTTCGCATTCCGTGGATGTCTTACTGTCTGTATGAAGGCTTTGTTCTTCTTAACTACGCAACGGATTTTGATGAGGTTATCAACGCCAAAACAATCAACTCAGCCTATTGCAGTCCACTGCTCGACATAGGCCTCTACAGGCTACGCCACGAGACCCTGTCCTCCGCCTTCCGCATCCAGTCTGTCCCAGCCACCTTCTAAGGGAAGGTTCATATCTGACGGAACATGCGTCGCGTATTATCGGTCGCGTAACACAACAGACAAATGTATAGAAAAACATTTGACCGTTCACACTCGACGCACTAACGCATCATCGGTTGAGTGTGAACGGTCAAGTGTTTTTCTATACATTTGTCTGTTGTGTTACGCGACCGATAATACGCGACGCATGTTCCGTCAGATATGAACCTTCCCTTAAGGTTATCAACACCATTTAGAGAATTTATTTTGGAAAGTTTATGTGAATAATATGTACATTAATCTTAAAGCGATCTAAAAATAAAGAAAACGATGTCTTGTCAAGTCTTAAAATCCGTGAGAAGCAGGGGTGGTCGCTTTTGAATAAAACAATTTTCACGGTAATCCAACAATCAAATAACTCCTTATAAACCATGAGAAACCAGCCACCAAAACCCAGGAACCATGGCTTTAAAATATCAAAATATTTCCTTCCATTGAACCCATTGCGTGTCAGCCATATTGTGTAGTTTCGTTGAACTACCCAGCGTTTCTAAAAGGAACGAATCGTTAAATATTTCACCATTATTTTGTGTGTGTCGGCGTGACATATCGATTTTTATATGAGATGGTGCATAACACGGTGGAGGAGCATTTGATTAGCGAAATGATTCGGTTTAATTGGGTTTTGTAATGGCGCCCCAATGGGGCATGGAGGATTGGTAACTCTTGGGAGGTCTGCATGGGAAACCTCATCATTATCAGTCATTGAATTTAGACAATGGTAGCCCACTGCTGTCCAGAGCAGTGGTGGCCCAGTAAAACAATGGAGGTCCAAGTAATGGCCCCGACTTGCAAGTTGTAGGTCCTACGTTCGAAACAAGGCAGGTGCTTTACTTTTTGTAAATAATTTCACGACCACTGCTCTCAAAAACGTCGAAGGAAAACATCGTGAAGAAACCGGCATGTCCTAGAACCAAAAATTCAAAGACATTATTCACCCACTCCCTCTCGAAGAGAGGCCTGTGTCCCAACAGTGGGAACATTATATGCTGATTATGTTATGTTATGTAGTCCATTGCCGTACCCTTATCTATTTTCGCCCACAGAACTATTAACGATTACCTACTGTGTAAGCAATTTTTGTACGCCTTGCAAGGCAGTACATAGTGACACAACATATATTTTATTTTATCCATCATGTACCACTACATTACACCTATGTGTACAAATAAATTTGAATTTGAAAAAAACCTATTTTGGTGTGTTTTTGTTACATTTTGATTAACAGGGACGAGTAATGGGACAAAGACGACCCAATGGGTGTGACATCGCGGCAGACGTAGAAGACGGGATGAGCTTGACTCCTACAGTAAGAACTGAAGTGGAAAGAGAGTTGGGAAGCCTTTGTCCTACTGTGGGACATCACAGACTTTTAATAATAAATATTGGTAGATGTCACATGACATTATAGCCATTTTTTGGTTATAGGACATGTACCAACCCGCACTGGGCCCTTGTGGTGGGTTACGGCCCACTCCCTCTCACAGAGAAGAGGCCTGTGTCCCAGCAGTGGGAAAGTTTTAGGCTGATTATGCTTTTGCTTATTGAAGTGAAAACTTCTTTAGCGGCGTTGAACACTTTTTGTAATGGGTAAAAAATGTTAAACTCGTGTCAGGACATCGCGTCAGGATACGTGGCCGTCAGGAGAGATTCCCCCCACCCATCTCTTTCTACGGCGGCGCCAACCGAAGTGAACCAAGTGAGACACGATAATGGATGGATGGATGATAGTGATGGTGATGGCGATGGTGATGGCGATGGTGATGGTGATAGCGATGGTGATAGTGATGGCGATGGCGATGGTGATGTGATGTGTTGTGATGTGATGGTGATGGTGGACGCGGACGCGGTCGTGGATGGACAGCTGATGGCTCGACCGTCTGTGTAGTAGCCACACTGCTGTGTATTCGTAAAATTAGTGTATATAAAGTGTTTAAAAAAATGGAAATTGAACAAAGTGCATCGATTAATGAAAAAAGTGACGCAGAAATAGTGAAAAAAACTTAGTTATATTAATTAAATTAATAATTGATTTATTTCAACGTTAATATTCAAGTTTTCACTTCTGCCGGCACTCCTGGAGTGCAACCCATCTTTTTTTTTAACACTACCTGACACTAACCTAAACCATATCTTTACATAGAGTTAGAGTACCTTAAAGTTACATCACAATAAATTCATCCAGCTTACTTTCAGGTCACCAAATCTTTACTGAAGTTTATACTGACAAGCTTATCAATAAAACAACTTGCTGTTTTAACTTGGATTCATTATAACTAGCCACGTCATTTCTGACTATAGTTCCTCTAGCAGTTCTACTGGATCGAAGCCTTTCAAAAATTCAGTAACGCTTACCTACAGGTCCCAGAACCGATTTTCTCATCATTAATTCCGTCAATAAACCTTATTTCTTGCAACTTCTAGCTTCCCACATTACGTCATGATTAGTGGGTAAGTATAGTTTGCAAAATAATTTGGTATCAATGCAAATAATACACTTCTTTGAAAAGTAATTGTCGGTCTTCTACAGACTGTACTTCGGTGAGTGTGCCCAAGAAGTACACAACCTCATTCCACCGGCCCCCTTCTACTTTCGGACATCCAGACGCACTGCAAGTTACCATCCCTGCCTAGTTGCTATTCCCCCAATTCGCACTAAGCGTTTCCAAATGTCCTTTTATAATGAGCACAGCAAAAGAGTGGAAGTCTCTACCTGCGTCTGTGTTTCCGAGCGCATACAACCCGAATCTCTTCAAAGTGAGAGTGAACTGGCTTCTTCTGGGTAAGCTCACTCCATCGTCGACTTTGTCTCTGTCACCTCTGACCTAGACTAGAGTCAAGAGCAAACACATTTCAAATAAAATAAAAAGACGGCGGAAATACGAGACAAACATTGATTTTATAAAATGAATAAAGAAAAAGCAGTGGGCGTCAGATTTGACTGACAAGCCAACGGAAAGTATGGTTGTACTTACTCGTACCCTGAGAGTTCGTAAATCATCACATTCGGTTCATTTTTATGCTAACACAAAGCAGATGGGCACAGCACAATTGTTGCGCGTACATAGTAGATACCCAGCTTAATATGGCCGGACCATTCCCATTTGTTTTGTTGACCGTACATATTAAGGCCCTACCACCACTTATCAGCCTAACTGCTGAGTAGCAAAGTATAGACTTCGTGTCTAGATCGTAATATAACAGCCTAGTCAGTCGTGAGTAGGTAGGTTGTCGGTACCTGGTGAACGCTGTGGTAAACTGTACCTGTTATTTACTTTCAGTTTTAAAAGTATAGGCTTTTGTGGTGAAATATGGGATGGCACTTTGTTTTTATGGGGGGAGGGGCTTGTGGCTAAGTAATAACAGTCGCACGGGTCGATCAATCAGGTTAAGCTACGCTTGCCGTGGTTGGTCCGTGGATGGGTGACCATCATCACCCCTCCGTGCCTCGGAAAGCACGTTAAATCGTTGGCTGTCATTCGGGGATCTATGACAGTCGTTACGGGTCGTCAGTAGCCCGAAAGTCTGACAACTAGTCTTACCAAGGGGTATCGACCCAGTAAGTGGGTTGTGGAGGTCAGATAGGCATTCGCTCCATGTAAAATACTGGTATTCAGCTGCATCCGGTTAGACTGGAAGCCGACCCCAACATAGTTGCGAAAAGGCTAGGCAGATGATGACTTTGTCTTTATTGTCCTCCTTAAAGTAATACACTAAAGGCAATTCATAACGTCATTATGTATTATTTTGTGAAAAAGAGACAGCACACGGTAACATCATAATCGGCTTATAATGGCCCCACTCTTGGGAGACAGGCCTCCTCTCGGTGAGAGAGAGTGGGCCGTAATCCACACGGTATACTTGGGGCAAAAAGATTAGGGGTGCTACTCACTTGTTTGGTTCGGCATGATTCGACACATCAAAAAATTTAATATACATACATTTTGCCGCCCGGCTGCACTGAAACGTGCCGAATCATGTCGACCCGTACAAGAATGTAATACGCACGGCTTTGGTAGATACTTAGGGACTTTCATAGGTAAATTAAATAGTGTATACATCAGTGGGAGCCCAGTGGTTACCCAGACAGGCGCTTTACTTTGTTTAAATAATTTCATCACCACTGCTCTCAAAACGGTAAAGGAACACATCGTGAGGAAACCGCATATCCTAGAAGCAAAAAAATTCGATGACATCTGACATCTACCAACCCGCACTGGGCCCGCGTGGTGGATTACAGCCCACTCCTCACAGAGAGGAGGCCTGTTTCCCAGCAACATTATGTGCTTGCTGATTATCCATACATAACTCTTGAGTGAAAAATATAAAATACGTGAAAAACTTATGTCATCGAATTTCTAAGAAACATAATCATTATTGAAGCCCGTTTTACGAGCACTTAAAAGGGTCAAAAAAGGTTTTCAAGTTTCTTGAAACTCAAAAATAAACAAGAACGGTTCATAAAATTAAAAAAAAAATCGTCAGTTCTCTTAAAGCAACGATTACAGCATACATAGAGTGAATCACAGACCGTTGTCCTTGACGTAAAAAGTGCGTGCGTCAATAGCGAAAAATCGCAAAAATTTTAACTAGAAACCATTGTTAACTGGTTTCTAACGCCATTGTAGGCTCTCAAGGGTATTAAAAAAGATTTTGATGTACTGAAACTAATGGCGCTCTACACAGGAAGAGCTAGGCATGAATTTTTGGTTATTAATTAAAAACAAAAAAGCATCTATCTATGGCCTTTTGAATTTAAGGTAACAATCATGAGTTACCAAAAAATTAAAAGCTGCTCGGAAAACGATTGGACGTTTCGTTAACAAAGTATTTCTTAAGGGCTAATGTTAATAAAGATTAAATAGCTTTGTGATCGTGTCTCATTGTTGTTTTTAATTCTGAAGGGTTAGTTAAATAAAAGATTACATGAAGAAATCAAACGATTATATTATAACTAGCAGCGCCCCGCAGTTTCACCCGCATATGTGTCGATTCCGTGGGAATATCGGGATGAAAACTATCGGGACTCAAACTATCTCTATACCAAATTTCATCTAAATCAGTTCAGCTGTTTAAGCGTGAAGAGGTAACAGACAGACACACTTTCGCATTTATAATATTAGTATGGAATAAAACATAAACATGCTTCTGTAGGTTTTTTTTAAGTTAGTCTAAATTGTCCCCTGCTAAGCAAGGGCCTCCCCCAAATCCTTCCAGACATCCTTCTCTAGAGCCACCTCGATCCAACCCTTGCGGTACGCTTCTAGGTCGTCTCGCCACCTTTTCCTGGACCGGCCTCGGCGGCGCCGTCCATCCTCAGGCACTGACCGTGTCGAGACTGTTGCCCAACGGTCACTGTGCATGCGGCTGACGTGACCCACCCAAATCCATTTCAGCTTGGCATCCTTCCTACGTCTAGGATCCCGTTCGTTTAACACTTTGGCAAACTCCTGTAAGTAGGTATGTCATTTATAAGTTTTTTTTTTTAATGCAACTGCAGACTCAATGCAAATAAACAATTTGTAAAGTATCTACGGTTTTGGTAATTGCCTAACACACTATCAGTAGCAATAGCTTTCATTGCGACAGTTCAACAACATTCATTGCGTTATTTACGTTGCTGAGCTGACAAATTTTTCGAACATTTGTAGCAATGGATTAGCAATATCCTTCAAAATGATTCAAATTCTGTGTTTATTAGTGTTACGCAATTAGGGTGCTAGTTTTAAAATACAAAAATATTTGCTTCATGGCATTGCATATTTTCCGCGACTCCGCTAAAAACCTACTTTACAACATACACAGTATAAATGTAAATACTCGTACATATATACAAATAATCTTGTAAACAATTTAATACCACTAACCTACTTGCGTAAATCGTGTCGTAAAATACTATGTTGTAGTTATCACTTAAGGTCCGAGTACATATCGACAGTACATTTTGATTTGTGTTACTTGGTGACTGGCGCAGTGTGTGATAACCTTTTCAACGTAGTCAGTATATTTGATTCCTTATTTTTGAATGAGAGATAAAACCAGGGTGTACCATAACCTTTATATTAGTGTGATCCCGTTATTCGGGGTAGCGTTCATTCGGGATGACGTTATTTCGGGGAAACATTATTTGGAGTAACGTTTGCCATGTTATTCGCGGTTGGGTTATTTTCGGATATAGTTATTATTATTATAAGAATCGATCTACCGTCATCAACCTCCTGCCCTAAGAGCGATTTGATTGCGCACTAGACCCGAACTCTGTCCGTCCGAATTTACAACATTCCCCATTCAGATTGAATTCGGATTCAGTGCAGCATAGCTATTCACAACCACTCTACTTATACACTTCCGCACCGTATTGAACATCAATCAATGTTATCGAAGGAGTTCTATAAACGCAGTTCACAAATCCAACACACAAATATTTTGTCAGTTTAAATCAAATAGACGACCGCTATTCTTCCGACAGCTTTTTGCTGTCGAGAGTAAATCAAACCAGGTTATAAAAATGTGTCATTTTCGATACGATAACCTGCCGGGTGGTAGAGAATAGCTTTAAGCTGAACCTCTATTATCCCAATTAATTTAGTGTTGGCGTAGTATGACCTTTTCCATACTATCTAGTATTTTTGTGTTCTACAGCTAGGTACCGATTTGTGGCTATGACAGCAATGCATCGTTTAAAAAACAAGGTTCGAAGGCCAATTGCAGTGCTGGACATAGGCCAAATTCAAATTCCATTGGCCTCTTCCAACGAAGGATGTAGTCAAGGTGCCTGTTAATTGAATTTAATTGAAACGACACACCATGCGTCACAATTCCTTCGTGAGAAAAAACGTATGAACACAAATTATTAATATTTCGTATCGTTATTAGTTGCTGTTGTTCACACCTTTATTTTCTCATGAACTAATGCTATGCTCAAACAATAACTTGCATTATTGTTAAGCTTATTTTAAGACAGATATGAAATTATACAGGGTGGAATTTTGTAATGCCACCTGAAGGGAAAGTACTCTTAATACTGTAGATAGAAAATTTTATTCAAAGAAAAGATTCCTTTATTTTTGAATAGAAAGAAAACTGCATTCAAAGATTTTCAAAAAATCGCTTGCCACACCCGGGAATCGAACCGACTAAAATCTGTAAAAATTACAACCTCTACTAATCTGTTCTTTGTGTAAAATTTTCTATCTACAGTATTAAGAGTACTTTCCCTTCAAGTGGCATTACAAAATTCCACCCTGTATATGTCGCAGCCAAAAATAAATTAGCCGTTTAGCCTACCGCCTAGCCTTTGGAAGTAGTGCTCGCCTCGCTTCGCTCTCTCGGCTCGCACGCGGTTGATCACAGTTCTAACCTAACCCATTTGGTCGGGGTGCCCTGGCTTAGTTACTGCGACAAATTCAGCTCGAGCGTGGTTGGTTACAGTTCCAACCTAAACTATAATTGAATATCATTCAGGCCGTTAGTTGAACGGCCGCCGTTTAGTTACAAGGCTAGGCGGTTAACTAAACGACAAATTAAACGAGTTGGCTGCGACATAAATATAGCTTGCAGAGCTCTTCTTCTTCTTAGCATCGACACGCTAAGAAGAAGAAGAAGCTTGCAAAGTAAGCAAGGTGAAGTGGCAGTGGGCTGGCCATGTTTGTCGAAGGACCAATGGCCGGTGGAGCAGACGAGTCCTGGAGTGAAGACCGCGTATCGGCCAGCGTAGTGTGGGTCACCCCCTAGCTAGATGGACTGACGACACTAAAAAGGTGGCTGGGGCCGACTGGATGCGGAAGGCGGAGGACAAGATATTGTGGCGCAGCCTGGGAGAGACCTATGTCCAGAAGTGGACTGCGATAGGCTGAGCTAAAGTGACCAACTCGGATGAAGTTGAATGCTGTTGGCCACAGTCCTAACCTAACCTGTTTGGTTGGACCCTAGCTTAGTTACTTCGACTAACAGGGAGAAAAGGGCAGAAAATTAAAAGAGGCATTTTTTTTTTTTAATTGTGTTTCATAAAAGCCCAAAAAGATTTTAGAGGTTCATCAATTTATAAAAGCGTACATCATTAGAAGGTAAATAAATAAGTTTTTAGAGGATCAGTTAAATAATAAAACATAACATCACGCCTCGTTTCCCCGAAAGGTTGGGAAGAGGTGTAGGGTACCTACCTATAATAGTACCCACCACCCATTGTAAAGTTTCTATATTTATGTCTGTAATTTATATGGTGTACATAATAAAGAGTATTCTATTCTATAGTACACCTACATTTCGCCAATTATTTTCTAAGTCTCATGAGGGGCCCGTGGCTAAAATAATAAAAGCCGCACAGGTCGATCGATCAGGTTAAGCTACGCTTGCCGCGGTTGGTCTGTGGATGGGTGACCATGTTTACATAATGAGACCTCTCCGTGCCACGGAAAGCACGATAAGCCGTTGGTCCTGGCTGTCATTCGTGGACCTTTGACAGTCGTTACGGGTCGTCAGGAGCCTGAAAGTGACAACCAGTCTTACCAAGGGGTATCGTATTATATCCAGTAAGTGGGTTGTGGAGGTCAGATAGACAGTCGCTCCATGTAATGTACTGGTATTCAGCTGCATCCGGTTAGACTGGAAGCCGACCCCAATATAGTTGGGAAAAGACTAGGCAGATGATAATGTTCTAAGTCTCATGTTAAAGGGACTACAAGACTTAAATGCAAAAAACGTAAGTTTTATAATGCCTAAAAGTATATAATGATAGACCACAGTAAACAAAATCAGAAAAATATATGATATTCTTCAGGATATATGCTAGGTAGATAGTGTGTTGAAAACACAATACAACTAATTTGATACGATAGAAAAAAATCATGAAGATACTCGTACCTCTAAAAACTTTCTTTTTGCAATGAAAACCATACTAATATACATACATACAATCATTATATTTTTTAGTTCAAACACTAGGTTTTTTGTAAATGATAACTGCTTCATGTTTTGCAATAAAATACCAGAGTTGTGTCATCGCGCTTCTCCTTCTTTTCTATGCAGTCCGACAGTGACCGCGCCTTCTTCTTCTTCTTAGCGTGTCGATGGCAATCTAAATGTACTCGGCCCAGAATTCGGCCACTTGTTTGGCGCCATCACTAGCGTCCATCAGTTCCTGTAACGTGCAGCTGACAGGACACGCAGGGCACGATATTAAGTGTCCCATCGTTTGTGGAACAGCACCACATTTACACTCCAAGGCGGAGTCGTCTATAAATTTCCACCTGAACAGGTTTTCCTTGCTTCGGCCAACCTGGGTCCGGAGTCTGTTTAAAGACTTCCAGTTTACCCAAGGTAACTCATGTCCAGGTGGGAGGTCCTCAGCGGGTGGAACGAACGGTTTGGGTAAGGAAGCACTGTCTCGCCACAGCCTCAGTCTTTCTTGTGGTAGTTCGCCAGTGAGTGGGACGACACACTTTAAGAAGCTATTTCGGCTTTTCAGCCTTTGTGGCACAAGGGTGTTGTCGTGCAAAGGGTGTCGTGTGTCGGAGACCATTTTGGCCCTTTCGTTGGAGCTTGCCACCGCTCTGCGAACCACTGGTGGCGCTATTCCTGCTAGCGGATACAGCATTTGTACCGGGGTCGGTTTTAGGCAACCAGTGATGATCCGGCACGTTTCGTTCAAAGCTGTATCCACTAGCTTTGCATGGGCAGAACGACTCCACACGGGGCACGCGAATTCTCCCGCAGAAAAGGACAGCGCCAGTCCAGTAGTCCGCATAACGTCAGGCGAAGCACCCCACTTCGATGAGACCAGTCGGCGAAGAAGACTGTTGCGAGTGTGCACCTTCTGCTTGATGTTCTTGCAGTTTTTGCTGAATGTTAAAGACCTGTCCAGAGTAACACCAAGGTATTTAGGGGAGTTGCTGTGCTCGATAGACACCCCACCCCAAACGATGTTAAGTTTGCGGCCCGCCTCTCTATTGCGGAGATGAAATACGCAAGACTGGGTTTTGCTTGGATTGGGCTTAAGTGAGTTAGTGAAGTAGTATGTGGCTAAATCACCAAGAGCGTCTGACAAGTGGGCCTCAACCTCCTCAAAGGTGGTGGCTTGGGACGTGAGGGCAAGGTCGTCTGCATAGAGAAAGCGGGACGTGTTGGGGCTGGGCGGTTGGTCGTTGGTGTAAATATTAAAAAGAAGCGGTGCCAGGACACTACCTTGAGGTAGGCCGTTTTTCTGCGCTCTCCAACGACTTCTTTCCGAGAGAAGGTGGACCTGAAACCGACGATTGTGGAGAAGTTCTCGGAGTATTCGGACAAAGTTCTGATCGCCTATCAATGTCTCCACCTTCCAAAGCAACCGTTTGAGGTTGACTGTATCATAGGCAGCTGACAGATCTACAAAAACCGCGCCTGTGACCATTCCTATTTCGAAACCATCCTCAATGTGTTGAACGAGTTTGAGGGTCTGGTTACAGCAAGACTTGACGGGTCTGAAACCAGCTTGCTCTGGGATTAACTTCGGGTCAATAACACTCGTTAGTCGGTTCAACAGCATTCTCTCAAACAGTTTGAACGTATGGCAGAGCAGAGATATTGGACGAAAGTTTTTTGGATCGTCCGCTGCTTTACCTGGCTTCGGAATTGCTATGACCTTTGATTTTCTCCAGAGACGGGGTATTGAGGCTGATTCCAGACAGATGTTGTATAGACGCAGCAGCCACGACACAGCAACTGGGCCAAGCTGTTTGATTTGCTCAACTGAGATGTCGCAAGTATTCCCCTTAAATACTTCCCTACAATAAAGTGTTAATGCTTTCGCGTAATCTTGTCTTGTAGAACAAGCGTACTTATTCAAATATGTAGTTATGTCGCCTACGTCAGAGCTAACGGGCACCATCCTCAATTAGCAGCCTTTGCAGGAGCATCTTAACTAGAACTTAAGTTGTTCCTTGAATTACTGTATTAACGCTTTAGATACTTAAGTCAGTTCCGCCTTGTGAGGTAGCGGATCAGATTCCGGTGTGGGAACTAGATTATTAATGCCTATACTAGCAGCGCCCCGCGGTTTCACCCGCATACGTTTCGATCGCGTGGGAATATCGGGATAAAAAGTATCCTATGTCCATTCCCGGAACTCAAACTATCTCTAGGTATACCAAATTTCATCTAAATCGGTTATCGGTTTAAGCGTGAAGAGGTAACACACAGACACACTTTTGCATTTATAATATTATATAGTATGGATCGTTGAGTAGCTTGTGCTTGCGGCTTTGCCCGCGGAAATTAGGTATCCCATCGAAACATACGACCAAGATTATAGTATCCTATGTCCTAACCCAGGTCATGGTCATCCGTATGCTTAATTCCATTCAAACCCGACGCCGAAACGTGCAGTAAGACATTCAGTCGGAAAAGTTAACAGTCAGACAGACCGATAAGCAGACAGAGTTACATTTGGATTTATAATGTAGCATTTTAGTATGAATGTACATTGTACAGACGCCAGCACATAAAGCTACCCGAAACTGTCAAATTTTCCCAATCAACTTTGAACTTTATGTTTTAGCGATAAAGTTGTAAATTATCAAAGAAATTTGACAGATTGTAGTAGCTTAATGTGCTGGCGTCTGTACGACAGATGATCTGACAGAAACTTTGCAGAGCTGAACACAAACGCGAAAAAAAAATGTACATATATTTTCCTATGAAAGTTAAAAAAATATAGGTATTTATGTTTGTATGCAAAGGGAAATGTTAAAACTATTTTAAAAGAGGCCCACTGGTGCTTTGCATCTGTGTGTGGTCTCATTTGCTCCCTTATGGCCTGAGAACGGCTACTGAATCTAAGTACTCCTAAGTCTGACACACCCCTTCCCAGACACTCAACAGGAAATAATAATTACTAATAAATAACAGCTTCGACAGTTTCCCTCATCAAATTATAGCATAATGTCATTTTAAATGACAGCCATCGACCAGCTGTCGCCAGCTGTCGTTTAGAAAGCGCCTTAAAGAGAAAACCCGCGGTTTTACACAAAAACAACTCATTGAAATAAAATCTGTATTATAAAGCCTAGCTTTATTATAGACACAGTATCTCCACGGGCAAAATCCCGAAGGTTATAGGATAACCGGCCTTTCTCGCCCACTCCTTTCACCATTTTCTTCAACAATAATACGTATACAGGGTGTCCGGTAACTAATGGATAACTTTGAAACGGCTTCGATGAATGGCCGTCAAAATATATAAGTAAGTACAATTTTTTTTTTAATGTTTAGTAATCAATCAATCATGAAGGAGCAGTGGTGGGTGGCTCAGTGGTAATGGCCCCGACTTACGAGTTGTAGGCCGTGGGTTCGAACCCGAACCCAGGCAGGCGCTTTTCTTTGTGCACCTAAATAAACTGCTCTCAAAAACGGCGAAGAAAACATTGTGAGGAAGCCGGCATGTTCCAGAACGAAAAGTTTTATGACATGTGACATCCACCAACCCGTACCTACTGGGTCCGCGTGGTAGATTATGGCCCACTCTCTCTCACAGAGAGAAGGCCTGTGTCCCAGCAGTGGGAACATTAAAGGCTTATTATTATGCTGTAATCGAGTCCGATATCAGTCGAGTGAATCTTTAACTAAAATACTCATTTGTGAATACACAGCAACTGTACAAAACTTTGGGCACAACATTATTTTCTATACAGTTCAATATTTGTTTTAAGAAATAAAAAACTAATAACGAATACCTGCCGTTACTTGGTACCGCTTGCAGGTTGCCTTACCTGAAAAAAAAAATAAAAGGCAAAGTTAGCTATGAAACTTATTTTGTTTTTAAAATTTTGTACTAAAAACGTTGAGGTTTTTATCGGCTTGTATGTAATGGATGATTACCCAATTTAAATGTTTAGTAATAATTAGTCATACAGCCTATCAATTAGCACTATTAACGTATATTATTATAACAACAAAAATCAATGAAATTCTTTCATTTCTGGCCATGTCGTACAAGAATTCAAAATAAACGGATTAAATAGTCTGTAGCGGCATTTACAACGCCAAATGCGAACAACGCGTTTACCGCGCAACTAGCATAGATACAACAGCCCGACATGAATCATCGGGCAGTTGCCCGCCAGACACGACCCCTGTCAGGTCGGAGGATCCTTCCTTTTCTATGGAGGACGAGTGAACTTCACACCCTGTTCCTCATACCTCTATACTATACTTTTATTTTTTTAAATCCCTTCTAATCCTACTTCAGATATACTTCTATTGTATATCATCACGCCAGGTACGCATTCCCCGAAGGATAAGGCAGAGAGGTACCCCTAGTATACACCCACATTTCACCAGTTATATTTAAGTAAGTAAGGGCCCTTGGATAAATAATAACAGCCGCACAGGTCGATCGATCAGGTTAAGATACGCTTGCCACGGTTGGTCTGTGGATGGGTGACCATCTTTACAAACCGAGACTCCTTCGTGCCTGGGAAAGCACGTTAAGCTGTTGGTCCCGGCTGTCATTCGTGGATCTTTGACAGTCGTTACGGATAGTCAGAAGCCCGGAAGTCTAACAACCAGCCTTACCAAGAGGTATCGTATTACCCAGTAACTGGGTTGTGGAGGGCAGTCGCTCCATGTAAAATACTGGTATTCAGCTGCATCCAGTTAGACTGGAAGCCGACCCCAACATAGTTGGGAAAAGGCTAGGCAGATGATGATGATGATGATTTAAATCCCATTTAATAGGGGGCGAGCCTGTTACCATCAACCGGTCAAAAATCCAGACTCCTGTATACAGCCTTATTTCAATACCGCATAGTATTCCCCTAACTGATTGGCATAGCGGTAGCATATGACATGTGTTATCTGCAACGGTACACCCAAGTCCTTGAATAAAATGCAAAACAAATGCCAAACGGCCACTCGTGGGCAGATTCGCCCAATAATATAGCACTAAGCAATCCTCCGAGTCTTTTTATACACCATAGAACTTAAAATATACGATCCTAAACACAGATAGCGAACACATTTACATTTTGCCAAGTCTCCTACCTATATTCCGTGTCAGAGGTAGTTTTGAACTGAGTAAAATGTGGGAAGTTATGGAGAATTGATTCTGACAGTTTACCAAATTGCTGGCTGTAATATAACTGGTTTCTCTGCAGTAACAGTTAGTTATATTCGTCTAGTTTGGTTTTGAACCTGTTCCAGCTAGGGTCAGTAAGAGTGATGAGGCTGTAACTCTGTATATTAAAGAGGATAGTCCAGTCCTGACCCCTTGAATAGTAATGCTTTGATAGTTTATGGTTGACATAAAATATGATAGGGACGGTTGTAACGGGGGTCTGTGGTGACGTTTATAAGCTGATGTGATTGTGATGATAGCATAATTCCAGTTTCAAATGGTATTGATCAATCCGGCGCATCTTTAGAGCTGTTTTCCGAGTATTCATAGAATTGGATACTTGAGTTGGCCTTTTAACCCGAAAAGGGTGGTCTCTTCTAGTAAAGATAAATGTAGAGACATAACAGGCGAAATGTGGGTGTACAGTCACGTATATGTATACACTTGGCTTTATTCAAAGGCGATTTTCTCCTTTATTTTCGAATTAAATTTTATGTTATTACGAACATAGTATTTTCGAACCCATAGGTTTATGATAAGTGTCGTATTTTAACGTTGCATTCGTTATTTCACGAAAAAATCGCAATTGAAAATTGCCAAGTGTTGACATATTGGTGCTCGTGACTGTACTACAGATACACTTCTGCTTAACCTTTTGGGGATTGCAGGCGTGATGTTATGTAAATATAGGGATATAATAATATTTATGGTCATCTGAAATCTAAGCTATTATTTATAGAATACCTATAGATGTTCCTTCACCAAAATTGAACATGGTAAAAAGTCTAAGATAGGATTCTGTCATGCTGATTTTGCAAGTATTTTATGAGAGATCATATCAGACAATATCCCCTCATTCTATGAGATCAGAGGGAAAGTTTCCCGCATTTTTAAGAACGATCTCATTATAATTTCGGTCTGTCAAATTATACCTCTAAATTACAAACATTTTTAACGTCAATAAATAGTCGCTCAGATGAGATTGCCACTACATTTTGAACGATATAGATACAGAATTATCGCGAGTTTGAACCTACACCAAAAATTAGGCATAGTTAAAAGAATACTAGCAATACATAATTTGCCAAACTCATAGCTAGGAAAACATCTTATAGTCGATGAAAAAGATTGTGTAACAGGAAAAATCTTAAAAGGAGACGATCAAATAACATTTCATTACACGATATAAATCCCTGATATAGCAAACCTTTATATAAATAATTTCAAATAACATAACGCCTTATAGAGGTTCCTAATTTAAGATTATGCTACTAATACTCATTATTGCATAATTAAATAACGACGGAACCATTGAGCGTTCTTAAAATTTGCATAACGATTGAACAGAAAGACCTCCTAGTCTAAAGTGTAGAGTGCCTTGCCATAAAGTAGAAATGAACAGAAAATCTATTGCAAACAACACTCGAAAAGAAAGCCTTCGTTACAAATTAGAAAGGAAAAGAAAATCTATTGCCAACTACGCTCGAAAAGAAAGTCTTCGTTACAGATTAGAAAGGAAAAGAAAATCTATTGCAAACAACCCTCGAAAAGAAAACCTCCTTTGCAGAAGAACTAGCGGAGGATCGAGGAGGGGGGGAGGGGTGGAGGGGGGCTCAAGGGACCAGATCGGAATATTACACGAAGTCTTTATGATTACACGAAGTTTTGTCTGAAACAAACCAAGAAATGACAAAAATACAAACACCTGAAACTAGCCCACAAAGGCCCAAAAATCACTATACCGGGTCAAATTAAATTAGCTAGCGAAACTTCGTAGACGTGATGGGTATCGATATCTACAAGTTAAAGCAAAAAATTAATTAATTTGATGTTTTTTTTTTTTTTGTGGAGTCACCGACTGCAGATCGTGTAGTCACTTGAAATATTAGTTTAAAAAAATATTTGACCCTGTATTGCAAAGACGATATTGGTACCCATACTTTTTAAAATATTTTTGTAGCCCGTTTTACCACTTTCTGTTTAGGGTTGACATGATTTAGGTACAGACGCTACAATCTGTCAAATTTCTTTAATAGATTTTCAACTTTAATTGCTAAAGCATACGGTTCAAAGTTGATTGGAAAAATTGGACGGTTTCGGGTAGCTTGATGTGCTGGCGTCTATACCTGGTATCTAAAAACATTCATACATAGAATTTCAGTACATTTTTAGGACTTGGAGTCTCCGTTCCCAAAATCCAAGGCAGGTCATATTCGTCCATAATTATTTTCCAAAAACCAAAATTAAATACACCTTCTGTTCTTATTTTGTAATAATGCAAAGGATCTTACCAATAACAATTATCTGTATGTTAACATGCATATCGAATATGAATCTAGCATTTAACGACTTGTTCTGTCTGTCTTAAGTCGAGAACACACGGTTGAGAGGCGACAGAAAAAAGGCATAAGGAACAACTTACTCAAAACGTTCCACAATTTCTTAATAGGCTTTAGAATAGATGTAACAGTTGCAGCTTGAAAAGCATAAAAAACCATGTTTTATAAATCAAGAAAAAGTATTTTATAATTATTCACACTGTCTTCAGATTTTAGCTTCAGCACCCTTATTGCGTAACACACTATCACATAACATAATAACATAATCAGCCTATAATGTTCCCATTGCTGGGACACAAGCCTCCTCGGTGAGAGGGAGTGGGCCGTAATCCACCACGCGGACCCAGTGCGGGTTGGCAGATGTCACATGTCTTCGATTTTTTGGTTCTACGACATGCCGGTTTCCTCACGATGTTTCTTTTCACCGTTTTGAAAACAGTGGTGATGAAATAATTTACACACAGTAAAGCGCCTGTCTGGGCTCGAACCTACGACCTACAACTCGTAAGTCGCGGCCACTATCACTACCACTTGGCCACCACTGCTCTCAATCACAATCTGAATAATTTTGAAGGATATTGCTAATTCATTGCTTCGTAAGTTCGAAAAATTTGTCTGCTCAACAACGTAAATAACGCAGTGAATGTTGTTGAACTGTCAAAAATGAAAGCCGTTACTACTGTTAGTGTGTTACGCAGTTACCCCGCAAGTTGCCTTAAGTTTGATAAATGGGATACCTAGAAACTATGTTTATTGCCACAGCCAGAAGCCAACATAATTCTTTACAAACAAAAGGCTAGAATCACGTTAATAACTTGAAACTGTAAACAATTTTCCAAGTAACAGTCCCCCATAACTTAATGCCATAAACACATAAACCTCTAAATATAAACATGTGCCTTACAAACACACATTATAACGCCTCGTCAGCCTTACATGTGCACCTGCCTTACAACGACACATTACACTGTACGCAGCGTACCGCTACACTCGTGTGTTCAGCCTTTATCTTGCAACATTTTGAATGCAAGTGAACGGGGAATTCTCGTATTCCGTTATTTTTAAACTGTGTGTTTGTCACGCGAAATGGTAGCCAACCTAGCATGATATTGCAATTTATAGACGTCTCTGTTTACTTTTTACAGGACTGTTCAAAGTTTGAATATTAATTTATTGAGCCTATCGCAGTTAGGGTTACCATTTGGAAATTTGAAAAGTCCTGACAAAAAGCCTGACATTTCAATCAAAGTCCGGACATTATAGTCACAAAATCCAAACATTACCTAGGTACCTTAGTTACAGTGGTATGATAGGCATGGTAGCAGACGCTCGCGACGAGGGGGAAGGCTTTGGGGGGGGCGGGGATAAAAAAAAGTGCGCTGAAAAAATTCATACCTATACCAGAAACTGGGGGAGGCCTATGTCCAGCAGTGGACGTCTTTCGGCTGCAATGATGATGATGACGATACCAGAAACTAGCTTTCAGTTTGATTAATTTACTTCAAACTATTTTTATTTTGTAGAAAATGTTTTATGTTAGGACTAGTTTATTTATATGTATAAGTTTTATTACTCGTATTCCATCTAAGCCAAAAAATCCGGGCAAATTAAAGAGCCGGACAAAGTCCGGACAAAAGTCTAGAAGTCCGGACATGTCCGGATAAATCCGGACGGATGGTAACCCTAATCGCAGTCCATTGCTAGACATAGGCCTCTTCCAGGCTGCGCGACAACACCCTGTCCTCCATCTTTCGTATCCATCCTGTTCCAGCCATCTTTTTAAGGTCGTCGGTCAATCTAGCTGGGCGGCGTCCAACACAACACTAGGTACTCTTGCGGATAATGTTCTTGGAGTTTCCTCATTAAAAGTAACACATCTTTTGTCATTCCGAGAGGGAACGAGCATGGATTAAGGCGCGTCGTCATTGCGTGTAAGGTCCTGTCCTAACAGAACGCGATTGTCGCGCGAAAATGGAACCGGCGAACTCGTCTCGCCTCCAGAGGGCCGCGCGTTCGAGGTTTCTGAAGAAATGTGAAAGAAAAATTATAAAAAAAAGAGTGAAAAAATAAAAACATCAACAGATAGCGAATTTAAAGTGTTTCTATGAATGATTGCGTTTTCGCACGACAATCGCTTTCTATTAGGACTAGGCTTGCCCCGCGTCCTAACCAAAATGATCGTTCGCGCGAACACGCAATCGAACGCAACGATCGCGTATATATCACTTTTTTGTTTGGATAATCTGAAGACGCCAGTGTCGGCGTGATCACGTGTTCGGGTCCGCCAAACAAAATGAACGCGACGATCGAATGTTCGCCCGATGATCGCTTTCTATTGGGCTAAGGCGTTCGGGACCTAGTTCACGATCTCACGACGTCTTTCTTTTACTACAAATTCTGTGTTTAAACCTGAATCTAGCACCCTAATTGCGTAACACACTTAAAATCACAATTTCAATCATTTTGAAGATCATTACTAATCCATTGCTTCATATGTTCGAAATATATCTCTGCTCAACAACGTAAATAACACAACGAATGTTGTTGAACTGTCAAAATTAAAATCATTGCTACTGATATTTATTTTTATTTATTAAAACTTTATGCACAAGTAAAAACTGTACAAAGGCGGACTTAATGCCTTGGGCATTTCCTACCAGTCTACCTAAGGGTGATGCAGAGACAATACACAGTAGGTGTAATAACAGAAAGAATAAAATATTTATAACTAATAATTAACTTTATAACTGATATTGTGTTTCGCAATTACCCCGTAGATACATAAACAAATATCCATCGTCTTTCTTCAATAATGCACTAAAACGCACTACCGTGAGATTACAGCCATAAACTCAGTACATTCAAACGGATATAAATGTGCTTATGGACAGATCGATATTGCCCAAGCTCTAAACATAATCCCTATGAAGCTTTACTATATTTCGTTAAATAAACAGTGGGTATTTCAAAATCCTATGGATGGTCTAAGCCTAGCGTAGAACGTTTTAGTCGGTAATAAAAAAAAAATCTGCGGGATAGGAATTTTTTTTTAATAATGAAGAAAAATTTCGACACTGCGTTGACATTTTTCGTTGGTTATTAAAAAATAGTTGCTCCATGCATTTTGAAAGTTGATGTCTAGAATCATGTATTGAATTAACGGTAACAGCTGTCGCACGTTAGTGTCCCTGCTAACCTGTATGAATGATAATTAGGTTTTATAGATGTTAAAAAAAAAGTTCATATAAAGGGGATCAATCCACTAAACTAGTTTCTGCTACACATGTTTATAGACGGTAACCAATTGCTTTAATGCCTCAACTGCCTCAACTAAACTACATTAACAACAGACCTTAAGAGGAAATGCGGGTGGTCTGTTCTCCATAGAACCGTTCTGGCCTGTTTTCTTTCTGGTCAATGACCATAAAGCAATGATTTTTTACAGAATAATGAATATTAACTGCTTGTATGTCCCTATGTTTTCCTTTTTGATGATAGGTACCTACATTATTTTTACAAGCACTAAAACCCTCAAAAAATGCTTAAAATGCCGACTTAAACCGATGTCAACAGAGGCCTAGTGTACAAAATAGACAAGTATTAATGAAAAAAGAAAAACATTGAGACACAATATATATCCTTCTTATTCAGTTAATAAAATATCTTTTAAATTGGTCCAATATTGGAGGAGGAAATGGACGAGAGCCAAACCTCGAATGATGAGTTTTTACTTAGGCTTTTTCAAAAGTCTCTCCGACCGCATTTCCTCTTAACCCAACAAATCCAATAAAAACCTGCCACAGTAAATTTAATATTTCTCACCAGTATTCAACATACAAGTACGATTACCTAGATTACATAAAAGCCAAGTTGTCTCATACATTTGTATCAAATGTTTTTGTCATGGCCAATTGAAAGGGCAATCATGATACAAGGGCCTTTGAGCTGTAAAGGTCGCTTCGAACTGTGACAGTCCCGGGAAATACGGGATTGGAATTAAAGATGGACATGATTTTTAAGGTGAATGGGTAGTTGTAGCCCGCGAAATTCAATTTTTCTTACGTTTTTTGCAATTTTCAGGTCAGTGTCAGGTTGTATCTTGATCAAAATATGATTTGCGACAATAACAGGTACGTATTTACAGAATTATAATAATTAGAATCATTAATACATCTTTCTAAGTTAGATTTCTACCGTTAAGAACAAATCTCGTATGGAAAAGTGTTGGTGGTAGAAATCTAACTTAAACAGATGTATTAATGATTCTGATGATTATAATTCTGTGAATACGTACCTGTTATAGTCGCGAATCAAATTTTCATCAAGATACAACCTGACACTGACCTGAAAATTGCAAAAAACGTAAGAAAAATTGAATTTCGCGGGCTACAACTACCCATTCGCCTTAAGGAAAAAAAATACTGTCGTTTTTTGTTTTCAAAAGTGACCAGTGGCATTTCTCACTTTCTGCCTACTTGCATCGGAAAGGTGTGAGTTTGTGTAACTATGATTTATCTATATATAAATCATAGTTACATAAACTCACGCAAAAATCAAAGACTAACGCTTATAAAATACTAGCTGCGCCCCGCGGTTTTACCCGCATAAGTCTCGATCCCGTGGGAATATCGGGATAAAAAGTACCCTATGTCCTTTTCCAGGACTCAAGCTATCTCTATACCAAAGGAGAATGACAACCAATGGGCCCCTAGTTTTGGTGTCGTGTCAAGACTATTTACTTCTCAAAAATTAAGTCGTATTTTTATATGTTTATGTTTATTTTATCGACGTTTCTTTTACCCTAGCATTGGAAAACAAAATTAATATTTATTTTATTGAATTTATATCAGTTCCGCCATCAAAACTTAACCTGAATGTTGCCACACGACAGACTATACTATGTCAATTAAATAATTGTAATCGATTAAAAATATCGATATTTTACAAATCCTCCGCCTAAAATGACCGGAGATAGGCTACAATAGCTTTTCTCCCGTCGTAATCTAGCTAACACTCTCATGTAACTGATTGGGCGCGAAGTAGACGACAGGCGGGCTCAAATAAAGAAAATAAAAGTAGTAAATAAACTTAAAAAAAATATTATCGTATGTTTCATGGTATTTCCTACTGTTAGAAATATTCCGCTACATTCATACCTGATTAGTTTCTTAAAAAACAAGTTAGTACCACAGACATTATTGTGGTTAGTACTCAGGTTAGTACCTCCCATACATACCTAAATAGAGTTTATAATTATCTTTTTAATTATGTGAATAATATTATTTATAACAAATCGATTGGGTAAATCGATTACCAAAATATTTAACATGGTCACACTTAGACAGATCTAACATAGGGTGCGTTCCGAGTTATGACTGTAATCAATATTATCGATTTGAGCGTGCTCAAACCCGTACCGAATTAGGTTTAACCTAACTTAACCTTTAACATACATAATATCTAGCAAGAGAAAAAGTTATGTAGTGTGTTCTAAATTCTGGAATCAATATTAATACATAAACATTATTATTATTTTAATTTCAAATACTTACAAACTTGTTTTATAACCTCAACGTCACCCGAAAAAATAAGATTTCTCTTAAACTAGGGTGAATAATTGAAAATCGATTTCAGGATATGAAAAGGTAATTCCAGGTCTACAAAACCAAGTTAAAACCACCGTGACATGCGAAGTTTTTTAGGGGCCCAAAACTCCTAACAAAATGGGCAATGTCCTTTCATCAAAATTGGTCCAGCCGTTTGAGCGTGAAGAAGTAACAAACATATAAACACACACACACTCACAAACTTTCGCCTTTATAATATTAGTGTGATGTGATAAATAATTTACTCTTTCTGAATTTTTCATTATTGAAAATGGTCGTCATTGCGATCAAATCCATGATTTTTAATTATCAAATTTTGTTTTGTAATCAACCATGTTTGTATTACAAATTCATGAGATTATAATATTTTTTTTCTTGTATCCGAAAAGTCTAACAACTGTTTAATTTAACTAATTTATTTATGTTTCTCTTTTGAATACATTTTCTTACAAAAAAAATTTTACATCTCAAAACTAGCCTTAAAACTTCGCCAGCAATTCCCGTATCCCATTCGATACAGACCCTAACGATACAAAAACACGTCCTACGTTAATACTTCACACATCTTACAAAGTAAAACATAAAGTAGTTAGCGTTTACGATTACTTTTTGAAACTCTATGGAACATCTTAGCCGACTAATGAAAATAGGCGGTATTAAATTTATCGACACGTTTATAACTTACTTATATGGTGCAGTATAGTGAACGTCTGATAGTAATAGCCTTTTTTAGTATCTTGTGAGTTGATGTCGTCGTCAATTTTCACCTTTGATCTAGGTACTTCGAATTTTCTGTTATATCGTATTATATCGTTTTCTGTTATATCGTATACGAGAGGGGCTTGTAACTAAGTAATTCCAGCTGCATGGGTCGATCGATCAGGTTAAGCAACGATTGCCGCGATTGGTCCGTGGATCGGTGACCATACCAAGACCCCTCCACGCCTTGGAAGGTACGTTAAACCGTTGGTCCCGGCTGTCATTCGTGGATTTTTGACAGTCGTTACGGGTCGTCAGAAGCCCGAAAGTCTGACAAACAGTCTTACTAAGGGGTATCGTATTACCCAGTAACTAGGTTGTGGAGGTCGGATAGGCAGTCCCTCCATGTAAAATTCTGGTATTCAGCTGCATACGGTCAGAGTGGAAGCCGACCCCAACATAGTTGGGAAAAGGCTGGGCAGATGATGATGTGAAGTTTTCTTATGCTGGGTTTTGGTATCTACTTATTTCATAATCGATATTTCAGTACTGCCTATATTATTATAATTTGACCCAAATTTCACCTCATCGCCCCACCCCCGCTCCCCCTCACTACAACACTTCACAAAATTACTCGACCTGTTCATTTTAAACCAAATTAAGTGAAAAGCTCATGAAATATTCATATTATTTCCCTTACTATTGAGCGGCCGTCCATCATTCCACAATCTATGGTAAAAATACATTATAATGGTTTACGCACTTACGAACGAAGATTTTTAGTAGCGATATCAAGTTAAATGAGTTTTTATTGTATAGGTTTTGTAGTATAGGATTTTTTTGTTGGAAAAATATGACTTCGAGCAAAATAACAATAAAATTATTATATATTATCCCAATTTGTTTGGGATAAGGGCAGTATTATATATTATCCCAATTTGTTTGGGATAAAAATCAAAATCAATCAATCAAAAGTCATTTATTCAAACTAGGCTGAGAATCAGCACTTTTCGAACGTCAAAATTACAAAAGATAGTCCCCCAAAACGCCCGCCCTTCGCCACTTCCTAGTGCTTTCGCTCGGGAGAAGAAGTGGCGGAACAAACTTCTCAGCAGCACAGCTGTCTGGTTTGATAAGGGCAGCGATATACATACTTCTCTATTAGTCGTCATCTCGGTAGTCACCCCCTTTCTAACCATATCATCATTCACACAGTTCCTCCATCGTTTCTTTGGTCTTCCCCTATTCTTATACATTCACACTCAAAACGATCCTCACGAAAGATCACCTTAAAAAATATGTACTTAACACCAACTTACCTCACATTTCAACTTAATGTTTTCCGTCATTTACACCCACTTTAAGTTAAAACATTCATATTGATTAAGTACATAACTGCTTACTCACTTAAGTGTCACTTATCCCAATATCAGTATTTTAAGCACCATTACTGGCATAAATCTTTACGTCCAAGTGTGAGTTAAGTTAGTTTGAGTCGTGCTTAACGTAGGTTACTTGTTGTGTCATAAACTTATAACAGTTTTGGTGTATTTTTAAGTTAAAGACAAATGGAAGTCATCTTTATTTTTGTAACATAAAGTCGGAGGCTCAATTCTTAAGGTTCCGTTATCAAATGATGCCAACTGGGCCATATTATTATTATTACTGAACCAACGCCATCTGTCTTTCTGTCACAATGCTTTTTTAGGGTTCCGTACACAAAGAGTAAAAACGGGATCCTATTACTAAGACTCCACTGTCCGTCTGTCTGTCTGTCTGTCACCAGGCTGTATCTTATGAACCGTGATAGCTAGACAGTTGAAATTTTCACAGACGATTCTGTTGCCGCTATAACAACAAATACTGAAAACAGAATAAAATAAATATTTAAAGGGGGTTCCCATACAACAAACGTATTTTTTTTTCCGTTATTTGTATGTAGTGTTAACTCGCACTTAGCCGGTTTTTTTTAAATGGCATCTCGCAGTTCAACCTGTGAGGCTGTCGTCTGCTTAACCGAGCTTGCCTGTGGATGCCTCAATAAATTAAGGCCTCCAGCCAGGGCTTAAAAAACTTAAAAACTAAGCGACTACACGCTAAGGGCACTACTTGTGAGGTACGGACCTCGGCTTAGGGCGTCGCTGGGAGAGGGCAGCAACAAAGACTCACAGGCTGGATCGAAATTAATGTTACAATGCTGTAAAGTTTTTAACTTAAATATTTAATCACTGTCTGTCTCATTGGTCTAGTGGTTGCAAGGTATACTGCTGAGCGTGGGGTCCTAGGTTCGATTCCCAGGTCGAGCAAATTTTTCAGTCAGGGATTTCGCAGTATCAGTTTGGAGTCTGGAATTGGAGTCCATATTGGCTCAACTAAAGTTCTTTACCCGAAATTGTTCTTCCTAACGATTTGTAATCCGAATGATCACTCTTCCTAAAATTTTTCATCCTAAAGTTTTCATTCATACTATTTGTAGTGCTACCGGCGATGTTCATAACACTCGTGTTTCCGAAAATTGTAATTAATAATATCATTAATGTAAATATTTTAAACTCCTACTGTTTTTTATCATAACGCTTTTATCCCTAAACATAATTACCATAATATTTTCATGGCCTGGGAGTTTATACGGGTAAGTAATATATGATATAATTACAAAACCTCTAATATTTACAAGATATAACAACTGAACCTATAATTTTATTTGATATAATGATCAGTTAATATAATGAACGATTGATATAATTTTAATGTAACTAATTTCTATAAGAATAACAGACAATACGAAATCGTTTGATATACCACTCAATAGACATAAAACCTATTTAGTCTAATATGAAAAACACTTTTTTTTTTCATCCTATGTCGACGGAGCCCCGCTTCGCGGGGCCCCTATTTCTGTGTAAAGGGTTTAAAGTAACCTAACCAAACCGAACCTCGGGGTGCCCTTCGCTCGTTTTTGCATCCTATGTCGACGATCTAAACAAAAAAGATATGACTTTGAATAATAGTGTAAAAGATGGTTATGTTGAGAAAATATAGGAAAACAAATAAAAGTATAATAGATGTTTATTGCTACTGACATTATGAAGTTGAATGATTCGGAATTATAAACATTAGAGACAGAGTAGTTAGGAATTGTGATTGTTAGGATGAAAAATGTTAGGAAGAACATTTTCGGATTTCCAATTATTATCGGAGTTGAAAATTTAGGTGAACTTTGGCGCACCCCTGGAATTGTGCCCGGTTGATGGTAATCGACTCGTCCCCTATTACATGGGACTTAAACATAACTAGCGAGGTGTGGGTGTACTTTAGGTACACCTCTGCCTAATCCTTTGGGCCTAGGCGTGATGTTATGTTATGTTTATATTTAATCAAAGTTAATTAAATAACAGAATACCTACATAGTTGACTTTGATTCCTTATAATATAGATACGTATCTATAAGGTATAGACGCCAGCACATCAAGCTATCCGAAACTGTCAAATTCTCCCAATCAACTTTGAACCTTATAATGGAGTGATAAAGTTGAAAATATATTAAAGAAATTTGACAGATTGTAGTAGCTTCATGTGGTGGCGTCTGTACTATGGCCACAGAATAACTAATAGTACTTAGCTATAGCTTGGGTCATGGCAAATAATTGAGTCAAAAACCAAGGGGAAACCTCAAAAACATGCTGTTCTTCAATGTTTGCTTTCATGTTCAATATTAATAGTCATGGTTACTCTTAATTACATAATGTGTATCCAAATTATATTCTCTACCGATATTTCGTACGATGATAGCATACATTTAAATCTACAAACGCACCCACAAACAAAATCGATTGTGGAAAAACTAGTTTCATTCTTTTAGATAAAGAAATATAAACTAGACCAAATTACACCAGGATGTCACTAAAAGCGTGCCTAATATAGTCAATGAATTAAGAAAAGCTAATAAATCTTACACATCTCATTAACGTTACACCAGAGTTTAATTATGTAATAAAACACACATCATTTATCAATCCAATCACTTATGTTAATCAAGACAACTAATGACACCATTTTTTTGAAAGAATTTAGACATAAGAAATCATTTTATTCCTATCAACTTCTTGAAGCATGGTCGCTCACAATGATCCTCATTAGAAGGCTGAAAGTCGCCCAAAGGGCAGAGGACTATGCTTGGAGAAATGCAGAAATCCGCAGGTAAACCAAGGTAACCGACATCGCCCGAAGAATTGCCAAACATAAATGACAGTGGGCAGGGCATATTGCTAGCAGAAAGGTTTTGGAGTGGCGACGATCGCGTATCGGAAGACCTAGCGTTGCATGAGCTTGTGAAGACCGCAGCAATCAGCTGAAAGCGAAAAGCACAAAACCATTCGAAGCAGCGATACTTGGGGTAGGCCTATGTCCAGCAGTGGACGTCTTTCGAGTAAAATGGTGATGATGAAATTCTTCTGCAGGTAAATATGCGAGAAGTAAGTTGAAGGCCCGTTTGCGCCACAAATCACTCCCAAGATTGCCTGAAAGAGATCGCAGAACGCGATAAGACCGCCCAGTGCATATTTTGTAGTGTATGATGTATTTTTATGTTTTGTATATTTGTGGTGTACAATAAACTATATATAAATAAATAAAGAATCACTTAATGTGTTTAGTGTGCTAACCGCTATACTCTGACCCCCTTACTAACAAACTTATTATACCAGATAAATAGTTACACACCGATTTCTCTCTTTCAGTCGTCAGTAATTTTTATTAAAACAAAAGAAAACAGATGTTCTCAATTCAAACGTCAAGTAACAAAATTACCAGCGGTCGTTGACCCCAAAAAACATTAAATGATTTTATTTTTTAAATATCGATACCCATCACATCTACAGTGTCACCAGCTAATTTCATTTAACCTTATATATTTCCATATTTCACTTCCTTGTTTCATCGTGATGCCCGTGGATATCCACAGTAACATACTCACATTAGAAATTATAAAAAAGGCACATTCTTACGCAGCCATTCTTATGAATAACGTGCTTTTGAAGCACCTTATTATACTAATAACAAAGTGTCACAACGACCATTATAAAAAATATTAGTGTAGGAATAATATTATATAAAAAAAACGTCAAATCTAATTTAGAAAACCTTGTATTGACCACGGGGGGTTCTTGGCAACTCGTGTGACGCATACATCTTATCATAAGATAAATATATATGTAATCAATAAAAATGTTAATGTTTAAATTAATTAATTGTTTTTATTAGCTTTTTTGTATTATTTTTAGAAGGTAGACATTGTGGTGAGTTCACTAATCGGAGCTTAGCATGCAGGGACGTACTCGGTGAAACGCGGTTGCTAATAAAAAAAGTTTCTTTTGCCTCTACTTTTGTGAATGTTAAAGACTTGTGATTTTTATTAATGTTATTGTGAGACTGTGACCTTTATATTTATTTCGGCCTTTCTTAGAGTAGTCAGATAGGAAACGCCGACTGCAGCTAGCTTTTTTTATTTATTCGCTGTAGCACCATGAACATGAGGTTACAGGAGCTAGTGCGAATCTTTCATTCGATTAATCGAGTCTGGTTTAACCATGCTGGGATCGGTGCAATTCATTCATTCATTCATATAATATGACGTGTAACAGTGATTCCGATATTCTATTTACAGATTAAACAATTTCATTTCACCTACATAGTAAATTACATGCTATGAAAATAATACTGCTGTCATACGGTGAAAGGTCGTAACTAACATTTTTCAACATCAAAACTAAGTTGAATGTAATGTCGAATTCACCGTGAAATTCTCTATCTTTCTTTCTAGATGATAAAGTTCTATTTCGTTTGTAGCCATACAGATACAAACTGTTTACGATAAGACCTGTCGAAAGAGCTTGAATTAACACAAACAAAAAAAACTGTAATTTCTTCAAAATCAACTCAAATGTAGTTACGGTTTTTTCACGGCAGAATATAACCCATAGGCAATAATTACACCTTGGAGGGGCCCGTGGCTAAATAATAACAGCCGCACAGGCTTGCCGTGGTTGGTCTGTGGATGGGTGACTATCTTTACATACCGAGACCCCTCCGTGCCTCGGAAAGCACGTTAAGCCGTTGGTCCCGGCTGTCATTCGTGGATCTTTGACAGTCGTTACGGGTAGTCAGAAACCCGAAAGTCTGACAACAGGTCTTACCAAGGGGTATCGTATTACCCAGTAATTGGGTTGTGGAGGTCAGGTAGGCAGTCGCTCCATGTAAAATACTGGTATTCAGCTGCATCCAGTTAGACTGGTAGCCGACTCCAACATAATTCGGAAAAGGCTAGGCAGATGATGATGATGATTTAAGTCCCATGGTAACAGGGGGCGAGCCTGTTACCACCAACCGGTCACAAATCCAGACTCCCTGTATACAACCTTATTTCAATACCGCATAGTATTCCCCTAACTGATTGGCATAGTTTAATTTCTATTCGGAAGCCTGAAAGTCTGACAACCAGTCTTACCAAAGAGTATCGTATTAACCCAGTTACTGAACTGGGTTGTGGAGGTCAGATAAGCAGTCGCTCCATATAAAATACTGGTACTCAGCTGCATCTGGTTTGACTGGAAGCCGACCCCAACATAGTTGGGAAAAGGCTAGGCAGATGAAGAGGCAATTAATACACCTTAGAGACTATCGAACTAACAGGAAATTTCCTCTGATTTTGTTTGACATTCATTAGTTTATAATTTTAGCTTTATTGACAGAAGCGGTCTTTAAATTAACAGCTAAACTAAAATTTCATCGGAATGACTTGTCCAGCACACAAAACATGACTCCAAGACGTGTAATTTACGCACAATTCGTCTTTCATACAATATTTGTTCAATTTATTTATGTAAGCACCATTACCTATAACTTAGGTACCTACGAGGCGAAAAATTCATAGAAATATAATCTATGCTTATACAGGGTTATTGGTAAAACACAAACCACTTTGAGAGCCGTGGTGGCCAAGTGGTAACGGCCGCGACTTACGAGTTGTAGGTCGTAGGTTCGAACCCAGACAGGCGCTTTACTTTGTGTAAATTATTTCATCACCACTGTTCTCAAAGCAGTGAAGGAAAACATCGTGAGGAAATCGGCATGTTCTAGAACCAAAAATTCGAAGACATATGACATCTGCTAACCCGCACTGGGCCCGCGTGGTAGATTACGGCCCACTCCCTCTCACCGAGAGGAGGCCTGTGTCCCAGCACATGTGTGCACAATGGGAACATTATAGGTTGATTATGTTAACAACTTTGCAGGACTGGACATCATAAACAACAACTTTTTTTCTATGACTTTTTACTACAAAACATAATATATTTACCAAAAACAAACCTTTATGATTTCGTTTTTCTATCTAACCCTTGCTCCCCTCCGCTGAACTTTGTACTAGACACGGCAGTTTGTTTACCTAACTAGCGCTTTCTTTTGCTTCGCGTAGAGTTCGTAACAAAAAATCGAATATTTCAATTGGTTGAATTGAAATATTTTTATTTTTGTATGAAAGTCAGATGCATTAATAAAGGTCATAGAACAAAAGTCGTTGTTCATGATGTTAGTAATATAGTACTGAGAGGTTGTTAATGTTTTACCAATAACCCTGTATAACACAGCTTCATTAAATACGTATACTCGAACTAAGAGTACATATTTTATTATTTGTTTAACGCTTACATGTTTCTTAGAAACGTGAATTTATTGCTTGTTGATTAATGGTATTTGAGGACTACTTATTTAAATCTATAGAAATTGGAAAAACCTATGATTATGTATTCTATAACCTGGTTATTTAATTAAAGTAATGTTAACAAAAATAACAAAATTAAAACCCAACTTAACTAAAACTATACAAAAACTAAAATATAGCGTCGAAAAATTCATCCGCATTGCTGTTGACTGGTAATGTAATGATTAGGTTAGATTAGTTAATTAAATAAACTGCTAAAGCAATGGATATCAACCAAAAATAGTGAAGAACTCACAGTGTAGGTCCTGTACTGATGTCAGTGCATTCCCAATTCCAAAATTAATGCCAACTTACACTTAAATCTGCCAAGTTTTTCCCAACTATGGTTGGGGTCGGCTTCCAGTCTAACCGGATGTAGCTGAATACCAGTATTTCACATGGAGTGACTGCGGTTTCTGCCTTTGACAGTCGTTACGTGCGTGTGTACGACGATCTACGACAGCCAGGGCAAACGGCTTAACTTGCTTTCAGAGGCACGGAGGGGTCTTGGTATGTGAGTATAGTCACACATCCACAGAACAACCGCGGCAAGCGTAACTCAAGCTTCGTTCGACCCGTGCGGCTGTTATTATATTTAATTAAAATAATTAGCGTCTAAATTCGGGCCTGCTCCCCGAGTTATCTCACGACAGATTAAGAATATAATCTCTGAAAGCATTAGACCAGTAGTAGATCCAGTATTATAAATAATTATACTGCCTATTATATCTTAAACATTTATTTATTAAGTATTAAGCTGCTGCCCGCGACTTCGTTCGCGTGAAATTTCTTATTGCCTCGACCCATCTCGTCGTATTGCATCACTTGCCCGCGTCTCCTGCTCTATCACTTCGTTTCCCCATAGCGCATTTGCTCGGCTCCTAAGGGTCATAGCGTGACTTTAAATAGCCTATAGCCTTCCTTAAGAATTGGGCTATCAAATGCAAGAAGAATTTTTCAAATCCGACTGGTAGTTCCAGAAATTACCCCCTACATACAAACTTACAAACAAATTTTACTTCTTTATAATATTAGTATAGATTAAGACTACATTTCGAAGGCTTATAATATCGCTTCACTAGCTTTTGCTCGCAACTTTGTCCGCTTGAAATTTCTTGTTTTAATGTGAATTTTTTTATCCTATAACACTCGGCAATACTGTAGCTTCACATTAGTGTTTTTTATTTTTTTTGGAATCTGATCAACAGTTCCGAAGATTACCCCCGACTACAAACTCACTTTATCCTCTTCATAATATTAATATTATAGATAATACAGATAGGCAACATCGCGGGTACAACCTAGTCAAGGCACAGTCTACAACAATAGCAGCTAGACGACTCCCACGCAGCAGGGAAGTTCATTATGCTTGCAAATCCCTGTTAATTTTATTGATGACAGTAAAACATGTTTAACACTACTATAAATTAAGTGAAGAAGAATATTTTGACAATGATTTCAACTAGATTCTTTTGTTTTTATGTGAATGGAATCGAGAATTAATTAATTCCACACGTTTGTGGATTTCCTGGTTGTTTGCCAAAAATAAAAGTAGATTTAAATAAAACCTGAATTCGTAGGTATTTTGTGTGTTTAATTAAAGGCTTTAAAATTATACTATTATGCCACCAATTTTATTAAGTTTTCTGTCAAACATTTTCTACATACCTTAAGAGGACTACATGACCTAAAGCGCGGTCTTTGCCGGACTGCATAGAAAAGAAATAGAAGTGCGATGACACAACGCTGGTAATTTATTGCAAAATATGAAGCAATTATCTATTTACGAAAAATCTGCTGTTAGGACTAAACAATCAAAACACTACTTTTAGTATGTTGCTTGTAGAATAATCTGACAAAAAATCAGAGTGATTTTATGTAAGTATATTAGTATGGTTTTTATTGTAAAAAGAAAGTCTTTAGAGGTATCTTCATGATTTTTTTCGATCGTACCAAATAAGTTGTATTATGTTTTCAACACACTATCTGCCTAGCATATATCCTAAAGAATACCATATAATTTTTGATTTTCTTTACTGTAGTCGATCATATACTTTTATTGTTTGTAGAACTTGCGTTTTTTGCGTTTAGGTCCTGTAAGCCCCTTAAGTAGGTAGGTATGTAGAAAATGTTTGACAGAAAGAAAAATACTTTATTTGGGACGCACAGGAACTACAAAACAACCAAGCATTGAAAACTAACAAAAAGAACATTATTTTTTTCCAAAAAAATAAAAAGACCTGAGCGAAAGACCTGTGCCAGGCTAAAAAGGCTCCTCTCAGCATAATGCTACGATATTTAAAAAAATAATACCGCAGCGCTGTTCCGGTGCTGGCTGATGTTGTAAATTTTTGTATGTTTAGATGCTTTCACTATGGCATTTAACCATATCTGTATCAAAATACGTACAGCGATTAATTTATAGGCTCACCTCACGCCGAACATTATTTTAATTAAAAGACCACAGGCCTTACACAACATAAACAAAAAAAAAAATGTTTTTTCTTTCCTTTTTTTTTCTTTTCTTATACTAGTACCTATAACAAGCAAGTCACAAAGTAAATAATGCCTACTATACATCACGCCGACAATTCTCGAAGGTTTAGGCAGGGGTGCACCAAAAAGGGTTATTTTAAATAAGCTGGCTAAACCCCGCAGACGCGACGGGTATCAGACATCTACATTTCGTCAATTACGGGTATGTTTAAATCCCATGTAACCGAGGGCGAGCCTATTTCCATCAACAGAACACAAATCCAGACACCGAGGACTTTACAATTTTATATCACCAAAGCGTTGACCCACTGTATAAAGCAGGAATATTAGTTACACTATGTTTATTTATTTATTTATTTATTTTATTTATTTTAGGATCTCCAACAAAAGATATACACAAAACATTATGTGGTTAATTGACGACAAAGTATTTGGTAGGTGTACTCTTTCAATTACAGGAGACCACAGCATGCACAATAAAATGAACAACTAAGCTAACAAATTAAATACCTAATACATAATAAAAGAAAACATTAATGTTAAAAACCAGTCTTAAATAAACTTCGCTTGAAAGGGTTAATGAGCTAATTAAGAAAGGAATGCCTCTGCTAACAGGCTAACAGTCAAACAAACAAACATAACATTCACACGAACGCTCTTAGATAATAATAAAATCATACATCTGTAGGGTGTGCCTGGGTTTAGGGTTGTTCGGGATAAGTCCTAATTTTTGCTCTTTTTGTGACATTTTACCAAACGTTTTTGACACCTGTCAGTTTCTTACAAACGAATACGTGTTTTGCGAATTTGATCTTTATTGGCTACTAGAGATGTCGCACTGACCGACGACGACCGTAACTAAAATTTCTGATTTTATTTTTTATTAGAAAAAATAGAAGGTAGGTACCTACGTAGAAACTAACTCATTTATCTTTTAATTGTATCTTATTGAAATGTACAGACGCCAGCACATCAAACTACCCGAAACTGTCAGATTTTCCCAATCAATTTTGAACCTTATGCTTTAGCGATAAAGTTGAAAATCTATTATAGAAACTTGACAGATTGTAGTAGCTTGATGTGCTGGCGTCTGTACATTATTGACTAAAAGCATAAAAGTTAAAATAGGTAGGTACCGAATTAGAAACTAACGCCTTTATTCCTGAAATTAATATATTACTATTTATAGAAACATAATATCAATATATACAGCTGAGGCAAAACAAAATGAAAGTATAATGAATGAGATTGGTTTTTATTATAATTTTTATAGCAGACATTAAATTTTACAACAAGCAAATATACGTAAAATGCAATAAAACAAAACGTATTTTATATTTAAATAAAATAGAATATACATTAAAAGCCAGTAATTAAATCATAAAAATGTTAAGATTTAAGATTCATAGCCCAGATTTGGTATAGATTTTAATGTTAAACAAAACATTTTATATCCATTAGAGTTATATAATAAACATCTAAACCAAAAGTTTATTGTATTGTACTCCCACGTGTTTCCAAAAATGGAATAAACTGTTATCTAAAAAATAGAAACTTATAGTCATTTATCTGGCATAGTTTAAATACCAACTTTCTTACCGACAAAACACTAAAACCAGACAGGATTTTTATGTCTAGCTCTATTTAAACTTCACATACTGAACATTTTCCTTCTAAACTGCTACGTGATACAGTTGTGGAAGAACATAAACTAAAACCATAAAAAATAAGTCTACATTTTACACCAGGTAGCAATTCATAATCATAATCAGCCTATAATGTTCCCACTGCTGGGACACAGGCCTCCTCTCGGTGAAAGGGCCGTAATCCACCACGCGGGCCCAGTGCGGGTTGGCAGATGTCACATGTCTTCGAATTTTTGGTTCTAGGAAATGCCGGTTTCCTCGCGATGTTTTCCTTTACCGTTTTGAGAGCAGTGGTGATGAAATAATTTACACAAAGTAAAGCGCCTGTCTGGGTTGGAACCTACGAGCTACAACTCGTAAGTTGCGGACGTTACCACTTGGCCACCACTGCTCTCATTGCTTGAGAGGTATAGCAATATACAGAACAAAAAGAAAAACGCTTTTATAACAATTTTTTTAAACAGGAGAATAAATACTAAATTACCTCTCCCATTATCCAATTTATACATAAATAAATCCAACATTTTATTTCTAAAACAGACACTACAAGAAATACTGCAACCGTTAGTAGTCAAAAATCACATCTTTCCCTAAAAATCACAATAAAAATTGTTAGTCCTTTTAAGGAGTCACATGGAAACCATACTCCATTCCATGGCAATACTTCAAGTGTTGTTACAGTACGTGAATGACGTCATCGAGGTGTTAACTATTATAGTAGCGCCGGCCGGCAAGTAGGCAGTTGTTTTCCATATTTGTAACAGATCCCTATTAGGATTCTTTTCCTTTTAACACCTAGAAACATGCCTCCTGTCAAGATAAGTATGGCTACTGTCACTTTTTCTTTATTGTCATAAATAACTTCTGTACTTGTTAAAACTTAAATATGGAGTAACTTGCTGTGCGTTGGAAAACAACTTTGTCCGCGTGCATGTTGTAAAACAAATTGGATTTCATGTGTTTTATTAATATTTTTTCGGAGAACCCTATTTCTTTTTCTAAAACAAAAGTAAACCAAGTTACTCTTTATAACACCAGCTATCTGCCAGTGAAGTACCGTCAAAATTGGTCCAGCCGTTTCGGAGATAAGCTTGAACAAACAGACAAACATTTTAAAAATGGTTTTATTGGTATATCTAAGTATCGTATATAATATTTTCTTAGGCATTTAGTACAAAGCTGATATTACACGACTAATAATGCGAAGCATTAAAGAGTGCTTTACGATCGAAACATTTTTTTTGCTTCTTTTCTGCAACTATTTCTATTATTATACTACTAGTAGTACACAGAACCTACTTAATTTATATACCATTGTATAGATAACTTAATGGAGATTAATGCTGTGTTTTTTTTATACATTACAAACAGACACCTCAATTTTATTTATTTGTATAGTATTACCTATTGCACGCACTGTTTTTTTTCTTAATCCTTGATTTCAATAGATGTGATCTACTATACTCATTCCTTGACCTCAGTAAGTGCAGAGCTACATTAATTGTCTTAATCAGATTAATATAATCTAAAGAAAATGTTACAATGGTATTCAAAAGCCTAAAATTCCGTCCTACTGGGAAAAATACACCACACATAAGGAACGGCCGCGACTTACGAGTTGTAGGTTGTAGTTTAGAACCCCGTCAGGCGCTTTACTGTATGTAAAACTAGCAGCGCCCCGCGGTTTCACCCGCGTTAGTTTCGATCCCGTTTGAATATTGGGATAAAAACTATCCTATGTCCTTTCCCGGGACTCAAACTACCTCTATACCAAATTTTATCGAAATCGGTTCAGCGGTTTAGGCGTGAAAAGGTAACATACAGATAGACAGACAGACAAAGTTACTTTCGAATTTATAATATTAGTATGGATTATTTCATCACCACTGCTTTCATTACGGTGAAGGAAAACATCGTGAGGAAACCGACATGTCCTAGAACCAAAAATTCTAAGGCATGTGACATCCACCAACCCTTACTGGGCCCACGTGGTGGATTACGGCCCACCTCCTCACAGAGAGGAGGTCTGTGTCCCAGCAATGGGAACATTATAGTCTGATTAACACACTAACAGTAGCAATGGCTTTCATTTTGACAGTTCAACAACATTCATTGCGTTATTTACATTGATGAGCAGACAAATTTTTGAAACATATGAAGCAATGGTTTAGCAATATCCTTCAATATGATTCAGATTGGGATTGATGGTGTGTTAGGCATTTAGGATGCTGGTTTAAACCCGAAACCCATGTCTACAAACCCTTCGGACGTAAACGAACTCTAAAAATCTAGAATTACTAAGATCCCAGCCATCTACAAACAATAGATGGAAATATATGTTTCCTAGTCAATTCAAAAACATCAGAATATATGAGTCGGTGGCGATGACTCACAGGTCAACGGAATCATGACCTCGCGCGTGCTAACAACGATTTATTAATATGCGTACGCGCATGTTTTCCGTTTGGTTATCTATATGGATTAGATTGATCGTTTGAGGTGTTAGATTCTGGTATTGGTTTGTAGTTATGAGTTTTAGGGTTCCGTACCTATTACCTATTATTAAGGCAACGCCATTTGCCTGTCTGTTTGTGGTCCGTCTGTCCGTGTGTCCCGTCAGGCGCAGGACACTGTATCGTTTTAATTGTGAAATAGTTTTGGTGTCAGGTACGTCTCGTACCTCGCATTTTTCCGTTTATGGTCACTAGTTCCTTCGCGTAGTTCCTTTGAAGGAACTACTGAGAATTTTTGGATCAGTAGTCCAGTTTTTTATTTTACCGTTTTTCGTAGTCCGTCGGCTCCTAAAAATGGCTCTTTGTAAGTACTTGATAGCTACAATGAACAGTCAATTGGAGACTTTGCTGCATCACCGAGCTTGGCAGATGGTTCTGTATTCCTGCTTCGGACCTCTTTACGACTTGCGCGGATATGAATCATCATTATCTAAAGCATGAAGTAACAAATAAATTGTAGAACGAAAGAAAGAAATAGGTACATTTAATGTGGGACAAATAATGAATTTTTCGGAAAGTAGGACGAAAATATGAGGAACAAATCATAACACGTAATACAAGGTGACATCCCGACATCGACACGCAAATTGTAACCATGAAGTCAACACAATATGATTCTAGACGGGTAGGGTAGACAGTTTTCGCCGGTTATAAAAAAAAAATCAGCTGTTAAAGTGCAATCGTTAAGCTCCTTAAGTTTTGAGTTGAGCTGCACGATTTCTGACACTTACGTGCACTGACTGGACAGGTCCACTCAACCTGTGTGTTCTTTTCTCAAAAGACCATCTCAGACATCGATCTACATGGCCTTCACATGATCTGACCGTGATTATGTCTGGGCTTTAAAAGAGACTGTGACCTCTGAGTTTTTCTTCGGCCTTTCTTCTCAGACTAGTTAGATAGGAAACGCCGATCTCATCTAGTTTTTAAAATATGATTGACGTGTAAAAGTGTTTGTGCAAACCTACTTAATAATTTTAAATTTGGGGTGTCAGAATCATGTACTGAATCCTTGGTAATAGATTGTACGTCGATATCCCCGCCATCCTGATATATTTCCTCATATTTATTTCAAACATGTCTTTTATTAAATTTTTAAGCAGGGATTCATACAAATACAAATACAAAATGTTTTATTCAAAAAATTTGTTATAACAATAGGTGGTTGTGTTTGGGGACTCCTTTTAAGCATTTTTTTCTTGTGTCAGAAGACCCTGATCTTCCATAGCAAAATTATTACCACAGTAACAAATATATCTATATTCAATTCAGGCGATGGATATCTATCAGCATTTTGTCTTGTCGTTACTGGGTAAATTGTTTGATGATCAGACCAACGGCTCCAATGCAAAGAGATCACCACCAATTGACATCTGCAACACCCAGCTAATACTGATACTTTGCAGACAAAAGACTGCTTTTTCAAATTGGATACCAGTATAGCTACTGGATGTCAGAATTACGCAGGCATTATCTTTTAAAGTTTTACAACCATTAACTACATTTAAATTACTTGTATTTTCACAACCAGTAATAAAATTCCGTGTAAGCATTATAATCAACGTATAAATAGAAGCTATTATCATCGTACTATTTCTTAGCGTCAAATTAACCATTGTCTGCGCTTAAACAAATTCTCATTAATTGAGATTAATCTCCTGTATGTAAAAAAACCGTTATTAGAGATCCTTTGTCTGTAAGGTTTGCATACTTACATACATTCACCTTTTTTTTCTTTAAGAAGACCTATAGTAACTTGCCTATTTATATGTGTACCTACCTACCTATTATTTATAACGTCTTCTTGTTTCTCGAGATTTTCAAGCTCATGATTGTGTTTTGTTTTTAATACGATATATACTTTTTCATTTTCGTTATCATCGTCAAAGTTATAAGGATTATGTGCTTCTACTGGAACCTATAACGTTCTCACTCCTGAGACACAGGCCTCCTCTCTGTGAGAGAGACTAGGCCGTAATCCACGACGCGGACCCAGTGCGGGTTGGTAATCACATGTCTTCGAATTTTTGGTTCTAGGACATGCCGGTTTCCTCACGATATTTTCCTTCACCGTTGTGTGAGCAGGGGTGATGAAATATTTTGAATAAAGTAAAGCACCTGTCTCGGTTCGAGCCCTCGACCTACAACTCGTAATTTAGGGCCATTAACACTGGGTAAGGATTGCTCTCAATATCATCTAAATGATTAATATTTACCTTTGTAATTAAGCCTTAAAAGAAAGCTAAGGCGTCGCCCACTCAACAAATGAGTATCAGTGAGTACTCGCGAAACATTGATTCGCCACCTGTACAAACACATGATTCATGATTTCATACTTACCTTATTTGTCAGCAGTTCAAAGTTTGTGCTTGCCGGAGCCATATGCCATACTCTCATCAAACTAGGCTTTGCTTTAAACATGCTTCGAAATATCATCATGTGGCTTTTTTTTTAGTGCGCGGTGGAAATTCTCTTGTACTTCCTCCATCGTGGGGGTGACAGAGGGGCACGCCGGACACTTACCGGCTAAAACCACCGCAGTGTTCCACCTCTACCTATGACCGGGGGTGCGGGATTCGCATAAGCATTCACCGCTCCCAAATCATCTGGCTAGACTTTCCAAATATGTTGGAATCGGCTTCCAATCTAACTATATGCAGCTGAAGACCAGTGTTTTACATGGAGCGACTCCCTCTGACCTCCACAATCAAATTACTGGGCAACACGATACCCCTTGGAAAAACTTTCGGGCTTCGAAATAGACAGATTTTTTCATTTAAAACAAGCTGACAGACTTTGTCCTGTCTAAACACTATAATTCATACAAAAATCCCATACAAAAAAAGATGGTTTAGTTTTTCTCGAATTTGAACATTTCCCGGGAAATTTTTTCAAAGCTTTCCAAAAAAAACGAACATTTTAAAATAAAAACAGCCAGATCTGTGCTCATGTTCTCTAGTGATGCGCTTACCAACGAACAGCATTTTATTTTTATTATTTACTAGGTTCGTCCGCGTGAAATTTCTGGTTCCCCGACCCATTTGTGCTATTATTTTCCGACGTTTTTACTCGTCTCCTACCGGTCCTAGCGTGATGTTAAGTAGCCTATAGCCTTCCTCAAGGGCTATCGAATGCAAAAATAAGTTTTCAAATCCGACTGGTAGTTCCAGATATTAGCGCGTTAAACAAACTCTTCAGTATTATTATTAGTATATCTATATACATAGATAGATATCGAAGGAACCCAATGAACCGACGCACACTAATTCTATTTATCTAAGTACCTTCATAATTCAAAACCGACAAAGATAAATTAATGCCTTCTGACCACTGAGACGTACCACCATTATTATTATTGTATCGTGGAGAGCATACTCGCGTGCTGTTCATAATTCTTCACCTTTTTATTAACTGGCTAGTGTATTATTATAAGTTACGCCTCAGTGGATAACGGGTATAGCATACGGTAGCTCATTGTTGTTACTTGGATTAAAAAGTTAGTCATTGGTTTGATTTGTTTTGTTGTGCTTCGAGTTCTGTTTAGGTTTTTTTTTAACTTGACGATGTATTTTTGCTTTCTATTTCTTTCATTTCTATTCGGAAGCCTGAAAGTCTGACAGCCAGGCTTACCCAGTAACAGGATTGTGGAGGTCAGATAGGCAGTCGCACCATGTTAAATACTGGTATTTAGCTGCATCTGGATATACTGAGTCCGGTGAATCCGGAAGAATAAGCAAAAGATGTCTACTTCTTTAATTGCTGTAAATCTAGAGCAGCGGTCGGCATCCTTTTGCAGGCACGGGAAAAATTACAAAAAATAAACAAATTAAATGAGATCTAATTATGGAGTATTCCCGTTTGAGCACCTATTTTCAGAGCACCTTTTTTTAGAGCACCAAAGGTATTCCCATTAGAGCACCAATCAATATTTTACCGTGGTGCTCAAAGGGGAATAATAAAAAATATTCAACTTTGTTCCCTTTTGAGCACCTACGATGCGATAGCTTTATGCTTTCGCGGATGACACTGATTTCAGTTTTGGCATGAAAAAATAATTCCAAACGATAACACCATTTACAAAACAGTTGCGGGCCGCAAAGAGGAGGCACGCGGGCCGCATCGCTGAACTAGAGGGCTTGCAAAGTTTCACAAGTGAATTTACTGTGCCTAAGTAAGTGGATACTTAGGTACAGTAAATTAACTTGTGAAATTAACTTGAACTTGTGAATTAATTAAGTCAACTAACTTGTAAGGATTTACATAGTATAAAACAAAGTCGCCGAAATGTCTGTACGCGCATAATTTCCGAATGGCTACACCAAATTGAATTATTCTTTTTTTGTTGTGTTCGGTATTGCCAGGACAAGGTTTTTGTGAAAGAAAAATTCAGGAATTCGAAAAAGAAATTACACCCGTGCGAAGCTGGGGCGGGCCGCTAGTATTTGTATATTAGCTTGTGTATTGCTTGTATATTAGCTTGTATATGGCTTGTATATTAGCTTGTATATTGCTTGTATATTTGCTTGTATATTAGCTTCTGCCCCCGACATGAAATGTCTTGTTCCCCTGACCCACCCCGTTGCATCGCATCGCCCGCCCGCGCTTCGTTTTCGCTTAGCAGTCTTTCTGACTTTTTTCTTTTTGCTCTCGTATGGGTCCTAGCGTGATGTTAATACCTTACAATCTACTTTCCTCAAGAATTGGAATCCATGTTTTTTTTATATACTTAATAGAATTTTTTGAAATCCCACTGGTAGTTCCAGAGATTAGCGCCTTCAAACAAACAAACCCTTCTGCTTTATTATAAGTTTAGAGATTAATTACCAATCTGAGGTTTACCAGGAAAAAGGGGAGGGTTTTGCCCAGCAGTGGGACACAAAATAAGCTAACTATTTTTTTTTCTAAGGTAGTATTATGCCGTATAGATTTTTAATTTTCTTTCGAATTCTAACATGTTTTAAAGTTTTCATAAATAACGCATAATGACCATAAATTTGTTGTATGCATATGCACTAAACATTAATTAAAAAGTCTTGGCGTAATCGACTTACAATGATTTGTTTGCGAGACGGTACAACCGACATTGTTGCATAGCAGGGATCGTAAACCAACGGGGTTACAAGACATTGAAAATTAAATTACTTACTGTCAAGTTAATTATCACGTTATCACAGAGGGGCAATTCTCGTAATTTTATGAACGTTCACAGTGTGATCTCAGTCTCAATCTATCAAAAAGTACCTCTAATTTCCCTACATTTTGACAAGTCTTTGACATTTGTTTGCCGCTGAAATGAGACTGCGAATAGATTTTAAACGTTTTAAATTACGAGAATTGGCCTTCTGATCAACCTTCTTACATTAATTGTTATTAAACCAAAATACTAACAAATCCAATAGGATTTTTTTAACCTAATAGGGTGTCTATAACTCCGAACGGACAAACATTTCTAGAACACTGTCATAGCAAATCTTGTTTCAATTGAAAATACCTATACAATGATTTACTTACATGTCATGGTCATCGCTATTGGAAGGTTGCACCAATATGCCCATCATCCAAAATATAGATAGATTTGTTATTTTCGCCTTTAAATTTTATTTATTTACTGAAAAACCAAAGCTTTACGATAGCAGGCATATAAAACTTTACACAACATAATAATAAGCTTATCAACAAAAAATCCACCACCCCTGTAGTGAAGTATCGATCGATTGCAGCCCACTATTGAGATCTCGACGAAGCGATACCAGACACGTTATGCAATAACATATGGACAGCACATAAGGGGTGTTTCATAGCATTTAGAAGTGCATTTTAAATAAAGGGGTCAAAAAACCAGGGTAGGTTACACGCGCCGATATGGTTTCATCGGGAATGGCAGCAGTGTAGATAAGAAGCTAGCTGTATCGCAAATAGGGTTACCATCCGTCCGGATTTATCCGGACATGTCCGGACTTCTAGGCTTTTGTCCGGACTTTGTCGGGCTCTTTAATTTGTCCGGATTTTTTGGCTTAGATGGAATACGAGTAATAAAACTGATACATATAAGTAAAATAGTCCTAACATTAAATATTTTCTTCAAAAAACGCTAGTTTCTGGTATAGGTATTAATTTTTATATTTTTCAGCGCACTTTTTTTTTATCCCCGCCCCCCCAAAGCCTCCCCTCTCGTCGCGAGCGTCTGCTACCATGCCTATCATACCACTGTAACTAAGGTACCTAGGTAATGTTTGGATTTTGTGACTATAATGTCCGGACTTTGATTGAAATGTCAGGCTTTTTGTCAGGACTTTTCAAATTTCCAAATGGTAACCCTAACCGCAAACCATACTGCACCTCCTTTCCTGCCGTCGGTGTCCCAAACCATGCAGTCAGTGACTTCTGAACTACCACCGACGACGTCGTGGTAGTGACGAGGTATTGGACCAATAAGATTTGAACCACTGTCGTGCCAGCAAGGCAACATGAAGAACAAGCAGCAAATTTCGTTAAAAAATATAAATAAAATGGCCGACTTCCCCCCTCTCTGAAAAATAGTTTACACTATTTTAAAATATGCCTATTATATTAGATATGATTAAGGCTATGCAGCAAAAAAACTCAGCAGCTTTGAATAAAGTTAGCATAACTTGCCAAAAATATTAAAAATATTCTGTCATAATATTATTCACTGCAATTCAATTCTAACTCTAACGATCAACTAACAAGGTTCACTATTGTATGAAACTGAGTTCTGCCATCCCTTTTAATATCGTTTGGTTTGAAATAGGCTTTACTGCGCCATATTGTGGCCTACTGACCTCAGTCAAAGAGTAGCCAGTGAACAACATATTTGTTTTCTGCCTACGCGCGTGATGCTTTTTAGGGTTCCGTAGCCAAAAGACAAAAAAGGAATTTCATCATGTCCGTCCGGATGTCACGTAGTAAAGTAAGGGTAGGTATTTACACGCGCGCCTCAAAGAGATGTCAGCATAAGGGAAGGGGACCGTTAGGGCCGAAGCCTGCCGGGTCAGCGGGATTGTCCGAAAGGGTTACCGCTACCCCGGAACATAAAGGGCTAAGGTAGGAACACGGGTGGGTTTTAGTCAGTAAGAGTCTGACACTCCCTTCCACTCCACCCAGAGGGGGAGGGGTCATTTGATGCTTTCCCATCCACAAAAAAAAAGGGTAGGTATTTACTTGAGAGACTATTTGCACGATATCAATGAAACTTGTATTCTGTGCACCGTTAATTTGAATGGTTTAGTGAAATTACGAGTAAAATAAATAAGGCACTCCACATAATTCAGGTAACCGAGGAAATGAAAATACTGTCGGACACGATGCCAGGTGAGACAGCGTGCTTTTTGGCCATGCCAACCAGTGAGTTCGAGCTCACGACTAGTTCCACCTTAAGGTGAATGTGACATGGTAGACCGCGAAATTTAAATTTTCTTACGTTTTTTGCAATTTGCAGATCAGTGTCAGGTTGTATCTTGATCCAAATATGATTCGCGACTATAATAGCCATGTATTTACAGAATCATAGTCATTAGAATCATTAATATATCTCTTTAAATTACATTTTTACCATAAACACTTTTCCATACGAGATTTGTTCTTAACGGTAGAAATTATTATAATTCTGTAAATACGTACCTGTTATAGTCGGGAATCATATTTTGATCAAGATACAACCTGACACTGACCTGAAAATTGCAAAAAACGTAAGAAAAAATGAATTTCGCGGGCTACGACTACAGTTTTTGACAAATGGGATATTTTTAGTAACAACCGCAGAAATAACTTTATTTACTTTTTTCATAGTAATCTCGAGAAATGCTCATCATCTGCCTAGCCTTTTCCTAAATATGTTGGGGTCGGCTTCCTGTCTAACCGGATGCAGCTGAATACATAGAGCGATTGCCTATCTGACCTCCTCAACCCAGTTACTGGGTAAGACGATACCCTTTGGTCAGACTGATTGTCAGACTTTCGGGCTTCTAACGACCCGTAACGACTGTTAAATATCCACGAATGGCAGCCGAGACCAACGGCTTAACATGCTTTCCGAGGCACGGATGTGGGCTTGGTATGTCTATGTAAAGATGGTCACCCATCCACCCATTCGAGAAATACTATAAAAATCAATACTGTGCATGCGTAAATATTCATCCCAACTACGGAACCCTTCGCTCTCCGAGACGAACTTGGTCGGTTTTTTATAGACTCACTAATTTGTGAAGTACACTGTTTCACATTACGCAAGTGACCAGGCGTACATTTACGACAGGTGCACAGAAAACTGTGCTACTTATATTCTACCTTTTATGGTATGATAAATACTTGGAAACATAGAAACTTGTCAAACAGGAAAATATGGAAAGGTTTGATATACAGGGTGTTACGGAAAAGGTATATCAATACAAACGGGTTGAAGAGTGTATCTGGTCTAGAATCTCTGTACAAAATTTCAGCTCAAAAGCAGTAACTTTGAAAATGCTTAATATTTTTTTATTTCGATAGTTTATTAAATTGAAATCATAACAAACGTGTCACCGCACTACGAGGGTCATTATCCATTATCTGTAGTGTGTCTGTGCGCCTAGTACACGCACATCACGCCGCCGCGCGCCAGTGCAGCGCCGTGATGTCGAAATAAAAAAATATCAAGCATTTTCAAAATTAATGCTTTTGAGCTGAAATTTTGTACAGAGATTCTATACCAGATACACTCTTCAACCCGTTTGTATTGATATACCCTTTCCGTAACACCCTGTATAGACGAAATATGAGCACGTAGGCTTCGGAAAACATAGCAAATTATCTTGGAAGATAGTTTTACAGCTAAATAATGATTTGACACATCTGAAGGCCGATTCCAGTGATTATAACGTTCACAATATAGTCGACAATATTATATTAAAAATTAAAGTACAGTCGCCAGCACATCAAGCTACTACAATCTGTCGAATTTCTTTAATAGATTTTCAACTTTATCGCTAAAATATATTTGAAGCTTAGTAATAAACCGATGGATGTTGTCAACTGAAATTTAATTTGATAAATGAGCTGTTTATTTTCTAGTAATAAAATTAAATTTTATTCGATAACATCCATCGGTTTCTTACTAAACTTGAACTATATTCGACGATCCTGCATACTAATCTCTTTTGTTGTGTGTACATAATTACCTGCTGGTCTTTCTGACCACACATTGTACTCGATCGCTATAGCTTTATTACCCGACTGCTACTGTGGACTGTGGGCGATACTAATTGCTAGGTTACAGTATTTTATGGTCTTATTGTTTGAAATTATTATTGACGGGTGGCTGTGAATTTTATTGATTTGTTTTGATAAGCGATTTTTCGTGTTTTGTGGAGTGAAATATGTAGTTCAGTTTTTAGGGGCTCGTGGATAAATGGCAGCCACACGGGTCGATCGAAGGTTAAGCTACGCTTGCTGAGGTCGGTCCGTGGATGGGTGATCATCCATTACATATCGAGACCCTCCGTGAAGTACGTAAACCCGTTGGTCCCGGCTGTCATTTGTAGATCTTTGACAGTCGTTACGGGTAGTCAGAAACCCGAAAGTCTGACAAACCTATTCTTTTTCGTAACTCTTCGGCATCCTTAATTGCCTAACACACTATCAATCACCATCTAAATCATTTTGAAGTATATTGCTAATCCATTGCTTCGTAAGTTCGTAAAATGTATCTGCTCAACAACGTAAATAACGCAATGAATGTTGTCGAACTGTCAAAATGGAAGCCATATTCATCTGTCAGGCAATTACCCCGCTGGTCAATAAAATTCTGAGTGTAGGCAGAAAACTCTCTCCATATACTCATCATCAAGAGACATACCTATCTGCAGAACGAGTCCCAATCAGCTATTATTAGTAGCGGGAAGCGGAGACGCCCACGACTCGCCCCGGGCATCCGAATCTTTAGGAAACCCACGATTTATATCCAACACATATTAACACACGTACGGTTTAACTTGCGATGAAAGACGCCGAATGCTCGCGGCGTATGTAAATTTTTTCTCGACAATTACTGAGCAGGAATTGATTGGACTCAACTATACGTATAACTGCGAACGGTGGAGAAATTCGCTAGAGGCGAATGAAGAATATTCGGGCAACGTGTGTTAACGTCTTTTTCTTGAGTATTTTTGATATTATTGTCATTGAGGTATTCAAGAATGTACCTCGAGGGAGCTATTAGGTTTTGTTGACCCAGAATTTAAATTGGGAAGGTATTTGTTAATAATATAATCAAGATGTTGAAATTGGTCCTTCAGGCTCTCCATGTGTTCCAAGGATTGAAAGGCTCAATTGTTGCTGTAAATTCTTAAACGGTACATACAAAGAATGAAATGACTGATGAATGACCCCCCATGCACCCAGCTTGCTAGCCTAAGTTCTGCAGTTTAGTGAACGTCTGTCGGGTAATTGCAGTTCAAAAACATTCATTGCGTTTTTACGTTGTTGAGCAGACAATTTTTTCGAACATATGAAGCAATGGATCAGCAACACGGATATCGAGGGATATGGCATGGAGGCGTGGCGCACGTCGCCTCTATAAAAGGCCATAACCATGGTACAATTATATAATACCATGGCCATAACTTGTAATCTGGGCGTATGTTAGATGCGCGAGTTGCGCGACGGCAGTAAGCGCCGTAGTCATATGTTTGTATCGAAACGTGTGGTGTCATTTCATATTTTTACAAAATGCCGAATTGTTCCGTCCTTATTTGCAAAAATAGATCAGTCACAACAAACCTTAAGACAAGCGGCGTGTCCTACCACCGGTAAGTAAAAAATCACTGCACTAATTATATTATTTAAGAATTTTACAAATATTTCGTTGTGAAATATTATTGTGATGACATGAGAAAATTGCCTAGCAACGTCATTTGACATGGATTGTGTCAAATGATGCATTAGTGATGCGTAGCGCTGAGATATTGCTATCGATAAATTGTAATTTTACAAGAATTAATAATTATTTTTTTCAGTTTCCCGAAAGATCCAGAAATTAAAAATAAATGGATAGATGCAACAGGCAGGAAAAATAATTGGTTTCCCTCAAACCAATCTGTAATTTGTTCTGTACACTTTAAAAAGGATTGTTTTAAGTCGCCCGCGAAAAGACACTTCCTTTTTAATTGGGCTGTACCTTCAAATTAAGATACGAAACCGTAAGTTAACTACTGTTAGTACAGCCACGTGCAAAAGTATTATGCATTTTTACTTCATAATAAAAACAAAAGATAGGAATCCCAAGGTATTTTATGGTACAACACGTATTTTCTAGTTTTAAATTTGTATCTATCATTATTGTTCATTACTTACAGCCTTCATCACAACAAGAATCCATATCTGACAGAACCACCACTCCTATACCATGTACCTCTACAGACAATAACGTTTTAAAACTGCCAGATACACCACGAAATAAAAAATTTGAACAATTGTTAAAAAAAAAGGATACTGTTATTAAATCACAAAAAATGCACATCAAACGTCTGCAAACGACAATAAGGCGATACAAAAAAAAGTAAAACATATGAAGGAAATTTTAGATGCATTGAAGGAGAAAAGGTTTATCAACGAAGATCAAGCTTTACACATAGAAAATATGAACTTTAGTTCTGGAGACCTGATTATTAGGTACAATACCAGGCTAGCTGCGGGACATGTCGGAAAAGCTAAGTACACTGCTGGCTTGAAATCATTTGCTATGACATTGCACTTTTATTCCCCTAAAGCATACGAGTTTGTTAGACAGAAGTTTGCAACATGCTTTCCACATGTTCGAACTATTAAAAAATGATATCAATCCGCAAACAAATATATTATATTATTACGTGATTTGGTTTTATTGGTTTTTTATTAATATACCACGTTGAAAGCAGGAAAAATAAATAATACAAAATACACCCAAAAACACTCCTCTTTTTTGTAGTTAAAATATCGATAGATATCACTATCGATATTTTTATCGATCAAATATTTATATTAACCCATCTTCCCTAGTTGATGCTAGAGTTGCATGTGTGCATTCCGTGACTGTGTCTATACTTTCTAGTGCCCGCCCCTTTTGAGCATGTGTGCAATAAGATAGCACAAAAGTGTTACGCTTGTTTTCTTGTGTGTGTGCCAAAAAAGCCGCCCAATTTGATCATGTGTGCCGTATCTATTTCTTTTGTTTTTGTGGGAGTTTCCGGAGTGGGGAAAATGTGGCGACACTTGAACTTGAACAAATATGCAGTGAAGGCATATCTCTCGGATATCTATGATCAGCAATATTCTTCAAAATGATTCAGACTATGATGGATAGTGTTTTACGCAATAAGGATGCAGGTTCTTCTTCATTAAGTTTTTCTCCTTTATCGAGACGTGTTAGCTATATGAGTATAGCATAAGCGTCGACGTAGTAACCACTTACATAATCAGCCTATAATGTTCCCACTGCTGGGACACAGGCCTCTCGGTGAGAGGGAGTGGGCCGTAATCCACCACGCGGACCCAGTGCGGGTTGGCAGACGTCACATGTCTTAGAATTTTTGGTTCTAGGACATGCCGGTTTCCTCACGATGTTTTCCTTCACCGAGAGCAGTGGTGATGAAATAATTTACACAAAGTAAAGCGCTTGTCAAAGGAGTGGTAATGTGTTTATTACAACAGACAACCCTTAGCAGTAGTCCTCATCTTCATTTTATATTAATTTCAAAGTGAATACTGCAGTATTGTTGAAACTGCAGACATTAATGCTAAGGCAATTTTCGCAATCTGAGGCCCTTATATGTATCTATATGTATAGATAGGCCCTTAGAGTATAATTTCTTGTAACACTTCTAGACGATGTTATGAAAACGGAGCTTCTATATTGGTAACGAAGAAACTAGAATGTCAATTTCAACCAATAACGGTCCGAAAGGCGTTAGTTATCTAGCATATAAACGCAATATGACGGTAAGGCGTAGAGTACCCGCCGACAGTTATGCCAAGTATGTTGATAACCGCGTGAAGTAATGTTCAGGAGAATATTGTTGCATACATACATAACTGTTCCGCTACTGAGTGCGGCTCACAGGTAAAGCTTGTTCACACTAGAGGTTAAAATAAGCATTATTATTTGTCAAAAGTTGTGTGGAAATCGATTGTCATGGTACAGGCATGTGATACGAAGGTATGAGGAAAATGTCGTGAGGTAAGTTTTGAGTATGAATGTCGATGGCTATAAGAATAGGGGAAGACCAGTAGACCCTCAGGAGCCGAGCAAATAGAAAAAAAAAACCCGTCAAGTGCGAGTCGGACTCGAGCACCGAGGGTTCCGTACTTGTAGGTATGTAACTAAAAATTTACGGTTTTCGCAATTTTTCCTTTATCTGTGCTATAAGACGTTGCTTCGTAGCAAATTTCAAGATTCTGAGTTCACGGGAAGTACCCTGTAGGTTTTGATTCCCTTGCGAGTGTCGAAAATTTGCGGCATAAACGGCTGTTTCTTTTGATTGCGTTGGCTTAGAAGTTTGATTTTTTCACAGCTCCAAGGGACAGTAGACCTGAGTATTTGATATAAATTCCAGCTTCATACCTCCACGCGTTCCTGAGAAAAAGGGTCTCGACAGACAGAAAGACGGACGGACGGACAACAAAGTGATCCTATAAGGGTTCCGATTTTTCCTTTCGAGGTACGGAACTCCAAAAATATCAGAAAGCACGCTAAGCAAAAACGAAGTAATAGCGCAAGCAGGCTATGCGATGCGACGTGGTGGCTCGGGAGAACAATTATATTTTACGCGGACGAAGTCGCGGAAGAAGCTGGTTAGTAATAAAACTTAACAGTTACGTTTTGCAAAACTGATAACAGTAAAACACAAAAAAAAACAAAGCTTTTAAACGACAAAGAAAGCCGCCTTTTCAAAACCTAGCCATTTAGAAAACCACGTAGGTAATTACAAATTACAATTACCACAGTACTAAAGCATTAACAACTAATTAAATTCGTTTAACACACAATACTAAACAATTAGAAAATGGAAAGTGGCTTTACTTTCTCTTCAAGTGTATGATTCACCACGCCCACTGCCCAGCCTCTTTTGTAGCGAGCTTTATGGTTAGGTAGATATGCCTTTATGGAGATATATGATTGTTAGATATTTTGTATTGTGGTTTATTTTTTTATTTATTTATTAATAACCAACTCGTATTGACAGTTTGCACCACACATACAAGTTATTGGTCAATATTAGTAATTACAAATGTCATACGATCATAAAATTAGGTTAAATCACATAATACAAAGATGAAATGAAATAAGTGAAACAAAATTGGTCAAAACTAGATAAAAATTTGATAAAATTAGACAAAATTAGATATAAATTAGGATAAATTGGAATAGAATTATTAATAACATATAACTATTTTATAAAAACATGGTATGTTACAGCATAATAATCAGCCTATAATGTTCCCACTGCTGGGACACAGGTATCTTCTCTGCGAGAGGGAGTGGGCTATATTCTACCACGCGGGCCCAGTGCGGGTTGGTAGAAGTCACATGTCTTCGAAGTTATGGTTCTAGGACATGCCGGTTTCCTCAAATTGTTTACCTTCTTCTTTGTGGTGTGCTAATCTGGTAGGCTTTAGTTTATTGAAATGTATTTATACCTCGCGCCTGCTTCGCACGGGTGCAATAGTCACATGTCAAAACAGCGAGATTTTTTTGCTATTTGAAAGTTAAATATTAATATAGGTATATATACACATAAAACTTCCGGAATTAATTCTCTTAATGCTTGTGAAAACTGCATCAAAATCCATTGTGTAGATTAGAACGAAGCGTTTTTACAGACAGAGACGAAAAGCAACTTTGGTTTATCATCGTTTTAATGATTTGTTTAGTATTTGATAAAATAAATATTTTAAAGGTTTTGGCAGTAAAAGCAATTTTTAAGTAGAAGGGTTCTAAGGAATTCAAAACCAATTCTTCTCCATAAGACCTTACAATAAATTCATTAGCGCAACGCAGACATTAGAAATAGTAGTCGCGTACGTAATTGAACTAAAACTCAATGAACCTTAGTCTCACTAAGCCTATCTCGCTATTGAACTAAAACGGAATTGACCTAAGTCACAATACGCCCACATCTCGTTTGGTCTAGGCATAACACGACTTAGGCACACTGCGTTATAGGTATAATACAGCGAGCAAAGGAACCAAACAACCCGTCAAAAACAACAAAACTCTAGTTTTATATTTGCTAGACTGAAATCCCAGCTGCGAAATTAATATATTGACAAAAAAAGTCGATCGCATCTGTCATTTTGGTCTAGCAAATTAGAAATCAGAGTTTAGGTATAATATATCTTGATCTAAAACAAAATAAACTTTTAAAATACGATACTCTCACATAAAAACCACGTACCATAAAACTTACACCACATGCAACCAATAAAATTTATAACACAACTTAAAATTCTAAAAATAAAATATATACCGTTTTCATTCATAAAACTTCTCGGTGTAGTTTTAAAAATAAAAGCCAAGTAGAATGATAAGTTAACTTCATTTTCATACATTTTACACTTTTTTGTGGAGTTTTGTGACTTGCAACATTGTGTTACTATGGTTACATTAGAGTTTTACATGCATGACCTCTTTGCCGTGACATAGGGGCGTATAAAATGGCCAGATTTTTTTGAAGGCATTAAATTGGTTAAAGAGTTGACCACAAAAATACATCATTATTGCACCTACCACTGTTTGTCTCTGCATCACCCAAAGGTTGACTGGTAGAAAATGCCTATGGCATTAAGTCCGCATATGTACATTTATAGTTAGCAGTGGGAACGTTATAGGCTGATTATGTATGTGTGTTATGTATGTACATTTATGTGCTTGAAGTATTAAATAAATAAATAAAAATACCAGTAACGGGAAAGAACGTGTGGACTAATCAACTTTGACTGTAGAAGTCCACTGATGGGCATGATAACTCATGAAGCCAAGATGTGATAAGTAGAATCAAATTTTTTCTGTCAGTACTCTCAGAAATATAGAAACTACTGACTAACTTGCCTTTAAAATAGGGCATAATACCATTCCTGAAAAAAAAAAAATTGCAACGGCAGGCTACTGAATAAGAAGTTTTGTTAAAGTCATTCCTGAAATACCACTACCCCATATCGTCGCTAATCTAACTGACGTATCTGACATTTTGGACTAAGCCGACCTAACTATAGTAATTTGATACATTTTCCAAGTCGAATCTGATATCTGATTATCTATTCCGAAAGAAATAAAAACAAAGGTCTCACGAAGTGACGTATCTGTTAAAATATTTATTATTAATCCAAATATGCTTCGAATCAGTTACGTCACTTAGGTTAGCGACGATATGACATACTACAGAATATGAAACTTTTTACCACTAAGTACTCTTGGGTTCTTTCTTGAACTATTTCTTTCTACAAGAATAACATAGTTTTCCTTTTAGAATGCAAAATACGGGCTTGGGCGTGTAGTTGAGCACACCAGCCCGTTTTATTTCCTCCCTTTCAGTATTCATTTCATTATTAGAAGACTGCCAAATTAATTTCATAATCTCCATTGGCTTACATCATGTGATTTCTAAATAAAACAGGGCAGTAATTCTGTATGACACAATGAACGAAACCGCGCGAATTCAACGCGAGATTGGAGGGATTAGGTAAGGAATTGACGTGGTTTCGAAGTAAAGAGTCGTTAAGTGGCCATAGTCATCATCATGGTCAAAGCCGTGCGCATCCTTGGTCCGTAGGGTGCGGGGCAACGCGAACAGCATCCCGTCTATGATAGCGAGCAGGCTTGATTGTGCGTTTGTGAACCACTGCTGCAAGGTTTCGGCTTTTTTACTTATTTTTTATGTATGGGAAATCATCAAATGACCCCACCCGCTCTGGGTGGAGCAAAAGGGAGTTTCAGACTCTTACTTACTAAAACCCATCCGTGTTCCTTCCTTAACCCTTTATGTTCCGGGGCAGCGGTAACCCTTTCGGACAAACCCGCACCCCCGGCAGGCTTCGGCCCTGTCAGGCCCCTTCTTTTTTGCTGACGTCTCTTTGAGGCGCGCGTGGAACACGTACGCGCCGTCCGGCACGGGCCTGGTCCTGATCGGACGGTGAGCTACCCATTACTCTCCGTCCGCAGGCCCACGCCTACGGTGGCCGGGAGTCGTCTTGCGGCTCCCGACGCCCGGAGCGCCCCCGCGGCGGCTGGGAATGTTTCAGCTGGGCCTGTCACCTTGCAGCAGTGATGACACAATCTGTTTTCTGTTTTATCTTTGTAAGTGTATTACTAAGATAGTTTGTAAGTATATTGTTACTAACACTATGAGTATTATTGCTCGAAATAAAATTATTATATTATAGTGAACTAGCTTCAGCCCGCGACTTCGTTCGCGTGAAACTTCTTGTTTCCCCCGAGCCACCCCGTCGTATCGCATCACCCGCCCGCGCTATCACTTAACGTTCTTTTTGACTTTTTTCTTTTTGCTCGGCTCCTAAAGGTCATAGCGTGATGTTAAATAGCCTATAGCCTTCCTCAAGAATTGGGCTATCAAATGCAAGAAGATTTTTTTCAAATCCGACTACATACAAACTTACAAAAAAATTTTACCTCTTTATAATATTATAATTATATTATTTTATATTGAATTAGGGCCCATTATTTGCCAGCTCGCCATCTTCTCCACCCGTATGTCCCCTAGTGTCAAGTGTCCAAACGAGTAAATTCAATAATCTCAGTATGTTTGTCGAACAGTTATCGTATTCGTGTGTCGATTACACCGTCTTGTCGTGTCGTGTCGGATAACGGAAGAGGACATCAGGCTGTGTCGTGATCAGAGAAGGCAGAGATGGGCAGATGTGTACCGTAAAGGAATGATTTATGATCGTAGATCGTTCTTTATACAATTTAATGCACAGAATATTCGGGGTGAAATTGAATTCACGGGCATCCTTTTAAGGGGTCATTGTACTCATCGTTATGAACAACTTTTACTATGGGACTAAGCCTAAAATCGCGAAAAAAAGAACAGCTGTTCCTTACATTTTGACGAGTTATGTGAACATAAATGCAAGGAACAGCTGTTTTTTTTTTTCGCGATTTTAGGCTTAGTCCCATAGTAAAAGTTGTTCATAACGATGAGTACAATGACCCCTTAAAAGGATGCCCATGAATTTAATTTCACCCTGTATACAGGGTGAAATTAAAAACATGCGACAAATCGAAATGGGAGATTGTACTCATCATTATGAACAACTTTTACTATGGGACTAAACCTGTAATCGCGAAAAAAAAATCAGCTGTTCCCTACATTTATGTTCGCATAACTCGTCAAAATGTAGGAAGCAGCTGATTTTTTTTTCGCGATTTCAGGTTTGGTCCCATAGTAAAAGTTGTTCATAATGATTAGTACAATCTCCCATTTCGATTTGTCGCATGTTTTCAATTTCAACCACTATGGTAACTGAGAATTTTGTAGATGGGTCAGAATATCATCTCTCATACCGAACTCTGCGGTTAGAGGTCTTGAGAAACCTTTTTTGGTGAGTTAAGTAACTATCCTATTGACTGCTCCGTTGGTTTCATGGTAGCAACTCGATCAGACCGGAATGAGAATGTTTATAGTGGATAAGACAAAGTTTAAAACAGAAGATGAACTAGCAGGGGATCGAAGAGGGGGGGAGGAGAGGGGGGGTTCAGGGGTTCGGAATAACTCGCAATTACGACTGCTGATGGGGTCCTGGGTTCGAGTCCCTGGTCGGGCAAAGTGTTATTGGATTTTTCCATAAGGGATTTCATAGTAATAGCCCGGAATTTGGAAGTTGACGACGTGATGGCCGTTAGTCCTGCACCTGATCTCTCCTCTCTCCGATCGTGTCCGATTACGTGCCGTCTCATTGGACGATGAGACTGAGGAAAGGGGGAGCGAAGAGCACCTTTGTCTGCGCACACACTTGTGCAATATTACGAGTAATATCTCCTGCGCCGAAGGCTAGTCTCCGTTGAAATTGGCCGCTATAGCCGAAACACAGCCTGGAGGACTATTATTATTAACTATTCAACACATGTGCTGATAACAAATCTCGGCAAGTAATTTAGGTACGTCTTAATCGTCACTTGACAAATACAGTACACCATAACCATAAGCAAAGGTACCTGTTACATACACACATAAACTTGCTTATGTTAAGCCATCTTATCTTACAAGTACACTCACAAGCATTCATACATATGTATAATTTTTTTTAAATTTTTTTTTATTGTTGAATGGGCCGCTCTTAACGTCGATCACGCCTGATGAAAGGGATGGATGAGGTCTATGATGGAACGAGCGTGCCCAGAAGATGCCAAAGGCAGTGGAACTCCCACGCATCGACGAAACACAGCAGGCTGCTTGACGCCGGACTCCGGTGGGAGGGTCGCAAACCAGGCGGCTGATAGCCCTACCACCGCAAGGGAAGAATTGGTCAGTCAAATAAGGTTTTGGGTGTGAATGTCCAGGATGCGCCGAGCGCTCGGTTCAGTTGAGTAACTGGCGGAACAAACTGCGCTACACGAGGAGGCTTCTTCATGCATCCCTAAATCATCATCATCATCATCGGCAGTCTTGTTCCACATACTGCTGAGTACAGTCCTCCTCCTTTTTGTGTCATGCTTGCCTGGTCTATGCGAGTCTCATTCAGGTCTAATATGTATAAGCATAATCAGCCCATAGTGTTCCCACTGCTGGGACACAGGCCTCCTCTCAGTGAATATGAGTAGGCCATAATCTACAGTTCAGGTAGGTAAATGTCACATGTCTTCTAATTTTTGGTTCTAGGACATGCCGGTTTCCACAGAATGTTTTCCTTCACCGTTTTGAGAGCAGTGGTGATGAAACAATTTACAAAGTAAATCGCCTGTCTGGGTTCGAACCTACGACCTACAACTCGTAAGTCGCGTCCGTTACTACTGGGCCACCACTAATCACGCATATGACGCATACACTTAAAAAAATTCAAAAGTGATTTTCTCGTGGAATAACGATAATAATAATTTTGAGATAAGACCATTTCATATTAGTATGTGTTCCAAAATACTAAATCACTTTAAAAAGTTACAAAGTATATATAATACATATCAGTGCTCATGACTGTACAGGTAAGTACAATAAAGTTACAAGTAGTCATATCAAGTCATAGAGCACGGTGCGCGGCGCATTAACATTCTGCGCACGCGCGGGATGCCGTCACCCCTCCTCCTCCCGTTACCCCTTCCCCGCGTGCCACTCACGCGCAGCACCCCCGCGCTAGCCGCCTGATAATGATAAGTGCACATAGGAAGCTATGCTATATTATAAATAGCTCATGCTCAATTACTAAACTATTTTGAAAATTGCAAGAAATATGTATGATTAAAAAATAATATTATGGAAAGCTATATAATAATATTAAGATATGAAAAAACGGTGAAGGAAAACATCGCGAGGAAACCGGCATGTCCTAGAACCAAAACTTCGAAGACATGTTCCATTCCATCTACCAACCCGCACTGCCCGCGTGGTGGATTACAGCCCACTCCCTCTTGAAAAGAGAAGGCCTGTGTCCCAACAGTGGGAAATTATAGGCTGATTATGTAATGTAAGATATGAAAAGGCCTGTCATTTTCTGGGGGTATAAACTAAAATTTGATGGAACAGCAATATCTTCAGCCCGTATTTTTTTGACAAAGAGAACATCAGTAATAAAACCTGTGTTCCAGTAAACCTTTAAAGAACTTAGAATAGTACGCAAGTGTCCCTGCCACTGGACATTCAGCTTTACCGATTTGCACCATTACAACTATCTCCATTTTTTATTTCGGCGCTCAATCATCAACTTGCCATACGTACAATCAACAAAAGAGATAAGTATGCAGGATCGTCGGATATAATTGAAGTTTAGTAAGAAATCGATGGATGTTTTCGACTGAAATTTAATTTGATGAATGAGCCGTTTGTGTTGTCCCTGCCACTGGACATTCAGCTTTACCGATTTGCACCATTACAACTATCTCCATTTTTTATTTCGGCGCTCAATCATCAACTTGCCATACGTACAATCAACAAAAGAGATAAGTATGCAGGATCGTCGGATATAATTGAAGTTTAGTAAGAAATCGATGGATGTTTTCGACTGAAATTTAATTTGATGAATGAGCCGTTTGTGTTCTATTAATAAAATTAAATTTTATTCGAGAACATCCATCGGTTTCTTACTAAACTTCAATTATATCCGACGATCTTGCATACTTATCTCTTTTGTTGACTGTACACCAAACACCTATGGCAGATGATACAAGCCTTACATTCCAGCACAAAATTAAATCTACGTTGCTACAAAAATCTATCGCTTGCCTCTTTCAGTGTAGCCAGTTCCTAAAATAGATAACTCAAACAAAACTGGTGTGGTAGCAACGACAATGGAATTCCCAAATTGTAGCACGTTTGTACCGTGTAATGAGACAAACACGTACCTAGTTTGTCCAGCAGTGGGGTTACTTGAAATAAAGATTTTCTTGGAAACCATTTTAGGTTTCTTGACAGATCGTGGTAGGCGGTTTTTTGACAGGTTTATCTGGTTTTATCTTGGACAGTGGACATAAAACAGTCCTTGAAAATGATAAAAGTTATTTAGGAAAAAAAAAAAACATTCAATAAAATATTAATAATATTTTGAAAAAAAATATTATTCGAAATGAGATGAAAATTAATGTTTCTCAGGAAGAAAAGACATCAACGAGATCATTAGATAACTTTTTTTCTTTGATATTTTGATAAAATTGCTCATGCATTGAACTAGACAAACCACAATTTAATCAAAGCTATTGTCAATTCATAAAGTTGGTTGTCAATCAAACAACATAACGAGCTTATTAGAAATGTCATATTATTATGTTCATTTTTATTTATTTGACCCCCATGTCAAATATAATGTCTAAATAAATATATGTATGTATTCTTAATTTATTTAATTTGAAAAATATGTATTCAGTTTTTTGGCCTGTGTCCTATGATATCTTACACTAGCAGCGTCCCGTGGTTTCACCTGCATAAGTGTCAATCCCGTGGGATTATCGGGATAAAAAGTATCCTATGTGTTACAACTAGTTTAAAATTAAATGGAAGTAATGGTACAAAATATTACTTTTTTTTGGCTGCAATAGTTCCATGTGGAACTAGCTACATGGAACTACTGGAATTTATTCGTTATTCTGATGTATAAACTATATTACTGTACAGTTTCATCAAAATCCGTTTGGCAGTTTTGCGTGAAAGAGAAAACATCGATCCATCCATCCTCACAAACTTTCACGTTTATAATAATTACTAGCAGTGCCCCGCGGTTTCACTTGTATAAGTTTTCCGTAGGAACATCGGGATAAAAACTATCCCATGTCCTTTCCCTAAACCCAAACTATCTTTATGCCAAATTTCATTTAAATTGGTTCAGCGGTTTAAGCGTGAAGAGGTAACAAACAGACAGACATAACCGGATAACTTCGACTACTCTAATACCTTTAAAACTCGTCAATCCAAGATATCAACTTTTATTTGTCAAAATATTTCCCTCCGTAACAATACAATCTCGTTCTAAACAATACATAACATCGATAAATGTTGAAATAATCGTAATCATAACTATAAACAGTCGTGTGTTACGAAATTCTGATTACTATTGTATTATTACGCTTTGATTTGTTATTAGTGATTTGTATTGTCTTTTCTATGAGCAATTTTGGCGTTTACAAGCGGTAATAGCTCAACGATTATGGCTCTTAGTGACAAGCAACAATTCGTGACTTCGATCGACACTCGTAGCACGATTACTGTAAGGCCCTTCCTTTTTTTGGTTGAGAAAATGCTTGTGTGCATATACCACGGCATTCGTGAATAAGGGGGTTATTATCAGACAATATGCCTTAAGTATAATTAGCTACATAAAGATACCAGAGACACACAGACAGAAACAAACATATGAATTTTGCTAGTCAAAGACATTTGTATAGAAGAAGAAGACATACTCCATAGTTCAAACAAAAATTCAGAAAAACACAAGACTTAACATCACGCCTGTAATCCTTGAAATGTTAGGCAGAGTCATACCTATAGTACACCCAAAATTTCCCAGTTGTTAACCGGTCAAGCTCCGCGCGTGACCTACCACGACCACGAAACAATATAAATTCAATTGTGTCTCATTAGCGGAGCTTGACAGAGTTCCATGTAATATAGCACAAGGGGAGGCTCAAACCGCTTGTTATTAAATAGCCGTGGCTTAAAATACTACTGGATAATTTGATCAATAATGGAAGTGGTTATGGATTCGAGAGTCAAGGCAATTCGGGTGCTGTTCCGACTAAACCAGTAGGTACTACTTCACCTTTTTTGGACAGGGCTATAGCCAGCAGCGTCCTAATATGATATTTTAACAAAGCTATTGTACCAAAGATTGGCACAGCCTAATGCTAATCACAATGATTTATTACCCCATTCACACCTCAATATAAAGAACACAAATACATAATATTTTATCAAATCGACAGCTAGACGGCAAAGTTGACGCCCACGGAAAAATACTATGCTCAGATTTTTTACCTAAGTTTAAATATTTAGGTATAATATACTTAACAGTTTAGCCCCAGGTATAATCATAAACAACCAACATCTGTTAATAACAAAATTATACATTTATTTAAAATTGATTTTGCAATGTAATAAATGTACAGAAATATGCAGACCTATGCAGATTATGATTTATATTATGGTGTAGGCGAAAGATGATTCTTTATTGTATTTAAGACTAGCTGCGCCCCGCGGTTTCACCCGCATGAGTGTCGATCCCGTAGGAATATCGGGATACGAACTATCCTATGTCCTTTTCCGGGACTCAAACTATCTCTATACCAAATTTCATCTAAATCGGTTCAGTGGTTTAGGCGTGAAGAAGTAACAAACATATAAACACACACACACACACACACACACACACACACACACACAAACTTTCGCCTTTATAATATTAGTATGATGTAGAACGTGGCAATGCCGCTAGTCTCTTGGGTACATTACCAGTCGACAGCGATGCGGATGAATTTTTCGACGCTATATTTTAGATTTTGTATAGTTTTAGTTAAGTTAGGTTTTAATTATGTTATTTTTGTTAATTAAGGTAAATGGTTAAACAATAAATATATAGTTGTCATGAATAGATGTAGAAAATGTCAACTGTTTTTTTATCAATGAGTATGAAAATGTCAGTTCAAAAGTTGCTGAATGGGAAATAGTTTTATAACTGCATGATTTATCGGAATTTAATTCGTACTGATATGACTTTAAGATCTATAATTGCGATTAATGTGTTATTTTCCTGTCTGTTTATTTCAATAATTATACTAGCGACAAAACATCGTTGCTTTCCACAAAACATCGAGGTTTCTATGCTACATCTAAATAAATGATTTACGAATGCATATAACCCTTTCAGAATAAATGCTTTTTTTATTGCTGAATGGACCCGCTCTTGACATCGATCACGGCTGCGAAAAGAAAAAGTCTGGAAAGCGATGGACGAGGTCTATGATAGAACGAGCGTGCCCAGAATATGCCCATGGCATTGGAACTCCCACGCATCGACGAAACACAGCAGGCTGCTTGACGCCGGACTCCGGTGGGAGTGGTCGCAAACCAGGCGGGCGTTAGCCTTACCACCGCAAGAGAAGAATTGGCCAGTCAAATAAGGTGTTGGGTGTGACTGTCCAGGATGCGCCGAGCGCTCGGTTCAGTTGAGTAAGTGGCGGAACAAACTGCGCTACATGAGGAGGCTTCTTCATGCATCCCACAATCATCATCCATAAGTCTAAAGTACACCCACACTTCGCCAGTTACATAAGTTTATCCCACTAAAGGACACTGAACGAGACACAAAAGACTTCTTACCGCACACTTCTGGGGGCATTTAATGTTCCGCAAATCGTTAAGTGGTTAAGTATAATAGGGGGCGCATCTATTGCCATCAACTATAATATTTGAATCTTTAAGATAATTCAAAACTTCGGGTCGCAGCATAATGCTGAGCGATAGCCGTTTGGGTGGATGTGACGCATGTTTCCCCCTACCTTTTTAATTTATTTTTTGTGTTTATGTTCTTTTTTGCGTCATTTTCACCGCAAATAAACGTATTTTCTTTCTTTCTATTTGATTCAGAAATTCGAGCAGTAATCTCGGTCAAAACTCAAGATGCGCTACGAAAGTTACTACGCTACAACAAAGCGATCGAATCCACAACAATACCAATCACCCTTTCATCTCCAAAGTATGTCATTACCGTCACGACTAATGACAAGGCATTCCTATTACGACTAGCTCATAGTAACAGGTGCATATGACAGGTCCAACTTGTTTTATAATAGTAAAACATAAAGTAATGACTCACAAGGTATCGTAAAAATTTTAGCGTAGTGTAAACTAGTTTTAAATGTTTGTGGAGTTGTCTTAAATGGATTAAAAGATGGTATATGATGACGTGGACGTTCACCAAGCTGTGTACAGGCTGAGAGTGGCACCAGAGAGCCATGGAGCGTTCCATGCTTGGCATAGCCAAGGCTCCGGGGTTTATAGGCCGTGTCTCAAATGTCGAGATCCGCAGACGTTCGAAGGTTTTCGATATCCGAAAACGAGTTGTGGAACTCAAATGGAGATGTGCAAGACACCTGAAGGCCAATTCTCGTAATTTAAAAAACGATCAAAATCTTGTCGAAATCTCATCTCAGCGACACACAAATGTTAAAAACTTGACAAAATGTAGGGAAATTATAGGTATTTTTGACAGATTAAGACTGAAATCAGACTGTAAACGTTCTTAAAATTACAAGAATTGCCCCTCTGGCAAGGGGCAGTGTTGACCGGCGGTGTGAGGCAGTGACCGAGTGGCGTCCAAAGACGGGGACGAAGTGTCGGTCGTCCGGCAGCGAGACATTGTCACTGCAGCCTGATGAAGTTCACAGAAGTAGCATTGAAGTGCATTGAAAATGTTGAGTAGTGATTTTAATTGTAATTGTTTTTTAATGGTATTTGTAATTGTATTTTAAATTTTATTATTCATTTTATTTTAAATTGTGTTCTTAATTGTACTTTAAATTGTATTTTTAATTGTATTCTATTTGTATTTTTTATCGTATTTTAAATTGTATTTATTAGTAAGTTAGACGTATGTGTATCTTTGTAGTAGTAACATTGCATTGGCGTTATAGCTGCTAAGGTGTTATTTACGAAATTTTAAATAAATAAAAAAAAATTGTTACCATCACGGGTAGAACCTGGATGAGGCTAGCATAGAGCGTGGGGATTGGCACATGAAAAAGAAGCAATATGCTCAGCAGTGCATGTAGTCGAGCTGTGGATGATGATGATATGATCAACTGGAATTACCGACATACCTTGCAGAGTAAGTAAGCTGAAGTGGCAGTGGGCTGGCCATGTTTGTCGAAGGACCGATGGCCGGTGGAGCAGATGAGTCCTGGAGTGGAGATCGCGTATCGGCGACGCCTTCCAGCTATACGGACCGACGAGGTGGCTGGGACAAACTGGATGCGGAAGGGTATTATGGCGCACCCTAAGAGAGCGACTGTGCAATTTCAAAACCTAGCAACTGACAAAAAAAAACGGTGTTTTTGCATATTTGGCTTGCAAGTGAAATATGCAAAAACACCGTTTTAATTTTTTTGTTGAAATATCAGTTGCTAGGTTTTGAAATTGCACAGCCGAGAAGACTTCGTCCTGCAGTGGACTGCGATAAGCCGAGTTATTTGTTCCATGTTTTTGAGTGAGTATCACTAGATATTGTAAAGTTCACTTGGAACCTCACTCAAGTGACCGCACACAATTCGAAGCCGAACTTTTTTGTTTTTAAAGTTATTACCGTGGATTCATAATGAGACACCGTTCGAATTTAGAAGTAATGTGATGTTCATTTGTTTAGAGTAAAGTGATGTTCATTTGTTTAGTACATTGCCTAAAAAAACCTAGAAAATTGTACATATTCCTAATTTTACACAGTTCAACATAATTCGTTCACTTTGATTGAAAAGCTCAGAAATGAAGGGTATGGCCTTATTGAATGATTCACATTGAAGTGAGCAGGATTTAATTTGATTGCTTCATTCAAATAAGGCAGAACGTAAACCATGCAATTCCGTAGATTATGCTTCATTAGAATTAATGGACGCCTATCATAAGGTATAGCACAGGACAGGCTTGCCCCAAAAAAGGTGGCGTTGCCAAATGGCTGCATACCTAACACGGTGACTAAAGGCAATGCCTAATTTGATTGCAGATCTAGAACTAGACATTTTGGTTTCCTTTCTTGTAGAATTGTAATGGCAAAGCTATTATCTTCCTTTGATATCGGCATGTTCATTAACTATTGCAAATATCACTTCGAACGATTATGAATATTTGGCAAACCCAACCCATATTAGCGATAAGCTCATCAACAGTATATCTTACCTCCCATCTTGCACCGCATGCCCTAAACATGTGAGGATCTAACGGCTGCGTCAGCAAACGGTATTTGCGGTGCTAAATTTTGGGCAAAAAATTACATAAATTTTTTCGTGTTATTTTTGCCATCGACACACTAAGAAGACTTATACCAAACGATTTCTAATTCATTTGGTTTTATTTTCACACCTTTCGTTTTTTCGAATATTAACAGGAGAAAAATTGGCAAGAATATTACCTACTCCACAACATACGTCAAAATCCAGACAGTTTTGCGACTCTAGTAAAAGCCATTGGAGCCATTCACATTGGAAGTTGGGAACAGCATAATCAGCTTATAATGTTCCCAATGCTAAGACACAGGCCTCCTGTCTAAGAGGGAGTGGGCTCTGTAATCTACCACGCAGCCTCATTGCGGGTTAGTAGATGTCAAATGTCTTCGAATTTATGGTTTTAGGACATGCCGGTTTCCTTACGATATTTTCCTTCACAGTTTTGAGAGCAGTGGTGATGAAATTAAATAAGTACACAAACTAAAGTCTAGGTTTCGAACCCACGACCTACAACTCGTAAGGCGCTGGGCCACCACTGCTCTCAGTAACAGAGGATCTAAAAAATTTATAAATTCTCGTACTCAATACTTTATATGGCGCCGAGAAACCTCGTAAATTACAGAAACGAAACAATTAAATAATTAAGTAAAACCCATTGACCTAGAAGCAGCAACCTTCACGCGGAGTGCTTTAAATCAATGATTTTTACCAATCTGTTAATTATTTTCGAAAGGCTCTGTTTTATCTTCATCACTAGCTGCGCCCCGCGGTTTCACCCGCGTAAGTTTCGATCCCGTGGGAATATCGGGATAAAAAGTAACCTATGTGTTAATCCTGGTTATAAACTATCCGTGTGTCCATTCAAATCCATCCATCCATCCATCCCCACAAACTTTCATCCACCCATCCATCCCCACAAACTTTCGCGAATAGGAAAGTAGGATTGCTTTGAGAAGTTATATTCACTCCCTTAGGAGACAGTTTTCGGAACTATGAAAGAATCTCTGAACAGTCAATCTGTTGTCAAATCTCGTCTTATTTGTTGTGATTGGCAGGCTCCCTCTCTCTACTCCCCTTTTTTCTTTTTCTTTTCTCGCGGTGGAAATCCTCATGGACTTCCTCTATCGTGGGGGTGACAGAGGGGCATGCCGGACTCTTACCAGCTAAAACCACCGCGGTGTTCCACCTCTACCTATGGTCGGGGGTGCGGGATTCGCATAAGAAAGAAAGAAAAGAAAGAATATACGTTTATTTGCGGTGAAAATGACGCAAAAAAGAACATAATCACAAAAAATAAAATAAAAAGGTAGGGGGAAACATGCGTCACATCCACGCAAAACGGTTATCGCTCAGCATTAACCGCTCCCCTCTCTCTACTCCCCTGAAGGGTTAGGAAGGTACCCACATTATGTGTATATAGTACTCCCACATTTCGCCAGTTATATTTAAGTCCAATGTAATAGGGGACCAGCCTATTGCCATCCACCGGGCACTAAAACGAAAAGATCAACTCACTTATCAAGAGATATGTAGCAGACTGACGTTCAGAAAGCACAAAGACAAGTTAAGCAATGATTATAATGATAAAGAAAGCGACAGCAAACCATAGATTATTCTAAAACTATACCATAAATCTTCTTGTAAACGTTTGGCACAAGCAGTAGCCACGTTCAGCCTATAGTTCAATCTAGTCTGACAGGTGCTCTGTGAGCATTATGGTCTAACTCTAGAATTATAATTTCAAATGCGCGGGTTTTCTTGATATATTTCTGTCACCTTGAAGTTTGTGAGTGATTGATTGAATTGTGTGTGCGTGTGTGCGAAAGCGAGTGTGTGCGACATGTGTGTGTGTTTATGGAAAATCTAAGGAAATCACTAACATTGATATTGTAACCATTATTATTATTTAATAAGTCATTAACCTTCTTTTTCGAATAGGATCCAACCTTATGGGAATAGCTCAGTCTCTTGTAAAAATTGGCCAGTTGCAATGTGGGAGTGGGGTTGACAGGCTGAAATTCCAGAAAGAAAGAAAGAAAAATAGATAATTTGTCACAGAAACACCTATATACGTGTACAAAAATATTAGCTCATAGAGGCAATTTTAATGACATAACATCTAAAAATGTCCATGTAATTTGAATAGCATAATCGTTACAGGAACTGATGGACGCTAGTGATGGCGCCAAACAAGTAGCCGAATTCTGGGCCGAGTACATTTTGTTTGCTATCGACACGCTAAGAAGAAGAAAAAGCCCATAATGTTCCCACTGCTGGGACACAGGCGTCCTCTCTTTGAGACGGAGTGGGCTATAATCTATCACGCGGGCCCAGTGCGGGTTGGTAGATGTCACATGTCTTCGAATTTTTGGTTCTAAAGCCGGCTGTACAAATTGGGCCAAGGTGTTGGGCCAACGTGTTGGGCCAACGTGTAGAGAGCTACCTGGCGGTATGTTGGCTTAGGTAATTGGTCTCGTTGGCGCCAACATTGGCAGGCCATCCGAATAGTGTCGGTTTTTTTGGGCCAAGGTGTTGGGCCAACGTGTTGGGCCAACGTGTAGAGAGCTACCTGGCGGTATGTTGGCTTACCTAATTGGTCTCGTTGGCGCCAACATTGGCAGGCCATCCGAATAGTGTCGGTTTTTTGTGCACACATCAAAGGATCTTGGCGCGCTCCGCAAACAGCGTTCACACGTTGGTGTCTTGTTCAGTTTGTTGTTACTCGTCAGCGCAGACAGTATCGTTGCGCGTGAGTGAAATTTACGTTCCCATGTTCCGATAGCAAAATTATTATCACCCTGTATATCAATAATAACTAATAACACATTTACCTCGTTCTATTCCGATGAATAGTCACCATCCACCACCTTCTTTTGCGCCATTTCTTTTTAGTCACTCTACTTTGGTGCACATGTACGTAATAATTAAACGCACTGTATAAATAAATTGAAGCCGGCTGTACACATGGGGCCAAGGTGTTGGGCCAACGTGTTGGGCAAAAATGATGGATAACCAAGATTGCTGTTCACACATTGGCTTACTGATCATTCTGCATTGGCGCTTCAAAGACGGACGTAGAAGTTCTTGCAGCCGCGGCAATTTATTTATACAGTGCGTTTAATTATTACGTACATGTGCACCAAAGTAGAGTGACTAAAAAGAAATGGCGCAAAAGAAGGTGGTGGATGGTGACTATTCATCGGAATAGAACGAGGTAAATGTGTTATTAGTTTTTATTGATATACAGGATGATAATAATTTTGCTATTGGAACATAAATTTCACTCACGCGCAACGATACTGTCTCCGCTGACGAGTAACAACGAACTGAACAAGACACCAACGTGTGAACGCTGTTTGCGGAGCGCGCCAAGATCCTTTGATGTGTGCACAAAAAACCGACACTATTCGGATGGCTTGCCAATGTTGGCGCCAACTAGACCAATTAAGCCAACATACCGCCAGGTAGCTCTCTACACGTTGGCCCAACACCTTGGCCCCATGTGTACAGCCGGCTTAAGACATGCCGGTTTCCTCGGGTAAAGCGCCTGCCTGCCTTCGTACCCACTACCAACAAATTACACAAATGCGTCTTATGAAGTATTATTACATTTGTAACTACAGTTTGTAACTGGCAATAGCTCTAGTCGATTAAAGTTGTAATAATTTGCTAGATTCAACTGATAATGTTTGTTTTGCGTATAATATTTACTAGTGTTTGGGCATAATTAAAATGTATAATAGTCTGGCAATATAATAATTTTGCTCACTGCATTATTATTTTATTTACTGAGTGGATTATTGATAACATAACATAAAATAACACACTTAACATCAAGCCTGTATTCTCCGTTGGGTTAGGCAGAAACAAAGAGATTTAAGAAATTTAATTTAAATGTCTTTGGACAGAAATGTATAGGCGCCAGCACATCAAGCTACTAACAATCTGTCAAATTTCTTTGATAGATTTTCAACTTTATCGCTAAATGATAAGGTTCAAAGTTGATTGGGAAAATTTGACAGTTTCGAGTGTCTTGATGTCTGTACCTAGATTACATACATACTTCGCCAGTTATGTTTAAGACCCATGTAACCGGTCTTAAATCTAGACTCCGGGGTGCTACTGCGAAATCTAACACATGATAAGGAACGATGGAATACACGCACTAATTATGAGAACACACATATTATTGATTATACTAGAAACACCGAAGATCAACCCATGGGTTTACTAGTGTTCCTGTATTGTCCGTGTGTGCTGAAGGAGGCCATAAGGCGGTTTTCCGGCCTCACCTTCAGGAAGTCGAAGTTTACCCTCTCAAAATCGATTGTTCCTGAAGTGATAGTTTGTGTGTCTTTAACTATTGTTAATAGTTACAGCTTTCCATCGATTATATTTTAAGGTCGGAGGTCGGTTTAAGGTTGGTATTTTAAGTTGGGTTGTTGGTTTGGTACCTGCCCAAATAATTTCATCAAATTGGTCGCAAATATCGCAGTCAACGTAGCCACCTACTGGGCTTAAACAATATCAAAGCAATGAAGAAGATTTCATGAAATTAATAACCAGATATATGAATGTATACGAAGCAGAAAGAGTAGGTTAAGATCGTAGCAGGTGGCGTTGTATAGTTTCTGCCTATCTCCATGGGAAGAAGGCGTGATTTTATGTACAGACGCCAAAACATCAAGCTACCCGAAACTGTCAAAATGTCCCAATCAACTTTGAACCTTAATGCTTTAGCGATAAAGTTGAAAATCTATTAAAGAAATTTGACAGATTGTAGGAGCTTGATGTGCTGGCGTCTGTACTTATGTACAAAAAATAAAATATGTTTAGCTTTAAGCCACATAGCAACTCAACAAGTGAAGGACATACAGAAAATAACATCAATTAAGTTAATACAAAACTACTTGTTTATGTACTAGTACAAGGTCGTGGTACACTGCAGTGAGTCAGCGGGCATTCATCATAATTGTCTCAAATTACCCCCATTTAGATACGGGAAAAAATAAACGACCCTCTCTAGATCCGTGTAAAAATAAAAACGGAATTCTGTACCATAATCACGTTGCTGCTTTTGTTTTGTGAATTATAGGGAAAATATAAATTACTGGTTTGTTGTATTAATGTTGGTGGTTGTTGATGACTTGTGGGTCCGCTGGAGTGAAGGGTTCACCTCGTGGATACGGGTTCGAGACGTTCGAGTCCATATTTTTCGACTAGATATTAATAATATATAGGGTGTTTGGAAGCTGGATGCAAAGCCTTAAGGAGGTGATAGTTGACACCATTTAATGCATTTTGAGTCATACATACTTAGACTAGATGAAGTATGTTTTTATTTTTTTCCCAGTTAAAGTTGGTATGTTATTTTTAACTAAAAGTTTAAAAATAATAAAAAAAATACTTCGTCTAGCTCAAAATGCTATAAATGGTGTCAACTATCACTCCCTTAAATCTTTGCACTCAGTTTCCAAACACCCTGCATATCCTCCCGACCGATTTCGGTCACGGTGGCTATCTCAACGGAGATAAGCCAAGTACGCAAGAGATATTATAGTGCACAAGTGTGTGCGCAAACACAGGTGCACTCTCTGTTCCTTTACTCTCATAGGCCCATGGGACGGCAATCTGATACGACCGGGGAGAGATCAGGCGCAGGACCAACGACTTTTCGTACTTTCCGAAGCACGGCTGTTACTAGGAACTTTGTACTTTTGCGCGACCTGGGAATCGAACCCACAACCCCACGCTCAGCAATCGCGCTTGTAAACTAATTTATTTATATTTAAAAACAAGTAACAAGGACTCAAAAAATGTTAGTAACAATATTTCTTAACAACTAAATTTAACCTACGCACTTAACCTTACTCTGCAATATTAATTCATGCAAATCCCTGCTACAAGCTTCTGTAAACACGAGACCAACGGTTCAGTTCAGTTCGACTATATTTTATATACTTACACATCCACTAGTTGTCGATGAATTGTAAAGATGGGACCTGATGGTAAAGTTCCGAGTTCTGAAGACCTGGTTAAAGGACTGTATGAATACCAGTGATTAGAAACCATTTGTAATTTGGACAATTTAGATAAATGGATGAGGTTGATTTATGGGCGGCGATGTCCAAAAGCGTCCAGCTGAATTGATGTTATTTAAGCTCTTAAAACTTTTTCATCCTTTTCGGAGCTAAACTTAGGCTTTCAAAGGAAGCAAGCGTAAATATAAAAATTAATTAACATTTATAATTGATGTAAAGAAGGTAGGTACAGGCAGCAACAAAAGTCGATTAACACTTCAGTTGTTTTAATCTTAGTTTATTGAGCAAAATATTTGTTCAAAATTGCAGCAGAAGTAAATTTTTTAGAATATAAACTGCTATTATGTGAAAAGCTAAAAAGCAGTTTATTGAAAAAAAAATGTTGTCAATTTAATAACTTGTAAAAATGACGGTGTTAATCGACTTTTGTTGCTGACTGTACTAACACTGTGTTAATGTTGAACTTTGATCGATAAGCCCTGTGACTGTACCCTTGAGTCATAATTACATAACATAAAAAAAAAATCTCAAGCAATTACAAGTTAACACCCTTTGAATTCACTTCCTTACGAGTATAGTCATATCATAAACAAGTTGCTAAGTTTACGAAGTTCTTTTTAAAAAAAGGTTTAATTTTGGAATAGATTTGATTTAGGGACATCAACCCACTGATTTAAAACTAACACAAAGTTTTAAAAGTCGATTTATTCATGGCTTAAAGTAATGTTAAGAAGTGGTTCTTTGTAAACATGATAATATGCCCTAAGACGACCCACTGACCCATGAGGTCCTGGGTTCGATACCTGTGTCGGGCAAAGTGTTATTAGGTTTTATTTTCAGTCTGGATTTGTGCCCTGTTAATGGCAATAGCGACCCTGTTACATGGCGAAATGTGGGTGTACTAAAGGTACACCTCTGCCTAACCTTTTGGGTCCACATGCGTAATGATATCTTATGTTTAAAAAGGCCTGAAGAGTTAACTATCACAACATAACGTTGAATACCTATACACTCGCGAACAATTCCGCCATTAATCACCACAATAGTTCAAAACCTGTCGTAATTATCAAAAACACATCGCTGAGTTTACATTTACCCTCGGTTTATATTCAAAACTTGATTGTGAAAGTAAGACTTAATTGTTTACGTTTCGCAATAGTATTATAAAACACTATTCTAGAGATTAGCTCGCTGTTTATATCGCGAGGACAATACCCTGACATCATAAAAATAATAGACTTCGCCTATTCATGGCTGCGACAATTATACCAGTAATTATCTCTAAGGAAAAAATATTTTCCTTATAATAGACACGACTGACATACCTAGAGCTAAGAAAAAACAAGTTCTTACTATTATTATAAAAACGCACACAATTACAAAACCGAATTATCTATAATTCAAGCATTGAATAGTTTTCGCGTCGTGACGATATCATAACAATAAAGCACAACCAATTAAAACTAGCTTAGAATAATAACTCACCGAAAATTATCCGAAATTTTTCGTCGAATTTGTCGAAATATCCAAAAATATACGATACACAACACTCGCTCACACACACTTTGTATAATTCGTACAACAACAATACACAAACACTGGCACTTTGAAAAAAGAAGTTTTCAAAAATACGTTCACGTGATTGGTCGGTTGCGGCGGCGCGCGACCAACTCCCGCGCAAGTTGGTTAGAGACTGGTGCGCAAGCGCGGTATGGCCGCGCACCTGTCTCACTAAAAAACAATGGCAAACAATACACATAGTAGCATGGAGTTAAGGCTAAAGCCTTATAGAGTGCATAGTTCAATAATAATATTGAGTAGGTCATTTGTTGGAGGTTGTAAGAGAACACGTTTGGAGAATAATCATACTTTATCTTTATACTTCTTTACTTACGTATTAGCATAGGTATACCTACAAACGGGGTGAATAGGGATGCAAGGGTGAATTGGGACGAAACTTTAAAATGAATTTTAGCGTTGAAATAATATAGTTTTTTGCCGACAAGGGCACTTAATCGTTAATTATAATACAGATTAGAGTCCTTTTTGGCAACAAAGTATATTATTTCAATTTTAAAATCGCTTTTAAAATTTCGTCCTGATTCACCCCTTTCTATTGGTACCAACCAATTATTTAAATTGTCTCTCCCATCTTCACGACTGCTTCTATCAAGGACTCGAATTTTTTCAAAAGATCAGCCTTTTCATCTTCTTCAAGAATTGTTCCATCAAGATCCTATTCTTTCAACCAAGCTGAATTATAATAATAATGGACATTTAAGTCTTCCTTCTCACCAAGATATAAATTGTCTTGGTGAGTTTGAAGATCTTGGGACCTTTAAGACCACGAAACCTCATCTGCAAACTCTTCGGCCGGTTTTCTTGTAGGTACATACAAGCATAAATTAATATTGATTTAAAATTAGCTTTAATAGAGATTGGTATAAAATCTGACAGCTTTGAAATGCAGAAGTGAACCCTAAGATGACGACTGTTAGAGATATTTTATGTGGAAGGAAAAATTTAAGTAGGTACTGAGCAGCTCTCTACGAGCTGTCAGGATACCGAAAGGAGTCAATTAAACAACGGTTTATCACGTATGTTCAATAATTTTAACAACACAAGGTATCACACACAAGGTATTTTGTTGTAGCATTTAAAATTATATATAATAATGCAAATAAATGAAAGAAAATTTAAAACTCATATTAAAAGTACACTTTGTAAACAAGCATATTACTTAGAGGATTATATCCTATCCTGCTTCCTATTAATATTATAAACGCGAAAGTTTGTGAGAATGGATAGATGGATGGATGTTTGTTACTCTCTCACGCAAAAACTACTGAGCAGATTTTGATGAAACTTTACAGTAATATAGCTTATACATCAGAATAACACATAGAATATTTTTTTTCCGGATATGCCCACGGGATCGAAACTTATGCGGGTGAAACCGTAGGGCGCTGCTAGTAATTTTAATAAAGTTACTTCATGCTTTATAATGTCAATCCATCTTCTACACAATTTCTAATTAGCTCTAAACATTAGCAATGGTCTAAGACTCCATTGCATACCCAGCAGCTGTCGCCTCAGACATAAATTATCGAGACTAGGTTCCCTAAGGCTTCTAAATAACCCGTAATTGTCAATAGAGTGGCTTTTTGCATATTTTATTTAAATGGTGTGAAGGTAATGATAGGCCACCATCTTTCATCATGTCGGCGGCTTAAGGGGTTTAAAGAGTTAGTCAACTTAAGACTTCATTAGAACGCTTTAAGTCTTGGTAAACACGGAGCTTAGAAAGGCTTACAACTTTCATATGAAGTGCGAACTGGACCAATTGAGAATTGGACAGTTGGACATTTTGGGAATTGGACATAATGCGCCCAAAGGGTCTAAGTTTTGCTTGGCAAAATCCACCTCGCTTTTGAAAGAAGAAGAGAACATCTTGTTTTTATTTTACTAACTAGCTGCGCCCCGCGGTTTCACCCGCATATGTCTCGATCCCGTGGAAATATCGGGATAAAAAGTATCCTGTGTAAGGACACAGGATACTTTTTATCAGTTTTTTTTAGATAGCTTGACTCCCGGGTAACGACCCGGGAGTCAAGCTATCTTTATGCCAAATTTCATCTAAATCGGTTCAGCGGTTTGAGCGTGAAGAAGTAACAAACATATAAACACACACACACACATACTCACAAACTTTCGCATTTATAATATTAGTGTGATAAAGTGGATAAGTCCGAGTTTAAGACAGAAGATGAACTAGCAGGGGATCGAGGAGGGAAGGGGGGGGGGGTGGAGGGGGGCACAGGGGATCAGACTGGAATAAATCTAACTATCTTATGCCCGCGACTACGTCCGCGTCAAATATCGAACCCCGACCCACCGCGTGGCATTGCATAGCCCGCCCGCGCTTTTACTTCGTTTTCACTCAGCGTTCCTTCTGACTTTTCTTATTTGTACTCGGCGCCTAAGGGATGTAGCGTGATGTTAAATTGCCTATAACTTTGAACGTTTCATAAAAGTCTAAAATAAGTTACAGTTCCAGCGGCGATTTATAATTCACTATTTTTTTTTCTGGCTTGTAATATTACTAAAATTTTTTTCTGGCTTGTAATATTACTAATTTTTTTCTGGCTTGTAATATGTAGATACCTGTATTGGTACATAATATTACAAGCCAGGAAAAAATTTTGTGACTGTGCGACTAAAAACTGAGCGGTTTATGGTGTTCAACGTTTGAAAGAAGAAACTTATATTTAGCATAGACTAAAAGGCACATAACACTACGTATTTACACAACAAGTAAAAAAATATATAAAAAAATAAAACAAATAAAAAGTGTAAGGTTCAATTTACACCACCACGGAACGGAATGGAAGCGATTTTTTTTCGTACAAAGCATTATGAAGTTTATGTCAATAGCATAACGCACAAATTAGATACACCCATACGCACAGGTCGCGCATCTTCTGGAGAATTATCGCGCATTCTAGAGAATTCCCGCAGTAACAAGCTCGTATCTAGTTTGTACGTTAGACAATTGACATAAAGTTCATTTTGCTATTACGAAAACTTAATTCCACTCCGTTCCGCGGCGGTGTAAATTGAGCCTAAAGTGCGCTGTGAGAAATTAGCTGCAAAGTGTTTGGGCAGCGCCTTTAATGTCCCAGCTCCCAAAAATAACATTTCCAACTTAACACTTCTCGCAGACAAACTATTTAAGTAATTACTTAAACTTAAAACATAAATCCGAGTGAGTCTACGCGTTGCTTGACTGACAACACAATGGAGGTCCCGCTCAACCACTTAAATGGTTAATGACTCTATAATTCACACAAACATAGTCTATTTGTTACTAACTTGAAAAATGTGCTTTAAAATGTGGGTTGAGCTTATACTTGAACCACGTGTATCTACTTTGGCCTTTGAGGTTTAAAACGATGAGTTTAAAACGGCTTTAGAAGACGGTTTTAGTGTGCACAGTAAACCAAAAAATAAACAGTAATCGTGTTACTGTTGAAACGAAAGCATAATCAACCTATAATGTTCCCACTGCTGGGACACAGGCCTCCTTTCTTCGAGAGGGAGTGTGCTGTAATCTACCACGCGGGACCAGTGAAGGTTGCTGGATGTCACATGTCTTCGAATTTTTGGTTCTAGGACATTACGGTTTCCTCACGATGGTTTTCTTCACCGTTTTGAGACAAGTGGTGAAGAAATTATTTACAGAAAGTAAAGCGCCCGTCTGGGTTCGAACCCATGACCTTTTTGTTTTTTTGATTTCGGGGGAAACAAAAAGTTATCATTTAGCCTCGAACCTATGGACGAAAGAATGAATGAATTTTTGACCTCTGGCGATGTAATAAGAACACTCACACAGACACAAATTTATTTTCGTCCGAGTCACATAATTTGCATTTAAATAATAAGTACCTATCATATATTTCTAAAACAGACAGTTATGTTCATCACACAAGTAACGAAATAATGCTGTAGGTATTTAGTTATATATTTCTAACACCTGTTTGAAAAGCCTGTCAAAAACAGACCGATAGCACATAAACTAAGTTTTTTTTTTTCACCTAAAAACTAATTTAACTAGAAACTATTATAAATATATAATCTATATCATTTGCAAAATATAGAGACAATACAGACCAGGCATATATATAAAAAAAATGTAATCAAAATATTTGAAACAAATTGCATGTGCTTAGATATTTATATTTTTGACGTGTTCGTTATAGCTAAATTATTAATGTTAATAAGAATTTTACAAAATAATTAAGTGTCGTTATTCAAATATTTGTGAACACCTGTTTTCTTTGAGTTATTACGTAATTTTATAGTGTGAAACAGTAAATCTATTATGTTTTAAATGTTTTTGTCGATTTTCTACTATCTAGGTAATTATTATTCGAAATAGGTTTTATAATATATTTTCACAATTATAATATTTTATTATAATGTTTAATATCGTTAATGGATTAGTTTCTTTCGACGAAATGACATCGTACATTTATATTAAGTAGATCATTATATTAAATTATTCATTTTAAATATTTTTGTGACATAGAAAAAGAGCACGTTGTTAGTCCCATATCTAATTAAAAACCGCAAAATCTATTTTATGACGAATCAGCATTGCCATCCAACGTGGCAACGTTGCCAGCCTTTTGGGCACTTATCCCATTGACAGCGATTCGGACAATTTTTTTTATGCCATATGTATAAGTATATATTTTAGTGTTAGCTTGTTAAGGCTTAATTAAGGCTTTTTGTTTGTATTTAAATAAAACATAACACATTTATAACAAAAAAATAAACAATTATCTATTTTCTAATTAATATATTTTTTCCGTTTCATCGTCTAAATCACACTTCACACTAATACTATAAAGGCGAAAGTTTGTGAGTGTGTGTGTGTGTATGTTTGCTACTTCTTCACGCTCAAACAGCTACACCAATTTTGATAAATTTTTGTATGGAGGTAGCTGACACCCTAGATTAACATATAGGCTACTTTTTATCCCGATATTCCCACGGGATCGACACTTACGAGGATGAAACCGCGGGGCGCAGCTAGTTCTTAATAAAACATTCAAGTACAGATGTTGCAACTAAGTTGAACTAAGTAATTTCTAAGTAACTCACGTGTGGTCTCAGCATTAACTCCAAGTAATGTTAAGCAATGATTACCGGTATCTTAAGATAAAGTAGCATGATAAGCAACATTTTTTATACTTAATCTACTGCAGAACTTAATTAAATTATAATTATGTTAATTTATGATTGTACTGTAGTTTTTGTGGACGGTAGTAAGCAGGGTTTCTAGTGAAAAGGTAAGTTTTTCTTTAGCAAGGAAATGGTGAGTTAACTTAGTATGCATGTTACTGGTTGCCTAAAACCGACCCCGGTACAAATGCTGTATCCACTAGCAGGAATAGCGCCACCAGTGGTTCGCAGAGCGGTGGCAAGCTCCAGCGAAAGGGCCAAAATGTTTTCCGACACACGACACCCTTTGCACGACAACACCCTTGTGCCACAAAGGCTGAAAAGCCGAAATAGTTTCTTAAAGTGTGTCGTCCCACTCACTGGCGAACTACCACAAGAAAGACTGAGGCTGTGGCGAGACAGTGCTTCCTTACCCAAACCGTTCGTTCCACCCGCTGAGGACCTCCCACCTGGACATGAGTTACCTTGGGTAAACTGGAAGTCTTTAAACAGACTCCGGACCCAGGTTGGCCGAAGCAAGGAAAACCTGTTCAGGTGGAAATTTATAGACGACTCCGCCTTGGAGTGTAAATGTGGTGCTGTTCTACAAACGATGGGACACTGAAACTGATGGACGCTAGTGATGGCGCCAAACAAGTGGCCGAATTCTGGGCCGAGTACATTTAGATTGCCATCGACACGCTAAGAAGAAGCCGTGAACTGCTTATAAGGATGGGCAGAAATTGAATTTGATGTTTCTTGACAAAAACATGAAATGAAACCTACTTTTATATTTTTCCATACATAATCAGTCTATAATGTTCCCACTGCTGGGACACAGGCCTCCTCTCTTTTTAGCAGTGGTGGGCCAGTGGTATCGGCCGCGGCTTACGAGTTGTAGGTCGTACGTTCGAACCTAGGCAGGCGCTTTGCGTTGTATAAATTATTTCATCACCACTGCTCTCATAACGGTAAAGGAAAACATCGTGAGGAAACCGGCATGTCCTAGAACCAAAAATTCGAAGACATGACTGACATCTACCAACCGGCACTGGGCCCGGGTGGTGAATTACCGCCCACTCCCTCTCACAGAGAGGAGGCCTGTTTCCCAGCAAAATTATAGGCTGATTATGATGCTTAATAAATGATATGGATAGTAATCGGCGTGTATTAGCATATTTGATCAAGTAACATTAAATTAGACATAATTAGCTGCTGTTTCAGAATTTTATTTGCGTTTATTTAAGATTGGCAATGCTAATCGATTAAATTAATTTAGATTTATTAAGTATGCTAGGTTTTTTTTTTTTCAGAATAATAGACATTAGCAATGCTATTTATACCGTCACGATCAACACATTTCGAATCTAAATATTTTTATCATCATAAAAAGATTCAGTATATTGTACAAGCTAACACTTAAATAGAAAATATATTATGTACAAGTTTATAAAAAAGGAAGACCTCATTGGGCATTTAAAAAATTCGTCCGCATCAATGGGAAAAGTGCCCTAAAGGCTGGTAGCATTGCCACGTTGGATGGCAATGCTGATTCTCTGACCTAAAAATTGTCCAGCCCTCTGAAGAGTCGACCAACCATTTAGGGTCCTGAAATACTCGAGAAATGTCAGCAAGATAGATAGAAGATTCTTGCAAGCTCATGTAAGCTATTCTGTACAGTTTAATTTTACACTAGCTTCTCCCCGCGACTTCGTTCGCGTGGAAGGCGGAAGACACAACAATATACTAATTTTAGTATTTTAGTTTAGTAGTTTATAAAAATGTGGCTGTTATTTAACAGCCACATTTTTATAAAACTTTCCTGTATACTACGTTAAAGATAGAGGTAGAGGTAGATTTGGTCTCAGCAGCCAAAATATGAATAGAGTCAGTAGGTACCTACTGGTGACGCGGGAGCAAGCGTCGTACAGCTGTCCTTGTGAGAATCCGCTCGTCCTGAAGTCGTTTTATTTTACATAACGACAAACTCAAAGATACAGAATTGCCTTTTCTCTGAAGATAAATAGGCTTTTGTAGTTATATCTCAATTTCTAAGACTTTCTTTTACGAGACCTACCAATTAGTAAAAAAAACCGTAATTCCATACAGTTCTTACGATCAGCTTCACCAATAACCCATCACTGGAGATACAATAAAACCCAGTACCCCACTTAAAACCATACAGCTTCCATAAAATTTTACAATGCAATAATATATATAAACTAAAACCGCTCTTCGTGTCTGTCTGTGTGACCGCGTTATTCTTCTAAACTGCGCAACAGATTTTGATACGGTTTTCACCATCATTTAGATAATTTATCCCAAAAGGTTTTTGAGTTAAAAAACATTTATATTAAACTTATTTACAATAAAGAAATATCGATGTTTTGACAAGTCGTAAAAACTGCGAAGCAGAAAGAGAAGTACCTACTATGAATAGAAAAATATTTATTTTTTTATTTGTAACTAGCTGCGCCCCGCGGTTTCACCCGCATAAGTGTCGATCCCGTGGGAATATCGGGATAAAAACTATCCTATGTCCTTCCCCGGGACTCAAACTATCTCTACACCAAATTTCATCTAAATCGGTTCAGTGGTTTAGGCGTGAAGAAAAGACAGACAGACAGACAGAGTTACTTTCGCATTTATAATATTAGTTTGGATAGTTTGGATGGATAAACTCAAAAAAAAACCTTAACTGATTATGAAAATTATTTCATTTATAGCAATCATTATTAGCCAGTAACATGGGTATTAACTACCAAATTAAAAGGCGCTGGTCTGGCAGTAAAAAAAAGTATACAATAAGTCAATCAAAAGGAAAAATCAAAAGGTAGGAAACGCATAAACAAAAGGTACAAAAAGGTAAAATATCAAAAAGAAGAGAAAAGACTTGGACAATGGGCTGTATTTTTTTAATATATTGTGGTGTCTTACGACTTCCACGCGAACGAAGTCGAGGACAGAAGCTAGTCACACTTCACACTATAATATTATAAAGGCGAAATTTTGTGAATGTGTTTGTATGTTTGTTACTTCTTCAAGCACAAACGGCTGGACCAATTTTGGTATGGAGGTAGCTGACACCCTGGATTAAAACATAGGATACTTTTTATCCCAATATTCCCACGGAATCGAAACTTATGCGGGTGAAACTGCGGGAAGCTACTAGTAAGATATAAATTACGCGGATTGCCCGTGTAACAACTTTAACCGCTTTATAACACATTGTGTAAACAAACCAGGCTAATGTAAGTTTAAGCCGACATCGGTGACGGAGAGAATTGATAATGACCGGTTATTATAGTTAATTGAGTGCAGTAAGAAAGTTAGATGAAGTGAAATGGGTGATATTTGTTATTAAGTGATTATAGTAAGAGCTATGCTTGGTTTGGAGTCTCTCTGAGGGATAGAATCCAGAGGTATTTTGATAGATTGAGACTGAGATCAGACTGTGAACGTTCTTTAACCTTTTAACCGCCCGACTTTATATCAGCTATCGTGCCCCAGCGCCCGAAAAAAAAAAAAAAAAAACGAAAAATAAATACCGATGAAACGAGCTGTGATGATGTAATAATAATACAGATTAAACGAGCTGTGTTATTTGGTCGTATATATACGACTCTGACGGATGGACACGAAAATATTTGTCGGATTAATCCGACATAAGCGGTTAAAAGGTTAAATTACGAGAATTGCCCCTCAGGTGTCGATTGGCCTTTTGACCTGATCTTACTTATACTGAAAGGTTTTTAGTAAGAAGGTTTTGAATTCCAGCCGCTAATTGCGTAACACACGATCAATCACAATCCGAGAGTTTTGAAGGATATAGCTAATCCATTGCTTCACAGGTTTGAAAAATTCGTCTACTCAACAACGTAAATACCGCAATGAACGTGGGTAAACTGTCAAAATTAAACCCATTGCGATCAATTGTCCTTTTATGTGCAGACGCCAGCACATCAAGCTACCCGAAACTGTAAAAATTTCCCAATCAACTTTGAACCTTATGGTATAGCCATAAAGTTGAAGTACCTAAGTATGTAAAATTTTTTTGTTGAAATCTATTAAAGAAATTTGACAGATTGTAGTAGCTTGATGTACTTACTTGATTTCCCTGCTAAGTGAAGTATTTCTACTACCAGATAACCAGACCGAAAACCGCCATTATTCACTACGCAACAAACAACAGAGTATCGTCAATGCGTTGAGAGAGACAACAGGTGCGCGAACGCAGCTGTTGTGGCGCGTGCTCTAGCGTAGATCCTTTAGTTCAGGGGTTGCCACAAGCAGGGGATGTAGCGGAAACTAATTATCAAGTTTTTTTTGTGTGAATAGAAACTTTTTTGAAATAATTTTATGCTGGGATCAGGGGTAAATAAAATAAGGAAGGTTTAAATGTGGGGGACTGGACTAGTTTGAATGTAATTATCATTATGAGACAGGTGACCCATAGGGCCATAGTTAATCATTATGTATTATACAGACACCATCACAACAAGCTACTACAATCTATCAAATATCTTTAATAGATTTTTAACTTCATCGCTAAAATATAAGGTACAAAGTTGATTGGGAAAATTTGACAGTTTCGGATAGCTTGATGTGCAGGAGTCTGTACTATCTTTTGCCTGCGACTTCGCCCGCGTAAAGGTAGGAAATTATCTCTCGGAAACTTTTTACCTGGATCAAAAGATTACCTCAGGTCATGTTATACCTGTATGCCAACTCTGTTCTCTCTCATGCCCTCAGTCCAATTTACATGGGGTCTTCCATATTTTCCTAAGTCGTCACCTCAGTGGTCACCCCTTTCCAGCGATATCATCTTTGAGACAGTTCTTCCATCGTTTCTTTTGTCTCCTCCTACACTTACATCTATCCAATACTCAAAGCTTTCCCCACGACCTTTTTCTTATTCTTTCGTATCAAAATCATGACAACCGATAATATTATTGACAAAGTTTTATATAGTAAATGGCTGCACCCCGCGGTTTCACCCGCATAAGTGTCGATCCCGTGGGAATATCCGGATAAAACGTAGCCTATATGTTAATTCAGGGTGTCAGCTACCGTAGAAAATTTTATCAAAATTAGTTCAGCCGTTTGAGCGTGAAGAAGTAACAAAAGTCAAAAGGATTAAATTAAGTCAAAGAGATGATAAGAAAAAAATATTATAATTATTTCCTAATATTTAAGTCAATTTTTTTTAAATCATTAGTCGAGTAGTGAGTAATTTACATATAGTAAAAATGTCCCACAGTCAGACAGTTGTCACTTGGACGTATCCTCAATTTACAGGCGCCTGCGCTTATCTCAAAAGTACTGCATTCTTCCGTCAGCAAAGGTTACAAGCGGGAAGTATTATTATCAACTATTGCAATTATTTTGTAAAATAATGTCGGTCATCAAGATAGCCCCTCAGCCTTGTAACCTTGATGTTTTAAAATGAGATGATATTTTTTAAAGAATGCTTGCAATGTGTCTTGTATTTTACTAGCATTTCTGTTTGTATTCCACCTGACTCAAATGATTATTTTGCTATAATAGTTCGATGTCATTTCGATGACTAAAACCGCTTTAATAAAAAACATTTAAAAAAAAAAAAACAACCGATTTCCAAAAAAAAACTACTAAGTGAAGAATTTCTTTAATTTCAGAAGTCGGTGTCTAAAATATTTGAAGGGTTCCCGCGATTTCTCCAGGATCCCATTATCAGGTCCTGACTCTTCAAACGAAAAAAATACGAAATTCCGTTGAACTGAGAACCTCCTCCTTTTTTTGAAGTCGGTTAAAATGGCGGCAGAGCGTCTCCTTGTCGAGACATCACACAGCTTTAATCCTAGATGGATAACTATCTTAGATTTTTGAACACACAAAGCTAAAAACTCAGTAGCATGTCATTTTCCATGAAGGAAGAGCAGTCCTGACCCATTGGTAACGGCCCCGACTTACGAGTTATAGGTTCGAACCCAGGCAGGCAGGCGCTTTACTTTGTGTAAATAATTTCATCACCACCGCTCTCAAAACGGTGAAGGAAAACATCGTGAGGAGCATGTCCTAGCCTAGAACCAAACTCAAACTAAAAAACCGCGTGGTAGTTTGCAGCCCACTCCCTCTGGAAGAGAGAAGGCCTGTGTCCCAGCACTGGGAACATAGGCTGATTATGCAAAACGTCTTGTCAATAGGAATAGTTTTGTTTGAAGTACTTCGAGCTATGACGCAAGAAGATCTACAACTAAGAATAATTTATTCCTCAATTAAACAGAAGCATAACGCAAAGTTTTCTAATGAAAAAGAAAGCGTTCACACCACCGTCCGACTCCGCTGTCCGGTCTTAAATATTGATAGTTACATTTCACAGATCACATTGGTGAGAAACAAATTCGATAACATTTTATGTGCTTCCGTTCTCTTTATTAATTAACGGAAACAGACGAGTTTAACCAACTAATTAATTTTAAGAACTGCTTAATTTTGTTACGAAATCTTGGGTATATTTTACCATCTTTATAATTTTTTCGCATATATCGGAATTTTGTTTTGCTTGTAATCATAATGACCATTGGGCCTTCATGGCATATTTCTGGCTTTTCGGACGCTCAGGTGGTCGTTTTGTGACAATGTCTTGATTTTTGGGATGCATGAAGAAACCTCCTCGTGTAGCGCAGTTTGTTCCGGCAGTTACTCAACTGAACGCTCGCGCTCGGTGCATCCTCGACAGTCACACCCAACACCTTATTTGACTAGCCAATTCTTTCCTAGCGGTGATAGGGCTAACGCCCGCCTGGTTTGCGACCACCCTCCCACCGGTGTCCAGCGTCAAGCAGCCTGCTGTGTTTCGTCGATGCGTGAGAGCTCCAGTGCCTTAGACATCTTCTGGGCACGCCCGTTCTATCATAGACCTCATCCATCGCTTTCCATCAGGCGTGATCGAGGTCAAGATCGGGACATTCAGCAATAAAAAAAAAACATTTAGAAGTGTGTCAGTGGAGTTTCTTGCCCGTTCTTCTCCATAGGAACATACTACTCTTTGAAATGGGCAACTAGCTTCATTTTTCTGATTGATGGACTCCGTGACATGCCGAAAGGGCCTGCACATGGTTTAAATGAAATCAACGGTTTGATGGACGTGCGAGGACTTCTGTCTCATGGTAGCTAGTGGAAGTTTGATATTTCAGTCGTTGGGAGTCCGTTAAAGCCCTGCATTCTTCGGACACCTACGCCTGCAATACCCCTACACGGGTATTCAAGAGGAACTAAGGTGTTCCCATAGAAGAAACAATATATATTGTATTCTATTTTGTGTTTTGATTGCTCCGTTTGATCAAGAAGTTGTAAGTTCGCATCCGAAGCGGTGTCGATTACGGTAACAGTGGTGCGAGTTCAATAGTTTTTCCCATCTCAAAAAATGCCCAACGCGCAATACTATATTATTATTATGTATACTTAGGTTAAGGTATGTATCTATGGGTCTTTGTAACCTGAAAATAAATGGTTTATTATATAAAGAAGTTTTCACTTCAATAAAAACCACTGCTTAGTACCATACATCACAATGACTTGCTCTAACACATTTAGGTAATAAAACTAATATCGTAATGATAACAACACCGTGTCCAGCGTAGCCTATCGCTAATCACACACGATCATTACACGGTCCGGCCGTCCGGGCGTCCGGCACCGGACCGTGACCTGACGCACGATATGGTGCTTTACTCCTCTGATTGATAACATGAATTAGATTTTTTTTTTAATTAAACCTCCTCGCCTCTCATGCACAAAGTTGTAGGTTCAAATCTCTTTTCAATTCATATCTTACTTTCCGAGTTTCATTTTTACATACCGAGACCCCTCCGTGCTTTGGAAAGCACGTTACGCCGTTGGTCCCGGTTGTCATTCGTGGATCTTTGACAGCCGTTACGGGTAGTCAGAAGCCCGAAAGTCTGACAACCAGTCTTACCAAGGGGTATCGCATTACCCAGTAACTGGGTTGTGGAGGTCAGATAGGCAGTCGCTCCATGTAAAATACTGGCATTCAGCTGCATCCGGGTTAGACAACATAGTTGGGACAGAGCTAGGCAGATGATGATGATGATCTTACTTTCTCAGTTTACTGGCCATTAATGACATCGGTGAAGGTAAACATCGTGAGGAAACCTGCACCCTAATTGCGTAACACACTATCAATCGGAATCTGAATAATTTTGAAGCCAATTGCTAATCCATTGCTTCATAAGTTCGAAAAATTTGTCTGCTCAACACGTAAATAACGCAATGAATGTTGTTGAACTGTCAAAATGAAACCGATTCCGATTGATAAAGTGTTAGGCAGTTGCCCCGGACTTTATAGTTAACAAGCTTCTGCTTGTGGCTTCACCCCCGAGTAAAGTTAAAATAACAGCTTTACAGCTCGGTAACACGGCAACGTGCTACCGAGACAAAAAGTAGCCTATGTCCTTTCCTAGGATGTTATCTATCTTCGTGACGCATTTCATCGAAATCAGGTCAATGGTTTAGGAGTGGAATGTTATAGTACAAATATGGAAGTACTAGCTGCGCCCCGCGGTTTCACCTGCATAAGTTTCGATACCGTAGGAATATCGGGATAAAAAGTAGCATATGTGTTAATCCAGGGTGTCAGCTACCTCCATACCAAATTTTATCAAAATTGGTCCAGCCGTTTGTGCGTGAAGAAGTAACAAACACACTCAAAAACTTTCGCCTTTATAATATTAAGTGTGATGAATAGCTAGATTACCAACTAAGTACTTAACTAAAAGAAAGAACAAGAATTCATGACCTTTGTTTTCCATTTTAGCCCATTAAATTGAGGTTAAGTTCTGTTTCAAGAAAATTAGTTTACACGATGGAAAAATAAGTACCTAAAAGCCATTTTCGGCAGGGTAGCAACAAGAAAATGAGTAAGTTTTTTTTTACATTAATGAGTTTTCTGTCAAAGAAAAACTATAACCATGATAATAAATGATGTGCCTTTTGTAAAGTACGTACAATTAAAGGTTCAGAACTAAATTATTAAAAGGATTGCTTTCCGACGCCATTACTAGGATTTTCTTTGTCAAACTTTGATTAATTATACATGAAGCGGTTTGGTCAATAATACGTATTGTTGAGTCGTTCTATGGAACGCACTGGCACCTTGATTTGATGGTGTTTTCTATACATTTGTTGGGGAATCTAATGGATTATATATTTTACTAGCTTTGCCCGCGACTTCGTTCGCGTGCATATTGGATTTTAATTTTTTTCGCGGAACCCTAATTCTTTTTCTAAAAAAAAAGTCAGTTAAGTTACTCCTTATAACATCCGCTATCTGCCAGTGAAAGTCCCGTCAAAATCTGTCTAGCCGTTCCAGAGATAAGCTGGAACAAACAGAGAGACACTGACAGAAAAAAATGTATTTTTGTTATAAGTACCGTATATCTTTTATACACATTTAGTAAAAAGTTGTTATTTTGACATTATAAGCAGACACTTCAAAATTACTTATTTTTCTAATTTATATTTGTATAGTTTGTTAGTTTACACTGTTTGTGTAGTTTTCGTAATTTTATGGAGTACCAAGCTATGAATAGAAATGATTTGAAAGAAAAAGCATGTAGGAAATGGAAAATGTATTGGGCGAAGGCTTTTTAAAATAACATCAGGTTAAGTAGAAAATAATGTTAGCATTTTCAATTTTGGTAAGTACTTGTTGACAAGCCTACAATGTCCTCCCAAACCCATTAACACTGTTAGGTATTTGAAAGCATTGTAAAAACCAATTATTTTTAAAAGAGTAACCGTGGAGTAACCAAGGTTACCAACATAGCCCGAAGAATTGCCAATCTTAAGAGGAGGCTCCCTAAATTTTACGTTAATTTGCATTAATATTCTGAAACAGTCACACATACAATCAAAATGGAACTTTAGTATATGATTCATTGGATCTTTTTCTTTCCATGTACAAGACAGTTACGTAATTGTAACATTTTCGCTCGATTCATATTTTATTCAAAAATCATGTCTTTTTTAAAGATTATTACTTTTTTTTTCAAGATTGCTTGGCCTTTATGTCTAAAATAAATGTTAACAGTAAGAAAATATAGTTTACTATCCAGCCACAAGATATTTTTTCTCTAGATCAATTATTACTTTAGTTATAAACAAAAATAAGAATTGAGACTTACGACATTTAGTTTCGAGCTCGAACGCGATCAAAGAGCGCACGCGGTATTCAACCTTATTACGGCTACGTTAGCGTCTTTCACCATAGCGGTCTAACCGGTCTCTCATCTCTCTCTCTCATGCGTAGAAATTATTTTAGAGTGCCTTTTCTTAAGTGGCAGTGGGCAGGGCACATTGCTCGCAGAATAGATGGCTGATGGGGCCGAAAGGTTCTGGAGTGGCGACCGCGTACCGGAGGACGTAGCGTTGGAAGGTCTCCCACAAGGTGGACCGACGAACTTTTGAAGGCTGCAGGAACTCGTTGGATGCGAGAAGCACAAAACCGGTCGAAGTGGAGGTGCTTGGGGGAGGCCTAATTTCCAGCAGTGGACGTTTTTCAGCTGAAATGATGATGATGAACCGTGGAATTTCTTGCCGGCTCTTCTCCATAGGAAACGACCAATTGGAACCGAGCACCTAGCTTCTGACGTTTGATAAATACCAACGCACGGCGCAGTTAGGCCTGAGACCCGGTCCGGACCCGGGAAAAGGTGAAGAGATGACCTAGACGCATACCGCAAGGGTTGGATCGAGGTAGCTCTAGAAAAGGATGCCTGAGAGGATTTTAGGAAGGGTTTTACTTAGCCGTAGGCTTACTAAAAATATAAAAAACACGTTGTATATAATTGCTATGGACAAAAATAGAAGCTCTCAGAATTTATATTCTAATCAAAATAACAGTATTTATGTAACGTATAGGACATAAGTCTAGAAAAAAAAAACTTTATTATCTAGCCTCATGCTGCAACCGTAACCGGAATGACAGCTTTTGTTATTATAGACGTCATGACGACCGTTTCTGTGAATATAGAACAAGTTGATTCATACTTATAAATTTTATTTTAACATAATAATATATCCTTAATTAACAAAAATAACAAAATTAAAACCTAACTTAGCACCTATACGCAAACTAAAATATATATATGTGCCTTCAAATCTACGCGGGTGTGTGTACCCGTTGCTAAGCGGTGCTAAGGACACCCCTGAGGTGCTGCACACTTGTTTGGGTCCGACATGATTCAGCACAGCCGAGCGCCTTAGCTCGATTCTGCCGAGCCGGCCTGAGCGTGATTCAGCGAGTACCTTTAGATGCCGAACGGAGTTTGCTGATCCTGAATTTCCTTATCGGATCAAACAAATGAAAGCCAAATATCTGTAGTACCATCAAACGGGGGGAATAGGGATGCAGGGGTGAATCGATACAAAACTTTAAAAGGGAATTTAATTTAACATTAAAATAATATAGTTTGTGGCCGAAAAGGACCCTAATGTGTTTACTGTAATTAAATTAACGATTACGTGCCCTTATTGACAACAAAATATATTATTTCAACGTTAAAATCCATTTTAATGTTTCGTCCCGATTCACCCCTGCATCCCTATTCACCCCGTTTGACGGTAAGAAAAAAGAGAACTAAAAATCAGTAACAAATTGTTAAATACTTTTAGTTACATTAGTTTTATTTTTGTATTTTTATTTTATTGATTAACTAGCTGTCCTTCGTACATGACTCATATTCAATAAGAACGAATGTATGAGAAAATGAATTATATTCATTATTATTTTTTCAGTGAACTTTTCCCTTATTTTTCCCTTTAATACTTAGTTATTCTGCTTTTCGGGGCGGAGACAAATCCAACAAACCAAAGATCTTAAAAATCGGTCCAACTGTTCTTGAGTTATAAATGGTGTAACTGTAAACAATGTTTATTTTATAGATTAGATATAACTTGTTCCTTATACTACTAATTCTTAACAAATTAATAGATTATAAAAAATGTAACAAACATAGCAAATGTCCCAAAATAACTTCACGAAACCAGTTCGTAACATTTCAGCGACTACCCATCAGTATTTAGAATTACAATTTACTTCATTTTCTTTGCAATTCTATCACGAACAAGTTCTTATTGACCGACTTATAACTGCAAACCGTATTAACTGGAAACGTAAGAAAAACTGAAACAGTTTCACGATTAGCTATAAAAACTCTAGCAAAAGCGTTTGAGTGAAATGTTTCTTTAATAACAGCGAAGTTGAATTAAAAAAGCGGCCAGAGCAAATCGGATTCGCTTACAAAGGGTTCCGTAACACCGCCGTACAATATTTAACACAACATTTAAATATTTAAAAAAAACTTTAGTAAAAAAAACACGTTCCTTGTATTCCTTTGTTTATTTTTAATATAAGTAGGTACCATGAATTCAGTAAGATGATTCTGAACCCACCAGAGTTGAAATATTGGTCAGTTATTAAAAAAAAACAGCTGATTTCTACTAAAGTGTAATACCTACAGTTCCGCTGTCACCATTGAATGGGGACAGCGTTAATGGGGACAACGGGAACAGACGCAGCCAAAATGTATGGAACAGCATTTTTTTTCAGGTTGTGTATCGATGTCCCTGCCGCCCTGACGCACTGTATGTTGTTATAGCGACACACATACACACACACGATAGTAGTACACACTCTGGGAAAATAGAAGTGTATATCTATTACGGTGCAAAAGATGCAGCCCTAAAACAGACAGGCGGTCGGACGGCAGTAATAGGGTCCCGTTGGCACCCTTTGGCAACCCTACAAACTTTCAACAAAAGTGTTGAGTGAAATGTTTCTTTAATAATAGCCAAGTTAAATTAAAAATAGAGGAAAGTTTCTGTTTCTTCGCGGTAGATTTTGCTTAACAATTTATTTAGCAGTAGGAGCTATTTTAGGCCTAATCTTGTTCTAAATCTTAGAGCTAAGTTTCAGCGTTGTTACACGAGGCCTTTAGGAGAGGTCTCTGACACGTTGACACGGTTGATTGATTGACGCGAAGCAATGATAATTTCAAAGTCTCCTGACTTTCAGTACCACTACTTGCTTTTCAGATGTGCTAAAGCAGCCCGCGAAATTCATATTTTCTTACATTTTTTTTTTTTCAATTTTCAGGTCTTTTATGTTGATTCGAGACCGTAACAAGTATCTATTAATTTGTCATCATTCATTGCTCTCCATTCTTATAATGATATTAGACCAATATTAAAGTAGTTTCCCTTCCCCCAATCCCCCTCAATGACGGGACAAATGTTATATAACTACCAGAATTCCTAAAGCAGTTCTTAACGTCGCCGTGTATAAATCAATCAACTAAGCCTATCGCAATCCACTTCTGGACATAGGCCTCTCCAAGGCTGCGCCACAGCACCCTGTTCTCCGCCTTCCGCATCCAGTCTGTCCCAGACACCTTTTTAAGGTTGTCGTTTCCCTCTAGGAGTCGTCGGTCCACTCTAGGACTCGTCTGCTCCACCGGCCATCGGTCTTTCGGTGCGTATAAATAAATATTCAGAGTGTCATTAGTCTAGACTAGACTCTCAATCAAAAGCTATAAAATATATAAGTTTCTAGCTAATTCGATATTACACGTAATGCCCAATAACCATACAATAGCTGGCATTATTGATAACAGCCGCCAACAGACGGTGAAGCGAATGAAAATGAGATGCGCGTGAGATTTCCTACCGGAGAGGGTGTGGGCAGTTTGAGAGCTGCTGCGAAAATATTTGATGAAACCGTGAGCAAAAGAAATATTATAATCGGCCTATAGTTGTTTTAAAAAGAGTCTTTAGTCAAAAGGACCCGCGGGTCCAGTTCGAGTGGGTCCAGTTGACCAAAGACTCTTTGTAAAAAACAACTATAGGCCGATCGCTGAACTGAGACGTTGCCTGAGGTAGTAGCGCGGTGCGGGAGGGGTGCGGTGACGTGATGCGAGAGCTCAGTGATTCGTCAACTTGTGACAGCTATCACCCCTTCCGCACCGCGCAGCTACCTCAGGCAACGTCTCGGCCTATAGCGATTTTGTAAAACAGCGGATTCTACAATCCATCTGCGACATAATTATGCATTAGTACGACGGTGGAGGATGAGCTCACATGGATACCTAGCTTAAATTTATAGTTATGGGAGTTTATGGTTATCAGATGATTTCAACCGCCACAACTGCGCCCCCATCCTTAGGCGCCGGCGATCCGCGCCGCCAACATTGTCATTCAGCGCACAACGGCCACATGACACAAGCCACGCTATTGTGTGACTAGGCCATTGTTGGCCAACATACGCCATGCTTTACGACCGTTAGGCCATCGGGAGTTATTACATGTTCCTGTGTTCATGATTCTGGAATTAGGTATCACACTTAATATTATAAAGGCGAAAGTTTGTGAGTGTGTGTGTTTATACCTATGTTTGTTGCTTCTTCACGCTTAAGCGGTCGGAGCAATTTTGATAAAATTTTGTATGAAGGTAGCTGACACTCTGGATTAACATTTAGAATACATTTTATCCCGATATTCCCACAGAATCGAAACTTATGCGGGTGAAACCGCGGGGCGCAGCTACTAGGGCATAAAAGCCATTGGTTGGATTAACATAAGGATAATATCGTCAGTAATTTTCTCATGTTTCTGATTTGACAACATATCATCACGCTTGTATTCCCCAATGGGTTAAGCAGAGGTGTGCCTATAGTACACCCACATTTCGCCAGTTATGTTTAAGTCTCATGTATGAGGGACGAACCTATTGCCTTAAAACGGGCACAAATCCAGACTCCGGACTGCTACTGAGAAATTCCAGATAGATAACCCATTAAAACCTTGCACGACACGGGAATCGAACCCAGGACCTCTTGCTTGACCAAAGAGGCTGATTTGGACAAATCTCTGTCTCTACTTCGATATTGCGTATACCTATCTGATTTCACGACCAATAGAATTGTAGGTCTAAATCGGCCCAAGAAAACTTAACGCTGATGGTCACAGGAAGAAATCGAATGATCGGATACAATACCTACAAGAAATAGGTATTAGCATTTTTGAACCGTAGTTTCGTGGATTCAGAAGTTATAATAATTAATTTTCAGACATGTCCATTACAAATCAATAATAAATTAAATTGAAGTAATTAAATTATACACAGTTTCAATCGAATTCATTAAATTAATAACAGGTTTTATCGAAGAAAGTAAATTAAAACAGATTAAATATGCTATAAAATTCACAACAGCCACAGCAGGACAAGGCAAATGCAGGACGGGAAACTAGTCAGCCGATTTTTTGGCAATATGTGTTGTGAAAGAAGCTAGGATAAATGGTAAATGATTTTATTTCTGTAAGTAGGTTTGTACAAACACTTTTGCACATCAATCATATTTTTAATAGTTACATTAATGAAAGAATTATCAAAATCGGTTCATTAGTTTTTGAGAAAATCGTGGACATACATATATGCATACATACATACGCGTCGAATACAGAACCTCCTTTTTTAAAGTCGGTTAAAAACTGGATGAGGTCGGCGTTTCCTATCTGACTACTCTGAGAAGAAAGGCCGAACAAACTCAGAGATCACAGTCTCTTTTAAAGTCCAGACATAATCTTGGTCAGATCATGTGAATACCATGTAGATTTGAAAATGCTGAATAGCTTACTAAACCTAAACCCTACCTAAGTACAAACCACATCCAAATACACAACTACAAACTAACTAAATATCTAGCTACATTAATCAGTAGCCATTAAGGAGCCATAAGCTGCTGGTCAGCGCTGTAATGTAACGAAATTTCCATAATTCGGTATAAGTTGTGCCTCCCCCCGCCCCCTGCGCTGCCTAGCCCCTGCCACTTCCGGGCGAAGCGGCGCGTGACGCGGTGGTCACGCACTTGTGGGGTACAAGGTGGAAGAGAAGGCGGAATCGCTAGAAGATTAATAGGTAACATCAGAAATAAAAAACAGAAGATGGGCCAAAGACGTAAGATAATGGTATCCCAAAGAAGGAAAGAGGAAGACCGTTTCAAAGACGAGAAGACGACTTTAAAACTACTGCGTGTTGAACATGGAGGAGAAACTCACGACTGTCAGCTTTAGAAAAGCCTGGAAGAGGCCTATACATCATACATAATCAGCCTATAATGTTCCCACTGCTGGGACACAGACCTCCTCTCTGTGAGAGAGAGTGGGCTGTAATCCAACACGCGGGCCCAGTGCGGGTAGGTAGATGTAACATGTCTTCGAATTTTTGGTTCTAGGACATGCTGGTTTCCTCACGATGTTTTCCTTCACCGTTTGAGAGCAGTGGTGATGAAATAATTTACACAAAGTAAACCGCCTGTCTAGGTTCGAACCTACGACCGAGTCCCGGCCAATACCACTGGGCCACCATTGCTCCACATTGCTTGTTTTGCTTGTACCTAATCTATCAATATCTTCATATCAATATCTATGCATTTATAAATTAAGGTCGCTTTTCATGTGTATCTGTGTGTGTGACCGCGTATTTCTTCTAAACTACCCAACGGATTTTGATGCGGTTTTCAACATTATATAGAGAATTTATTCCGGAAGGAGTATTTGTACAATACATTCAAATTTAACTTGCATATAAAGAAGAAATCTCGCTGTTTTGTCAAGTCTACTAAGTACCTAATACAGGGTGAAATTAAATTCATGGGCATCCTTTTAAGGCGTCATTGTACTCATTATTATGAACAACTTTTACTATGGGACTAAAACTAAAATCGCGAAAAAATAATCAGCTGTTCCTTGCATTTATGTTCACATAACTCGTCAAAATGTACTGAAGAGCAGATTTTTTTTCGCTATTTCAGGTTTGGTCCTATAGTAAAAGTTGTTCATAATGATGATTACAATGAACCCTTAAAAGGATGCCCATGAATTCAATTTCACCCTGTATATGGCTCTTTCTGTAAGGGCAAGTCTTAGAAAGTAAGTATTTTACAGCACTTTCTGTTACCAAGCAGCATCGGTACGTTCCAGTTTGATGGTTCTGAGGTGAGACCACTTAGCCCTGTCTCTAAGGTTAGTAGCGCATCAGTGAACACACGTTGATGTCGCAGGTGTCTAAACGCGAAAGGGGCCTTGTCCACCTGTTCGCCAACTGTTAAATAAAAGTAATGAATGTTAGAAATACATATCACATCTAATCTAAGGGCTAATTTTTCAATCGACAGGTAATTTTTATTCATAAAATACGTCGTCGACGTCTGAGATTTTGTATGGAAGAACTGTCAAAAATTTAAAATTATTCCTCCGATAAAATTAACTGGTGTTGGATAAATTGGCCCTTAGGGAAACAAATTACCTAGTCTTGTCGGTCGGTGCAAGTAGATGTGACAAACATGCAACGCTACAAGGTTCCTTCGGCGCGTGGCCAAAATCGGAACTAACGTCGCCATATTTTTTTGCCCGTTTGTTCCCATTAGAACCACCGAACTGAACCACCGGTGATACTAGCGGAAAATGTCAATTCCTGCGAAAATTTCACAAATGTTATCAATGATATTATAAGTAAAAACCGGCCAAGAGCGTGTCGGGCCACGCTCAGTGTAGGGTTCCGTAGTTTCCCGTCCGTCACAATAAGTGTTCCCACGTACAATTGACAACATTTCATATTTTTAACCTGCATGTATTATTACGTTATATAAAAGTAAATTCAAATCTAGGGCACCCATATTTTTTCGTTTTTCGAAATTATGTACTTTTCATTCATAATTTTAACTTTGAAATTCGGTGTATTCTAAAAAGACGTAAGTGCCAGATGACGGTAGAATGGCGATATTACCTTTGCTTTATTGTGACCCGTCAAAAAAACTGTTAGATGTCACTTGTCTCAGTCGTTGTTTTGGTTCCGTCATTGGCGTATATTTTTCATTGGGATCCATTTTATTGGCGAAATATCAATCAAAAATTGATAATATTAACAGTAAGCAGCGTGTCGAGTTGATAGGAAAAAATATTGTTGAATTCAATTCAGTTTTTTAGTTGTTTTCTAGTTACACTTCTTAGGTGACATTGACATGTCTTGTTTGATATAATGTTTTCAATCAAAGACATTGGAATGCGCAAAGGTAACTACCTCATTCCGCCGTTTATGTGACATCATCGCCTGTTTTTTGATTTTTATTTTTTTTTCTCAGAAATTTAGAAATAAAAAAATAAAATAAAAATATATTTGAACTCAGGATACGAAAATAAAGAAATAGTATTTTTGTTTTAAGGTCGTGTCAGGTTTGAAATGTTGTCAATTCAATAATACCCGACCCAATGTAATAAGTACCTACAGCGCCATCTCTCGGGGAATTGGGTTACTAATTAATACATAGACGTGCCAGAAGTTTTCGGTGGTAATTTTGGATTGCGAGAACCGATTTTAATAATTCTTTTTTTGTTTGAAAAAAGATACGTTCAGGATAATAAAACATGTAAGTAAACGAATTAAAAAAAAAATGCTTCCATATACGATTATACTACGAACTTAGTCCAGAAATGATTTTGTACAACTTTTTGTCTTTTTTGTACAAAAACTGTTGTTTCTATCAAGTTCAAAATAATTTTCCTAGAAAGTCCTTATAAAGTTCTACTTTTCAGATTTTTTTCATATTTTCTAAACTTATGGTTCAAAAGTTAGAGGGGGACACATTGTTTTTTACTTTTGGAGCGATTATTTCCGAAATTATTGACATTATCAAAAAATGATTTTAGTAAACCCCTATTCATTTTTAAATACCTTTCCAACAATATATCACACGTTAGGGTTGAAATTAAAAAAAAATCACTTCCCACTTTACATATAGGGGGGCTACCCTAATAAAACATTTTTTTCCAATTTTTATTTTACCACTTTGTCGGCGTGATTGATATACATATTGGTACCAAGTTTCAGCTTTCTAGTGCTAACGGTCACAGAGATTAAGCGAGGACGGACAGACGGACGGACGGACAGACAGACATGGCGAAACTATAAGGGTTCCTAGTTGACTACGGAACCCTAAAAATTTACTTATAATATACCATTGAATGTTACCAACAACGCCATGTCCCTGTCAATGTCATTCAGGCGCCAAAAGATCCTTGTAGCACTATAGGTACCTATTCTATATTATGATGTAATGTTCATTATTTTGTTTGTTGTCATTTTGTACTTTAATTGGCAAAAACAAAAGAGTTTTATTACTAATCTTGCTCTATTTATGTTGATGAATGTTCCTCTTTAGCCTCTTATAACTTACACACAGCAATAATACGTAACTCGTCCTTTGTTACACGCCCTTATCCACATCTTTTATTTCTTTACTTCACGGTATCGTTTTGAGAAATGCGCAGGATTCTCACTTGTAACCATGGAATGATAAATTCTTGAAGAAACTGACAAAAACCATTCATCTAACAGGAAAAAAATTCTTTGTCTTTATTTGTTGCTGATTTTCATTGATCGAAAATGCTTTCCCTTTCCAGCACCCCAATTGCGTAAACACTTTCAATCACAATCTGAATCATTTTGAAGGATATTGCTAATCCATTGCTTCATATGTTCTAAGAATTTGTCTGCTCAACAACGTAAATAACGCAACGAATATTGGTGAACTGTCAAAATGAAAGCCATTGCTACTTACTACTGTGTGTTACGCAATTACAGGATAAAATCGATGAACAATATTTCCCTCCTGCCTTGGCGGAGGGATGCTCAGAAAGGACAAACTCTGACCTTATGAAATGTCCTTGTAAAAGGTCACATGCGTGCGTATACATCCGAATCCACCCTTGTAAAACAGAAATCCTACTTCCTACTAATATTATATAGGCGAAAGTTTGTGAAGATGGATGGATGTTTGTTACTCTTTCACGCAAAAACTACTGAACGGATTTTGATGAGACTTTACAGTAATAGCTTATACATCAGCTTATCCCGATATTCCCACAGGATCGACACTTACGCGGGTCATACCGCGGGGCGCTGCTAGTAAAAGTATACAGGGTGTTACAGAAAGGGTATATCAATACAAACGGGTTGAAGAGTGTATCTGGTCTAGAATTTCAGCTCAAAAGCAGTAACTTTGAAAATGCTTAATATTTTTTTATTTCGATAGTTTATTAAATTGAAATCATAACAAACGTGTCACCGCACTACGAGGGTCATTATCCATTATCTGTAGTGTGTCTGTGCGCCTAGTACACGCACATCACGCCGCCGCGCGCCAGTGCAGCGCCGTGATGTCGAAATAAAAAAATATTAAGCATTTTCAAAGTTAATGCTTTTGAGCTGAAATTTTGTACAGAGATTCTAGACCAGATACACTCTTCAACCCGTTTGTATTGATATACCCTTTCCGTAACATCCTGTATGTAGGTTAGGTACTTGAGTAGGTAGGTAAATATTTACTTTGTATTTGAGGTGGAATAGGTGTTTAGGGATCGTAAGTGGCTTTCAGTTTCAGTAATTTCTTATAGTATTTTTCTCATCTGCAAGTCTGTCTACTAAAAATCTATAAGTAGGTACCTACAATTATATAAAATTGAAGTGTCTGACTGTAATGTCTATAACAGCTTTTTACTAAATGTATATGAAAGTATATAGGGTAATGACATCAAAAAGCATTTTTTTTAAGTCATTCTGTTTGTTCCGGCTACTCTCCGCAACCGCAGGACCGATTTTGATGAAATTTGGTATGGGGATATTTTGAACCCTGGAGAAGGACAGGCTACTTTTTATCGACCTTAGCACATAGGCTTCGGGATCTTAGTTGGCATGCTCCGGGTTAGGTTTAATAAGATTTTGGATCGTCGGAAATCTACATCATTTTCTCCAGTTTCAGGCCATCAACTAGTGTCAGGGTTGCGTGAACGAAACTCAGTTATTACACCAAAAAGGTAGCTTTATTATTTTCTCCCAAGACTATTACGAAAACCAAAATACAGGTGAACCTTTAGTTATGATTAATGGTGTTCTTTTACGCATAAAACGTGTCGGTAAGTGGACGAAAATTCCTAATTAGTTTCACCCCAAGGTGGTGGAGTAAAAAATAAAATTCTTTTAGCTTGAAGTTACAATCTGGGTTATATGAACCGTATCCTGTGCTGGCGTGCGTGTGTTCGGCCGTTCGATATAACTTGTTCGGGGGATTAGAGTGCGATTTTTTGGTTGTATAATATATTATTATAATAGGTGTGTGTGTGGCTAAATAATAACAGACGAATTGGGTCTGTTGATACCCATTCACAGACCAACCGCGGCAAGCGTAGCTCCAGACTCCTGGCTGCTACAGAAAAATCTCCATAGAAAACCCCAATAACACTTCGCCCGGCCAGGGAATGAAATCCAGGTCCTCAAGCTTAGTAGTAGCGCTTGCGACCACTAGACCAACGAGGGAGTTAGTTAATTTATTTCCACGTATATTGTTATTTAACTATACGAGTAGATCTGGCTAAATAATAACAGCCGCACAGGCCGATCGATCAGGTTAAGCTACGCTTGCCGTGGTTGGTCTGTGGATGCTGGGTGACCATCTTTACATACCGAGACCCCTCCGTGCCTCGGAAAGCACGTTAAGGGTCTCACCACATTTATCGACGCGGAATCGGCTAACGCTGGTCAAAAAAGCCTTTATGTCTACGTAATAAGGGTGTTACTAATACCATTCGCATCGGCTCGGCTCAGACGACGCGGCGCGACGCCGATCGACGGCGAAACGAGCCGTTTGCCTATTAGCTCGGCGATAAGTCGAGTAGTTTGGTGATACGCACTCGGCTTAAACCGATTCCGCGTCGATAAATGTGGGGACACCCTAAGCCGTTGGTCCCGGCTGTCATTCGTGGATCTTTGACAGTCGTTACGGGAAGTCAGAAGCTCGAAAGTCTGACAACCAGTCTTACCAAGGGGTATCGTATTACCCAGTAACTGGGTTGTGGAGGTCAGATAGGCAGTCGCTCCATGTAAAATACTGGTACTCAGCTGCAACCGGTTAGACTGGAAGCCGACCCCAACATAGTTGGGAAAAGGATAGGCAGATGATGAGGTGTCAATAACGCTAAACGAACCCAAGAGTCGCTTGTAATTCCCGCCATAATTGTGATCATTTTTTTTTTGTACTGAACGATACCTGGGAACCATCTGGTTATAGGCCGTCGGAAATAGACAAAAAAAGTGGCTAAATTCGCAAAGCGTGATGTAGTTCTGCATTTTTGGTATGTTGTATAGGTTTGTTAGGGTAGTGTAAATTCAAATTTGCAACTTCGAAAAACTTGTGGAAACTGAGAAAATCGAGAAAAACTTCGAAATTTTGGGACTTTTTTCACTATTTGCTCTCCAGGGCCAAAACTATGCATTTTTTTGCGAACAATGTTCCGTACACTTATAAACTGTATTAAATTGCCTACAATTTGAGCCCAAATGCAGCTCTATTGACCTCAAAGGAGCCAAGCTATGGCACTTCAAAGATGACCAATTTTTCTTGAAAAATGAAATTTTCAGGTTTTCCACACTTATTTCGCGAAATATTGGCAAAACCACTTGCCCTGCGAAGAAAAGTTACTGAAAATATTTTATAGTACATTTATTTAGCTTTTATGAGAGCCCAAAACGAAGTCTGTGAGACTAGCAGTTCACTCACAATCTCAAAAAAACGAAAAGAAAGTAAAATGGGTTATAGAGGCAAAGGACTCAATGTATACAGGGTTATTGGAAATTAGACCGGAATCTTATAAGGGGCGATGGGGGACATCATTTGCAACAATATTGACCCCAAAAGTAATATAACCTCTCCGTCCATAGCAAAAAGATTTGTAAATCGTAGAACTCTTTCTTTTGTCTTTGTTGTGTGTGGATGTCGATTGATCGCGTTAAGTTCACTAATGTACCATTGAAGTTAACTTTAATGGTTAACATTTTTTAATTTTAAGTGGTTATTGCAGGGATACGTTACATTTGTCTCGATTATTCCATTCCGAATATCAATAACATAAGCTGAGAGTACCTCCCCGCGGTGAAGGCGGTAACAGTGTAAGCAGTGTAAGCGTGTAATGCAAACACTTATGTAGTCGTTGATGGGGGATACCTCTTGCATACTGTTTTTGGCATCGTAACTCATTTGTACAGGCAATTATAGATGCCTACGTCACGTATACGTTGAACCGCTTTGGCAGGAACGTATCAGTGGTGTTTGACGGGTACCCGGGACGAGAGTGCCGATCGGAGCACAAAATCTGCCGAGCAATACAGACGATATCTTGATTCTTCAACTGAAATTATTTTTGACTCCTCCACGATTATAAAAGTGCCCCAGGAGAAGATGATGTCGAACGATCGAAACAAAGAACGTCTCATTCAACATCTCTGCTCTGCATTATGTCTCGAAGGAATTGAAACGAAGACAGCGACGGATCATGCAGACCGCGATATTTTTCTAATGGCGTTAGAGAAAACCAAGAGCCACGCCCATGTGATCGTAGTGGGAGAGGACGTAGACCTGCTTGTTCTCCTTTGTGGGTTGGGTTCTAACATCCAGAACTTGCGCTTTCAGAAACGTGGACGTAACAGAAATGAGGCCGGCTGCATTCAGTATACCACTAGCGCGTTTAACCAAGGAGAAGTTGAAATGCCCAATGGATTTAAACTGTTTATACACGCTTTTACTGGGTGTGATACCACGTCCGCCCTTTTCTGGCAAGGAAAACAGAAAATGCGGGGTCAATTTCAAAAGAGGCAAGACCTAGTAGACCAGCGGCGCAATTGCGTTACACATTATCAATCGGAATCGGTTTCATTTTGACAGTTCAACAACATTCATTGCGTTATTTACGTGTTGAGCAGACACATTTTTCGAACTTATGAAGCAATGCATTAGCAATTTGCTTCAAAATGATACAGATTCCGATTGATAATGTGTCACGCAATTAGGGTGCTGGCTACCATCTTCCTCCAAACAGATGCAACGCATGCGGATATTGCGGAAGCTGGCGCAAAGTGTCTGGTGGCTCTTTACGGAGGCGTTGCAGGTACTCAGACACTGCAAGACCTGCGGTTCCAGTTGTTTGTGAAGACAGCGGCAAGCGCAAAAGTGAATCTGGCACGTTTGCCCCCTACTACCGAGGCATCCTCTTTTCATGCAAAAGTCAAAGTCAAAGCATTTATTTCAAATAGGCACATAAAAGGCACTTTTGAACGTCAAAAATTATCTTAAAATAGAATTGATTCTAGTCGCCCATTCCAAAAGGTAGTTTTCGTATGGAGAAGAACGGGCAAGAAACTCCACCGTTACTCTTTTAAAATGTTTTAGGTACAATATTTTGCATGGGTACATTAATTATATAATAACATGTGAGGACGATGCACCTAAAATAAAATTACTATACCACAATAGGTAAAAGAATTAAAAACGAAACCATGACATATAAATTAATTATCTGATAGATACATGGTGCTCACATATTTACAAACATAGTACAAGCAAAACGATTTTAATAAAAAATAAAAAAATACAAGTAATAAGTCTGGGTGTGAGTAATGAATGTAAAAAAGAATAAGAAAAAATTACAATTAAATTAGCGTTGCGTTTGCGTTTCGCACCTACCACCAAGTGCAAAAATGGCTGGGGGTAGAAAAGGATCCCACCGAGTGGGGTTGGGAAATTAGCTCCCGCGGCCTAATCCCGATCACAACAAACAAAGAGCCAGCTCCCGCACAGCTTCTAAAAATGATAGCCTGCAAATGCAAAAAGGGATGTAGAGGGGCATGTAGTTGTTTAAAAGCTGGGCTGAAATGCTCGGCTCTTTGTTTAAATTGCGGAGGAAAGTTGTGTAATAACGACGCGTTGATTTCTGTTGACGAAGACAGCGACGATTCAGAGCAAGATGAAGAAGGACTTCTTCCTCAGAATTATGAAGAAAGACACGAAGAGGAAGAAGAACACGAGCGCATTCTTTTTCATCTTTCTCAAAATGAAAACCATCCTGATGAAAGGGAATCCCAACCAAAGAAAAAACGACGATTGACTAAGAACAGTTCTTAGTCAATCGTCGTTTTTTCGGTTTTTTTTTAATTCGGTCATTAATTTTGTTTTGCCTAGAACTTAGATTCCAAATCAAACTTCGAGCGAGATTATTGCAAGTGACCTCCCACCAAAATTCCTGTCTAATTTCCAATAACCCTATATGTATTTTAGTCTTTTGTCTCTATAACCCATTATACCTTTTTTTCGTTTTTTTCAGATTGTGAGTGAACTACTAGTCTCACAGACTTCGTTTTGGGCTCTAATAAAAGCTAAATAAATGTACTACAAAACATTTTCAATAACTTTTCTTCGTAGGGCAAATGGTTTTGCCAATATTTCGCGAAATAAGTGTCGAAAACCTGAAAATTTAAATTTTCAAGTAAAATTGGTCATCTTCGAAGTGCCACAGCTTGGCTCCTTTGGGGTCAATAGAGCTGCATTTAGGCTCAAATTGTAGGCAATTTAATACAGTTTATAAGTGTACGGAACATTGTTCGCAAAAAAATGCATAGTTTTGGCCCTAGAGAGCAAATAGTGAAAAAAGTCCCAAAATTTCGAAGTTTTTCTCGATTTTCTCAGTTTCCACAAGTTTTTCGAAGTTGCAAATTTGAATTTACACTACCCTAATAGACCCATACAACATACCAAAAATGCAGAACTACATCACGCTTTGCGAATTTAATGTCTTTATCCGACGGCCTATTATGTATACAGGGTGAATTAGTAATTTTAAAGGTTTATTTATACAGGGTCTAAATAAATTAGGTAGTGAAACTCCGCTCCTGCATACGTGTACCTATGTATACCGCCAACATCGATAAACAAACCATAATTCCTGCAGACTTACAGGAACTGTAACCTTGTTAAACACAGGAGATATTCACTTAGAAGTTTACGACAAGACAAGACCTTACAAACACAAATAACAACCATCTATTTGAAATTACCACCTATTACTACTAGAGACGCCAGATAGTCATCATTGCAACTGTCATATTATTTTAAATCACCTTAATAAGATGTGGTTACCGCTTTATTACATAACAGCTACGATAAATGGCTAATTTTCTTACTGTAAATGTCGCCGCAAATTCTATTTCTGTTTATTGTGGGTAGTTTATTATTTGGTGATTCTAACGAATTATTGTTGTAAATGGCCGAAGTGTTGGTTTTTGCCACAGTAACAAAGATGAATAATTTTGTTTATTTTGTTAAAATTTTTTTTCGCCTCCTTCGGCTTATTAGTCGATTCGCACGAATTTACTCGCCCCAACGGGCGAATCGTCACTTTTAATTTTTTTTTTTTTCTATACGCGTCTCGCACGAATTGGCTCGTTTTGAATTTTATGGCCTAGTGCGATAATCAACAATGTTCATTTACTGATTTATTCATTTTTAATTGTCTATAATCTTTCTTCTATAATATTATTTCTTAAAATTGTAGGCAAGCAAATGAATTCATATTAATTTCCATATTCCGCGCCATCACTGATATCTGACTGATACCACAGCTGATACCAAGTGCGCCACCCACTTGATATTTAGTAGTACCTTCGCAAACCGATAGATGTCACTGTGCGCTGACGTCACGTTTCTGAATCGCGGTGTCAAGAGTCTCCGAGAGTGAATGACCACCCCGGACTTTCCATGTTACGGTATCGCTTCTCGGCCTTTTGGCTAAGATCAAAGTGTAGTATCTGTTCTTTTCAGCTTAATATCTGAAAGTTCCCTCACTGAGGGACCAGTATATTAAACTGATTTTTGTAAGCTGACGGGATGTTCGGGGCTCGCTCCACTCCCGTCGCGGGTCGGCCCGGCATTGCAGTGCCGCCGGGATCGGCCCACATATAAAATGAAAACTCCCCGATAAACTTAATAGCAATCAGCCTGTTACTTATACGTGTAGGTTCGGGCTTCGGGGCTATTGTTACCCGTTACCGTACCGTGTTATAGTACTTGAATTCTATACTAATTATTAATATTATAAATAGGTGTTTGTTTGTATGTAGGGGGGGGGGCTAACCTTGAATTTAAAAAAAAAATACTTTTGCATTTGATAGCCCAATTCTTGAGGAAGGCTATAAGTTATTTAACATCACGCTATGACCCTTAGGAGCCGAACAAAAAGAAAAAGTCAGAGAGAACGCTAAGCGAAAATTTTACATAAAAAGCCTTTTTAACTTTCTAGCCTTTTTTTCAAAGTTGGTCGCAGTAACTGAGTAAAATTATAGGACATCAAAGTGGGAATTATTTGGGGTACAATCATATAAATGCCTTTATTAAATAAGTACTTATTATATTAATTACTAAGTACTCTACCTACTTGACGTCGTGTGGCACAGGCAGCGTGGCCCCTCGGTCCAGCAGGATCTTGAGGATCTCGTAGTGGTTCCTGTGGGCAGCCAGGATACACCGCTATTTGCTTCAAAAATGTGGTGATAGCCCAGTGATTAAAACCTCGCGTGCACGAGATTCTGAGTGAAAATCCGAGCAAGCACCAATGTGACCGTTTCAATTCATTACACACATACATAATCAGCCTACAATGTCCCCACTGCTGGGACACAGGTCTCCTCTCGGTGAGAAAGAGTGCCACGCCACACCACGCGGGCTCAGTGCGGGTTGGTAGATGTCTCATATCTTTAAACTTTTGGTTCTCTAGGACATGCCGGTTTCCTCACGATGTTTTCCACCACAGTGGTGATCAATACTCGTGCCTTCTGTGTTTGAGAAGAGGCCTTTGCTCTGCAGGGGACAGTAATATAGTGGTATTATTTGCTTTAATTTCTCTTAACAGACCAAAAGAGCTTGGAGTTCGTTGTCAGAACGTCAAAAAAATATGTCCTCCATCAAGCCTGACTAAATCAGTCATTGATTTAGATATTTAACTCAATGAAATCAGTGCACCATATTTGGTCGTACACCCAACAGATCGTTAGTTTCAAGTGTAATCTAAGCGATTGTAAGCAAAGATTGTAGGATTGGCCCTTTGCGTGTAGCGCTGACCCGTACCATCAGCCGCAAATCACTAACAAACTATGGAAATCGCCCTTATTGCTACAAAAAAAGGCCCTATAAAAGTCAAACTGTTATATTCGTCGTGTGCTTGACCCTACGTAGCTAAATATTACTGTTGTTGCTATTTCGGTTACATAATTAATTTCCTTTTTTATTGTAATTTTGTGATTCTGAAATTTTGGTTTTATCGTTAATTTCTATGTTGAGTTTCGATGTGGATTTGCTTGCGTGGGTGAAATGACTGATGGGTTTTATATTTTGAGTAAAGTGTTGCGTTTTATGTGATTGAGAAAGTCGTTAATAGGATTAACCTCTTAATTTAAAATAGCTTTGTCCTAAACTGCAAAGCTAGCTCTTATAAAGCTTTTATACTTTGTATTGGCTTATGTTTAACTTATCACCAGATAAAGTAAAATATAGCATCAAAAAAACACTTTTTACTCCCAAAAATAGTAAATGATCACCAAAATTAAAACTCTATTTTATTGTAAAATACCTAGGTAAAGGTATTTGTATTCTCATTTGCTCGCTCTTGCATCCTATGTCGACGAAGCCCCGCTTCGCGGGGCTCATTTCTGTGTAAAGGGTTTAAAGTAACCTAACCAGACCTAACCTCGGGGTACCCAGCTAAAACTATTGTAATTTTGGACTTAATTTTTTGGTGTTCAATATATTTTTTGGTGATCATTATATTTAACACCGTTTGTATTTACATAGAGTTCATCTTCTAGATTTTTGCTGTTTGATGTTATCCTGTCCTGCTTAGCCAGGGCTACCTATTATTATTATTGTCAGCACCACCTCGTTTTTCGTAACATTACGTCTGTAACCACAGTAAAGATAGGCAGAGGTGTATATGTAGGTACCAAACTACACCCAAATTTCATTTGTAGGTCATTTTAAAATACTTTGCCCCACCAGGGCGGCTGGTGGGGCAGTGGAATAATCCTGTTTTAGGTAGATAGCGAGCCAATTGCCAAAAAATAACCACTTTAGATTCGGGCTTCCTGCTGAGAAATTCCACCATTTAGAAAACTCATTATAACACATACCTTTTTTTTTGGCTGGGAAATTATCAAATAACTTCTCCCGCTCTGGGCGGAGCGAGGGCGTGTCAGACTTTTACTGACTAAACCCCACCCGTGTTCCTTCAGTTGCCTGTGCCAGGGGTCACGGTATCTCTTTCGAACAACCCGTGACCCCGGCAGGAATAACACATACCTCCCAAGTAGCAAACAAGAATAGTGATTAAATCTTACATGTCTATACTTTATCTAAAGTTGGATTTAGCTAATTCAAAAAGGATTTCGTTAAGTCTTTTCTTTCTTTAATACTAAATCGTTTTAAACAACCGCTACTTAAGTAAATTAGGAATACCAAAAACCAAGTTAAGTATTCTCAAAACTAGTTTGTATTAAGTATGCCTACAGTTAATACTAAAAATATTTTTTTACTATACTCAGAATATTTGAAAGCTCACTTAAAACGCAATTGAATAACTGAAGTACCTTTTTAGACAAACAAAGAAGAAATTGATTTTGTAGATAAAATTAAGATAATTGTAATTCCAATTTCTAGAAACTGATTTTCCTGAGTATATTTTTATTCCTTTTTGACTAAAATTAGTAAGTTTAGAGTAAAAATACATTTAACGGGACGTTCTCTTCAAACAGAACCAAGTATAAATATGGATAAAGTGGAAAAATTAAAAAGATTTGTCAGCTTTCATCGGCGTGTTATCTATACTAATTATAAAGAGGTAAAATTTGTTTGTAAGTTTGTATGTAGGGGGTAATCTCTGGAACTACCTACCAGTCGGATTTGAAAAATTATTCTTGCATTTGATAGCCCAATTCTTGGGGAAGGCTATAGGCTATTTAACATTACGCTATGACCCTTAGGAGCCGAGCAAAAAGAAAAAAGTCAAAAAGAACGTTAAGTGATAGCGCGGGCGGGTGATGCGATACGACGGGGTGGCTCGGGGGAAACAAGAAGTTTCACGCAAACGAAGTCGCAGGTTGAAGCTAGTAAAATATAAAAAATTAAACTTAACCAATGTGCCGAGTCGAGATTATCAAATAAACAGAACAGACTTCTGTTCTGCTCCACCCAAACTCAGGAAAAATAATTAATTAATTACTTTATTAATTAATTATTTTTCCTGAGTTTGGGTGGCTTCTAAGGAAATTGGGATTGGATAGTTTAAGTTATTTAAGCAATATAAATCTGTCGCAAAGAAATGAGGATATCAGGGATTTCACGAAATCCCTAGGGATATCACGAAATCCCGGTAGATGTCGAATATTCTTGTTTATTACGTCTTCTTACAAAAGGTATCTAGTGATATGACAAAATACCAATTTATCGTCAGTGATATGTCGTTTCACTAAACTAAATCTAGTAAAATGTTAGAAAAGTGGATACTGCCGAATAAAAATCGAGCCATGCATTAGCTGGAAGAATTTCTACATTTGTACTTCTACAACGTAATTGTGAAATATCAAAGTTCCAGTGAAAAACCAAAAGATGTATTTGCAAGAAGCTAAATGTTTTGTGTAATTCAAGGTGCCACAAATCACTGCTTTGTTTAAATAAATAACAAGATTTTCCATTTTCCATCAGGAGTGAGTCGTCGTCTTAATTGTTGAGCCTCGCATACTTTTAAAGTCATTTTTTTTTTAATGTTTACATTTATATTTTTGTACCTAATGAACGAATCCACATAGGTAATAGAAAAAGGTATAATACCTGATATCATTGTCAGATTATTGTTTAGTTGATTAAAACTTTATTTTCTAATAAAAATGCACCAGTTAATTTGTAATTTTGTTTTATTACTTGATTCATCAACAGTATTCTTCATTTCACTACATTTAGTTTAGTGAAATGACATATCTCTGATTTTATATTAGTATTTTGTCATATCACTAGATACTTTTAGTAAGAAGACGTAATAAACAAGAATATTCGACATCTACCGGGATTTCGTGATATCCCTAGGGATTTCGTGAAATCCCTGATATCCTCATTTCCCTGCGACATATCAATTAGTAAGCTAATTATAGCGCTGAATTTGAATCCTTGTGTTCTGTTATGCTTCGTCGAATTCAAACATTAGGAGGTACCTACCTATATTAATTTAATCATATTCTTTCGACTATCTTACATAAACGTGTTTCCACCACAAAATAAACAAGAACCACACAATAACAATAAATGACAAGTTAAGAAAACATTAAGACGTAATCTGGTTTTAACTAAATCTAACTATAGAATCACTTAATACCAAACAAATTAAATAGTACTTCACCAATGCTGTTTTTAGTAAAGGTTAAGTATAATATCTCTTAACTAGCACTACTTCAAGTGTAACTTGTCTTAACTTTGTCTGAACTAGCCTTACAAAATCAGAATTGTCTAAAATCTTACTTCGTTAAGAAAAATAAGATTTAACGCCATTTTGCACTACAAGTGAAAAAAATATAAAACATTTTCCAACAATACTTCATCAAAAACCAGAGTAGATAGAACTTACATTTTTGTCATAGTCATTCTAACTACATTAATAACTTACACATTTATAAAAAATGTAGTACTCTGCACTAAATGCCACAAAATTTTTAATTTGCAATATTATTATATCACATATTTTTGTTTGTTTTCTAGTATTTTAAAAGCCCGTCTGTTCTATAGCACTATCTATAGATTTTACACGAGAAATGATCATGCGTTTTAAATTTCCAATGCATTCAACGACATAAGAAAGCCTTTTCTAGACATAAAAAATGTTGTTAAACCGCCATTTTCGTAAGTCTTAAAATATATTTAAAAGTTCACCATATTTTCTAAAATAATATTACTTAAAGCACTTTAAAGCAAAATAAGTTTTTATTTATACTTCACTAAGACAAGATGGAATATCTGCACTTCAAAAATGATAGTTTTAATTAGGTATTGTAGATATCTTTAAGTCTATTTCTTTATCTTAAGTCAACCTACAAGATATCTTGAAGACAGTGTTTAAGAGTTCTGCAAAACCATACTCTCTTAAGTAGGGTTAAAGTTTATCTAAACAGTAGTATTAACTCTTTCTTAACAAGTTCTTAAATACTGTGCCCACTTTTACTTAACTGACTCTTGGAGTGTATCTAGAAGATATCTTGAGGGACATAATAGTTTTAGCCAAGACAACAGCTGGAATTCGTCTACTTGTCTTCAAGATATCTACAATACCTTTTTAAGACAATTGTTTGCTACTTGGGCTTGAACTAAAGATCAAACCAAACAGTGGCGTGCATTGGTTTTCAGAATAGGTAGGCACTAAGCCGGTTCGGTGATAAATTGCGAAGGTCGAACGTCATGGTATTACGCGTGAGACGTACGTATTTTTAATTTTGTCGTATTAACTTGAACGAGTAAAGACCAATGACAATGTGCGAATAGTACGGGAGCCGAGTAGGCCGTCCGGCGACTGCCTACTGCCGCGCGTGTTTGTATGAAGAGTTTGTTTTTTGTTAGGTATGATAATTTAGTGAGTTTCTTAATTGTGGGGCACGCACACTAAAATGTAATTGACCTAGGCTTATGTTGATATATTGAGGTAGGCAATGCTTATATGCCTATATGCAATGCACGCCACTGAAACCAAAGAACTAGCTAATACATGCGCCATGTTCGTGAACGGGCGCCGTCAGTAGGGACTGGTCATCTCTTTGCTGCCATGGCTTATTTTATTTTATTTATTGTTGTTTTTTCTCATCTTTTCATTATGGACGCTTTTAACGTTCTGCATCGTTCTCACATGTATAATTTTTATCATGAATGATGTAACCAAGACTTTATAACCATATTATTTTGATTTAAAAGTGTCCATGGAGTTTCTTGCCCTTTCTTCTCCATAGGTACCGACGCTTTGGAATGGGCTTCATCTTTCTGACTGACCGACCTCTTGACAATTCAAAAGTGCCTGTAATTGGTTTAATTGAAATAAATGCTTTGAGTTTGAGTTTGAGAACTCTCAAGTCAAAATACACTTGGGAGCAAATAAATCGAGCCACTTCCTTTTTTCACGTATAATGGTTATTATTTTTGGTATTATGGAACGTATCAAATCGAAACATATATCGCCTAAGAGCTTATTTAATAATCTTTACAATGAGGGTAAATTATTGAATGATAACCTTGTTTAATGATAAATTATTGGCTCTGAAAGAAAAACGGTAATTTTGATAGAAAATTGTCAGTCCAGAAAAAAACAATTAAAAACAAAATTATGGTATAAACTTATTCTTAATATCTTGTATTACCCCCCCTTGCCCTGATTTCGATAGATTTTCTGGACTGTTTTAACCCTACAATTTTCTATCAAAATTACCGTTTTTCTTTCAGAGCCAATAATTTATCACTAAATAAGGTTATCATTCAAAAATTTACCCTCATTGTAAAGATTATTAAATAAGCTCTTAGGCGATATATGTTTCGATTTGATACGTTCCATAATACCAAAAATAATAACCATTATACGTGCAAAAAAAAGCAAGTGGCTCGATTTATTTGCTCCCAAGTGTATAAGAGTCAGCGACCACTTAGCCAAAAAGACAGTCAACCAATTTTGCTGTGGCTATCTTTCTTATCACCATCTCTGTGAAATTGCATGGTATAAGGCAATCTCCTGCAATCTCATACATTGTTGTATGCAAACGCAGCTAATGTTTGCGCAGTACATTATGTCGCTCTATCTGTGATTGATCTCGAAGTGAGGTTATGTAAGTTTAGATTGTGCTTTCAGTTTGGATTGCTTCGTAATGCTGTTCGTAACAGGTTTGTATGTGAAATTAGGGAATTTATCGTTACTATCGTGAATAATAGGTAGACTTTTACCTGTTTACCTACATTTTCTCTTGTGGAAACGAGTGAGGGGACTCCCTAGAAGGACATATACAGGGTGAAATTGAACACATGCGACATCGAAATAGGAGATTGTAATCATCATTATGAACAACTTTTACTATGGGACCAAACCTGAAATCGCGAAAAAAAAACAGTTGTTCCCTACATTTTGATGAGTTATGCGAACATAAATGTAGGGAACAGCTGATTTTTTTTCGCGATTTCAGGTTTGGTCCCATAGTAAAAGTTGTTCATAATGATGAGTGCAATCCCCCATTTCGATTTGTCGCATGTGTTCAATTTCATCCTGTAGTATTGACAGTATTGGAGATTCTTCAGAAAAGTCAGGTGCGTGGCGTGGGTGTATGACTAGATGTATGAACGCAAAGGAAGAAAAAGGAATATTATTAATGGAATATTAGGTTCTGTAGTTTCTTCCTAGCCTCATGGGAAAAAGGTGTGAGTTTATGTATGTATGTGTCTCTTGTTGTGTTTTAACGTGTCCGTTCTTGTGGTTGATTTTGGGCATAACTTAGTGGCAATTCCGTCACCGCATTTCACTAGGAAAGTTATTTTAAAATCAAACATTGAAATATTAATTTATAATTTTTATTTTCATTTGTATGAATTGTATTGGCATTTTTACAAAATATAATGACCCCTTTATTTTAATGGAAGAATTAAAACAAGGCTTATATTAATTTGGCAAATCCAAATTCACCTCAGTAACAATTACACTATGTATAAAAACTCCAAGTAAATAATTATAATAAAAAATATACATTTTTTACAAAAATGTAACATTACGTAGATTACAGCTAAAAGACTATTGTATTCTTGTTATAAAAATACTTAACATCGACTAATATTGCTAAATAATTAATTAGAAATAATAATAGTCATAAAGTCAAAATTCAGATATGCAAATTCTTTTATAAAACGTATTTTTTATTCAGATTATTTACACAGATTTCTTAAACTAGAATAATAATATTAAATACGATATGTACAAAATGTACAAGTTATGCTTACATCAAGATTGAGTACAAAAATATATCAACTTATTTAAAAAAACCAGACAATTTTTGTAATTTTGAATGTGTAACCAAAAAATGTAATTTGTTAAAAAGTTGATATATTTTTGTTCACAAAATACTAAAAATAAATGTCTTTACTTATAAACGCTGATTTATTATCCTTTGCTGATGAATTTAAATAACAAATAAATAGAAAGGAGAGTTTTAGGGTAATCCCCCAAAGTGTCAACGTTTATAATTAAAGATGGCGTAGTTTAAACATAAGAATGATAATGAGTGAGACATAAAATGTTCAGTACAAACTCAGATCTGTTAACACACATGGAATTATATGCTATTGATATTACGGTGTATATTGCACGTTTAAAACGACAATGTGCCCGGGTACGTTCGTGAGAGACCTAGAAAATTATAATATAGAAAACTATCATAGATTAATTATTAGGCACGTACTTTAATACAACTTCTTATTTAAATATGATGAATATTAAAATTTGTGAACACAATAATAATTATTGAAATTTATTTTAAAATAGTGTTTTTAATTTCAAATAATTTCTAGGTCGGCAGAGTTTGAAATAGTGTGTAGGGCAAGTACTCCACATATCTAAAGCCTTATGTACAAAGCTTTCTTTTTGGCCTTTCAAGTCCTATTTATTCGGTGGAGAGAACCCTAATATGATATAACTTTTGCAAAAATTAAAAACATAATTGCAAAGTTAGTCAAATCGCAATTACTTATTGATATTTTGAAAGAATCAATTTAGAAATAATTTTAAAATTTTGCAAAAATTATTTTTGTTTATTTTTTTTTTTATTTTATCTACAGATGAACTTAGTCGGTGGGTCCGCAATTTTACGTATTTTTATTTACAAAGTGACCGTAACCCCACATTATGTTCTAATTACAATAAAAAAATATGTTTGGCATACATTTTGTGACTCTTCATACAACTACTTTGTACCTATTTACCCCCGTCTGGCATGCCATATATGGCACAATCGCAGGCTTTAATATCAGGCACCAATAATTAAAAGGCACAATTTGACCCCTGAACTACAAGTAACATATTTTTTGACTTGGCTACATTTTTGTAATATCAATAAGAAAATGTGTTGCAAATTTTTTGTATTACTAGTTAATCATATATACAACTTTAAATACATAAGTATACCTATATATGGACGGGATAACATCAAATCATACTTGTTTTCAGGAGTTTCTATCATTAAAAATTTTGTTCTTTACTTTGTACATACAATACAATACATAATAAGTGGTACAAAAATGAATAAGATTCAATATGTAATCTTAATTTTTATGGCACTCTATTTGCACATATACGTACATGTATTAGAGTCCGGATATATATATATAATAATAACACATATATAAGTTCTCGCTCAGTCTTCGATCCAGAAAATCTCAATAGGCAATAATGATCACAGTTATATTTAAATATTGTTTATTTGCAAATTTTTAATGGTGCCATATTTTGCCGTAGGCCATACTAGAGCTGTTTCGCATCGGTTGGTTTTAAATAAATGTTTCTTTTAATTGATTTTGATTGTGAAACTGTAAGGTCAGTAACAATTGAGAGTAATTGCGCAGGAGTTGCAGAGAAAATTGATTTCATTCAATGATAAATCAAAGGCAATTTTTTAATTCTTTACACTGTGGTTGTTTTGTCACAAAAATCCTGACAACGTCAGAATGTATGACAAAACAACCCAATTTTTCATGATAAAAAGAATTGATACCAAGTTCCGTCGCAACTCCCGCGCACCCACACTCAACTCACCCCAACCAACCGTGTAAAACGCCGCACCTTTCAAACCTGTACACCCAGCACTCTATCAACTACAAAGTCATACCTCACCTCATCAGTCTTAGTGTCATCCTTCGCCTCTGTTGGCCCCTCAATGTTCAAACAGGGATTCTTGCACTCAACCACTTCAGCCACCTCTTGCGTAGTCGCTGGGAGGTCTCTACGTAGCTCGTAAGATGTTTTAGAAGACCTTCCGTCCGGTGTTCGTCGTTCTTCTAAGTCTTCCTCCCAGTCGTCTTCTGATAGTATTTCGTCGCCATCTTCTCCCGGTAGGAGGGGGATTGTGGTTTTGGTGCGAGTGAAGAAGGCCATTTTTTCTCTGTGGAAGAGAATTTAATAATCAGTTATGCGTAACATTATTTGTGTATGATTTTGGAGTATTATAGCAAATACAATCGAAGTGTTCCGATAGTTTTGATACACAATGAGAGGATTATTGATTAAAAAAATTGAAATTCGCTTGGTCATGATGGTGGCTGTCAATAAGATAGAATTCATAAGAAGTAACAAGGACAGTTCGGATAGTAACCTTGCCGTGCAATCTGCTTATGATTTTAGACTCTATTTGAGTCGTGCACTTCAAAAAATACCCCATCGAGAAAGATTCGAGCCTTTAAGAAAATTCCAACCAATTTTCTTGCCAACAAACTAGTGAAAGTGCCAGCCGGTCTGTTCTCTAAAGTTTTCAACTAAGGTGTAGTGAATTCAAAGTGGGCTATCATTCTGTCTGATGCTAGGGATTGACACTATTGACAGCTCACTTCACCTAAGGAGCCGTCTCCACGAGCGAGAGAATCGCGTCGCGGCACGTATTTCTATACACTCTTAAAACGTGTCTCCACACGGCGATATCATGGCGAAAATTTGATGGCACGGCGAGACTATCGCCGCGATTCTCTCGCTCGTGGAGACGGTCCCTAAGTTATCACTGTAAGATTTGTACAGAATAGATCAGAAGGACTGGTCTTTGTGGGGAAGTTACGGGGAGTTTGTGCTATAGCCTGTATTATGAAGATTAATTTGAGTACTCACTTGAAGGTGACGAGGTCAGGTTTCCGTCCGCCCTGGCGCGACTTCCTAAGGCGGTAGATCTCGCGACAGGTCCGGCTGAGCAAGCGAGAGGCTCGGTCTGCAGGGGGCTCTTCCGGAGCTACTAGACGACGTAATGTTTCGTCCTCAGCCACCCACGCGGCTACGGCTGGGTCGCCACGGGTCCAGGCTTCTTCTAACCTGGAAAGTTTGTAAATCGTGAGTAAGGAACGTCAAAATTATATCACTTTCATCGCAAATACTTTATGTAATTGAAAGTGGGTATTCATCTTCTTAACGTGTCGATGGTACAGTATTTTTATCTCACGAAGCGACGCGTGCTTTACTTGTGGTTACCAAGAATAACACGCGGTTACTTATCTACCGGAGCTTAGGACAGCATCTGTGAGTAATAACGTATAGCTTACCTCTTCTTGAGTGCGGTGAGGTTGGCGATGTCGGTGCGCAGATGGTGCAGACGCGAGTGCTGCGCGCGCAGGTCGAGCGCGAGGTCCAGCGACGTGCGCGCGGCCTGCCACGCGCCGCGGGCGCGCGCGCCGCGCGGGCACGAGCCTGCGCGGCCCCATCTGTGGGGGAAAGGACACGGTTAAATACGGGAAACTACGTAACAATATTTTGATTTAAAAGAGTGTCCATGGACTCCATGAGAAACACGAGCAAGAAACTCCATGGCATGGGGTTTCTTGCTCATTCTTCCCCATAGAAACCTACTGCGCTATGGAATAACTAGCTTCATTTTTCTGACTGACTGACCCCTTGCCAATTCAAAAGTGCCTGTAATTGGTTTATGTGGACAGCAAATATATACCAGATAATGTCATATTGACCAAAAAAGATCGACCGCAGCTGTAATTTTAGTCAATCAAATTTAAAATCAGAGTTCAGATAATGAAAACTACACATACCTAAGAGAGCGTCGCTCACGCACGCTGCGGTCGAAAGGAATGCCGGAGGGGGGCGGCGGATGTGACGTCACACGACGCGCGTACGCAGCCATCGACGAGTCCGACTCCGAACGGTTCAGTCTGAGGAGAAATATAATATTGATTAATTTAGGTTAAAATTCTGCAGAAGCATAAACATGAATTTCCCTGCTCTTCGAAAGTATGAATCTTTGTGTTGAAACGATTCATCATAAATAAAAATAAAATGATGTTATGTTACTTTACTTTCCTAGAAACAATGCCTTCTTCATCCTTCAGCTGTTTTATTTTAGTCTTGAGTATTATTAGAAAGAAGTACACAACGCACCTTCAGAACAGTAGTGACGTATCCCAAAAAATGATTTTTTTTGGAAAACGAAAACAAGGTTTTGAAACTGCAAACTTTCAACTATCAATCAATACCTATCTATCAATTATTTAATATATTGATAGGTTTTTTATGAAAACCTATCAATTATTAAATAATAATTAATTAATAATAATTATCAATTATTAATTAAATCAGTTCAAAGTTGAAAGTTTGCAGTTTCAAAACATTGTTTTCGTTTTCCCAAAAAAATGATTTTTTGAGATACGTCACTACTGTTCTGAAGGTGCGACAAGTACCCAGCTCAGTAAAACATCCTCAAATAATTATAATTAAGGACAAAATACCCCGTGTTGAATCATGGTGGTCTTCATGGCCATTTTTTGGTGGATTCTGTAATTGTGTAGCATAAATATGCATAACCAGCCTATAATGTTCCCACTGGTAGGACACAGGCCTACTTTCTATGAGAGGAAGTGGGCCGTAGTCCAGCACGCGGGCCCAGTGCTGGTTAGTAGATGTTACATGTCTTCGAATGTTTGGTTCTAGGACATGCCGGTTTCCTAACGATGTGTAATTGTGTACTGACCTGCAAATGTACTGGGCTTTGGCGATGCTCTGTGGTTGTGGCGAGAACGTTTGTGACCTCTTGATGGTAGCCAGTGGCTCGGAGAGGCTGGCGTTCACCTGCTGGCTTTTTCTATAAGGAAATATAAGTGTATTATAGTAAAGTATAAAGTTGGGGGGAAGATTAGTATGTGCAGAGCATTTTTTTTTGTCAATTTCATAACCAAAAAGATTTAAGTTCCAAAACAAGAGACTGTATTTAATTAAAAGTATAGTATTTTTATCCCACGAAGCGACGCGCGCTTTACTTGTAGTTAGCAAGTGTATAAACACGCTGTGAATGTGTGTGTAAGCGCAGGATCGTAGAGCTCGGTACAGTCACGAGCAAAAATATGTCAACACTTGGCAACTTTCAATTGTGATATTTTCGTGAAATAACGAATGCAACGTTGAAATACGACACTTTACGTAAACCTATGGGTTCGAAAATACTATGTTCGTAATAACATAAAATTTAATTCAAAAATAAAGGAGAAAATCGCCTTTGAATAAAGCCAAGTGTATGCATACTTATAGACGTGACTGTACAGTCCGAGACAATGGCGAAGGAAGAGATAGGATGATGGAAGTGTGTCTGTGTGTTATGTGCTGACTCTACTCGTCTCCACGCACACATTCACAGCGTGTTTGTATAACTTAGTTACCACAAGTATAGCTCGTGTCGCTTCGTGAGATAAAATTAATATATCAATGTCGATATTAAAAAAATATCAAAATGTTTCATCTTACTTTCTGGGTAAAATTCATCGGAAAATTTGCATGACTTTTAAGTGAATGAAATTGAATAAAATAATGCTTAAAAAACATTTAAGATACATCCACATTGTGCCACGTTTCATGCTTGTTCATGCACATAACACTTGTGTATAGTAATAGCATTTGAATATAACATGCGAGGTGACATACCCAATACATTACTTAATTATTATAATTTTCACACAATAACAAGACAACCTACTTATATAATTTAAATAATTATTATTAAATTGCAAAAACACAAGTAACAAAAATCCCATATTTTATTAATAATAATTCAAATACTGCTTTATGTAACTAACACATAAAAACTTCAAATAATATTTCGACGGTCCCTATTGAAGAACCCGCTATCTACATTTTGTCTAAGAGGGACGATTCAGTATCAAAACTTTTTAAAATCTTTTATCCTAATTAAAAAACAAAATAGTTTCTAAGTCATTTTAACATAAATCGCATCTCTTAAGCCTCTTCTTGCAACACAAATCGCTAAATACCCGTCACAACCCCCCCCCCCCCCGCCCTCGTCCCTTTTTCCGCTAAACCTATTTAAAACATCGCTCTGTTTCTGCCAATCGTTTGGAGATGTACGAGACAGAATGATGTTTTAAACAGGTATGTTTAAACGCATTTAGTGATTTGTGAAAGACTGTTGTAAAACTGTAGACAGGAGATTCAAATAAGTACCGTCGAATTATTTTCTTTATTCCCAATTAATTAACTAAAAACTATTGAGCACATCACCCATATTGATTAATCAGAAACCCAAAACGTTATGGCTTATAGAAAGCATCCCGACACAATGTAAACATACCTATATACAACTATGTACACAAGGGGGTATATACTATTTCTCTAGCGGCGCGTGCTGCGGCCGGCCGTCGCCTGCCGCGCGTCTCAACTTCATATATCTGAGAGGAAAACGTACATTGTAGCCCGACACCAAGGTTAGTAAGCCTCAACTACTATTAAGGAATAAAGGTCCATAATCAGCCTATGATGTTCCCACTGCTGGGACACAGGCCTTTTCTCTCTATGAGAGGGAGTGGCCAGTAATCCACCACGCAGGCCCAGTGCGGGTTGGTAAATGTCACATGTCTTCGATTTTTTGGTTCTAAGGACATGCCGGTTTCCTCACGATGTTCTCCTTCACCGTTTGAGAGCAGTGGTGATGAAATTAAATACATAAAGTAATGTGCCTGGCTGGGTTCGAACTCACGACCTACAATTCGTAAGTCGGGGCCGTTACCACTGGGCCACCATTGCTCTCATTGGTCAGAACCTAGGATTTCTTATAACTGAACAGACAGCTGTGCTGCTGGGGAATTTGTTGCGCCACATCTTCTTCCCAGCGAAAGCACTAGAAAGTGGTGAAGGGCGGGCGTTTTGTGGACTGTCTTATGTAATTTTCACGTTCAAAAGTACAGATTCTTAGCCTAGTTTGAATAAATGACAACAATGTGGCTGCTGTATTTATAAGCATCTAGGTTTTCGTTACCAAGGTTGACTTGGAAGTCACTATATTTAAGGTAATTATGTGAAAGAGGCACTTGCTCTAAACGAGGCATTGAGATCGCCTCAATTTAAGTAACTGTCTGTGTATGCAACATAAAACATTGATATAAATCATAATCATTACAACTAAGGCAATTTACAGCTACAAAGAAACTACAAAAAATCCTTACATAAGACTACATTTTAGTTACATTGCCAACACCTTATAAAACTACCTTTACCCAACAAAAAAATCTACTTTACCCTAAAATTACTATAAAAAAGGCACAGCCTTTTTTAATTACTTTCACCGAGGCACAGTATAAAGTACGTACCTCCTTTGCAACTACCACCGTTTAAAAGATACCTTTTACCCAAGATAAAAATCTACCCTAAAAAAGGCACAACCTACTAAAAATTACTCTCACCGAGGCACATATTACGTACCGTCTATGCAACTGCCTCGCTCCTTCGGGACAGAAGTTACATTCAGTGTTGGTCTCTTTCTCGGCTGTGGTGGGGTGAAGGTATTCCTCTTCTAAAGCAATGTCTTCTTCCGGAATGTAGTCCTCGAATGAATCCTCTTCCACTATCTGCATTACAGAAAAAAAATAATATCAGAAAAAACTCGTGTTATTGTCAATGGGAAATTTTATTTTGAAGAGAAATTTAACTCTCCGTAACGATTTTTTTTTAATGGTTAGTGAAAGCAATTAAGATTTTATCGACTTTTGTGGAAGAGACATTTATGACGTAGACAAGAGATATTCCCATTTATTCATAAACTTTGCTTAAAGTAGTGGTTAGCGACTTTATAACCATACAATTTTGAGGTTTGAACGTCATTTAACTTTAATCATCGTTTATAAATAAACCCCATTATGTTATCGTGTTTCTGATGTTTTAACATGCTATTGTGTTTATAAAAACATCCTACAATTTTTTTAAATAAATACCTGATTAAGTGGCTCTCTAGACTCTTCGTCCTCTGATGCCGAATTATCACCACAATCCACGTTGCATTCCGCACCCGTCATACTTTCTGGTCCTGTGAATACAGATAAAATTATTCATACAGATGTTACACATGATTTAATTTGAAATAAGTGCAAATATTAAATAGGAAGAACACAAAAGGTGTAGTTCCATTCATCCTTTATTGAATTGACACTATAATTCTCCAGCAATTATGTCGCATTGTGATTTAAATAACAGTGTAAATGTTAATATTACCTACATTATACATATTTAGTCAGACTTGAACTAACGTTAGAAGGAAGATAATAAAACAAGCTTACCTCTATTTCTAGTCAACGTAGAAGTCTGCGATGATATAACAGTAGACTCATCAGAGCTTTCATCTCTTCTCATACACCTGAAGCTAAGCACGTTGTACCATTTCTGAGACACAGAATCCGGCTCGAAGTCCGCTAGACTTACTTGAGCGCAGCCCTGTAGGGTAAAGGGTAAGGGTTAGTATGAATTAGGGTAAGGGTAAGAAGAGTAAAGGGTAAGGATGATCAGAAGTTAATCGCTCTCGCCGTGTGGGGTATTCACATGGCACTCGAGGCATGAAGCCGAATACTCGAATTTGGCTAGTTGTCATCATTTAAAAATAAATTAAAATATTTATAAATAGTATGTGTCGACATTTTCTTGTTTGATAGAATTCATTTGGGTTTATTTTGTATTGGATATTCAAACTATTCAGATCTGTAGGTACACTGTTATGGTGAGGATGGAAATTAATCAAATTTTTAAGAACTTTTTTTAGGTGTTGATAACTTAATGTGCACATTATCATATTTTAGGTATGGATTTACTAAGGCATTACAATAATTTTCTTATATAAATTCACCCTTTAATAAGAGAAACAATAAAGATAGCAATGTACTCACAAGGCACTCGGAGCCGGCCGTGAGGTTGACCTGCAGCGTGGCGGCGCGCAGTGCCCGGGTGCCGGCGAGCGGCGCCTTGTGGTTGTGCCGCCACGCCAGCGCCGCGCCGCGCCACGCCGCGCCGCGTGCGCCCCACGCCACGCCGCACCCGCCGCCCACCACCAGCGCGCAGCGGACAGCGCTGCCATAGGAAATGCAGATTATTAACATCATATCACAATAGGAAAACGAAGGATTGGGACCTCTAAAATTTATCAGAGGAATGAAAATAGTTACTATAGTGTTACTTCAACACAGTAGCAATATTTATTTGTCGCCATCCTAGTTCAATAAAGTAATGATTTTTTTTTTGTAAGTTATCTCAACAAATACGACATAAATATATCTGAGGATAAATTTAAACTATGATTTTTTTATCATATTACTTTAAAAAAGCTGTCAAAAAAACACAAAAGACAACACAACTTTATTCAACGGATGAAAAATATCTGACAATCAGCACCAATGCACACAAAAGAAAGAAAACAAAAAATTAATTTTATTATCAACTTGCTAGTCTTGCATAAAAACTACTTTATACAGACTATATTCTGTCAAAATTCTTTAATAGATTTTCAACTTTATCGCTAAAACATAAAGTTCAAAATTGATTGGAAAAATTTTGCTGTTTCGGGTAGCTTGATGTGCTGGCGTCTGTACTAAGGCGCCTAAATTATTCCATTGATAAAATTATAGATGACTACTAGATTAAATTCATCAATCGGACCACTGATTATAATTAGTTTTACAATCGACTAGTCAACGCCGACCACACCTTTTTAAGAGGCTTAGAGACACTTATCTGTATCACACCATTCATTTGTTGTTTTGAATGGTGTGTTATTTTCATTAATGATGTAGATATAGATAGCAAAGATAATATCCGTACATATGAATGTGAAGACTTCGTGAGTCATTTTTTTTTTCATTTAGTTTTATTGAAGTGTCTGGCAGTTTCGAGTATGCGGCCTGCCCAAATGTCCTTTCTTTGATTCTGTTCGTCGAGTCGTTGAGCTCTTAAAACTTAGAGTTGAGCTACACGATTACAGACAAATGCCTGTACTGACTGGATAGGCCCACTTAAATATGTGTGGTTCTTTCCTTAAAAGACCATTTCAGATACTAATCTACATTGTCCTTCAAGATCTCACTAAGTATAAGATAACATCTAGACTCTAAAAGAAACTGTGACCTCTCGTTTATTGCAGTATTACTTCCCAGAGCAGTATTATTGACGTGTAAAAGTGTTTCTATAGACATACTTAAATAAAATCACTATCATTTATAACAACAATAATACTTACACTTGAGTGCCGATATCAATGAACAACGCGTGCAGGTTGCGCGCGCGCAGGATTCCTATCTCCAACGCGCTTTCTTCCACACAGTAGCGCAATTTGATCTCAATTTGGGCACTGTTCACTGTAAATTAAAATAAATTATGAGTTAAATAATAATTATGTAAGTATAACTATAATCTAAACCGCATTTGATTATTTATTCATTTGTTTTTACTGGAGTAATAAGAACCAAAAAACATTAAAGTATAAAAGTACTCTATGATATTTAATGATTTAAAATTTTGGAGTACCAAACGCTCCGGAATTTCAAAGTTTGACTACACTTTTCGATGTCCAAGTAATAATCTTTAGTCAAAATTTTCAACAGACACAGCTATCGAAGAACAATACAACATACCTACCTGCCAAATACTCTCCAATTATCTTCAAGCTAAACTGAACCTTACACCTACCCTACCATTCAACTAAAAACCCTCCCTATTCGTATAGCAATAAGGCACAAGACAAGTTACCTGCGTTAGAAGGATCGTTCGCCGCCTGCGCCGCTTCGAACACACCAGAGTCGCCCGCCACTGATTCGTCGCTCACTGCCGCTGATACTGATCTAGTGTTTGTACCTGTAAGTAGTGTTTAAACACATTGTTAATTCAATAATATAGAATTTGTCTGTAGAGTTCCAAAAAAAAAAAAATCTTTATTTTCTTTGATGAGTAATTTTATTTCAGTGATTGGAAAAAGACCCCCTATCCCATGAACATCGTTAAGAGCTGAGTGGCAATTTACTACGGTCAATAAAGTTCAACAAGAGGGGCCAGATTATCATAATAGCATACACCAAACACCAATCCAGTTGACAGAAATAACTAGAAAAAAGTTGTCTATAATATAGGTGGTGTTATTCTGATAGATAAAAAAACAGTGGCACTCCGGGAGTGCCGACAGAAGTGAAAACAAGACACAAACAGAATACTTTGCCATCACTGACATATCGGATATACATTACAACCGAGGACAGTCGAACATGAACGATGTCGGTTATGGTAACAGTGGCGCGAATTCAATGGTTTTTTCCCATCTCAAAAAATGCCCAAAGCGAATAAAGAAGTTTTCACTTAAAAAAAAATACTCATATAGTTGGAGCCAATAAGAGAGAAGAAATAGAAGAGTTGATAATTTTATAACACTTACCACTAGACGAGGGAGTTCGGGGCGAGGGTGGTGGAGGCGTCTCTGAGATGGGTGATAACGGCTCGCACGGCCGCCCGGGGCCTTGCAACTGTACTGGAACTAAACATACCATTTTAAGGTTAATTTACTTGAAGTAAGTAGTCATACAGGCATGTACAACGCTACAAGGTTCAAAGTGGTCAAAATCGGAACTAACGCCGCCATCTTGTTTTGTCAAAACACCCCCCTGTCAATGTCATTCAGGCGCCAAAAGATCCTTGTAGCACTCTAGATGCTTTTGAGTCTGTGTGAAGTGTCTTTAACGTCAGGTGGTATCATTTTAGTGCCATCTTGATTCCTGTGCGAGAGAGAGACGGAGCTGTAAATAACGATAGCACCATCCCTTTTTCAGACCGGAATCACGATGACACTATTCATAAAACAGCCCCAGACAATAGTTAGTCAAATTAATCATAACATTTTCAGTTAGTAGTACATTCTATTAATCAATATAGGAATTTGTAACAAGTCTCACAAGTTATAAAAATTGTAATTTTTTGGTGATAATGTCATTGATTAAAAAAAAATAAGAATCATTGTTTATCATTGATATGATAAGGATTTATCCGTTATAAAACTGAATCATAATTTAATAAAAATGTAATTCAGAAATACATTAAAATAAACTTACTTGTAGCAAGTCCTGTGACTTCATTCAGACCAGTAGCGACACCTATCCTCATTTCTGCTAACTTTTCTTCCAACTCTCTTTGCTGCCGTCTTTGCTTTTCCACCTAAAAAAGAAAACATATTGATAAAATTTCATAAGAACAGTCCGATTGTAATTTTTTAGTACCTACAGTTTGGTTTCACACAGCTTGAATAGTAATTGTTGCCAGATTAGAGACAAAAAATCATCCAATACCTTTGGTAGTAACGAACTTATCATCATTTTTTGAGTAGATTTTATGATAACAACAGTTTTTTTATGTCTAGTTTTTTAGTTAACACGGTCCTAAATAAAAGCCTTCGTGGGGCAGAAAGAGATGTTAATGGTATTTGTTTCCACAAGTAGATCGTCTAAGACACTTTTACATGTAAATTTTTTGGACAATATTTTAAAACTGAGAAGATGGCTCCGGCGTTCCTTAGCCGACTGATCCCTGAGAAGAAACAGCCGAAACCAACTCCAACCAATAAATTATTTAAGATTTTATGCGAGTCTAACAATGTAGGACCGTGTCTGGAAGGTACGGCTTCAAACGTATCACTAACAGTAACTACAAATCGAAGTTACATATGCAAATCCAACAGTAAATCTATTTATAAACATTTTTATTACAAGTGTTATAGTTATGTCATACCTATATGTATACTTTCTCATACAAACACACAACATTAAAATGACAACAAATAAACACTAATCTCGTCTATTTACCGTTCATAAAGTGAAAGCAAGTGACAGGCGAGCCTGGGGCGTTTAATATGATTTGGCATAAAAACATCTGATAATGTTATGTCTATTGCATCTTTGATGTTTGACTAAATACCTACCTGGATTGTTATTGCATCAAGATTGTGTGTTATGTATATTTATCTAGGTACATGGTAGACAAAGCAAGCTTAATGACATGTGTCATATTTTGAAAGTTATAATAATAATAATAATATTCCACAACTATCACACAACGCCATCTAGTCCCAAGCTAAGCAGAGCTTGTGTTATGGGTACTAGACAACTGATAAACATACTTATATATTTCTAAATACATACATATTATAGATAAATTACACCCAGACACAGAACAAATGATCGTGCTCATCACACAAACATTTGTCCTGGGTGGGAATCGAACCCACGACCTCCGGCATAGCAGTCAGGGTCACTAACCACTAGACCATCAGGCCTGGCAAGTTCAACTTTAGATAAAAATGTTGACTTTTAAAATAATGTCCAGGAAAAAGAAATGATCATTTTCAATGGGTAAATAAATAACCATATTAAAAGGCAAGCGTTAAATATTACATCATTATCTAATGCCATTCAAGGTAAGTATCAATTTGCACAATATATTTAGACATTGTTCAGTGTTTTTTTCTCCTTTTAGCAGATGTAGTCAATATTCTCACTCCTAGGTAGACAACGATCGCACGACCTCAGACAAAACATTCCACTGCAGACGCCCGACGTCACAGAACTTAAAACGTCACATTACATGCGCTTACGCCGTGTGTACACCTGAAGAAACATTCGTCACACTGCGCCAAAAGTCATGATTTGCCAGAATGTGACGAACACCGATAAGTGTGTACAATCGTGTGTCAATTACAATCACACACGCTTTCGTCTTTAAGGTTATGAAAAGGTTGTTTACGTAAAAAAACAAATTCATATTTGTTTTGTGTTTTTTGTGTATTTTTACAACTTGGCCTTAAGTATATTTCAAGGAGCATCGCCCTTTTAAATATTTTACCATATCTCTAACAAATAAATGCATTAGGTAGGTATCTAAATGTCACAATCCTATAACTGGAATTCTCCACATAACGAGAAATTTATTACAGAATTTGCCTCTTATCATCCTAGATTCCTCTATGTAAATAGACATAGACAATACAGAACGACATAGTCAATATACTAAAGGCACCTCATATTACCTAAAACTCAGCTTTCAGGCAAAAACCAAACTCTTAAACTATAATTAAATAACATACCTGATTATAAGAAGGTGGTGGCGGCGGTGGACTGGCTGAAGAGAGGCTACTTCTTGGAGACAAGGAAGGCTGAGATGGAGAACTGCTGGCACCAGGAGTTGCACTCTCCGCGTTATAACTTGTGCCGCGTAGTAACCTGATGAAAACGATTGATTTATAGAACAATATTCAATCTTCGCAGAGTTGCTGGCAGCAGCTGGATTAAGAGTATGTAGCTGACGATCGAGGTTAAGGCCCTTTGCACACGGCACGTATCTTTACGGTAAGCAGTATAAACCGCGCCGTAGAAAAAACGTGTCCGTCAACAAGCTTCCATAGTAATCCATACAACACTGACGTCCGTGCCTACACACGGCGAATAAACCGTAGTTTTTCACGGCAAGAAAAACATATGTGTATAAAGGGCCTAATAGTGCTATTGAAGAGTTCTAACATCAGCAGTGCATTGATATAGGTTGATGATGCACATTAGCTAACAATAGAAGTTATTTTCGAGAAGTACAGTATCTACTCGTGCAGTATCATCTAGGTTTAGAAAGAGACTGTCGTACGGGTATGCCGGAAGGGTAACAGAGACAACGCTCTACAAAGAAAAACTTTTCTATAAAACATTTTGCTTGTAAATACCACTTGGTGTTAAAAAAAAAACACCTAGCTTGAAGCTTTAAAACAGACATAATTTACAAAACTAAAGAATTAGTCGAAGACCATAAACTACCTGTAAACTTTCAAAGCATGAGAATTCACAAAACAATAGTCAGTAAGTATGTCAAAACTTGTATCAGTTAACCTTACATAGGAGTTAGGACAAGCGAAGATATGCAATGTAACGATTTGGTAATCCTAGGAGAAAGTCACATTGCACTACACAATCCTTTTAAGGTTACGCTTGCAAATATTTGGACTGGGAAAGTAGAATCGATTCCAAGAAAGTTCAAACCATTGTCCGAAGTTCAAATTTATATCATAAACCTACTTTATAAAGGTCCTAAATCGAGAAATTAGCATAACCTATCCGATTGACGCATAAAATGCTTGATGAATCGCAAAACGTGTTCATAATAATTTACATTGACGTTTGAATAGGGAAAAGTATTTTGCACTCACCTTTCAACTCTTCGATGCAAATCGACCATGTCGATAGGCTTGTCAGCTGAGAATGACGTCGCGATTTGAGGTCCGCCGTAAATATCGGTAAAACTGATACCGGAACTAAGAGAGCCTTTACTACTGGCCGTAGAAAGGGACCCTAAGCTGGAACTGCTTGATACTGAGAGCGTACTTGCTGATAGCGTCTTCAACTGTCCTTCTAAGGTCGTCATTGATGTCAACGCGTCCTTCAACTGTTGTAGTAACAGTTGCTTTTCTTCGTGTAACCTCAGTCGGTCAGCAATGCACTTGTTCGACATTTCGAAGGCATTTTTCAGGTCTTGCTCTAATCTCTTGCACTCCGTTTGGATTTCCGTCATCTCCTGTTTAGATCTTGTTCTTGGGGTTATACTCCTGAGTTCTCTAAGCAACTGTTCTTTTTCTTGGAAGAGTAGCAGCCTATCCTTGTCGGATTCTGCCTGCCCAGGTTGGACTTTGTCCTCTAAGTCAGCGAGTTGTTGTTGTATCTGCTGTATCCTCTTCCTCGCTTCGTCGTATTGTAGACGAACACGCGCCATTTCTGCTAATCTCGTGCCGATGGGAACTAAGTCGGCACAGAGGTCAGTTTGGGAGGCAGTGCTTAGTTTCTCCTGAGGGAGGGACAGAGTTGATAGATCAGGTGATGCGTCCCCAAGTTGCAGTCTCGTCAAATCGTCTTTGAGTTTGGCTAAAGACTGCATAAGGTCTGCCCTTTCTTTCTCTCCGGAGGTGAGTGATTTCTGAATGTTTTTCAATTCAGTCATGATTGCTTGGGCTTCAGTGATGTTGTAGCAGCCCTGTTGGGCACTTATCTTTTGCTCCACTCTGTAATAGGAAAATTTGAAATTAATGAACGTCCTGGTTGCCAAGTTTTGCCAAAGAATTTAAATAAAACCTAAATGTTGTAGAATTTTCTCATTACAAACCTTTGTATCACTGAAGATGAAGAAGTCTAAACTCTTGAGTGACATGCAAAACATCTGCACTTTTTTATACTCACCGTCACGTCGTTTTGCTCCCAGGGTTCTCCTAACTGCATTTATTATTTCTGTCCTTACCACAGCTCCACCGATACTCCGTTCAGCTTCCCTCTCCCGACTGTTCTCTTCAGCAGTATTCGCCACCTAAGAACCTAAAGCAGTCCCACACAAGCATACTAACTCTGCAAGCGTATCGACTCCGCGGCGTGCACTGGCGACCTCAGCTCGGGCTTGCCTTAGCTCCTTGCGTAGCTGAGCCACCCGGCCGCGCGCCTGCGTCACCTCCGACCTCAGAAGCTCTGGGTCGTGCCGGGAAGTGGTTGACGTCGTTGTCATCGACGTCGTTGATGAACACACTGCGATGAAGGATAGGTGAACATTAGGAAAATTGGCAGCAGAATTTGGGTGAGCTCAGTCGAATGCGGAGGATAAAGCTGAAAGGAGTGATTCCAAAAAACAAAATGATGCTATGGCGAGTCAGTGATGATTCAATCAATTAAATAGCAGGGGTTATACTGTAGTAGATATTGCAAAAAATCAATTTAAAAAAGTCCATGTATTGAGTCAAGGAAAGATAAACAAATTGTCTCCATCAAAGCAGAACAAATAAGAGCTACAAGTAAAATAATGTCGTCAGGCTGGACTATAACAAAATTACATTCAATAAACGGACACGCAGCATAAACATTAAAGAGGCAAGTTTTTGCGATAAATGTAGACACTATCTATGGAATCAGATAAAAATAAAGTTAGTGTAAGTAAGTATTGGAAAAAACAATTAAATTGAAACGCTTGTACGTACGCATCGGGTACATTGTATCTGACAGAAATATTAGTAAGTATAGCGGATGAAAAAAATAAAAAATAATGACCGGTCGATTTTTATTCCAGATCCAGACGCTCCGTAAGTACAATTATTTTTTCGCCAAGCACAAAAAAATAAGTTGGGCTTAGTAGGCAGACAGTAAATATTCCATAAACGACTAATTAAATTACACAGTAAGCAACCCATAACAGGCAAAATTCTGTCAACATCATTTTTCTACGTAGTCGAAACATTTTTACTATACCTCGACGGACCGCTAATAAAATAAGAACTCGATCCGCGGAACGGGACAAAAATGATTATTTTCAATTTATCTACATACCCTTCTTGAGCATATGCAAACTTCTGTATTGATTACAATTTACTATCTGGTTCGGACTTCGACGACGCTAAGCTCTTTTAGCTCTACATATTAGGTCCTTACATATGAAATTGGCGTTTTTCGTACTGGCCACTTTAATCACGAATTTCTCCTCTTTGGTAAGGAATTCCAAATTCAAATTTGTACAGCTATTTACTCATGTATTTGTGCTTCGATGACCGTCATTCATTTGTTTTTTTTCTTCTGTTTTTTCTGTTTGCGTCACTCATTTTACAAAATGGAAAATTTAAAATATCGCATTATTTACGAGTACGAGTTCCGCCGTGGCACTAGTGCTGCGGAAACGACTCGAAGGGTGAATGATGTGTATGGCGGTCATGTTGCAAAAGAAAACACAGTTCGTTTTTGGTTCCAACGTTTTCGTTCTGGAAATTTCGACCTGCAGAACAAGCCCCGTGGACGGCCTGAGACCCAAGTTGATAATGGAGAATTGAAGGCTATTGTGGAAGCGGACCCATCGCAAACCACGTCCGAGTTAGCTGCAGGCTTCGATGTTAGTGATAAAACTGTTTTAATTCACTTGAAGCAAATTGGGAAGATTAAAAAGCTTGAAAGGTGGGTACCTCACGAATTGACTGAAGCAAACCGGCAAACGCGCGTCGACTGCTGCGTTACATTACTTGAATTGGAATGTCTTAGACATCCTCCGTACTCCCCGGACCTTGCTCCAACAGATTACCATTTTTTTCGCAATTTGGATAACTTTTTGCAAGGGAAAAAATTCAACTCCGATGGGGCAGTCCAAATCGCCTTCAAAGATTTTATTGATTCCCGTCCGACTGGTTTTTTTAGTAAAGGGATCAATGAACTACCTATAAGATGGCAAAAGTGCATTGAAAACAATGGTTCATACTTTGATTAATTAAATATATTATATTAAAAAATATTCGACTTTTTGTTCCTTCCATACAAAACGCCAATTTCATATGTAAGGACCTAATATTATTAATTTATAAAGCCTCGGTCGATATGCCTGACTGTTAAGTGGCTTAGGTTCTCGGAAAGTGTTTTTCATAAAGTTAAATTAGAAGGATTCGGAATTTTATAGCTCTGTTATCATGGCGCTAGCTAAATGAAACAATTGAACACTAATGTCCTATTTCTAAAACCTTTCAATTAGTGAGGTATATCGGAAAAAAAAATCATGAATTTTGAAAAGGAGAATTTTTTTTTCGCGAAAAGCATCAAGTACCTGTAGTTACGAAAATATTGTATATTATAGTTGCCTAAAAGATACGAATGGTAACTAAAACGATCCGTTACTGGTCACCGAAACCAGGCGTAAATTATAAAAAGACTTGAATAGAATAATTTTTAGGTTTGCTTACGACTAGTCCGAGAGGCTGCGAGCGTGGAGAGCGCATTGTTCAAATGCTTGTACTCATCCTGGGCTAAACACAACCTCTGCTTCTTCACATCGTACATCTCCTTCTTCGCCTGTGAACAAAAAGAGACAGAAATAAATATAAAATTCCAAGTTGCAACCAATACGATGCAGCTTCTTTTAGAGAACCATAGGGGATGTTGGAGTCATAGTTTGGGTAGACAGCTTCATCTCCCACCTTATCATAGATTGGTCTTGTTGCATAGTTCATTTGCAACCTGATAAGTGCGAGAATCAAGCCATACCATATTACCATATTGTAATAACTGGACACATTGTCGTATGTTAATATAAATAATGAGAATGATTATTTTGAACTTGAAATTCATGTGGCCTTTAACAGTTTTTTTTTACATAACTATCTCTGCTTTCGTTTTTTGTACAAGTTTACGATCGGAGAGCGAAAACATGATTTTAACCCGAAACATTTTTCTTTTTGCCCTAACATACTAAGAAGTAAGAGATACTGGAAAGGTTGTTTCTCAAAAGAAACGGGAAGAAATTTTAGAAAAATAACTGAATATAAACAACATCCTGATTTAAACCTAACCCATAAACAGGACATCCTACTGACCGAATACCAACACAATATTGACAAATCCATCAGTCAATCGATCAGATTTGAAACATAAATTAAGAAGAGTTATGTACGCGGATGTTAAACTGCCGTACAGATTAATATTGCAAATCAATTCAATTTGCATGATTTGCATCAAGGAAACAAAAGGCGGTGGACTTAACTTCTGGCTACAGTCAGCTCCCAATGCTATCGTAAAAATCAAAATAGAATGTTAAACGTACGTTCCACCAACGAAAATCAATTTCGGCAGCTGTAATCAAGAGCCTAAACAATTTAATTTGATCAATAATTTCTTTAAGAGGAAAATACTGAGCCCATTTGATTTAAAAAAGGGTACATAATTACGTTGATGAGTTATTCAGTGAAGTTTTTGTTGGTAACATAAAAATTGATTGAATTACGAGACAAAGATGCTTATAAAAACTTAATTATTTTGCTACTGGTGCTCAACGATGTTTTTCGTCAGATTTTATTACTCTAATAAGTTTGATCGACTGTGAAAAATTGTCTTACTTATCTACTTCTTGACGCAAGTGTAGTGGTGTTTACGATTTAACGTACCTATATCTCAAAACTGTTACCCGCCAGTCATCCTTCGACAGCTCTTATCAATATTGAACAAAATCGTAAAATATAGTGTAACTAGCAAAAACAAACTTAGTTAAGTTGCCTATGTGTTGAACAAAACGCTAATCTAACATCTTTTCGCATAACGCAAAATCTTGCTATTCAAATTAACATTTGTATTAAAATATTTGTTTTAAGACATGAGCTAGAATACGTGCAACATAAAAATAATAATGGAACGTAATAATTCTTAAAGATAAGGTTAAAATCGCAAGTCCATACGAAATTCATCAAGTCACATACAAAATTAACGAGTCATTAGATCAAAAAAAAATACCGAAACACGCATTTTTTGCTCCCAGAGTTAAATACGGTATTATAAGTTGGGCAATGACTTTTTTAGTTTGGAATCCGTGTAAAAACACATTCGAATCATAGTACGGTTATATCCTGTTCTGGAAAAAATCACAATTAAATAACTATGAGCATTGTATTCGAAGGAATGACGTCAAATGCTAGGCATAGTGTGAGCATATTTTGAGTGGAAAAACAAGTGACATTTACGGTGAAAAGTCGCAGCGATCCATTGGGCCTGCATGCTTGCTGCAGCCGACTCCAGGTGTGCGGCGGACACTGCGGGAAGGTTCCATTCCTGCTGAGCACCTGCGTGGCCACGTAACCTTGACCTTCGTAGTACGCCACTTCGGACACAGGCACTAAACGCACTTCCGCGGAACGTATCTGACGCACTGACAGTATGTTTTCGTAAATAGCTTCGTCCTCTAGATTCTGACCTTCGGGGCAGAGCCGGTAGCCGAACTCGCGACTGATCTCGTCGAGGTTAGCGTACTCGGGTCGCTTGCGCATCTCGTCTATGTTCTGGTACTGGGGTTCGTCTCGCACGCGCAAGCCGGCGGGTTGGACGGACGTGGGGTCGACGCGGACGCCGTACTCTGGCGGCTGGCGGACCATGCGCGCGAGTTGACGGCTGCCGAAACAGCCACGGCACCAGGTGTGCGCGCGCGCGCGGACCGTCTGCGTTTCGGGCTCAGGGGGAGGCGGCTGGGACCACATAGTGAGCGCTCGCCGCAACGGACACATCTTAACCCCCAAAAGGGCGCGCGTCGACTGGCGCGGGCGCGCGGAGCTCGGATGGCGCGCAGTGGAATGCGCCCGCGCCGCCGAAAGAATGCAATCTCGGGCGCATTTCGGAGGTCGATCTCTCCGAAGGGCCGGGGTCCGCGGGCGCTCCCGCCTCCCGGGCCGCTGCCATCTGTCGTAATAAGTTCGTCGAATCGAAACGCACGGCCCGCCGAGGTGTCGGCGCGCGGCGACGCACTAACGGACCATCACTGACCTCATCCCCTCAAGCGAAATCATTTACACAATTTTGGTTTATTCTATTTTGAATTTTAATTCATTCAATTTAATTATAGAACCTCAAGATGGATGTATGATATACAATGACGAATTTGAAAGTGCACTGTCAAAATCAATTTCAATTGAGACTTCATTTTACGATTAGTTTGAAATCGCCAAAAACTATAAAGAGATAACTGCAACTAAAGGTCAAGATGAATCAATAAAACATCCGCTAACTCCTACCTAATTTCCTATTTCTGCATCATAAAACCTCAACACTGAATGTTTCTAATAAAAGCAATAAAGTGGCAACTCTAAACGTAACAGTTGTTTAATTATTCAGAATCAGCTTAGGCTCGTTAACTAAGGGGCGATAAACAATCGTAATCGCAGCAATCCTTGGACGACCGCGGCGACAACAGCGCTGTGGAATGCAAAAAAGCCGAGCAATTTCACATGTGACACTGGCCATGTAGCGGTCACGCGCTCGCAGTACTTAGCGCGCGATTTTCTCAGATTTTCCACGTAATCAATTTACATGGTTTAATGGCGGTATGCGAGGGGAAGGTGCGCGGAGGAGGGGGCTCAGGGCGCATCTGCCGGCTGCAGGTAGACGCACACATTTTTGTTCCGGAATTCCTTTACACGCATTTGCAATCCCGTCCCGACTCCGAGCCTTCGTACTGACCCGAGGTTCGGAAGTAAGAAAAAAATTTAAAGCAAGTGAATTCACGTAAAGTGTTTTTCGATCGGTGGATGCAGCCTGCTATTCTCACGCTGGTTCGATGGAATAGCTCGCATTTTTTCTAGCTAACTAACCGCATAATTCTAAAGCCACACATGTGCGCGCATGTTTGATTTTTCAATAGACACGCGAGCACGTTGTTCTGCAATGTGATTTTATGTAAAATACATTATGAATATCATACCATGAATTGAATACAATGCAAATAGTTTTAAAAATGTTCTTCCATAACTTCCATAAGGGTATTCTTGTTAAGTCCAGGTTTCTACGCTATTAAAATTCAATGTTGTGCAGCATAAACCGCAGTTAAGTATAACGCTCTGTCAGCAAGAGCTACAAAATAGGCAATTTAATTCACAAAACTACGTTAACGAGATGATGGTCCACAGGCAGGTAATCTGGCACGGTGCCTACATTCCACCGTGCGGTATGTACGACTAATAGCACCATGTGTTTTTTGCTAACAAATACCGGTACCTAAAATTTCAGGTAATGACGAAAATAACACGGATAATGTATCTACGATTACTAGTTTCAATGCTGAAGTCGAAATTCTTAGGAATTTCGTGGTTCAACACGAAGATTAATGAGTGCGGCACAAAATTTGTATGAGTCAACAAATTAGATACAATTATGATAGAAAGGAATCTGAGACTCAATTTCATATAATGCTGTACCTACATTTGCTAAAAAAGCAGAACTATTTTAATAATTCTGAAAAGTAGAACTCGATTAGGAGAAAGTGCTTGATTTCCTTGAATTATTTGTGGCATATTATCAATCCATCAACTTATTTTCAACCAATCAAGAGAGATCAGAGATTAAAGGATTCTGATTTTGCTCCTAAATTTTTTATTAGTTGACTAAGACATAAGAAAGTAATGAAAAATTTCTATTGCTACTTTATTGTGTACAATATTCTATATGAACGCATTATAGGCATGAGGCGTTTTTGACGTTCAAAAGTGCCTTTTATGTGCCTATTTGAAATAAATGCTTTGACTTTAACTTTGCATATGTATATGCGTACATATCCACGACTATGTATGAGATAAAACTCCGTACGAAACCTTCGTGAGAGGTAATTTTATTTCACATGCGAAAGCCAGAATCTGGATAAAGGCTTTACTGGAATTGTTTTTAATAATTATTTTCTTATTGTTGGAATCTGTAAGTTTGCCGTGGGGGTTTCTAGTGAGAGCATCTGCCTCCCCTGGACCGGTTGCTTTTCGACTCACTCTGCCATACTTGCATCTCTTTCTTTCTTATACGAGTTTACTTATAGAGCTGTCCTTATCACACCTGCAGCCTACGGAACTAATTTTACGTCTTTTTCTTCTCGTTGGCTATCTGCTGTAAACGACCGACACATTCGAGTTTACTTTTCCTCTCAAAAATGTTTAGTATTATTTGTACATATAAAAAAAACAATTATATAAGTACAGTAAATTACAGTACCTACCTAACAAAATATCATTTCCTATTTTTTTTCAACAGTCAATTAAATATTTTAATTAAATCAAATCCAAACACAAAACATTTAAAAATTAGCACACGGAACATTTTTTCTTAATTTAACGCTAAATAAAATTCATTGTTCACGAAGCACATTATTAGATATACATCATTTAAAAGTTTAAAACTGAAGGTCTTGCTAGATAATGTCTGTTCATATCCAAAATTCAAGCTGGTCCGAGGTTCCAAGTTTTGTTTTTATTACTTTCGGATGGCGGCCAGCGGCCGGGGGCTTGGATGCGATTAAAATTCCTGAGATACCTCACGCCTGCCTTCCCTTGGGCGTTGCGATGACCATAGACCGGACAAGCCGTGTAACTTTCCTACGCTATTGTTGCTCGGTACTAACAAATTGCTGATTTTCTGATAAAAATGTACCTTTTTATAAAAGAAGGTAGGAAACCAGGTGTCTGTAGCCACGCTTCAGTATAGTTATTTACGTTTATAATGTAGCGAGTTGTATGGAAAGAATAGGATAGATCAGTGATGTTTTTTTTTCAATATTTATAAATGTAAGAAAATCGTTCTGGAACAGGTTGCACTTAGTGAAAAGGCTATTGTTGTGGCAGTTGTGGAAAAAAGGAAAAATGAAATAAAAAAGATGATAAATATAATGTTGTCTTGTCTCAACATTGTAAAGGCGAGACTCGCCACGGGCCCCTCCGAGAGCAATCTCCTGTAAGAAGCAAGCCCACGGGCAGGCACTGGCATTACCATATTACAGAAATTATTACCATTACAACATAATACGACGCTGTGGTGCGACGCGTCTGACACGACTACGAAAACTGATCGTTAATATATAATTATTATAACTTTATTAATAGGTAGGTAATGAAAAAATTATCAAGAATATTCTAGGTATCATGCGTAGAAAACCTAAAGCAAAATATGATGTCAATTGCGTAAATTGATGTAGGTATTATACCGCAATAATATTTATTACCTTAATCATTTTCCTTATTATGTTTACCTACTGAAAAATGTTTTGTTGTAACAAAAATATCATTTAATTTTGTTACAAATAAATTGAAATTAAAATCCTAAACAAATTTCAAAAATATCAAAAAGAAACAAAAAGTAGTCTTCAAAGCCAAAAATCATGTAAATTTTTGAAAAAATTAAAATGTCATATGTGCCCCGCTAAGATATTTTCTATAGAAGAAGAAATCTTATTAGGAGACACAAATTTTTCTATTGCATGTTCTTAGAAGACTGTGGCTACATAGCATACCGTCTGTGGAACCATGCCGGGATCGAACTCACGACCAACTGACGCGCAGTCGAGGCGTTTACAACACCGCCATCTGCGCTATCAACAACTTGTTGAAAGTTGCCTATACATTCAACACATTATTATAATTCCATTCAACCAAGAACATAAAATGTTTAGCTATGAATATATTAGTTCACTAAAGAACTGTACTAAAAACCTACTTTAGTAATAATATTTCGATCAATACAAAGTTTAATTTGATGCATCGATCAAGTGTCAAACACTTAATTATTACGGCTTTTTAATTAGCAATTCCCTGTAAAAGTTATTAACACGGAATATAAAATGGCCACCATTAAATTCACGAGGAAAATAAAAATACAAAGCGGACGTAAGAGCGTGGTACAAAAAGTCATGTTACTATCAATACAACAAAAAATCAAGGACATGCATTCACACGAGTTTAATCTCATCCATCATACATACAGACGTACGTACAAAGAGAAGAATGTACCGAATATTCATATTAATAAACTCGAGTCGAATGCGGTCTAGCGTTATACACGATTATCCTTCCAGGGGGAAAGAAAAAACGATGGTAAAAAAAATAATATGACAGAAGGCGGTGGAGGGGGAGGCGAGGTGCGCGGGCGCACGAAACACGCGGTTTGACGTATTCGTTTTTTACGCTCATATTCTTATTATTGGGTCCAACCGCTCCCGGTGTTACGGGCGTGGAATGCGCCATAGATTCAACTCTCGCGCAGACGCGGCACCATTTTATTTACTTACCAAGATTTATAAGTTTGTTGTTTTTGGTTTCAAGTCTATATAGATTAAAATGCAATAGATGACGCACTACGTGTTGATAAGTAATTAGAATCCATGGAAATTACCAGATCACAGTAACATGACGATACGGTAATACAAGACATTTACTTAAATTGCAACTAAGTAGTGTAAGAACTTAAAGACATGTTATTTATCTGACAAGATCGGAATAATTTTTGGATTCGTATACAATATCTGTATTCATGTTCATGGTAGCAAGTAGAAAACTGCTACAATGAAGCAGAACTCATACGAATACGAATTAATTCAAGGAGTAATTTCCATGGAACCCATCAGAGGCTTTTAGCCCTTAACACCGTAGTTCAGTGCACCCTATTACAAAATTCATTTCATAGTATACGCCTATTATCAATTCCATAAATATTTTTATAGTAATCAACCTATCAGGTTGGAACGCCAGTCCGTCGGCAAAGTGGCTATTACTAGATAATTGCACGCACTAAACTTTATGAAATGACATTCATCACTGCCCTTACAAAGGTTGGGAGACATTTTAACAACTAAAAACCTTCATGATAATGTGTTTAAAATAATTTTTTCGTTTTTCACACCACAGCATTTGATTAAATATGAAATCGGAGTAATTCTAGTTCAATAAATATTGATTGATTTCTCAGGTAAAAAAAGAAGATGGGTATTTCCCCAGTAACAGTTTTAAAGAATTGTTGTGAGTGTAAGGATACAGGGTAGCAAAACGGTACAATAATACACAATTCACCTAGCACTTATTCAACAAAGAAAAAAAAAGGGAAACACACCGAACAAAAATACACAGCCAGGATGCAGATCTACCTACGACCTTCATAACGTAAACATTTCTGGAATTTGTTGAAAAAACAACAAACGAGCGAACACCCTCGTGAGAAACGGTTGAAAAAAAAAACAGAGATCCTTTGTCGTGGATGGGAATCGTGAGTTCCAGGAGTTCGCGTGCCATCCATACAATAAATACGTTTGTTCATAGCACAGGCACCGCCGTTGTGTGGAAGAACGCACCAACGACTGCTGGAGACGTAGATGTTAGGAAAAAACCGCTGGAGTTTCAATTAGATGATGAACATTCCTAGGTTTCTTTTTGTTTCGCTTTGTCGGGTTTCCTTATCATTGTGTAAAAAACTTGGAAGATGTTTTCTAAGAATTGGGTACTAAATTATCTTCAATCTTTTGCGAGGGTTCATAATTGTATGTGTACTCGAAAGATTGATCTCCTGGAACACTGTTTCCACGATCATCAATTTTGCTCAACGAAAATAGAAAATCAACAAAATTACAATTTACTTGGAACAGGCAAATTACACTGGGTAACAAGCTCGTAAATCACGCGTGTGCCTTTAGTAGGCAAGCACGAAGACGAACAAATGCTGTACCCCAAGGCAATGCGTTAAGCATCCCTTTATGAGGCTGTTGTTACTGCCCACTTGCGATGCTGATAGACCTAAGATCGATCCGGGTCACTCATACAAAGGCTGTGAATCAATACGTGAAAGGAGGAAATGTTTCAAATATATCAATGTACAGAGGAGCCAAACGAAACTGCACACGCACAAGAAATGAGACTGGAAAAAAAACATAAAAGAGAAGCGTTATAAATTAACGCCTCATTTACACTCATAATGAAACCGATATTTTCTAAGACTTCCAAAAATATTATTCTTTGGACAATTTTAAGGCAAGGTTAAACCTTAACAAAACGCGCTAGCGTAGGAGGCAAAGACCTACAAAAGGCTGCGAGTAAAGCCAGAATTAAGGACATTCTTCATGGCATTATTTGTGTTACGTTTCAAGTTTATACTTATTCATACCGCTGTACTAAATACTGCCCACATGCGCATAGCTCGCGTAACGCAAACGCGGTTAAAGGCATGAATACACATAATTGCGAGTGCGTGAGTCTCCAGTGTAGGGTTACCAGACAAAGGACTTGCCCTGAAAGTAAAGCCAGTTTCTGAATTGCATTCAAATTTAGTTTTAAGTCGTGCGAAAAATTGTTACATCATTCTGGTGCCTACTTCGAAAACAGTATTCTCAAAATTACAAGTTTAATGTCTTGAATGTACGGAAATCCTATAGTCTAATACCTGAAACCAATTTGTCTACGAAGATGATATAATTCTCGCGTATAACTCGATACAAAAACTCCAAAAATTCAATTTTCGGAAACAATTTTTCTGGTAACCCTACTCCAAGGTCCAGCGCGGAGGTCGTCCTGCGCGCACGCGTCTCCCGCTTTGAAAACAATCTCGGGTTACGAGCAGCCAGCTCGTGTGGGCACGAAGTACCTATGCCGGGACGACACGAACTCGCCCGATTAACATCCAGATTGATACGCCCGTGCAAAAAATGTATGTCCGAAAATGCGGAGAAATTTCGTTCGTGAAAATATTTTCTGAAACGTGTGCAGTATTCATGACGTGGAACACGTAGAGCAAATCTGATCTATCAAGTGTTTGATTACTGATAATGCATTAGTATTCTGTAAACAACGTTGAAATTGTTTTAATAGATATGTGTACTTGTCTAGTCGGTGGGAATGGAACCAACCGAAGGAAACAACGCACAAAATGTTTTTAAAACAATCATGTATGGTTCAAGACGGCATCATGTTACAGTACCTGATACTTTAACCCAACGAACGGGATCGACAACCAAGTGTAATAATTCCAGATTACTGGAAAAACAGGCATGCAATTTCGTAAAAATTAAATGTGAAAATGTGTCCACGTTGGCTGGGAGCGTTGGTCACGGTGCGCGCACGCAAGTTTACGACGGGTGTAACATTAGCCGGGCGGTGAAACAATGGGCGCACGCGCTGAGGTCGCTTGCCGGGTCGAGGACGGGCCGGGACAGCCTTCCCCGTCCTTCAGCCCTGCCCGCTTTATTGTACGTGTTGCTACGGACCTATAGCCATAAGCTCAATATTTAGGCTCAAGCTGGATTTATGTTTCAGAACTTTGAAAGCCTGTTGGAACAGCTCTGTAGATTTCAAGCAGAATGATTCACGTACTTAGTTTGAAATGGGGAACCAAATCTTAAAAACAAAGATTCTAGTATTATGTATCTGTCCTGATCCTGAAACGAAGCAAAAGATACCTTTTTTCTATTCTTTATTTAATTAAGGACTTTTAAGACCGCAATCCGTATGCCAGTCCCATTGTACAGACGCCAGCACATCAAGCTACTACAATCTGTCAAATTTCTTTAATAGATTTTCAACTTTATATCTAAAGCATTAGGTTCGAGGTTGATTGGGAAAATTTGACAGTTTCGGGTAGCTTGATGTGCTGCCAATCTGTGCCTTAAATACGTACTGCTACGGATTAAATTAAGGGACGTGAACCTGAACAGATTCTTCGCATCATCACCATTTGGCTAAGACAGAATTGTATCACATGTGCCCATATCGAGCTGGTACAACCTCAAGACCTCAAACAAATCACTTATGAAAAGATACTTGAAAAACAAATTGTAATTCAAATGCCGATGGAAATATTATAAACCCATATTTAATAAGCTGTAATTCAAATTCAAAATGAAATTGTGACTCGAAAAGACAGTCACGAACAGAATAATGTCCATAATTCAATTCGTGTTGAAACATTTTAGAGTGTTAGTTAAAAATGCGACGCCCGGGGACTCATGTCATCTGCTTATGATTGGGAGGACGCATTCCATCGTTGATGCACGACCGACGTCTTATGGGTGAATACAAATAAGATAGGACATGGGTTTCTTTTTGTTTTTTGTTAAATTTTATGTTGGGCTCAATATTCTGTAAAAGTAGAATACATTGAATGTATGATTTCTTGTAAAATTTGTCACGTTGAATTTGAATAGCTTTGAAAATTTAAACATTTTGGGAATCGAAGATTCCATTATAACATGTCTATTATATTCATGGACATATTGGAATTTTTATATGATGCAGCCAGATTGGGAATCGTTAGTCCATGCAGCCATCTATAAGTATTTTGCTTTCAACACGCAAGGGCTCTAAAATCCCAATACTTTATACCACAAGTTTCATAGTTTCAACGACTGGTTCATTTACATCACCGGAGGGCCTGACTCTACATACCGCGTCAAACTAGTTTTTTTTTATGACAGAGATTTAAAAGGACAATGTCTTTCGACTACTGAGTTACGCTGAGATTAGATAATATTAAATGATCCTTTGTGTAAACTACCAGCTCTTAAATTTTGTTACTTATGACTATACCATGTAAGTTGCTATCAATAAGTTATGATGTTGACTGTGTAATCTTATTAGGAATGTTAGGATTAATTTTTTTTAAGGCTGCAGTTGTTTTAGTCGTAAAGATTTTGATTTTTATATTTATTTTATGTTTGAAAATGGTAGATGTCTCGTGTGGTATTTACCAACTCAATATTAAAAAGTCTTGTAACACTCCAATGAATCTCAAACTCAAAACATTTATTTAAATTAAACCATGTATAGGCACTTTTGAATCGTCAAAATTAAATAGTCGGTCAGTTAGTCAGAAAGTTGAAGCTAGTTGCCCATTCCAAAACGTAGATCTCTATGGAGAAAAACGGGCAAGAAACTCCATGACCACTCTTTTAAATCAAGATATTACAAAATCCAGGGTACATTATTCTTGTTGCTTCTATATGTGAATTTAAGAGTAGTTGTCCATTATTCTAATTATCGAAGACGCGAGTCCATCTCTAGTAATCTATATTTAATAAGCAATGTAATTACACAATTTAATAGATAGTAACATTACATAATTCATTACAATTTCACATTTTGTTCTATAGAACAAAATGTGAAATTGTAATGAATTTTTATTCCTTATAAGGAATAAAAATCTTACTTTCACTTTCTATATACTAGGAGATCATCAAAGGCCTCGGGCTAAACAAATACGTAGCCTAGCATGATTTCAGCAAGAAAGGTTCTACAAAAACCAATTTCTACAGTACTATTCATATTTTCAATGAGGAAAATTCTCATTTCTATTTATGCTAACCAACGAAATATCAAAATAATCGTATGGACCAGCGTGACCTTTAACGGTGTACAGCTTTGACAGATGGTGTCATTAACTGCACCGGCTTATGCGCACGGTGAAAAAAAAACATTTTAAAAAGTTAGGAACGCGTCTATAATTATAATGAAGCATGAAGCCATCGGGTCAAAAGAGTGTGGTAATGTCACTGGTTTAAAATAAAACGTATGGAATGTTTATCAAGCGAATTGTTTAGTTTACGACTGGGGTTGGACTTGAATGTTGAGTTTGGGATGGCTTAAATCCTTACATCTTTAGAAGTTTTTTAAACCGCGTCATAAAGAAACAACGTCTTTCAAATCATAGAAACAAGAACACGTCTGTATCGACAAAAACAAAAAATCCTAACACTGAAATAATTACCTCTAACATTAACATCTACCAAGACGTTAATAAAGACTGAAAATACAAAACACTCCCAGAAAATTCCGAACGACTCTTAAATCTTCGACGAGACGAACCAGATGCGCCAAACAGGTATAATATTAGCGCAACATTTCTGTTCATACCCCAACCTACAATTATTGGGAAAAGAACAACCCGTAATTTATCTACAGTAGCCTGCACGTACGTAATAATTATTTTTAAAATATTTAAAAAATACCGGCCCATGTAAAATTTACGGTAAGAATCCGCTTGAAATTGTATGCATCCTTAGTATTGGCGGTAGAGAATTCAATGTCATTTAAGTTATTTTACATTGTTCTTACATGCCATCTTGTATTACTCATGCCGTAGTTCTTGAATGTGAATTAAAACGCGCAATATTTAACACGTGTGGTCGTAAAGTAGAACATGGAACAAAACATTTTCGTAGAAATAAGTTTGTATTCAAATTCAAAGGTAAAGAACTACACAAGGCAGGGGGACCCCTGCACCTTGTTACATTGATTTTCCATAGAAACATGGCTATTGATTTAATAAAAAACAGTTCCCCAAAAATAGGGGTAAACGGAAATGTTTGTGCAAAAGAAACTACTAACACAGAAAGCCGGTTGAAAATCCAATGCCTTAAAGATGATTCAAATGTTTCTTCGTAAGCAGTAGTCACTGTAATTATATCTGAGAGATAATTTTAAGCCTCAATCCAAGTTACGTCAGCAGTCAATAAACGTAACATATCAACTATGTTGGAATTTTCCCATAAAACTCCGAAGTAGATCTCGTCCAAGATAATTTATAATTATACAGTATGTTACAAGTATGGCCGAGAGGAATGCGATATACTCGTGACCCCAACGACCTGGGAGCTGTCAACATTTTTATAGATTTATACAAGTCTTTTTATGACAATCGGATTTTAATACCAAGCTTAAGTGCCAATGGAATTTTAAAACGCGGAGCTAACATTCTAGTATAATGAGTAAAATAATGCTTTACCATCCATTTTACTGTCCCCATTTTCATGCAAGGACTAACCAAACAGCTTAATTAAAAACCAACATTCTGGTTAATTTTGACATCGATCGCAAGCGTCCAATCAGCTCGTAAAATGAAACATACGATTCCCATATTTCATTTATCTCGAATGCATCGATCACATTTCTCTTGTAAGCCATTACCACAACTTTGGGCCCGAAAATATTCATTCACGATTACAAGGTGAATTTTAAAACGCTACCGGGTGAAACATCTTGGTCCACGCGACTGTATCGAAAGGTACTTCTTAAAATTCCAACATTCTCATGATAACGATGGCTTTACTCGTTAATGTTATAGCCATTACATGTTTTATACGAGCCAACGATAAAACTGTGGATTTTAAACAAAAGCCTTTTATATTTGATTGCACAAGACACTTAAGTTTGCAGGAAAAAATATGGGACGAAAGTTAAAATAAGTTTCACAAGTTATAGTGTTGGAAATTGGCATAATTGGGAAGGAAGAACCTTTAAAAAAGAGTTTTGAATGCTTGTCGACGTTGAAAACGCTGTGTAGTTTAATGTATTAAACCATTTTTCTCAAAGTTATAGCATGGATACTGTACCAAATAATAAAATATAAAAATCCATTAAGGATTCAAAAAGGACACGGAAAGAGATAAATAAAAAGGTAGCAATCGTACTGCCACTTCAGAGAGACAACAAACATGAAATTTTAATTTGACGTAATAAACCTTTGAAGACTAAAACGTTACAATAAAAATACTAAAGAAAAATGTTACCGCTGGATGCCCTGTCATCGTATAGTACTTTCGAGCTTTTTATTGTACAACTGATCCCCATTCTGAACATTCCAAGGGTATGACTGTATGATGCACGTGTTTTAATGGCTGCAAAGGATTGGAAATGGTATTTGAATATGAAGGGGGATTTATTCGTTCGCCTTTTGTGAGACTGTCAGAAAGATGATATGGTTGACTGTGAAGTAACAAGAATTGGAGCTGAGAAGATTGAAGCACAGTCAATAATTAACAAACCAGATAACTTTCGCAGCACACTTATGATAAAGAATATGTACTTGGTAAAACGTATAAGAAACGAAATTATAAGAGTCTTAATCTCAATTGAATATATTAAAAGAATTATGAAACATGAAACCAACAATACAAATTAGTCTACCATACTAATGATTTAAAAAATTCAGGTTAAATATTTTCATAGCATAGATTATAATCAAATATTCAAATCTGCCTACATTGAAGCGAAGTTACGCTTGCCTGGAGATTAAAATACATGTCATTGGATTCTTATGACAAATGTGTAGAGCCAGACGATTTATATCGACGGTATTTTAATGGATTTAATCAATTCCCCTAGTGCACTGGTGCGTTTACGATGAAAAATGGAAGAATCGCTTTGCATATTATCTAGATGTATCGTTTCCAACTGCAACAGAGAACGTCCATTTATTATGGGACGTATTGAAATAATGATCTTAAACTTTCTACGTGATATATGTGAATGATATATTATACAATTTAGTAGCTATCGGATGACCTGTGCAATTTGTTAAATAAAATTTTCTCCGGCCATGGACCATGAAATTGGCGTAATAACCCACGCATCCTCGTAAATTTACAGCCCGAAGGCTGTATAGGGCGAGGCGGCGTGTAATACGAGCGGCAGATATATCATAATCAAGCCAGCATCTAGAATCAATATATTATCTGGGCGGTAGCCAGTCGAACGGTAGCCTAACGTTGCATTACATTAACAAACGACCCGTTTCTAACTCAGCGGCCTTTTATTATAATATTATGCGATATTGTACATCCACTGTAATTACGTGTTGACCTGTTTTATGGTCAGCTAGTGTCTAGCCATCGTTTTGCCTGAGCTGTCGTTTATTTCTAGATTATTAATTTCAATGTTGGATTATTTTAGTATTTTGTGGCGATAGTTATAACTACAAACTGGTTCACATGTCCACATGCTTCTTCAATCTCAAATGCTAATCCATACCTGACGTATACGTATAAAGAAACGTTGGCCCATGGTAAGGAATAGCGCCCAAGAAAGTTTATGCATGATGCTGCAACAGACATATGTGTACCACCGACCAGCCTGTCAACCTGACAACTTTACGACAGCGCTCTTCTTTACGATTTCCGATGGACAAGACCAAGATCGGCTGTATCCAATTAGCAGGTACATCAATTTCTGTGTCATGGTTATTACTGCCAATTAGGGATGGGCGATACCTACGTCGCGGGACCGCATACAGATCGACTTTTTAGAGCAACTCGGGATATAGATCGGCTTCATGCGAGTCCATTTGCGCTCAAGTTTGCTATCATTATCGATGGATATTAAATACTAATTGTATTACATGCTGTTTCTCATATATTTTATTGAGGCAGTATTAATATCATTGGTATTTAATTTTTCAATATAAATAGACGCAGCATGATTTTTTACCTCTTTTTTATCATTCCTTTTATAACTTTAATGAGATATATTATAATTGTACGTCAACAATGAACGTCTTATATAATTGCCCATCCTACACTTTGAATATTCATTTATATATTACGTAGGTACGATACAACCAACTAGCTTATCTAACATGTCGTTAGAAAGAATCGATTTAAGAGGCAAAAGGAGAAAATTGTTCAATTTATTACTAATTACTGTAATATCTGATTTAAATGAGTGAATTTAAATGGTATGAAATTTTATTGGATGGATAGATTGGCCGCTGGTTGCCGGATGCTCGGTTATATAATAAAAGTAATAGGATTTTCGTAGCCTAAAGGTATGAAGGTTTGGTTTTAGATAGTGAATCTAAATTTTATGCGATGTTTTGATTTAAAATGGTGAATTCTAGTAATGCTGTTGACAAATCTGAAATCAATCCTCAAGTTAACTTTTGCCATGGTTTTTTGTAATTTGTAAGTTGAACTCGCCAATGCCAAGCACGCGCCATAGAGTCAAAGACAGCGTTAGATATCCAAATACCCAAAAAAATAAGAATAAATGTCCAATATCCAGTCAAAACCACGACGGGTTATGGCGTCACCCATTTTACGCGAACCGTGCGAGCTTTCCACGCATGTGTTACTTTATTACCTAATACTGATTGCGTAAACATATTTTATGAGGATTGACGTGGTCTAAAAATGGCTTATCGCGTATCGTAATGTACTACGATAATAGTAATGTTGGAGAGAAAATTTCTTTGTTCTAGGCGTTTTCAATTGACGTGGGTTTAGATTTACGTTTTTTAACATAAGTATGGTATGAGTCAGTGGGAGAAATTGTTTGATGATGCACAAAGATGTCGGACTTGCGACCTGAGATGGTTATGAATGGAACAATAGATGGAGTAGCATTGTGTACGGAAGCCATAATATATAATTATTACACTGTAGATTCTATTCAAAGTACATATGTTCCTACATTGACAATGCTTACTCAAAATTAGAATAATACATTAACATTTTGTTCTATGATATAGCTAGAGAAATTAATACCACGGGTTTTTTCAATAACTTTTCACCTCTTTCAACGCCAGTTAACGACAAATTTAAGTAGCCTATAAAGCTAATTACTGTCGCTGCAGAAATAATGCCATTGAATGAGATTAATGAATAGGATTATGACGTGAGTAATAATAACTAATAAAAACAATGATGCACCAACATTTAGTCATCATCGCATCATACTCTTGTTTTGTATTGTTTGAAGCTTGACGTAGAATAAAAATGAGGAGCGTCATTGAAGATCATAGACATGGCAAATAATATGTTTCTCATGCTACAATTAACTTCTTATCATTTGCTACAAATATGGTTGAATCAACACCAGCAATACTATTCTGTTGAAGTATCACCATGAAAATTTAGGTGAAGTGTACTTGAAGTGAGTTGTCATTCCGCTGCTTCTAAGGATTGACACTATTGACATTTCACTTCACCTAAGTTTTCACGGAGATCTTACAGAATAAATTGGTTGTGTTTTATTGACACAGTCCAATATAATGTATGTGAAAGAAACACATAACATCACGCCTGTATTCCCCAAAGGGTTGGGCACAGCTGTACCTATACACCCATTTTTTTTTCAAAAGTAATCTATATCTATCTATATAATTATATAAAATTCAAAGTCCTGGCTGGCTGATATATCAGCGCACAGCCTAAACCGCTTGTCCTAGAGACATGAAATTTGGAGGGTGTGTTCTTTGTGAAGAGTAGGTATTCACAAAGAAAGGGTTTTTCGAAATTCCACCCCTAAGAGGGTGAATGGGGGAGGGTTAAATTTCACGCGGACGAAGTCGCGGGCAGAAGCTAGTTGAATATATATCCCCTATAATTCATAATGATGCAATTTCTAATAGTTTTCCAGGATCTAAATCAAGTAACGTCAAACAAGGCGATTATTACAGCTATGTCCTTCATACAAGGAAGTGGGTGCTTAATCAAATGTATAGGCAAGTAGTTGGCATTTACCGCGTTGTAGGTAGGTACCATCCCACAAGAAAGGTGACATTATCTAGCGACCAATCGTTTCATCATATTACATTATAAACATTAAACCATTACTCGAGGAAGAATAATGGGAGAATCCAAAATGGAACAGACGGTATTTTATTTAAAGAAATTTCTATAGGTAATAAAGGTTTCAATGTTGACAAGGTATACCTATTTGGCTACTCATAAATAAAATTAAAACTGGGTTAACTAGAATTTTTTGGTTTTCCAAGCATTGTAATTCTAGTCAATGTCTGACGACAGACGGGGATTTTCTACGTATGTCCCCATAGATTCGATATCCGTGGAAGTCCCACAGTAGGTATTAGACCCGTTGATCAAGATTTGCTTAAAACATTTTAAATAAATAAATGTTCAAAAGCCTTACAATTATCTTGGTCTTTGTCTTCAACCATCGGCATTACTTGTCTTCAAAATACAGCCTCATTTGTTAGGATCTAATAATACCTTGTTTCATAAAAAAGCTACATAATTGCTTGTTGCGATGCTAATTTTCTTTTTAAACCTCTAAAATTGCCTGTGCAGGAATAGACTCTGCAATTAGGACCAATGAAGTGAGTCCTATAACCGGTTGATCGCATGTTCGAACCGTTACGACATGGGACTCTGATTACCCCTCAGTAAATTAAGTATCCTATGTGTCATATTAATGTATTATGTTGATTTGCTGCTTGTTTTCTTCACAGGATGGACAAACTTTATCAAATGTCAAGTTAGGTGAATGTTTGCCATTCGATGGGCCTGAGTTATGAACTTATGACCCAATGTTTTCTTATGTGACATGGCATAACTTATGTCCAGGAACATATTATAAGGATGCGGAGAATTTCGACTCAACAGCATCATGTATCCAATCATAACCCCAGTCACGAACAAATACTACAATGTAGACGAACTTGTCTACAAAAATTTCCCGAACAAAATTTTTAATTGCGTCAAAAAGCAAAAGTTCCATACATGGCCACCCGAACACCTCGAACGTTACTGTTTTTTCAATTAAAATATTTCGAGGCCCAAAATTGAATGCGGATTGGGATTCCTCGGCTGAAAGCAATACTTCTGATAAATTATCGACTGTGTCGTTTATCACCGGCAACATTGTAGAGGTAATAAAAAACTGTCGGGCAAAGATGTGTATCTGTTGCGTTCGAAATCTGAGGTAACGCGAAAGTTCTGGTTTAAAACAAAGGATTTTTTTGTGATTTACTTGCACGCGACGACTAAATTGTTTATGGGTGATTATGATACAAAGAACTTAGTGAAAGGTAACGAAAGTTCAGCGGAGGCTTTATAATTGGCGTTGCTTTAGTAAATGTCATTGCCATTGTCATTTTAATCTTTATCATGTCCATAATTCTTTACCAAATCTTTGATCGCCATCAACTAAGGTTTCTTGACACGTTTTCTTTCTTCATATTCAATGCATCCATCCCTTCCATCCGATCATGTCTTAAGCACCCAGCACATTCATTTTTTGCATCTTCAAACACCCAATTTTCGAATTGCATTACTCCGTCTTCAGCAGAGTCCTTTTCACAAATCACAAGGCCAAGAAACTTTTTCCATTCCTGCAATTGCCTGATAAAACAAAGTGCAAGCTACACCGCCCCGAGTTCCTCGCACACGGCCCTCCAATGTACCTCAGCCTCTCATACTTTTTGCTTGCAGCGTAACCAGGTAGCTGTATCATAACTATTATTTATGGTCGGTTTGTTTCGTTTTAAATTTAGTGTAATGATGAGTCTTGGCTGCTGCCGTGCTCACTTCAGTTTAATCACTGCCCGTCTCGGTTATGCAGGAATGGAGTTTGGTGATGGTTTTGTTTGTGTACTGACGTTTATGTTGGAGAAAAATCTAGTTTATTTGAATACATTTTTGCTACATGAAAGCAGCTTTTAGCGTGATTATAAAAATCAAAAGGATAAGGATCATTTTCCATATATCTATAAGGTCTACATTGAGTATTAGACCTTATACTCCAGCCCTGCATAAAGACTGTTAAATCAACATTGTAACTTTTTACTCTCTATACATCTTCCTACAAATTTTACTGCTTTTTTACGATTTTGGTTTTGAACAGCGGCACTGACTACGTTCAAGGTATAAAATAAGTGTTGACTATCATCAATCATAAATAAATTTCGTTTGCGGGTATTGATAAATCTCCCGGAAACCCATAATTCGGATTCTTGATGCCCTAAAAATATTCAATCAAAGATAGATAGAAAGATTGTGAGAAGTAAGGCAATAAAGGCAAAATACTTCTGAAGAAACCCTTTCAGTATCACAGATGTGGCGATTGATTTCTTATACAAATGCAGTACTCAAAGCTGTTAAGTATAATTTAATTGCTAATGCTATCATCGACGACAAACATACGCATGTCAACTTGTAATAGGAAAGTTATAAATAGAGAATTTATCAAAGTTCATGTACAGCCACTCTGTCTCATTGGACAAAGATGAGTACCTATGGAATGTCAGTGTTTCCTGTTATTTTGTATTTCTGTGGCTTCGCAGTTAAATAGAATTGTGTTTGCATAACTTTTATCTTTTTATATTGTTGCTCATCCTCAGTATATGAACCAGTAGGGTATAGAACCGTTCCTTTTTGGGAGTCTAATTTGTAGGACATGCCATCTGGCTAACATGACGCAGCTTCAACAATTTCATGGAAATACTGAGCTGAGTACCTAATCAAATTCCATGTCTCCTAGGTTTAATAAGTACAACTTGTTGAAAGGCTAAGGATTATCAAGTACAAAATCCTTATGACAGTTTCTCAACAAAATCTGACACATTTAAACGCCGAAAAAAAAGGACACCGACATTGTTTTAGGGCCTTGCTTTCAAGATTAACCACTTATGTTGACATTTGTCAGTTTGTAATGATAATGACCGTAATCGGGCGTTTCCGAGAATGTGGACGGAGGTGCCTCATACAGGAAAGAGCCTTAAGCAAAGCGGACATCTTTTATGTAATGTATGTTTTTCATCAAAACGTTGAGGCAGGTTCAAGAACTTTGCAAGTTTTGGATTTAAGATTTAAGTGAAACGCCTTGAAAAACATAGGCATCACGTCGCCGGGTCAGTTTTTTTTTCATCTATCTTAAAAAAAGTCAGCTTCACTCAGACCAATTTCATAGAAAAACAGGTTTTGGTACACTGCCATCAACATCAGACTGTACCAAAACATGCCTTCCACTCCAAACCATATCATTATAGTTCATTAAACAAAGCTACCATAAACCCGTATTCCCAACATCCGAAACTTCAAAACAACCTTTTCTATGGTAAAAAAAAAAGATCTGGAAGCTGTGCCCCTCCCCCTCATCTGTGGTGCCTGAGGCTGTGGTTCATGTCGACCTTGATTCCAGGAACGACCCGGGTCAAAAATAATAACCGTTCGCAGCAACCATCAATTTTCTACCATCACAATCAAAATAATACAAATTATACGTATCCCTTTTTAGGGTTCCGTATAAAAACGGGTGAGCGTGAGACGTATTAGACTCTTACCCGCGATTTAAAGAGGTAAATTTCAATATTTTTTCTTCCATTTTTTTGTCATTGTTGGTCTCAAACTCAAACTCAAACTCAAAGCATTTATTTCAATTAAACCAATTACAGGCACTTTTGAATTGTCAAGGAGTCGGTCAGTCAGAAAGATGAAGCTAGTTGCCCATTCCAAAGAGTAGGTACCTATGGAGAAGAACGGGCAAGAAACTCCATGGACACTCTTTTAAATCAAAATAATATGGTGATGCAATGGCCCACATATATGGTATTAATATGGTAAGAAAGACTATGTCTTAGATACAATTGTCAAGTATAAAGTCTCCATGATAAACTAGAACTCATAAGTAACATCTATTTATTTTCCAAAATCTACGCGGGTCCCTCAAGGCACCAAACTGGGATAAGACCTTTTTCGAAAATTCGATTTTAAAATTGTGAGGCACATAACCAGTTGTTACAGCGCATATAAAATGTACAGGGCGTGCTCAATTAAATATGTATTAGCGTATGTTACCGCTCAGCATTTGAATAAATGCAATGCTAAACAGAATTTGCAGTTGCCTGCTGACAATGAAGCCAGGAGAAGTCGTCGTTGAATGGCAAAGTTTGTAAATATAGGGAACAAAGATCCGTGGACTTGCATTTGAGAATGTAATTGTATTAATTAGACAAATCTTCACGCTTTGCTCGGCTCTAAATCTTTATTCAATTAGGCAATTAGAAGGGCTTGGAATAGTAAGTTGCATTGCTACCCACTCGAAATGTTGATTTGTTGGTAAAAATTTGAAAGAAAACGAAGTTTATAAGCAAAACTCAAACTATGATTATTTGGGACTTAAGAAGATTTTAGATATAAACGGAATTCTATCAGTGTGGGAAACAGTAAAGTTTCCGATGACAATCAAATAACTAATTCTGAAGAATGAAATTCGTATCATCCATCTACACATCATTGTACACCAAGATTAAATTAAACAATGTTGTATTAACATACTCAAGGCATTCCATCTAAAAAGATAACGGACAACAGTTAATGATGCTGTTATAGGTTAAAAGAAAAATACATTACAATGACCACAATGATAAAGATAAAAAGTAAATATGGGCTCTATTGTTAGCGTTACACTAAACAAAGGTGACATCATGGTGGTACCGAAAGTGACGCTGGATGATCGAATTACTGAAGTGGAGATATGAAAACAATAGGCCTGTTACGGTTTAATCCGGAATGCTGTAATAGACAGGAATGCTCTAGCTCCTAATATGGAAACGTGTTTTAGTATTCACTTTGAGAAATCTTGATGAAGCTTTTTATGTGAGGCTTTATCAGAACTGGCTTTTAGAAATGCAGTTTCTTGCAATAAAACTTTTAAGCAGTCGTTAATATTAAGATTGAAATCTCCGTTGCATTAAGCAATTGTTAATCTCAACCATCTAATACAAAGGTGTGATTAGTAAAACAAATAGTTTACAACAAGATTAGGACTAGAAACAATGAATAAACATGATGTTCTTTGAACTGTTAGAAGCACCTGCTTGCAAATAACTTCAAGTATTAAGGTCCTTTGTAATCGGATAGCGTAGTGGCACACGACCAGTGGCGCACGCGCACAGTTCGGCGAACACGCCAAATCTGGCTGGATCCTTCCCGGAAATATTTTTGACTACCTAATATTATCTCTCTAAAGATCAGGTGGAACAACATTATTAATTTGGAGGAAGGAAGCAAAAAGATGGAGGATGGCATGCTTAAGACGAGGCCTCTGCCCAGCAGTGGAACGGCGGAAGCTGAATACGATAGTGATTTAAAAAAAAAAGCAGTGTAAGAATCAGAAAACCGCCTCTTATGTGGAACGGCAGAATATAATATTCAGATATTCGTAATAAGACCTCAATATATTTTAAGCAGAAATAATTGATTCATAACATGCAAAAATATACATAATTCTACCTGAATGTATTCACCTAGAACATTATTTTCCAAAAGAGTGATACGTTTTTCCTTAGCCACACGCAACCGCATTCCTTGTTACAAAATTAGTGGCGTGAGTAGGTTCTAGGAAGCGATACAAGAAATTTTATGCTTCTGCGAAGGACTGATGTCTTATAGACCAAATCTAATTCTGTAATCGCACGATACGACGGAAATACCTGGAGCGTATGCAAAAATACTGTGAGTGCAGAACTAGATGAAGGAAAAATCTCCAGTATGGCGTACTGAATTGCAGCTAAAATTGGATTAAATTTTTAAAAATGTTTCCCTAATTTTGCATTCAATAATTCTACTAGATTTTGAAAATGTTCCTCTACGTTTCTATATACTTTGCTTTAACCACGCTGTTCTGCTTCCCAGTATGTACGATACGGTGATTAAGTAGATTTCGTCACCTAGCTCTCATTAAGGCCTTCTACTGGGCACAAAATACAATCGTCGATCACGCTTATAACAAAAATTAATCCGTTACTTTATCACCTTTAACGAGAACAATAATTATCACAGCTAGTTTCTAGGTTACGTAGGCGACGTTCCAATTAAAATTCTATACGAAAGCTTATTTGCTAATTAGTAAACACGATTTTATTCATATTGCTAAACTCTTTGGGTATAGCTAGTGCTAGTCACATCTTCCTTGCGCAAACGCGTCCATACTAGACTTAAGCATGTTATACGATTGGACAAACTTACATTTTCTGTTGGGAAAATGTTATGTTCTTTCTAATCTTCGGGTAGTAGAGGTTGTTTTTGCTTGGAGTGTATGTTGTCTGGTGGTAAAATGTTTTGTTTTAATTGTGTGCACATGCTTGCACGTCCCTATAGTGGCGAGGCTTCTGTACTATTATACTCGAGATAAGTCGGTGAATTTTTATATGCCACTTGCATGTTGTCTGCCATGTTAGAATTGAATCACTTTGTTAATAATAACGTTGGTTGTAACATTCGAAAGGCAAGTTTCATTGTGAAGGAATACTCTACAGATGATAACCTTATAAAAATGTAAATGATAGAAACATTCAGCAAAGTAATACTTTGTACAGACGTCAGCACATCAAAGTTACCCAAAGCTGTCAAATTTTCCCAACCAACTTTGAACCTCATACTTTAGCGATAAAGTTGAAAATCTATTAAAGAAATTTGACAGATTGTAGTAGCTTGAAGTGCTGGCATCTATACGTCAAAAAGCTTCAAGAGTTTCAAGAAAACCTTGAATAAAATGACTAAATCTATACGAAGAAACATTTAGATACAACAAAACCCATCTCTAAAAGCTATAGTCCACTAGCATTATCGGTTCAAAGCTCCAAGACGATTTGCAACTTGACTAGACGTCTCCTATCTCCAGCTAAGTGACTTTGATGGCCTGTTCAGTTATCTGCTATGATAAAACTCTCGTAAAACGTACAATATGCACAACTTTACTGCTTACGTCTTTGTTATCTTAAAAGTATGAAATGGGGCATCAAGTGTCGATACCGATTTACGATGTGTCGATCGTTTATGAGGTCATAAAAAGAGGCTCTTGGTTATTGGTGTAGGTACTATATTTTTAACCGACTTCAAACAAAAAAGAGGTACTGTATTCGACCCGTATGTATGTCCGCGATTTTCTTAAAAACTAATGAACCAATTTAGGTGTTTCTTTCATTGACGTGATCTACATACTTTCAGGCAGGTTTTAGTATATAATACATTAAGTCATTATTCGGTGTCAAAAGACGATAACTAATGCGGAACCAACGACATCGACTTCCAAATTTAAAGTTATTTTTCACTTTGTAGTGTTCTATTATTTGAAGTCAGTTGTCTTTTTTTACCTTCTTTTAATATTTTTAAGTAAGTAAACATCTTATATCTACCAGCCCGCACTGGCAAAGGACTGTGTACCAGCACTAAGAACGTTATAGGCTGATAGTGCTATGCTATCTTTTATTGCAGTAAGTACAGGCAGTTATTTCTATGTTTTACTCTTAGTTGAAAGCATCACCAGACCTCCTCCAGCATCTTCTCTTTACGTTGTCTTGTTATTAGCATCTTTAGGTTTATTTAATGCTTCAGCCTTAGTTGTTACCCCGACTATCGGAAACCAAGTCAATCTTGATCATTTCCAACAATTCCAAAAAGAAAACTCATGTTTTATACCAAAATTAAAACAGACGCGAAAACCTGCGCCTGCGTCTATTCGCGGAACAACTCGCTACGCAGAATTGGAGCGCCTATCGAAAGATTGACTCACGCATCGGAACGCAATATCCGATCAGTTCAATGTGTTTGCACGCAATGTGTATTACAATTTCGTGGTTCACGTGTTACTAAGGTATTTGGCCATAGCAGTAGATACAAACCGCCGTTTGGGAGGTCCAAACGGCCATTAATCTCTATGGCCATCATCAACTTCATCTTCTTTACTGTTTTCTGCCCTAAATCCAGTCTTATCGTGTATTTTTTAATTTAGGTAGTAAATGGGACTTCTCTTAGACCTCGATCCTCGATTACGTAGTGAAAAGCGATGGTCCACGATGGGAATAATATGCTCCAAAGATGCCCGTTATTCGGGTTATTCCACATAATCATTAAATGGAAGAAAAAATCTTTTCAGTAAGTATTAAACTAATTTTCTCCAGCCCAGTCAACATGCGTTAAGCTAAAGATTCTAAGCTATGCAGTTGATATCCTAATCTAAAGCAAACTCTGACCAAGACGGCCATACCATAAATCCTTGACTACTATGTCCTGATGTGGCTCGCTTTTAAAGCGTGTTTGAGCATCTGATTCATGCAGGTTGTTTAATAGCTTAGAGTTATGAGAAAAGATACCGTTGTGCGTTACAATTTCCTGGGCAGATATTTTCCGTACCTACAAGTATGAGATAAGCTTAAAAGGGGATTAATATTACAGAAGTGCAACACAATCTATCAATTAACGGATAGATAAAGTTAAAGCTTGTGTTTTTGATGGACAAGTTACTGATCAACTCAGCCTATCGCAGCCACTGTTGGATACGGGTCTCTCCCAAGCTACGCCACAAGACCCTGTCCTCCGCCTTCCGCATCCAGTCCGTCCCAGCCACCTTCTTAAGGTCGTCGGTCCATCTAGCTGGGGGTGTTATACGCTAGGCTTGCCGAATCGCAGAAATTATTGATGCTGTTTCAAAATAGACTTCTTTCTCTCCAAAATTACTGGTTAAAAGAAAATCCTCAGATTAGGGATCTTTCGTAATATCCTTATTCATTTTCACAACTCCCTCAATTTTAACAAAACCTATTAAAGTATTTACCCAACCTGTAAAGGCAATTCTTCGCTAACATCGGTATGCGTACCTCTTCCGGCCACAGCCCAACTTGCGACACCTACTGTTTACATATTTTTGAGCACCAAAACACGTGGGGATTACATAAATGATGCTAGAATGCCATTTTCTTGGTATTATGACTAAGCAAACGTGTTATACGAGCTTTATAGCGAGATAGAATATCTACAAACTATTTTACAACATCGTTTTATTGTTAGAAAAACATTGAGTCACGTTTTAAGCTCAAATGTCATCTTTTCTACGTATTATGAGGACTTTGCAGAAATTAAATTGGAAGGGAATCTAACCAAATGTGGTTTCTTAAGTTCAATAATTAACTAAAACATTGGAATATTCGATGCCCTTAAAATTGGCGAGGTTTTGGGCCAACAAAATCTAATTCACTGTTGTGCCATTGACACGACGAAGAAGAACTTCAGACACGACGAAGAAGAACTTCAACATTGGTAAGTAAAAATAAACCAAAAAACAAAACGCAAAGAAAGTAGCCCACAAATTCCACATCGCTCATCCAATATCAAACTAACAGAGAAACTATTAACCGCATGACATTTTGACAGAAACCATCTAGCAGACATGAAAATAATGACAGAGTACATTATAATCTCCCTACTCCGAACAGATCCACATCAATTTGCGCTTGCGCACAGGTCTAAGGTTACGGGTTACGGTAATTGATCACTCTAATGTATCTTTTTGTTTACTTGCACCGGAGTTATCAATCAATTGACGTCAATTGGCAGAACTGAAGGTTATCTCCGATGACTGCTGGTAGTCTATCTAACGTCTGTGACGTCTGTCGCATTCCTATTTGAAATTACTGTGTTGATTGATAGGTATTTGAAGTATATAGTAGGTATATGAAAACTGTAGCTAGTTGTGCTGCTAAGGAGTTTATTGCGCCACTTCTTCCCAGTCAAAGCACTAGGAAGTGGTGAAGGCGTTTTGAAGAGCTCTCTTAAGTAATTTTGATGTTCAAAAAGTGCTGATTCTATTGATAGGCTAATTTGAACAAATGACTTTTGATTTTGTTAGATATAGTTTTAAGTTACATGAAAATTACTCTGCCACACCCGCGGAAATATTAAGATAAATTAAATTTTATAGCAGAAACAAAGCATTCGGCATATCTACTACGTCGTTGCAAATTTTGAAATGTCTCGGACATACAGCCTCAATATTTTGACAGTTCAGAGCAAACTAATTGGAGCTAAATATCAAGGTTCACTCGTTGAAATTGTGTTCATTAAAAATATCATTTCCTTCATACTGCAGTACTCGAGTATTGTTAGTAGGTTGAATTAAGTTAATCTGGTATATCCAAGTACTTTATAAAATCTAGACTTAATTGGAAAATAAATTCCTAAACTTGAGGTAGTTAGTCTAAATGGATCATAATTTATATCGCCTTCTGAATCTAGTCAATTTAATTTTAAACGCAAATGCAACACTGATCTAAAATTTAAACTGTAGATTAAGTTTTACTGAGACTATCACGATTCTGGTTCTAAATAAAAATCTCGAAAACCCGAAGGTAAAATCACGTATGTTCTCGCTAAACGAATGCAGATTCGTCGTGATAACGGTATTCTGAGTGCGAATGTGGACGTGAGATGTTTGAAGTCCATAACCTAGTATACGTTGGTAACTGGTAACTATTTCAAATGGCCTCCTATATGGTTTTATCATTTTCTCTGATTTCACACCAAAACTGAGAAAGTTGAACCAAAAATTCTTAACCTTTATTGCCAGATATGAATCAATATAACTTTATGCAAGCCCACACAACAATTTGGAAATTAATTCAAGCCCATACCAAAGAATTTTAAATGCAGTTGCAATGACACAGAAAGTAAACTACAAAATATAAATTAACCCTGATTACGGCACGAAAAATATTTTGTTTTTATTATCAAAATTACAATCAGCAAGTCAGGAAGTACTTTTTGGCCTTTGTTGCTTGTCAATAAAATCGCGATAAATATTGTTCAGGCACACAATTGTTTGTAAAGCCCTTTTATTATTGTTATTCATTTAAGTGTTATGCTCTTAGATCAACAAACGACTTTGACCTTCATATGTACGTCAACTTGAGCACTTTGAATTTCTTGTACCTATTTGTATTTATTTGTATGATGGATAGGTATGCAATAACACTTCATGTGTTCGGTTTTCAAAGGTCTCAGATTGGGTCTACTGTTGACTTTTGCACACTAACAATAATTTTAACACCAATAGAAATGTTTGGATGTGAACAACATTAGCCATGGCTAAATGTTTCATAATTAAAATTGCATCAAAACCTACACTATCTTCCAGAAAATCTATCTCTCTAAATTGACTTCTATCAACTCAAATGACAAGCATCTTTTACCCTACTTTTTCTTCATTCTCTAATCCAAACGATGAGAAATTAAAACTGAACTGCGTCCAACTTCACTTCCTGAGTGAACTTTGATCCATCAAGTCTCATTGCGTGCTCAATTCGAAACAATACCGCAACCACTTATCTCTTATCTCTGTATCAGGGCACGATCGCATTCCATCGTTATCTGTCGGAGAAGCCACTAAACGAGTGTTTAATGTGCCTTTGAGCACATTAATTATAGATAGCAGATAGCCGCGTTTCATTTAATTTCATCACATTTTTATTACTAGGTTAACCTGTGATTTGTGGTTCTCATTCTATATCTCCAGTTATATGGACTTATATAACTGTATTACCACCATCATCAGTATCTGGTACAAAAGGTTCTGTATAAATATTCTTTTCGATCACGACAGTAATATTACTCATAAGAGTATAGTATTTCACTATGTATATAAATATATGCATTCGTGTACGTCTCTCAACAGAGATAAGACTTCAACCTTTGACAATGGCAATATACATTGTATGTATTGTTAACTATTAACTTGCATAATAGACAGTAGAGCGATATTATCACGTTTCCACTCTAGATAACATTTTCAAATGAATACGGCACTTGAATAATTTTATATTCATCAACCTCTCATTACAGGAAACACTCGAACTAAAGTACACTTGAATCGTTTATTGAAAAAGACCACGTTTTACATCAAGTGTCGAAAAGTTAAGCGGGATGGAAATCATCAAGGCGCATTTAGCAACAACAGTAGGTAATGGTACGGTGAATATAAATAAAAAGGGTCACGGCGATGCCAAATGACATTTAAATCCATGAACTTGATGGTCGTGTACCGCTACAGAAAGTCCAAATGACACGCAAAACGAGGCTAATTCTGTTTTCTATTCCCACCGCTGTCAATATATTGTATTCATGTACATATGCTCCTCTCCTGCGAGTGGGTAGAACTTTATGGTACTTAGCTGTGTCTCTCATACTAAATACTGCTTTCTTATTTATTTATTAATCACAAAATCCACAGCTCTTTGAAATTTTCTCTTAAGATATTTATGCTTTTTTTTTTTTCTTAAAGATTTAGGTCAAGATATTAAGAACTTGAGCGACAACTCCACATATAGTGAATTTTCCCACAAGTTCTTAATAGTTCTAGTATACTAAATTATTTCATTTTAATTAATCTCATCCACGATTAACAGATAATTATGTAGACTGACCAGACACTGATCGTGAGCCTCAAGATTACATCAAAAGCAAAAAAGGCGCGCCAACTTCTCAGCCATCTAGTGCAAACGTCACAAGTTAATTGAGTTAAAATTAAATCCAATGACATTGCTCCACTGATACAAGCTAAAGCGTTTATCGATGATGTCCGATAAGTAACAGCTGCACTCGATAGACGATGAAGTCAAGTTGAAATTATCGACAACATTGCCTTCGTATCAGCACATTAAAATGAAACTGATCGATTGATGAACCAAGATAAACCATTAATCGATGCAAAGTAAGTGCTTTGAGACATGAGCGGCAAATTGTCGCGGGAAATACACTTGCTGGTAATGTTAAATTAATTTTTAGTATATCAAGGTATGATTAAGTTAAAATATATGCACAGCGAAGGATAATAAATTCGTAAGTTTTCATGTAGATTTGACGATTTTAAGCATTTGTGATTAGATAATGAATATCTTGGAATAACCTGCGTCTTGTATAATCTCTATTGCTATTGTCAGTCTTGTGATGATTACCAATATGATCATTGCAGAAATGGGAGTATTAAATGTAAGTACTAACCTCGAGAGCCTCCTGTGCTGTGTGGAGGTACTCCCTCAGCATCGCTTCCTGAATGCTGAGCCATTCTAACCTCGGGTCTTCCAACTGCGTCACCTCTGCAACAATAATTTGTAATACTATTAGCTTTCTAATCTATATATATAAAAATGAAACCCGTTTTCCGTTGTCACGACATAACATGAAAACGGCTGGACCGATTTCGATGAAATTTGGTATAGAGATAGTTTGAGTCCCGGGAAAGGACATAGGATAGTTTTTATCCCGATATTCCCACGGGATCGACATTTACGCGGGTGAAACCGCGGGGCGCAGCTAGTATTATAATAAAGATTCACGTTTTATTAAGAAGCGTGTGTCAGTTGTTCAACAATTTTACATTTTACTTATAGCTGACATTTGACGATAGAACCTCGCTTTCTGTCGCGTCATAAAAGTCAAACCTTAACAAAATATTGTTTTTCTTAGTCTTACGCGTAGTCATTACTCATTACTATTAAAATCTCGAACTATTGACCATAAATTACTTAAAGCTAAAGGAATTTTAATAAATCCGTTTTCCCCGTGCTCAATTACTTGAGACAAATAAGCAGCAACCGCAAGCCAATATGCGAACCAGATTAAGGCTGAAGAATTACTCATCGTCAAACTATGCGATACGGTTGCCGATTACCGACCGATTAATGACGAGACCGAGGTAGTGTTTGATAATGGTGGCATTCAATAAACAATGATAGCGATCGCTTTTACAGCCGATAGCGACATTTGGGACGAGGCTTGGCGTGATTGTAATTCACGGTCGTTTATCTGAAAAACTGATTGCGAAGTAGACTGTGTTTTTGGGAGCAAATTCTGTGTTTGATGATTATTTACTTTTTGTCATAGCTATACTCTGTATAAGTAGACTAAGAACCAGAGATGAAAGATCTCGCACAGTACTATTTACTTCCAAACATTACTCATCTGCTGTAGTGAGTGACAAATCATTTAATAAATACAACTACTCTTACTAGATGTATCAAATAAAATGACCTACACTAAGCAAATGATCCACATTTAGTCATAAAGCACATAGCGACAGGAACCAATCATAGAGTCAGTCATCATCGGGCAGCTGCATTCCGCTATCATTCGCACACCGCGTGACATCCAAAGTACGCATGCGGCGATCTTTCAATTATTATTCTCAATTCTGAACCCGACAAGGCCGGAACGATTCTACGGACAGATTGTTACTCACTTTATATCAGATTAGAGAAACAATGCCGTCGAAATTGCTATGTAATTTGGCTACTGTTCGCGATGAAGGTAAAGTGATAGTGATTAATCAAATAGGTAACAAATAAGCAACTCATGGTTAGTATTATATCTAAAGGATTAAAATTAGTACGTATAACCACAGAATACTTAAAGTACTACGGTATAACGGTCGACAAATATCTAATTGTTGTTTAGTTAATGACAAGACACAAAATGGAAAGTTTTCCATAAACTTTCGAATACGTTCTACCAAAGAAACATTTAACATGAAATCTACTGTAAGTTTCCTAGCAATAAATGTATAAGATACAAATGGAATTTACGGGATCTGTCCCTATGTCTGGCGAGAAAAAACACAGGCAAACGTGCCCTGAAAACATTTATAATAACACACATTTCAAGGTGTGAACAAAGGAATCAAAGTCACGTCGCACTTAATTATTCATAGAGCTCCTTTCGAAAACCTATAATAAACAATATCAAAGTTAAATCAAACCCGAAGGACCATAAACAAGCAATGCACGTGACTTTGATTCCTTTGACGGTAGACATTGACCACACACAGCCCAAATTATTGATATTCAACGACATGAAGTAGATCCATCTATGAATCTATGTGACTGAAGTAACAACTCTAAAAGACCATGCAAATGAAAGCGATGCCACATTGTAGAATAATTAGTAAACAATAAATGAAGACTCAATCATACACATCGAGAAATTCAATTACAATAAATTAAGTCCTGTCGTTGAAGATGGTCACGTTATAAATAAAATTATTTGCAACAATATTAAATACCTACTACTCAGTTCCAATTAACCAAGAAAGCAACTCAAAGTATCAAATGAAATTCTCAACACAGCGCGGTGTAAAATAAAAGCTGGTATGAAGCGTATAAATATTGCGGGCTTATGCAGAAAATAGGTATGGGGGAGATCACATACCTTGATAAAGAACATGGATGCTGTAAACTAAATATGTAAAGTGGAGGAGGCATTAACAAAGTAACATATGCATATTTACACAGGTATGCAAACCACCAGGTTCAAAGACTTAAATACTAGAAAAATATTAAAATTAATTGCACCGCTCATTTTAAACGAGTTCCAACTTCATTACTGCTTGTCCTTTTCTATCAAGAACTGTGATACGATCGTTAATGAGTGTGTCAATGTTTTGTTGATCTTGTAAGATTATTTCATTGCCAATTTGTCTATGAATCGGCATGTTAATATTTATTTTATTTATGCTATAAGCTCCATGTGATAATCTTGGTCGATCTCAGTTATGGATGTTGCTTAAATGTCAATTATTTCTCATTCGCTGTGCTCTTTCATTTACAATCAATGCTTCACTTGCTGTAAATTAAAATAACTTTATAACTTTGTTTTTATCTCCAAGATTTGAATTCTCTGTATTAACATTATGCCTTTAGCGAGATTATTTAGTTATTTTAGCACGATATGCGTGTAGGAAATAAATTCGATGTAGAATTTAAATTTTCTCTCGCAAGTTCTAACATTCCAGTGAATTTATATTGACTCGTATGCAGTATCTAACCGCACCAGCGCAAAATATATATGGTTCTAGAAATATAAACTACGATTCTTAAAGCTTTGTGTAGGAATTTAAAGGAGAAATGTTTAAGACACGGCTTGTCCAGAACCCCTAGATCCTAAGCACGGTAAAACTAAAGGAGACGTATTATTTGAATGAAAGCTATCAAGATCTCATCTGAATACTGGGAAACTTGAAGCCAGCGTGAACCTATTTATATATTAAACGCTACAACATTTAATGCGAAAAATGCATAGCTAGAGGAGCTTCGATGTAAATTGGCTTTTATTTTCATTATTACGCTAACGACTGGCCACGTTAGTGATGAATAATGTTATCCGCAAGGCATTCTTCAAGAAATGAGCTTTTAAATGATGGGCGAAACATTTGTAACGTCCTGCATTTTCATATCTAATTTGACCGCATTATTTAGCCGTTTTACTACGCCACTTCGAATGTAATTCGCTGTTATAGCGACGTGCTTAACTACCAAGGAGATATAATTATGTACGTGTTACTGTTTTATCTGGGATTTCTTAACGATAGGCATATATTATAAGGAAAGTAATGGTACAGTAAATTCCTTTGGGTATGTTGATCATGAAGCAGTTTGATCATTGAGTTCAACCAATTAATCCACATACTTAACTGATTTAAAGTTCCTTGATACTGATTTGATTACTTCCTTTATCACTTGATATACTTTAATTTCCTCGATTAGCGTTTTAATGGATGTCCATCTAGAATTTCTGTACCTAATTCTCCTAAAATTCATCACCAACGACTATAGTCTACTTAATCAAGTCTACGTGTAAGGACAGCGTTGAAATTACACTAACAATAAACGAAACTACCGCCATTACTAAGACCAAACATTAAATTGCAATAGAAGAGAATCTTAAAATGAGTAACACAGTAATACCTAATAAAATACAATCAAATAAATAATTTTAATTATCAATTAACATGGAGGAGAATTTATGCGATGGCGTTGGTGCTATGGGTAAGCTATCGACGGATCTACACGCGTAAAACACCATAGTACCATAAACGAGTTGGGAGCCATTTGCATTTTGTATTGAATATTGCAAATGGACACTGTAGGTAGAGCTACTGTGCAGGAATTTATGAATATACAAAGCGTTTTTGAGTTATTTTTGTACGGGAGACGGTTCTTGTGGGTTTATTTTTGCTTGATAAACTATGTCCCTACTTAATGTTTCTGCGAATTTTATTCAGCTTTTTATCGATTTAAAATAATTTTCTGTGCGTCAAAGGAAAATATAAATAAAATTGTAATTATGAATTCTGTTTTATTGGCTAGAATTATCTTTCAGGCTGCGGTATTTCGCTTGAACTGTTATTATTACGCATCGGTATGTGTACTTTTTTTCACCGCATATAAGTATGAGTTGTCCGAACAGTAACTTGAATAGAACATACAACAACAGTAACTACATTCGTTGCCATAGCAACCCTACACAACACGACAGAATAGTAAATGTGACGCATAGCAGCGCCGACGCATGCAGCCGACAACTTATGAGAATAGCACCCCACTCCAGAACACACTAAATAAACATCCAATTTCCTTCCAACACATTTAAATTAAATTAAAATATCTCAAGTAGTAACATAAGTTACGCATACAGAAAATTGTTATTTAAATCGCGTATAATTTAAAAAGCGCACAAGACTGTTTGTCTCTTGCGATAGGATCTAATAAAATTAACAGTAATGAAACCTATTTGAATCCTTTTGCATAATTTGTTCTGGATGCCTATGTATAAATTAGCTGAAGACAAATATTCCAGTTCGTGTAGCATTGCCTAGCAAATACTTTTAATGAGCTCTAAGAATTTATTTGCTTGAATATACATATGTTTTGCAGTCTACGACATAGATGGCAGCACGGATTTCGGTGTTGCTACTGTACAAATGTTTCAGATTAATTTTAGTATATTACGGTGATGGGAATCAGGGAAAACCCATATTTTAAAGCAAATATTTACCCGTTGCAAGTTTCAGTGCAGTATTTATTTTACAAAAGTCAATATTGTTTCTCTTAAGACAAAGTTAGTTCGTTTTATTTCAGTTAACATGAAAATCAATTACCTATACAAAAAGTTAGCCAGTGAGCTCTTGAATATGTAAAGGATCTCTATCGGATGATTTGCCTATACGTTTAGTTTAATTAGGCGCGCCAGGCAAGCGCAATACCAAGATGTCTAAAGAAATTCTTCTTTAAAGATCCAGTCGCGACAATATGTCTATAAAACAAACGTTAGTAGACATTATTTAGGTACTTCAAAAACGGTAAAGGAGTCACAAAAATTCGCGGAATTTTATCAAAAATATTTTTAATCTTATCATAATAAACATTGACGATAAGTTACGTCGCAAACTATATTGAAACAATAATTGCTGCATATATACCAATTAATAATAACGTTGATTAATATCACGTCATGACGTACTTTCATCAAATACTAACGTAGTAAGAGTAGTACTGCTACTGACGTCCGTGGAAAATGAGATGACATAACATTTCAGTTTTTCATGCGCATTAAACGGTCTCTCTTCGTCGACTCGTAAATTCACAACGCTGACGACCATTACTGTAGAAAATTTCACCGTGCAAGCGAGTCCTCAGAAATTAACACCGAAAAAACATAAAAACTAACAAGCTACGATCAAAAGCTGATCCGATCAGCAACAGTTGATGGGTGGTCTCGAAAAAAAAGTAAGAAAATGGCGGAAAAGTTCTACGGTCTTCATAAATAATGCATAAGAATGCGTGAGCGTCGTGCGAAAATGTACGCCGTGCGTTTGCGCACACCGTTATCGGGTGTTCGCGGGTCGTCAGATATCGCGCGTTTTCCATCTTATAGCGCGGTCATTATTGCCTTTTTACCTTTTATAGCGTCGTGTAGATAGGTAACTATATTGTCGTGTTGAAAGTTTTCGACACCGACCATAAAGCTTGTTAGAAGTCATTTATAAACTGGATTTAAGTTGCTTCTTTAGGAATAATTTACTGTTGTAAATGTGGTTATCTTATTTGTTTGACATTGCCGAGCCTAGTTTTAGTATGTTCTCAGCATTGCTTTAAAAGGCGCAACGAAATTATGTGCGGTACCGTTGTGTGTTACATCTACAGAAATATTACTTTTGCTATAATTTTAGAAAACCTTGACATCTGGTTTTCAAGTCATGACTTATTCGTTTTGAATTGTTTGTTTAAAAATCGGCAGAGTTACTTAAATTGTGTCTAGGTGCTCAAACAGATTTTCTGCTGTAGGAACTATTTATTCATAATATTCATACTGGGGCATTATGCATTATAGAAATGTATTAAAAATTCCAAACAACACGTTTATTTTATCTGCATGTGAGATTACACGGTAGCAAAGCAATATCTATGCAACGACTAATCAATTCAATACGACTCACGAAGATGCATTTGCGTAAATAAACGATACGTAAGCATTCCATTCATAACACGACTTATTTAGTGCTCCCCCATAGAATAATCTAAGGATTCACATAAAAACATATTATATCCACCAGTCACGACTGCACGGACGTGCATCCGAACATACGCGCAACGCCATCTATTTTTCGTGGTGTGACGTTAAAACTCTTGCGCATTTCGATTTCAAATATCGAATTCAAGATGGTGGCCGCAACAGTCGCAACATTCTATAGGCTAGACATGAATCAACCTGTTCAATAATTCATAGGGAATAACTAAAGCACCGTGGTACTTCATAAGCCCCCCGCGTAGTACATTTTTCACCCGACATACTGAATAATCCAGGGGATAATAAATAAGAGTTAGCCTGTTGTAACCGGTACAAACAATTCATTGTGCTAAAATGAATTATTATATTGTTAATACAGGTCCACTATTTCGCTACTCAGTATGCTAATCTTGATATGGGTAAATTTCTCGGACGAAAATTCGATAGACTTGTTACCAATACAACTGGTTTTCAAAATATTGTCTATGTCTAAAAATGATTTCTCATTCATATGCATTGAACTCTCCCAAATGACGAAACTATATAATAATATAATATAGTAGGTGACTTATTGTTTTATAAAATACTACCTTCTGTCCGCGACTTCGTCCGCGTAAAATTTCTTGATTTAACATAAATACCGAGGCTTCCAAATCAGAAGTTCCGAAGATATATAATATTTGTATAGATTGTCTCCTTTATTCAAAAACGTTATATAAAGTTAAGTAGTCATTAGCGACTGTTCAATCACACAATTTTGACGTTTAAACGTCACTTAACTTTAATCATCATGTATAACTAAACCCCTGTATTTCAAAATCTAGCATCACATTAAACCTCCTTAAAGACGATTAATCTCAATATTCAAAACACATGCTACCTACTCCACAAGATACTAAGAACAAATTAGGGATCTGTTCTGTCGGAAAAACTGCCAAATAAACAGCAGGTGTTACTTACGGTTGACATGATTGATGTAATAGCGTCCGATTTGTGGATCGTAGGCCTCCTCCCATCCAAGAGGCAGCTCATTGCCAATGCAGTCCGCGAATGTCTGTGGCTTAGTATATCTGGAACAATAAACGTTTTTTGTTGAGTCTAGGAAACGGTTGTGCACTGTGATCCTAGAATTGAGGCTAGGGAATTTGTTCTAGTGAAAATTGGATGAGTGTTTTTTTGTGGCGCAGAAAATTTATTTTCAATCGGATATATTGGTTGTTTCTGTTAAAAGTTTTTTAAGTAGTTGTGAGTTTTATAAATAAATGTTAGTTTGAAACATATGTAATACTTATCATCCTTAATCATAACAACAAAAACTTGTTTAGAAATTAACTTTATTTTAAAACACGTTTTAGAAAAGTCGAGCAAATACAAAACAAAAAAGAGCTTCCCATAGAAGGTCTTACATCAACCCAGCGTTCTTCCCACGAACAGGGGCGAGCCTATTACTGCGCTTCTATAACTATCATTAAGGCAAAATAATAATAACCTCAGTTATTATTTCGAATCTTTCGACTGGATAATTTCACTAGCCATTCGGTAACGTGGACTGGTTGAAATGATTCCGTATTTACTCCGTGTGTAAACATGCAACTGGCCTGCTTTAAACCAACCAATTTTGTTTTAGACGTCTCACAAAAATTCGACACCGATATCTTGTCTTTAAGAACTACCAGTTCGAAAATAGATTAATCACCAGACCGTTCAAATCGTTTAGCCTTCAATCAATTTAGAAGTTACGGGATCAAGAGGACGCGGTCAATATCATTGGATTTATACCAGTCGAAATAGCATCTCGTTAGTTAATCACATAGTTCAGAATACAGGCAATTAGGTTACGAATTGATGCATAATATAGGACGAAGAAATCGACGTGAGATTACAAGCGAGAACATAATAATATTTTACATTAAAGACTTTCTGATTCAAAATGTAATGTTACTAGCACGATGGAATTATAGATAAAACATAGTATCGAACAAAAAACAGGTGCAAGTTTCTAGATTCAAGTTGTGCCTAGGCGTGCAGATAATGCAGGCAGGTTGTGGCATGAGAATAATTAATGATGGGCGATGCGGGTGCCCGGGAGCTGGCGCGCGCAGGGCGTGGTGCGCTGGCGCCGGCGACCTGCTCCACTGCTGCTACAATTTCGATCATGATTCACGTACAACCAGTTCACCAACAAAAAGCGGACACACTCGCATTTCCGATGGTGACGAAATGAACCGAACGCCGTGTCTCATACGCATCCCACTTAACGGTTTTCGTGACTTTTAATATGGCGTTTATACGGTAGTCGGTTATTAAATAAGATTCTTCGGTTAATTGGCCACGTTTATGTCCAGTTCGGTGTACGTGCAACTTTTGAAATCGACGTTTTCGATGTTCGCGTGATTCTGTTTTACCGTTTGCTGGTTGTTTTACAGTAAGCAATCAAGTAAAGGCTGTTTAATGAGTGCGTATAACTTCGCGTAAGGTAATATTCACATGCAATTATAATAAACACCTTACAGCTCAATTTAACAACTATTTAAATACATTCACAATATCATGAGTTCCTTCAAAATTCATTTACCATTCAAAAAATGTTTGTTAGAATTCAAGCGTTACAAAAACGCTAAAAGAACATCCTTCCTTTTTGTTATAACAATTTATTGAGACAAAGTCGAGAGGGGTAAATCTTCAATGGGAATTCGTTACTCCTTCCGCACAGCTACCGAATGCGGCGTCCATTTCAAAACACGATCACTCTTATCGAGGTGAGGGGATAGAGGGCGCGTGCGTGTGCGCATCCAATGCATCGGTGAGGGAGCAAGAGGGAGATACAAGAGTAGTAAAAGTGAGCGAGACAAATAGAGAAACAATGTTGCTGCGTTATGGGAGAACGGCAAAACCAGTCCTGTCAGCGGGACGTCAAGACGAGTCGAGTTCTCGGAAACGGTGACCCGTGTCACGGAATCCCTAGCCGCACACACAAGCACACTTTCACACACACGCGCCAGCGCCCACGTAAATGAAACACTGACTCCAATCAAATACCACTGCGACAGAATTATTGGTGTTATAACACTAGATAAACATTTAATTGTTTCTGGCTGTACGTCGGAAAATCAGCAAGACCTTTACACAGATTGTTGCAATTGCTTAGCAAACAACTCATTTTTACAACATAGGTAAGGTCGCATTCCTTAGATAGTATTGTAAAAACACTTATCAATGATAAACAATGAATGTATTTTTGTGTTCAGTTTGCCGATGGAAATGGAAGTGTTAAAGCAATCTTTGTAGATAAGATTTTAACACTGCATTATCTTGAAAGGGAATTCCAAAAATGTCGGAAGCACTTGTCAAGAAAACAAAAGCTATTTCTAAAGTGTAGTTTTAATAAAACAAAACACTGGTTTGGGTTCAGGCGATATTTTAAGACAACGCCATCTACCGAATTGAGTTAGAATTTTGCTACCTGTCTTGCGCGCTAAGTTCAAACAGAAGTCATTAAGAATCATCACCAATATAATTTGACAAAATAGTGAACTGAGACTTTTGAGGACCAAAGGCTCTCACCCTTAAATTTTTTTTTATTAGACTAGATAGCTGACCATATCGCTCATTTGGAGAAACATCGACGTAAATGTATTTTTTCCCAAAAATGAGTTAAATATGACAAAGCAATTAGAAAGCGCATTTACGTCAGACTTAAATAAAAGTAGTAGTTACCTCGATATTTCTCCAAATCAGCGATATTATAGAGACTAAATTCATTATAAGGTAGGTCATTATATTCAGCTTTAAACAGTGTAAAAGATGATTTCATCGCTACACTGAACTTCATAAAAATCATGTAGCACATACTAACAAACGTACTAGCAATTAAAATTCTAAATGTCTTGTTTTTAATTGGTGAAACAATTAGGGTATATTAAATTAGACTTGTATATGAGCTAGTGGATGAAAGATTGCAGCACCTACATTATACAAAACGAATGCATAAAACATAAACAACTGTCCATAATATGTATTATGAATAAGAAAAAAACATTGTCCTCTTTTTTTGCAATCACGTCCGACTCACAATTATATAATTTGTTCTACTTTACCTCACTCTCCGTACAAGTTTTAACATATAATACAGTTCGCAACAGAATTGAGTTCACACACAGCTTTATCGCGTAATCGATGCGAATAAATCCGCGAGCTATGCCGTGCGATATGCCAGTGCATCACAGTCTCATTGGAAAATAGCGCGGGAGAAGGCCAATGTACCGCCGTTCAGCAGCCGCAAATAGAAACATGAAGGTTGCTGCCCGCTTTGGACTATTTAGTTAAATGCCCCTGCAGAATTCAACGCCATTGCAGGTGTAAAATCTCTCACACGATCCCATATTCGTAAAATCCAAACGTTATTTCAAAACAATATATCAGCCAAATCTCGTTAATGTCCTCCCAACACGCCAAAGAATCAAGAGGCTCACCGTTAATCTAAATGATTAGACTATTAGTCATGTGTTGTCCAAGTATTATTTCGAAAGTCCAATGACCAAATCCTGGATTACGACAAACTTGGAGCACGTCTGGTGGGAGGCGGTGCCATGCTGTCTCACACATATCGACCGACCGACAGACGAACACGCACACCTACTAATGCTCTATAAATACCGCCAGGGAAATATTTTAATCCGGATGGCCCGTTTAATGCACATTCCTTGGGCTTCGGAACAATCTCGATGTTTTTACTTCTTTACTTCAAGAGGGCATTGCCCCACTTAGATTTTTGTCCGTAAGATTATCTGTCATATGAAACTGTGTCAGTAGACACGGTTAAGGATAATAATGTTAGGTGAATAACCTGTTTCTTACAAAGATATAAGTAAATTCCGACGCCGTGATGTCACGTATCCTATGTGCTTATTTAAATAAATCCTCATGTATTGTTGAAATATACTCACGGACAGGAAGATTACAAACCTTCCGATGGCCAAAAAAGGAATCGTGTTAGGGGTCAACGTGATTCCCTCTCGCATTCCGTTCGGCTGACACATTCGAACAACGTTATAATCGAATTAAACACAACTTGCAATGAATTCATCGAAGCACGAAGCATGCCGACCGGATGATCCAATGCGTGAATATAAAATTTGTGTCTGAACCGAACCATGCATTAAAGTAACCACACATATAAACATTGTTCGCGTCTTGCGTCACGACCAATCACCAAACTTATCCACCAATTTACCTCGGCAATCGTTCGAAAGTGGTAATTATGTATTGATGGTAAACGCAGCAGGCTAATGTGACGCTATGACGTCACACGTTATTCGATCATTGACAAACGACATTCCAACGCCTAGTGTGAACTGTGTTGTTGAAACGCACGTCACGTCATTGCCACCAAGGTCTCATGCTCGTCTTGAGAGACTTGAGAATATACACACATTAAGTGCTCCGATCTGAATAATAAAGATCTCTTGCTACTAACTGCCTTTAAAATCTCGAAATCCTTCTTATTTTAATGAATTACGAGCATCATTGGTAATATCTCAAGTAATGTTAAGTTTTAGATGTCACAGTGAGGTTATTTGCCATAAGTAAGATAATTTTTATCTACTATTTGAAATAATTTGTAGTCAAAATAAACTCGCACATCGAACGTAATTTATACAATTCAATGTTGCATGCTGTCTGTAGAACTGACGGACGGACGGACAGCGGGTTGCATAAACACTGAATATATAGGGTTTCCGTTTGAATCACGCCGCATACCAGCCGCCTTCGTCACGCCGGCAGGCGGCGCGTGCGACACAATATCATGAGTATCACGACTCCGCTCACAAACATTCGATAATACGATACCTAGTCTAAATAATGTCTATACAGAATGACGAATTGTCGGCCGCCCCGCTTATAATATCGCCGAGACTGAGGAATTTCTAATTGATACTGCATTGTGGTCACTCCCATTCTGCTGCTTGTTTAAGTAATAAGTACCTACAGTCTGATGAAAGAGATTAAATGCTATAAATCTCAGCACTACTCAGACACGACGTTGTAAAAATTGTCGTAGTAAATCAGCTAGTACTCTAATTCGCAGGAACAAAACTTTATGATCGTCGTAATTTATTATTGTATTTTTGTTATTTTTAACGATGCATGCTAATTAATTAAGCGAATGATACAAAAAACTGTCCATTCATCAACTTGAATGACCGGTTCTGAGATTTACATACATAAAACAGAAGGGTACGTCTAATATTGAGAAAACACACATACACCAATTTTAACGATATCTCAGGCATTCAAATCTTCTCATTATGCAAATATGCAATGGTAACAGAATGTAGAAAAGCAATCACAAGCAGTTGCTCGTTGCAACTTGGAATACCGCCCTCAAAGTATGGCAGAAATGTTGCTAATGGCTTGTAACGATGTTTGCCGGCAACTTCACGACTGCACAAATGATACTTTCCCAGCGGTAGAAAGTCAAACATTAGGTAGGAATGGCACCAAAGCGGCTCCATTCACATATCGTTGTTATTAGAGCGGTGTCAAGACCGGAAAGTATGGATTAAACAGAGGCCAAACAAGCAGATATCAATGTGCGCGAACGCATCGCCGATGAATGGGAGGCGCCAGGCTTCTGCGAATGTTTGTTGAGGAACAAAATTCCTCGCTCCATTGTTTCGTGAATGATCGGCCGCGTGGAATGGGGTCGGGGAAATATTTGCGATTTTTACTGCTACACACTGTTGCTAATTTCTTTGGTAATACTACAATACAGCAGGAGAATGTATTCAGCAATGTAAATGCATGAAGCATCTATTGCAAATGGAAACACAGCGGAAACGAAGCGCTGACAAACTGTAAAATAATTCACAATCTGCAGAGATGTATCCTTATTACAGCAGCATGGGAAACAGAAAAAGATGGCTAAATCATGCATCAAACTCAAATAAAGGTACAAACAAGAGAGCTGCTACGTTACAAAATACGCTGCTAAGTTACCAAAGGTAAAACTGTAAATATAATCCATCGACGCAAACAGAACACTATCACCTAATCGCTATGAAATACAGGTGTTTTCGCATACCACACCGCTTACGATCATTTGCAAATTCACAAACCCAAATAGCTTAGTATTGCTAAGGAACAAGGTACATATTGGAATGAGAAAATTGTTTATTATAGTCTGTTGTCGCATATTTCGCCCACGCCCAAATGGCGGGTCGTCAACAATTTATTCAAAATCAAGGATTTGTGCCAGTTCGCCTGACCGTGCCTCTATTTATGGACACCTAAAAATTAAACCATTCACGGTATTAACATTGGCGATAGAATATATACAAAATATACAGATATAAGTCATACGATTTGGGAGCAAACAAATCGGAATAAATTAAGCGAATGAACACCTGCTTGAATCTGCATAAATTTTAGATCACAATTCATCAAAACCTTGATTTATATCTATCCAAATTATTGCGGAGAATGGCAGACAATTTTACAATCAGTGTGGTACCTACTGTATCTTTATAATGGCAGGATTACTATAGGAATGAAACCCATAAATACCATCAACAAAATATTACTGATGTTCACCTTATTAAGTGCGTCGTTAATTACTTTCCCATAAAAAAGAACTTTCTTTAATGAATGCGCCCGTAAATAACGATATTAATTTTTATTAGACGTTTTTAAGTCGAATAGCGGTAAAGTATCAGTTTCGGTCCATCATCCGACAGATTGGAATCGTACATTTTACTGTGGACATTAAATCGTCCCAAACGTTTATAGAGGAAATATTAAATAGGCAACATTCTTAAGTCAACGACGTCTGGGCGTCCTCCGATGGCTAATCAAACACTCTTATGCAAATCAAGCAAATAGTTATACAATTTTATGAGCGACGACTATCGTCAATTTATCACTCCCTATATGGGGGGACAAACACGCAGAAATTCCATCCGACCATTCCGAGGCCCGCTATGTCGACACGCCATATTTTGCAAGTTTATCATAGCTTATGCTAACTTCATGAAGTTATGGGGCGGGCCCACTATATACAAATATACCTTAGACCATTTCGTCGGTTAAATAGAAAAGTGGCGTTATTGAAAAGGAAATTGTTAGCAAGAAATGTCATTTTTCCATTTAATCAGCGATTTATAGAGTTCAGAATGACAGAACTAAATAAAAGGTGTAACTTTGTAAAGATACGAAAACTAAAATAGATGTACACAACAATGAAAAAGTCGTTACAAGTAGGTAAACAACTGCTTTATGACGGCATATAGATAAGAGAGGAATGCCAATTTTGATTAGAAACGAGAGCAGAACAGCTTTTATCGCATACCTACTCACATAGATAACTTTTAAACATGCGTGATTTTAAACACATTTTCAGTATAATAACGATAACTACCTAAACGGATTCGGCTTCGAAACATGTTACACTACATTAGGAGTAAGAGTCGATGTTTGCATATATCCATAATTGGAAATAATTATTACATTTCCTTTGGATGTCAGGTATTAATAAATTAATTGGATTTAGAAGAAACTACCTACACTGGTGTAGAGCGTCGAGATTCTATGCTTTTTAAACGACAATTCGTCTTATTAGTTGTTGGAATCAAAGTAAATCTGCAGTGAAGCCGTTGTCGGCGGCGGCGGCGGTGTCGACGCACGTCTGGGTGTATAAAATCGCCAAGGACATATTTATCTGAGAGGAATGCGTAGAATAAACAATGTTGTACGCTATTTCGCGTCCGTTCGCCACGCGCCGCACCCTGCGGTACACACTCCAACGAAATGTTTTGTAAATCTTCTTTGCAAAACGTACATACAATTCTTGCACCTAATCAAGTTGAATAGGTCCAAAAGTGAACAAATAAACCTATTTAAAACGCAGCCGATTAATGTCAAGAAACGCTGTAAAATGCCCAGCCCCTTCATCGTTACGCATGAGGGAGCTCAGAACTTGTGCAGTGCGTGGGAAGCACATACTTGGGTTACACAATCTTGTGAAGATACCTTCGTTAAACACGATTGATTTTATACTTGAAAACTGTTTAGAAAAGGTAGATTTGTTTTACCCATCGATATATCGGAGATGTTTGCAATACCTAGCCATTGTAGTTGAAGGAATAGAGTCGTATCTTGTAATATTATTGTTTTCTTCAACAATGTTGAGCGTATAAGGAACAATTACATTATAAAATTAGCCATCACGCCACCAGCTACTCGACCGTAGACATGCAGATCGCATTGAAACATTCCAACGCGAGCATCCATGTATTTCCCACATACAATTTGCCTGCACTAGGCGAGTACGCATAGACACCTAACGCAGATTTCACTCGCAACATAGAATTATGCATTAACGATCAAATGAACGCAAACACTCTGGTATGCAACAGAACAATGTACTAGCTTAGTGAAACTGCATTCAACCGATACAATTAAAGTAATAAACACCGACGAACACAGGTATAAGTTCCCATTCGCTTGTTAATCGACGCTATCATTGTCTTCACCGCTTCCTTGCTTAAAGACACAATGAGTAGTTTTTCCTCAGTTCACAATGCGTAGCTGTCGAAGACTTCTATGTAGTTTAGTTTTTCTACAACTATTTACGCCGCTCATCTAGTTACGTATCACACTTGTCTTTGAGATCTGCGAAAACCGCAAATTGCTCATTCGCACGCAACATCTCGTTACAGAAGCATTTGAGAAGCCACTTATTACCGTAAATGTATAGTCTCAGCGCCCAACGACACCATAAAGATCTTTATCTTGTTAAAACAGCCATATATATCGAAATTCAAGGGCAAATATTTCGTTATAAACGGCGATCTCTCGTCGTCAAAATGAGACCATTACATCTGCATGTAAAAAAGCAGGTCTACTAAACTGACAACATTCTTATGGTAGGTAAATAATTGCATTCTGCCGAAGGCAGTGACGAGAGGGGACATTTTTCATAGTACAACGTTTAGGTTCCGTATAAGGTTAATAGCGTCGTATGCGCCCGAGACGTGGCGTGGTTATTTTTAGCATTAATAAATTGGCTTAGTGGCTCGGTTTATTGTGTGCGCGTTTCGCACAAGTATATGTCGACGTTAGAGTGACATCCGCGGTACCTCCGTTCCACACACCAAATTCTAGGTCAATTTTGACTGCCGTTGCTCTTTTACTATTCACTTGGTTCTTTCAAAACAATGTTCTAAGTGGGCAATTTTCGATAGTAGCTGCTCTTTGACCCCAATTAACTCCAAATTTTCCAGCAACAACAATTGAAGTTTTGGATCTCGAGATTTGCATTATTCTTTTTTCGCTTGCAGGGGGGTTATCGTTTAAACCTGATAAAGTGATAACGTAGGCCCACAAACAACAGAAAAGCCACATCGTCGTATGTTTTGGAGTGCCAAGCTGGTAACCACGTCTCAAATATCATACTGTAAAGTCGGCTGTATGGAATGCAGTTTGCCAAAAGGTTCAATAAAAATACCACTTTATGTTTCCTGTGTCAGCGGTGAATTTTATTGTGGTGTCAATGTACCGGGACCAGATTCTTATGTGCCTTCTTAACTTGAATCAATTTAGTCCACATTCGCATGTTTATGTAATATTTGTTCAGTACTTAAGTTGGTTATAAAATTGAACATTACCGAGATTCCCCTGTGCGACTATAAGTCTGAAATGAAACACAAAATGGCAATTGTATAAATTCATCCAGTTGCTTCAATCATTAACTTGAGAAGTTTACATTGAATGTCCACTTGCAACTTTGCGTTGTAAATTCATTAGCAATTAAAACTGCATTTTATGTTATTAATCTGCAAAACATTTAACGCTATTTAGTTTTTTTTTTTTTTTATAATACAAAACTTTATGGTAAATTTTATTAGCCCGTTAAACAACACCATTAGACGATGACAGTTAGCCTTATAGGATGTCTCATTTTCCTAATGGAACAGACATCACTACAGCTAATTGTCACGCCGTTTAACATCACCAAAGTGATAATTGACCGGTTTTAACTGTAACCATGCATTTTTAAGTGCAGGTTGTACAGTTTTTAAGGTTAACTTTTAAAACAATGGTGCAGGTGTCGGTTTAACTATGGTAAATAGATACGGCTAGAGACATGATCGGTATTTAATAGGGATGTGTTGTGCAGCACCTGCAGCTTGCTGAGGTGGTGAAGGGGGGTGTGGGGAGACGGCGGGGCGGTGGGGAGGGGGAGTGCGCCGCTTTAGAAAGGCGCGACCATCGCCGCAGGCCCGGGCCGCATTCTACGGCCTGTCATTCACACCGCGCAACTTGCCTATGCATTGCATTCCATCTCCCACCGCGTTCTCCACGCATCGGCACCATACACACACGCGCACCTTACGAAACCACCGACCGCACCACCATCTAGACAACATGCCACATTCATTCTTAACACATAAACGCTTCATCGAATTATTTCTGCGCCAGTTCAGCCACTAACATTGCTATGAACCAGTTCCGCGGCCTCATTAGTCGCGTACCGACTGCTCCGCTCACCAAATACGAACCCATACGAAAACAAGACCACAGTACACATTCCAAGGGATAACAAATGATAACCATAATTTGTGTTTAGCTCATTTGTTGTCACTAAATAGTGGAATGTCGTGTGAAATCGAGGTTGATGCGCATTCTTACCACTAGAGAGCAGCAGCGTCGCGGCGACGGAACAGTTTGTTTTTCACGATTTATTCTATTTTAAAGTTGCTTTAAACACTTGTAACTTCAACAGAACCAACTATATCACGTGCACTCCCGATATTTACGACCACAACACTCAAATTCAATCAGAAAACGTTAGAAATCGCATTGGAATGTAAAGTTTTGACATGGGGCTCTTACGGGTTAACACTTCTCTTTGGAAAACTTACCTGTCTCGCGGGTCGATCCACGTCGTTTTTCTACTGTTGTGATCGATGAAATACAGTTTTCCGTCAAAGTCCCTCGCGTAATCCCATCCGTCGGGCAAGGGTATCTCACCGTTTCGTCTCCTTGGCATATTTCACTGATTAAATCCATTCAAACGAGTAACGAAGCACACTCGCGAACTAGCTACACGGCCATGTTGAATACCTCATTACGAGGTGTGACGTCACGCGGGATCGGCCAATAGCGGCGAAGGGCCCCCACGATGGAATGCGGCGCGTACGCGAGCGCGAACACACGAAGCGGTTCCGTACGTCACTCGAGCGATAGGAACGATACACGCGACCGCACCACGCGACCCCGCGTCGCCGACTAAACCCCGCCGACTCGCAGCCACGTTATCACCGCACATGATAATATTCACTACCAGCACCTACTGTCTAAATGCATTCCTCGACCATCTAATGTTTACATTACATGGTCTACTAGTGCCGACTGACTGATGCTATGTACGGTGCGGAGACTGAAACGAACTGGCAATGTAAGCAAAAAGTAGGTAGGTACATACCCATTCAATCTATTTACGATTCCGCTGTATAAATATGTATAGACGGGCGTGTATACGTATAGATCGCATTCCACAGCGTATGTACGTATATACGGGCATACATACAAAATACTGATATGTACCTACATAAGTATGTTTATCTATCGCTATAATATTATTGTTGCCATATTATACACAAGTTACTGAGTTGTGTTATGATTATCTTGTAGTTTTATGTGACCTACTAATTTTGATCTCGCATAAAAACTTAGAAACAAGGTTACCACTGTCATTCCTTCGTAGAAACTAATATTTTAGCATCAGAACTGTTTGTGCTGTCAAAGACTTCCATTCAACATTCCCCGAGAAGTTTAAGTAAGGGCTAATTTTTCAATCGACAGATAACTTTTTATCGTGGAATTAAATTGACGTCTGACATGCAGGTTTTGTATGGAAGAACTGTCAAAAATTCAAAATTATTCCTCGGATATAACTATCTGGCTTTGGAAAAATCAGCCCTTAGACAATAATAAAGTTTATTTTAAGTCTTCTCTTGTTTTACAAACAAAGTCCTAATGAGTTAATCCGGCTAGAAAATAAAACTAGGTAGCTCGGTAGGTAATGGGCCAAACTTACGACCCAGCGGGTCCAACTTAATGGCAAATGATATCCCAGAAAGCTTAGACGGACATGTCGGAATGAGCTGGAATCCTTTAATAAGGATTGGTCCGTAGTTACTTTTGTTCATAAAACAAAAGCATTTTGCTCTTATCGACATTTAAAAAAAACTTGCTAAATATTGTTTAGTAACATAACAAAACATGACGCCTGTAATCCCGGAAGGGTTAGGCAGAGGTGTTCCTATAGTTCACCCACATTTCGCCAAGTCTCATGTAGTAGGGGGCGAGCCTATTGCCACAAATCCAGAGTTCCAGACTCCGGGCTGTTAATGAGAAATTCCTTATAGAAAAACCTAATAACACTTTGCCCGACGGAAATCGAAACTAGGACCTCCTACTCAGCAGTAGCACTTAAACCCACGAGGCAATATTGTTTATTTTTCACAAATTCCTCAGCTCAGTATATTCTTCTTGTTTCATAATAGACTTATTTCTGTATTTTTATTAGTTTAGCCAATCGATTTAAGCGATCGAATACGTGAATGATTGTAGAAACATAAAACTGATTAATTTTCTGCTGCAAACGTTCTCTTCAATTAGTTTCATCCATAAAAGCATTCACAATGGCAATTGACTACCTTTTAATCCTTATTGTGATTATTTAAGGAAATAAATATTAATATAATTTGTAGTTAAAGGCATTTTGGCATCGTTACAATTAATACAATCGAACTTGCATTTTCGGGTGAATAGTCACCAAAGATTTCAAATTAATTCCTTATTCGCTATGCCCATTATAACCAAACCATAAAAAACGGTGTGGTCATTAGCAAGTAAACAAGTTATTAATTAAATAACATAACACTACGCCTCTATTCGCCAAAGGGCTGGGCAAAGACCTTTTGTACAGCCACATTTCGCTAGTTAATTCCCATATAACTGGGGTGAGCCTATTGCCTTCAATCGGGCACAAATCCAGATTTGGGGCTGAGAAATTAATGTTAGAAAAAACCGATACCACTTTGCCCGACATGGGAATCAAACCCAAGACCTCTTGCTCAGCAGTAGCGCTTGCGACTTCTAGACCAACGAGACAATAATTATTGGTAAGCCAGTATTTTACATGGACCGACATCTGAGCTCCACAACCCAGTTACTGGGTAACACGAGACCTCTCGGTAAAACTGGTTGTCAAACTTTCGGGCTTTTAACGACCGTTACGACTGACAAAGATCTACGAATGACAGTTGGGGCCAGCATAGCTATTCACAACCATCTGACAGGGTATCTTATCGAAAATGACACATTTCGATAACCTGGTTTGCCTTGCCCTTGACCGCAAACAGCTGTCGGAAGAATATCGGTCGTCATTTGATTTAGGGCTGATTTTTCCATCGCTAGATAACTTTTATTTGAGAAATAAAATTGAAGTTTCGACAGTTTTTGTATGAAATAACTGTCAAAATTTCAAAATTATTCCTCGAATAAAGTTGTTATCAGAAAGTATCAAAATATTCGGGTTTTGGACTTGTAAACAGCGTTTAGAGGACTCCTACGATAACATTAATTGATATTCCATACGGTACGGAAACGTATCGATTGGTAGTGAATAGCTATGCTGATCAGACTGTAGCTGCGCCTGCAATAGATAAACATACATCCGTCCGCCACCGCTATGCGCGGGACTCTAGGGCTCCGCCGCGCTCGCCACCGCCGCGCTGAGCCGTCGACGCGGTCGCCTCGACCGAACAATAACACGACGGCGACCTGCGCGCCCCCGCACGGATTTCTTTAGAAACTAAATCACATACCAAACATTTCAGCTGAACTCCTATTGGTCGATTTACATTTATAAGGAGCTCACTACTTGTGCCCATAAGTTTACAATAAAACATGTACACATTTTGTAACTATATACACTACACGCTATACGCTCCACTATTCTTCATTTATTTGTAATATTAATATACTTTCGTCGCACCTACATCTGGAGTATTATTACCTCACACCACCTAAGCGCTACAGTGGTGACCCCGACGTGATTTTAAGAAGCCGACGTGATTTTAAGAAGCCGACGTGATTTTAAGAAGCCGACGTCATATTAAGCAAATCTCCGACGTGATATTAAGAAGATACCTCCAGATCTGTGTGTGTGTGCCAAGTTTTCATCATGGACAAAAACGGTGAACAAGAACTATCCGGTGTGTCGACGTCGCTGCGCATTCCACCTATTTGGCGCGACAAGATTCGTCTGTGGTTCGCGCAATTTGAAGCCATCATGTCCGTACAGAAGAAAGGCGATCAAGTTATGTTCGAACTCATCATCGGACAACTTGAGCGGCAAGATCTCGACGAAATCTCCGACATAATTCTTCATCCACCCGAAACCCACCGTTATGAAGCATTGAAGAATCGATTGTTCCAAGTCTACGAGGAATCCGAGCAACGGCAAGTACAAAGATTGCTATCAGAAATGGAGCTCGGCGACATGAAGCCTTCACAGCTGCTACGTCGCATGAAAAACCTCGCTGCCGAAAATATCTCTGACTCAACGTTACGGATTATGTGGACCAACCATCTTCCACAATCCGTCCGAGCAGTACTCGCTGTCAGTGACAACATCGCGAAACACTCCGTTATCCACGAGCTGGCGTTGATGGCAGATAAGATCCTCGAGCAAACACAACCACTTGGCGCAGTCGCTGCAGTTACCTCCGTTCCTGCAACCCCACATGCATCTACATTAATTGAGGAGAAGATCGACGCGCTTACGAAAGAAATTGCAGAACTGAAAGCACATCAATCGCATTATCGACGCAGATCATTCGACAGACGACGTTCAAGATCGCGTTCATCGAGCAAGAACAATCGCAGTCGCGCAAATAACGACAAACCAGGCATCTGCTTTTACCATCGTAAGTTCGGCAAGGAGGCGCGAAAATGTAAGCGTCCGTGCAATTTCGAAGACAGCAGTGTCCCCTCGGGAAACTAACGCCTGCGTTGGCTGAGGCGGCAACCGACGCAAGCAACATTTCTTACCGCCTATTTATAACAGACAAAAACTCGCGTCTATCGTTTTTGATTGATACTGGCGCCAACGTCTCCGTGATACCGAAAAGAAAAGGCGGAAAAGCTAAACCAACAGATTTTTGCTTGTATGCAGCGAATAACACGGTTATTCCAACGTACGGAGAGAAAACTTTACAACTGGATCTCAACCTACGAAGACCATACACCTGGAAATTCATCATCGCTGCAGTCAGCAAACCCATCATCGGTGCCGACTTCCTAAAACGTCATCAACTTCTTGTCGACATAGCCGGCCGATGTCTCGTCGACAAAGTTACCAACCTGACCGTCAGGGCACCTGTCACCTATTCCACGGAACCTACAGTCCGAAGTATTGACGTTGATCAGCCATATCACCAGCTAATCAGCAAGTTTCCTGACATCCTGCGACCGTCATGCATGAAGGATACTCCAAAACACCGTGTAGAACACTACATTGAAACTTCCGGTCCACCAATATACAGCAAAAGCAGACCACTTCCGCCACATCGGTACCTGTCCGTGAAGAAGGAATTCGAGTCAATGATGCAGCAAGGAATTTGCCGACCAAGCAAAAGTCCTTGGTCTAGTCCACTACATGTCGTTCCCAAGAAAAACGGCGACATTCGCGTCTGTGGTGACTACCGAAGACTCAATGACGTCACCAAACCCGACCGCTATCCAGTTCCACGTCTCAAAGATTTTACCTACCTACTTCACGGCAAGAAAATCTTCACTACACTCGACCTAAATCGTGCTTACCAACAACTGCCTGTACACGAACCGGACATCGAGAAGACTGCCATAACAACACCCTTCGGCTTATATGAGTTTCCACGAATGTGTCCAGGTCTTAAAAATGCTGGACAGACATTCCAACGATTCATACATGAAGTACTCATCGGGTTAGACTACGCATTCCCATTCATCGATGATGTTATCGTCGCATCGGAAAATGAAAAAAGCCACATCGAAGATCTGCAGGAGGTGTTACGCCGATTAGACAAGTATGGCATTACCATAAATCCATCAAAATGTGTCTTCGGCCGTGAAAATGTCAAGTTCCTAGGCTATGAAGTGTCGAGCAACGGAATCAAGCCACCACAAGACAAAATAACTGCTATCACTGCTTACCCCAAACCCGACACAATTCAAGACTTACGTCGATTTATCGGTATGGTAAACTTTTACCGTGACAGCATACCAAACGCAGCCCACATACAAGCACCTCTCAACGCGTTCCTGCACAATTCTAAGAAACGAGACAAAACAAAAGTCGAGTGGAACACAGAAGCGTCACAAGCATTCGAGTTATGTAAAGTTAGCATACAAAACGCAGCTTTACTCGCTCACCCATCTCCATCGCCAACCGACGCAATCTCTCTCATGTGCGACGCATCGAGTACCTGCGCCGGAGCTGTACTTCAACAATTCATAAACAAGAAATGGATACCACTTGGCTATTTCTCAAAGAAATTCTCCGAAACTCAACAACGATACAGTACATTCGACAGAGAACTATTGTCCATCTATATGGCAATCAAACACTTCAGAAAAATATTCGAAGGTAGAGAGCTTATTGTTTACACCGACCACAAGCCGCTGACCTACGCTATTCGTAAGACTCCGTCCGATAACGATACACAACGGCGCACTCGACAGCTTTTGTTTATCAGCGAGTTTACGACTGACATCCGGCACATAAGTGGAGTAAACAACGTTGTCGCCGACGCCCTCTCACGCGTCGAAACCATCGAATTGCCATCACCAATCAACTATGACGAATTATCAAAAGCTCAAGAAAAGGACAGTTATATTACAATATCATCACGACAAACAAATATCCAACTGAAGAAAATCGTCATACCCGGTACCAACAAGCCAATATTTTGCGAAACATCTACGTCACATGTTCGTCCATACCTACCAGCCGACTTTCGTCGCATCGCATTCAACGCCGTGCACAATCCAAGTCACCCTGGAGTACGAACTACCCGAAAACTAATGCAAGAACGGTACTTTTGGCCAGCAATGAACACCGACATTGGCGAGTGGACGAAAACATGCACTTCATGTCAACTATCCAAAGTACAACGACATAATCACAGTGACGTTACAACATTTCCACCGAGCGAACGATTCCAACACATTCACGCTGATATTATTGGACCACTACCTATATCTTCATGTGGACATCGATACGTACTCACTATTATCGATCGCTGCACACGATGGCCCGAAGCCATACCACTTCAAGAGATAACCGCCGAAATCGTCGCAAGAAAGCTGTACGAAGGCTGGATATCTCGTTTCGGTTGTCCTACAAGAATTACAACTGATCAAGGACGACAGTTTGAAAGTCGACTGTTCCAAAACCTCGCACAATTACTCGGAGCAGAAAGAACCCGTACTACTGCCTACCACCCGCAGAGTAACGGCATCGTCGAGCGCTGGCACCGAGCACTGAAAGCCGCACTCATGGCTCGACTTGAAAGCAGCAGCAAATGGATCTCCGAGCTACCTACAGTTTTAATGGGTCTTCGAGCCGCCGCGCGCACAGACACCAACACAAGTGCCGCGCAGCTTACCTACGGCCAAGCGATACGCCTACCCGGTGATTTTATATCACCATCACCAGCCGCAACGAAAATGGACTACGACTACGTCGATCACCTGCACGACGTTATCACGAAGCTCACACCTACATACAAACCGCATTCCAACAAGCGGTGTATGTTCGTGCACAACGACCTACAGACATGCAGCCACGTGTTTGTACGCGATGACACCGTCCGCAAACCTCTGCAACATCCATACCGAGGCCCATATAAGATCATCGAACGTAAGGAGAAATACTACACAATAGCACTACCAGGAAGATCGAGCAACATATCTATTGATCGTCTCAAACCGGCGTACACCATCAACGTCGCAGAAGATGATGAACAACCGAATAGTGAGACAAGCCAATCACCTGCAGCTACCACTGAAGATCCATCCAACCTACTCCCAACCTCGACAACAAACCAACACCGCACAAGATCAGGCAGGATCGTCAAGACGCCTGTACGCTTCGCTAAGGGGGGAGTACTGTAGCTGCGCCTGCAATAGATAAACATACATCCGTCCGCCACCGCTATGCGCGGGACTCTAGGGCTCCGCCGCGCTCGCCACCGCCGCGCTGAGCCGTCGACGCGGTCGCCTCGACCGAACAATAACACGACGGCGACCTGCGCGCCCCCGCACGGATTTCTTTAGAAACTAAATCACATACCAAACATTTCAGCTGAACTCCTATTGGTCGATTTACATTTATAAGGAGCTCACTACTTGTGCCCATAAGTTTACAATAAAACATGTACACATTTTGTAACTCTACACACTACACGCTACACGCTTCACTATTCCTCATTTATTTGTAATATTAATATACTTTTCGTCGCACCTACATCTGGAGTATTATTACCTCACACCACCTAAGCGCTACAGTGGTGACCCCGACGTGATTTTAAGAACCTATTTACTGAATCCACGGTAAAAGGTTATGCGTCGATGTCCCTGCTACCCTGTAGACTGGCAATCATAACAGCCTTTGGTTATACATTATTATTATAGCCTGCGCAGACGACGGATTATTGTCCGCGGACTTTTTTGTCCGCGGCGATAGAACGTATGGAAATCTATGCAATAACGCACACGAAGGACAAGTAGACTGCTGGGATTTCCATACATTCTATCTTTGCGGACAAAAAAGTCCGCGGACAAAAATCCGTCGTCTGCGCAGGCTATTAGAAGATTCACTAGAACCGAGCTTCTCAGAAACACCAGGAAGGTAAACTATTATATAAGGTCCCATTCAAATAGATGGACAAACTTATAGAAATCATTCAGACCACCAAAATAAGGACGATGGTAAAAAAATATATAAGAAAAACGCATTAGATACTTACAAGAAAAATAATCAGGTAACGAAAATACACTAATGTGCCGGCAATTAATTATTTTAGGTCAAAATAAAATCACTTTAATCAGTGTTTCTTTTTTGTTTGGATATTTTTGGTCCATCTATTTTAATGGGACCCTGTATAGTGGTGCCAATTCTGTTGTTCACAAAACTAAAAAGTTCAGTGCATCTTTTTCTTTCTATTTCATTTAAGAAAAGGACAGAAGATAATTTTTTGTTTAGTCCTGTCGAATTAATCAGCGCCTGACGTAAGTTGACGTAAATTTGGTAGGCAAGTTTTTAATCACGTCTGGACTTGTATGGAGTCGTGTCAGGCGCTGATTACTTATATTCTGTCCTTTTCTTGATGAAATAGAAAGAAAAAGATGCACTGAACTTAAATTTAGTTTGTGAACAAAGGATTTGGCACCATTAAACATTTCGACTAAATTTCAATTTTTCTTCAATTTTGCAGGTTCTATAAAAACAAGAGTAACGTTTCCGCTTACTAATATAAGGGGAATCCATTAAAGAATAGCTACGACGTTGTCCTTCCGTTCCGTAGGTGTGTTTCGATTCCTACCATGAGTCACTTGATTGCGAATAGGTTTACAGTATTCCCGTGGTATGCTGCTATGATCTCACTTTCCTGAGATGAGGAGGGATTGAGAAGGTGAGAACATAACACAACATCTCCCATCATCTTTCATCATCGCTCTTATAATGACTTACTTACAGTATTTTATCTCACGAAGCGACGCGCGCTTTACTTATGGTTACCAAGTGTACAATCATGCTCTTCATGAATGCACGACGAGTAGGGTCAACACACACACACTTCCAACTTCGCCATTGTCTTGGACGGTACAATACGCGCCACGAAAGATGAGACTTGACTTTTATCTTAAACTTTATTATTTCGTAATAAATATTATAATATTGTTAAGAATTGTTATCTAAATGTCATCGATAAATCCCTGAATAGATATACACATTATGGGTAACTATTTCGCACGCGACTTACCTGCGCAAGCTCTCCACTATAGAGCTCCTCAAGTCTCATCTTTCGTGGCGCGTATTATACCGAGAGCTCTTGCACTTACACACACATTCCCAGCATGTTTTTCACTTGGTAACCACAAGTAAAGAACACGTCGCTTCGTGAGACATTATAATGATGAGGCCTATTATGATGATGTCCATACAGGCAGGCAGGGACATCGTCGCGAAGCCGGAAGGCCTATTCCCGTAATTAAAAACGTTCAAAATCTAGACGCAATCGTCATCTCGGTGACAATCAATGTCAAAAACTTGTAAAAATTACGGAAATTAGAGGTATTTTTGACAGATAGACACTGAGATCCGACTGTGGACGTTCTTAAAATTACGAGAATTGCCCCTCTGTTATCATCATGATTCTGGACGCCCCTTTTTTTGTATGGGAAATCATCAAATGACCCCTCTCAATCCAATGACCCCTCCCGCTCTGGGTGGAGCGGAAGGGAGTGTCAAGCTAGGTATCCATTACGTTCGCGAACCTCTTGCGCTCCGCGCTCCCGTAACCGCTCTGATGGAGACGGTACGCGTATCTAACGTATCCACTATGCGGAGCTGTTTCAAGAGCGCGGAGCACAAGAGGTTCGCGAACATAATGGATACCAAGCTTTAGACTCTTACCGACTAAAACCCAGCAGTGTTCCTTCTGGACGCCCCTGCGTTAACTTTTTCGTCGGTTATTTTTTTTTTAATTGCTGTTCCATACATTTTGTCGGCGTAGGAATTGCTCTTTTATATGAAACAGCTGATTTTGTTTTTGATAACCGACGAATAATTTACGCTTGGGCGTCTAGACTCTAGAATCATGCGCTGGATTCATGTTAGAAGTTTGTCAAGTTCTTCACAAAAAGTGCCCAGTCGCAAATCAACTAACACGATCAGAGCAAGATACCTACAAACGGGGTGAATAGGGATGCAGGGGTGAATCGGGACGAAACTTTAAAATGGATTTTAACGTTTAAATAATATAGTTTGTTGTCAATAAAGGCACGTAATCGTTAATTAAATTACAGTAAACACATTAGGGTCCTTTTTGCCCACAGACTATATTATTTTAATGTTAAAATCCCTTTTAAAGTTTTGTCCCGATTCACCCCTGCATTCCTATTCACCCCGTTTGACGGTACGATTTTTCTAATTGTCGCAAAGAGTAGGGTAAACATAGGCACTTATTTTACGTATAACGCCGATAGAGTCCAACTCATAATCGAACTGTCGACACGATAAGAACAAGAAGAATCGAACTTTTAATTATGACTACAAAAAACAGTTTTCTATTATACTTATAAAAAAACAACCAATCGTTTTGCATTTGATAGCCTAATTTTTAAGGAAGGCTATATAACATCACGCTAGGACGCTCAGGAGCCGAGCAAAAAGAACGAAAGTCAGAAAACACGCTAAGCGAAAACGAAGTAATAGCGCGTGAGACGATGCGATGCGTTGCGGTAGATATGGGCTAAAAAAATTCACAGGGATGGGAATTCGCAGGGGGAAATTACACGACAACGAACCGCGTGATCTCGGCAGTTGTGGGCAGAAGCTAGTTTCAAAAAGTTAGCTCATGCCTAAGTGTGGAAAAATAACAATATCGAATCCTGTTTTTACGGGCAACGAGCAAGTAGTTAATAGTAGGTAAACATGACGTAGACCAACTTTAGGTACCTACTTAAGTTCTAGACCGGCAAATAGGTGACTATCGATCTATCTTAATGACGCGCGTAAATTATTCATAATGTAAGTATCGACAAATACCTAACAACGACCTATTTTTTTCCTCTATTTACTTCTAATCTACGTCAGCTGATGTCGCTTGCATTAGGTAAATCAACAAATTAAATACGTACGGTCACCAAAGGAGATAAGTAACCAGGGTAGTCGGATGTAGGTAGTCGAATTTTAGGAAGAAACCTATGGATGTTTTCGAATAAAATTTAATTTATACAAGGTTAAATTGAATTCATGGGCATCCTTTTAAGGGGTCATTGTACTCATCATTATGAACAACTTTTATTATGGGACCAAATCTGAAATCGCGAAAAAAAATCAACTCTTCCCTACATTTTGACGAGTTATGTGAACATAAATTAATTTGATAAATGAGCTGTTTGCTGTCTATTAATAAAATTAAATTTTATTCGAGAACCTCCATAGGTTTCTTACTAAACTTCAACTATATCAGAAAATCCTGCATACTTATCTCTTTTGTTGACTGTTCGTTATTAGGGGTAGGTATTTATCGCAGCAAAAGTCATTGCTCTTTTACGACACCCTCGGGAAAGCACGGACTTCTGTCTGTTCACGTAAATAGCAGAGGTAAAGACAGAGTTCCATAATCAGCCTATAATGTGCCCACTGCTGGGACACAGAGGCCTCCTCCCGGGGAGAGGGAGGGGTCAGTAATCCACCACGCGGGCCCAGTGCGGGTTGAACTTGGTAGACGTAACATGTCTTAGAATTGTTTGTTCTAGAACATGCTGGTTTCCTCACGATGTTTTGCTTCATCGTTTTGAGAGCAATGGTGATGAAATAATTTACATAAAGGAAAGCGGCTGTCTGGGCTCAAACCTACGACCTACAACTGAGCCACTACTGGTAGGTAGGTAGATAAGTTGACTTACCTGACTTAATTTTCTTGAGCTCTTGATGCGGCAGAAAACGCGTGGTTTAATCCCCCAACTTCACGTAGTAAGTTGATCCTTCGAACTTCATCTTCCGCCTAGTCTTTCCAAACCTTCCCGCCTTTTCGCCTCCAGAAAGACTGCATGTCATCATGTCGTCGGGCTGTTGACTAGCCGTCGGCGCGGCGGCGTCGCAAGCGCCAAGGAGATCCTGAAATTATATTTTTAAAACATGGTATAATGGGTAAATCGTTCTAAATTCTTCTGCAGGTAAAAATATATCTACTATCGTGTCAGTAGGTAGCTAGGTAGGTACCTACTTACGCGGATTTACGGTACCCTCATGCGCGGTCCGAGGGGGGGGGTCGTGGGGGTCATGACCCCCCCCAAAATCATTCAAGCTGTCAAGAGTCTGAATGATTTACTTGCCTTATTAAACTTAAAACTGTACATGAGCCACGAAAACCCCGATAGGCATATTCAAAAACATTAAGAACATCGGCAGACACGGCAGACATTCATTAAAATTGGTTCTTGAGCTTTTCTTCAAAAGTCGACAAAGCAAGTAATTCCTAGTCCTTTTGGAATGATCGAAATTCGAAAGAAAATCGAACCAGGAGTGTGAAAAATTTTCGAGCTCGCTTCGCTCGCTCTTGCATTTTAGTTTCTTCTAGCTGCTTGAGCTTGCCTGCACAAGTCGACAATGTAACCCCTATTTCTACTTAAAAATATAAAACAAAACCTAATTAAATAGAGGCGGGTTGTAAAAATTTTCGAGCTCGCTTCGCTCGCTCTCCCCACCCTGCACAATCTGTAATTCTAATACATACAACGAATTTGGCAGCATTTAAGTAACAAATGTAAAAGCTGCGTCCCTGAATAGCATAAGTAATGTGGAGCTGGAGATGTACATGAACCTTAACATATCATCACGCCTTTAATCCCCAAAGGGTTGGGCAGGGGTCTACCTTCATATAGTACATACACCCACATTTTGCCAGTTATAAGTGAAATGTCATAAAGAGCGAGCCTACTGCCGCCAACCGGGCACAAATCCAGACTCCAGGCTGCTTCTGAGAAATTTCTGATGGCAAAACCCATTAATACTTTACCCGACCTAGGAATCGACCCCAGCTATTACCTCATGCTCAGCAGTAACGCTTGCGACCACTAGCCCTACGAGGAGATGAACCTCCCTTAAAATATTCCTCGGCAACCATGATGACCCCCCCCAAAATCTTGGGCTGCGACCGCGCCTGGGTACCCTACGGTACTTATCTTACCTAAGAACCTATCACGAAACGTAATTAATCGCTCCTACTTTAGAAGTAGGTAGGTAAGTAGGTACTCTACCCGATGTAACTGGAATTTTGAAACTTGGATACCAAATACAAATGGTTTAGGAATATTAATGACGATTATAATAATCCCTTCGTATTGTCAACTAACGCCAACTATTTGAAGCCAAGAGGTTACCAGGCATTAAAGAAGCACATAGGTACCCAATAAAATAAGTTAGGTAGGTAGGTACTGAGCCTAAGGTAGTAGGTACTGAGCCTGAGGTAGTAGGTAGGTATAAGTATGGTTATGTAGGTAGGTATTTACTTAGGTACTTACCCGTAGATCTAAACTGCAGCTTTCATTCACTGTGTTTATGAAATCCCGACAAATTGCAGATTATCCTTATTTTGAACACAGTAAGTACCTAAATATGAAATAAACATGCAAATAAAATCGGTTTTTAGTATCATACCAGTTTAAAGCGTACTAAGTAGGTTCTTTTAGCAAAACGAGCATGCAAGCTAGTTATTAGGTATATCACAAGCAAACAATATGTTAGGTAAATTAATATCACAATCTTCGATCAATATTACTAAGACGACCCACTGACCCAATATTATTGATCATAGTCGCACGTTAATTAAAATTATCAATCAAACGAAAAACTTTGCGAGAACGAATTTCGTTTCGTAGAAGATATCCCTCACTTTTTTCTTCTATAGACACGCAGTTGTTTTGTCTATTCAGCCAATTTTTATTTTTTTATTTTATTAAATAATAATTAAAAATCAGCTTAAAATTATAATTGTATGTAAATTACATTGTTTTTGAAATCCACAAACTATTCGTGATTTAAAGAGCAACAAAACAAAGAAGTCTACTTTTATTTATCATGCTTAAAATGCAACAGTAATCTTCTTTACTATTTATACTTACTTAAATTGAGCAAGACAGAAAACAATGTATTTTATAATGATTCTTGTGATACGGAACGCGATCATGCGCGAACTGTCAATGTCATGTGTTGTTGGCAGTTTTGTCAACACGTAATAAACACGCAAGATTTCTATTTTCCTTGCAATTACCTGATTTAACAAGCTAAACGGCTGGTCATCTATAAAATAAATAATATAACAATGGCTACAAGTGACAGTGAGGACTTCGAAAGTGCTGATGAGGGCCATGGCACCCCGGACAAGAAGGGAAGGAAGAAACGTTTATCGTCTTCAAATTACAGTGACACTGCATTGGAAACTGAACAAAAACCTTTGGATAGTAAAACAAGTTCCAAAAATGATCAAAAGTTAGTTGAAAATGTGGTAAGTATATTATAAAAAAATTAAAACCCTTGCAAAATTCTGTCATACATTCTATACTAATAACAGTCCACTGCTGGACATACATCATCTTCCAAGTTGGCCCAACAACGTATAACTTACGCCAATATTGTGTAATAAGTCCCACATAATGTATAGCGCATTAGTTATATCTAATTCATACCAAATTTTGTTCATATCTTATCAAAAATTAATGCTGATTTATGGCTACAAAATGTTAAACATATTCACAACAAATTATTAGAATTAAGTATAATGAAACAATATCTTCCAAAGATAGAACAATGGTTATACAATTAATAGTAATTAAGGCAGCTATGACCTTATGTGACACATTTGGTTTACGAATTACTTTATTTCGAACATCTGCTCCAGTTTTTCTTACTATAATCAACAATAATAGATCAATGCATGTATTCAGTAATGTTTCAACGAGTTATTTGGGACGTTTTCTCTTCTTTTTTAATATTCTATAATTTTTCAATCTGTTTCCTGAACAACCTATTACTATGTGAGCTATAAATTTAGCATAATCAGCCTATAATGTTAACATAGGCCACCTCTCAGTGAGAGGGAGTGGGCTGTAATCCACCATGCGGGCCCAGTGCGGGTTGGTAGATGTCATAGGTCTTTGAATTTTTGACTAGGTCATGCTTGTTTCCTCACAATGTTTTCCAACACCGCCATTTTGAGAACAATGGTGTTGAAATTAAATACACAAAGTGAAGCGCCTGCCTATGTTCGAACCCACAACCTACAACCTGAAAATTTAGTAGTACGCAAACTAAGAAGTACTTACACAAACTAAGCTAGCTATGACAACTCATCTAAACTAATATTATAAAGAGAAAAGATTTGAATTTTTTTTTTACACATTTGTATGCAGTCCTAATTTAAATTCATAATTCCAGAAAGAAACTGACGGTTGGGATGACTTTGATATAGAAGACGCTGAACCCATAGCACCACAACCTGGTGCCAAGAGTAAAGCACCAGAGAAAACTAAGAATAAACCAGAGGATACGCCTGGTGTTATGAAGGATAGTCAAAAGTCTCAGGATACAGGCTGGGATGCGTTTGATGACTGGGGAAGTGAAGATGTATCTGCTGATGTTCAAAAGGTATTTTTAGAGCTTTGTTGGTATTTTAATAAGTACTGGTGTAATCAAAATATTTTTGTTTGTAAATGGAGACTCTCACTAGAGACAGAGAGTCCAATGGCTTATTTTAATTTAATTTAATATTTGAATTTTTTTTTTCATCTTTTTATTATGGATGCTTTTAATGTTCTACATCGTTCTCACATGCATAATTTCAATATGAATGATATTTTGTAACTATGTATATTATTTTGATTTAAACCAGTATCCGTGGAGTTTCTTGCCCGTTCTTCTCCATAGGAACCTACTACACTTTGGAATGGGCAAACAGTTAAATCTTTCTGACTGACAGACCTCTTGACAATTCAATAGAAAAAATAAATGCTTTGAGTTGAGTGTCTATTTACAATATTCAATTACTTTTGTTTTTAAAAATGCTTCGGTTTCTATTTTAAAACGTCTGCAGTCATACCAACTTTGTAACCAACAAGAGAACAAGATTTTCCTTGCATAAAAGTAAAAGAATCAGTAAAAAACATATTTACTTGCTTTTTTATAGTTTGATGACCCGCCAAAACCACAAGTGGTAAAACCGAAACCAATAACCCGACAACCGGAACGTAACATCCAAGAAGTCACAGACAGACTGGCAGCAACTTCCGCAGGCGGTGGCAGCGGATGGGGTTGGGGTTGGAGTGTAGATTCTCTGCTGAGCTCTGCCACCGCTGGTCTTAGTTCTGCTACAGCTGGTATTAGTAATATCACCAGTCAAGTGTCACAGGTAAACTTAATATACTTATTACTTTACTTAAAGTTAGAGCCTATTAGACACAATAGTTTTGTTTTTTGAGAGTGGGCTTTTTAACCGGGCTATTCTGTTGGGCCTTTGTAAATGAAGGCGTCCAGGCTGGTCATAAAAATTATCAACTTAGGAACTACACGCTAAGGGTACGGACCTCGGTTTAGGGCATCGCTTGGCCTCCCCAAACGCAGCATTGAACAGGGTCTAGATCGGGTCAAAAACACAATAGTTGAAAATATAAATATTTATTTGACCCAATCCTGACATAATGCACACCATTCATCCACATCCTACATCTCTTTATCTACTTTAACTTATGCTGGAAAAGATTCCTTTAGAAATAAGTATCACCTTTGTGCCTATTTCTCTGTTCTTTTCTTCTTGTCTATTTATGTGTCTACTAGCTGCGCCCCGCGGTTTCACCCGCATAAGTTTCGATCCCGTGGGAATATCGGGCTAAAAACTATCCTATGTCCTTTCCCGGGACTCAAACTATATCTATACCAAATGTCATCTAAATCGGTTCAGTGGTTTAGGCGTGAAAATTTAAGATACGGTCAGACAGAGTTACTTTCGAATTTATAATATTAATAATAATTTAACCATCATGTAACAAGATATCGTGACATAGTACACTTCAGAATATGTTGTGCCATTTCCCATTAGTTACCTACTTCTAATCTAATTAGCCTGTATTGTCCCACTACAGGGCAAAGGCCTCCCTCTCCCTTTTCCACACAATTCTGTCTTTTTTTTACTCATCTTTAAAACTTTTAAAGTTGTTCCATTTTAAAATTATAGCATTAACTTGTGTGTTTGATAAAATTTACTTACCTTTAATTGATCTTACGTTTTACATTTTTTTATTTAGGGGTTAATATCCAATCTGATGAGTTTTTACTTTAACAAACTAACCTGCATCCTAATTATGTCTACACTTTCAATCACAATCTGAACCATTTTGAAGGATATTGCTAATCCATTGCTTCATATGTTCGAAAAATTTGTCTGCTCAACAACGTAAATAACGCAATGAATGTTGTTGAACTGTCAAAATGAAAGCCGTTCCTACTGTTAGTGTATTACGCAATTACCCCCCTGAACCTGACTTTTGTTCTAAAGCTGTATATTAACACCGAATGTGGAGATTATAAAAATCTCCGCAACCCACATTTGTCTAAACAACATAACATCGTGCCTTTAATCCCCGAAGGGTTAGGCAGAGCTGTACCTCTATATTATAGATCCTGATTTATAATACCCACTTATTTAAAATAAAATTAAAAGCCTTTTTATTAGAAAAATGTCTGTATAATATATCAGAGCTAAAGCCACACAATAATAAATGATAAATCTATACACAATTTATTCTTGAATCTTTTGACATTATATTTAAAACTTTTTGACATTACATTGAAAACTGTTTGACATAATATTTGAACTTGTTGACATTATATTTAAAACTGTTTGTCTGTTTATGTGTATAATATTCACTCACCGAGAGGAGGCCTGTGTCCCAGCTGTGGGAACATTATAGGCTGATTATGATGATGATGATGATGTGTATAATATATTCAACACAATGTAAATTGTTTATGAAAAAAAAAAATTATTACACCTACATTTCGCCAGTCTAAAATGTATCTATAAATACTTCCAGGGCATATCAACAGTTCTAGAATCTGGTATAGGTGCACCCGATCCAGAAGAACTAGCCAGGGGATTCAACACAATGTAAATTGTTTATGAAAAAAAAAAATTATTACACCTACATTTCGCCAGTCTAAAATGTATCTATAAATACTTCCAGGGCATATCAACAGTTCTAGAATCTGGTATAGGTGCACCCGATCCAGAAGAACTAGCCAGGAGAACTTCTAAAGAGAACGATACCAAGATCACCAGGCCTGAGAATGTACCAACTGGTGATAAAATAACAGTGGTTGGAAGTGAGGAGGGTGAGGCCAATGTTGGAGCTAACACTGGAGCCGATGCTGGGGAGGCATTCCAGTTTGGCAGCCTGTTCTCTGGTGTTACTAAGTTTGTTGAAACTACTGGTAAGGAATGTTTGAGCTTTCTTTAAAGTTTTGGTTTTTGTGTACCGGAAATTGCCTTAGCCTTTGATGACTTCTAGTCACTTAGACCTACAGGGAGGGGCTTATGGCTAAGTAATTACAGCCGCACGAGTCGATCGATCAGGTTAAGCTACGCTTGCTGCTGTTGGTCTGTGGATGGGTGACCATCTTTATATACCAAGACCCGTCCGTGCCTCGGAAAGCACTTTCAGCCGTTGGACCCGGCTGTCATTTGTGGATCTTTGACATTCATTACGGCTCGTTAGAAGCCCGAAAGTCTTACCACTAGTCTTGCCAAGGGGTATCGTATTACCCAGAAACTGGATTGTGTCGCTCCATCTCCATGTAATGTAGCCGACCCCAACATAGTTGGGAAAAGGCTAGGCAGATGATGAGTCACTTAGACCTACAGGCTAGTCTTATCCTATAGACTTGCTGTGACCGCCCCGAGGGTCTCGTGGTCGCAACTACTGAGCACGAGGTCCTGGGTTCGATTCCCGAGTCGGGCTGTGTTATTGGGTTTTTGGAGATTGCGGTGTAATACCCCCGTGCCTCGGAAAGCACGTTAAGCAGTTGGTCCTGCGCCTCATCTCTCCGGCTCTGCCGTCTCATCGGACTATGAAAGTGAGGCAAGAGAGAGGGCACCTCCGTCTCCGTACACACTTGAGCACTATAATATCTCTGGCGCCGAAGACTAGTCTCCCCATAACATTGGCCGCCATAGCCGAAATACGGTCTGGAGGATTATTATATTAATCTGTTCTTAGTGCTCACCTAGGTTATGCAAGGAACTCTTGCTCAATTTCATGCTTCAATACCCAGCAGTTTAGGCTGGGAGTTGCCTGTCAGTAAATCCAAGATTTGTATTAAATATATTCTTTATCTTAAATACTCTTTTTACAAAAATTACAGGCACAAAAGTAATACACGGTGGCCTAGATACCTTAGAAACCATAGGCAAGAAAACCATGGAAGTTCTTCAAGATGGTGACCCGGGGTTGGCCAAGAAACGTGCCTTACTTGGCCTGGGTGCTGGGGACAAACCAGTACTGTCCCAAGTCCTGAGGGAAGCCAAGGCCAAGGCGGAAGAAGATGATAGAGTTAGGGAAGAGAAGAGAGAAGCCAAGGAGGTGCACTACGAGAATCTGTTCGATGATTTTGAAGGTAAGGTTCTGTAATAATAATAACATCGAAGGATTCTTCTCTAGAACAAGAAAGTTTAGGAAAATGCCGGTGTAGTATCAATATCTAATAACTACAAAATCATGATTTTACAGGAGGCGAAAATAATTTCTATAGTTTTTAATATTTTAATAAAAAAGTTACTTATATTAAACAAATAGTAGGAAACGTCGTCGTCGATTCAAGACCTTATGTCTTTGCAAATATGAGGTATTTCATATTTTACCTACGAATATGAAATAAAGAGAAAATCGCTAAAATGTTAGTTATTAGATATTGACACTTCACCGTCGATATCAAAGAATGAACATTTTTTTCAATTTTTTTTCTTATGCCTCCCTTTTCACCTCGACCCAACCCTGGCAGTACGCGTCTAGTTCGTCTCTATACCTCTTCCTGGGCCGGCCTCGGCGGTACCATCCATCCTCAGGCACCCATCATGTGGAGTCTGTTGCCCAGCGGTCACTCTGCATGCGGCTGACGTGACCCGCCCAATCCTATTTCAGCTTCGCAGGCTTTTGCCTACGTCTAGGATCCCCGTGTTTTGTGTTCTGTCAGTTCGTTTAACGCCAAAATAATACATATTTTTTCTATCATTCCAGGTCTGGTACATTTAGAAGCGCTAGAGATGTTATCGAAGCAAGTGAGCATGCGTATAGAGGAGCGTATACGCAGCGTCGATGCCGACAAGAGACAGGATATCAAGGAGACGCTGCAGCAAGTGGCTGGTATGATTCTAACTTTTAACTTTTTTTATTTGAAACAGGATAATGAGAGCTTATTTTATACTAGCAGCGCCCCGCGATTTCACCCGCGTTAGTTCCGGGATAAAAAGTATCCTATGTGTTAATCCTGGTTATAAACTATCTGTGTACCAAATTTCATCCAAATCCGTTCAGTAGTTTTTGCGTAACAAACATTCAAACATCTTCACCGACTTTCACATTTATAATATTAGTAGGATTGGATAAAAACACAGAAGGCTATGTTTAAGCTAGAGGAAAGGCATTTGTATTATCAACCTGTGTCCATCTCATTACATAATATCAAGTTCCCTCCGTGCCTCGGAAAGCACACTAAGCCGTTGGTCCCGGTTGTCATTCATAGATCTTTGACAGTCTTTACGGGTCGTCAGAAGCCCGAAAGCCTTATAACCAGTCTTATCAAGAGATATCGTGTTACCCAGTAACTGGGTTGTGGAGGTCAGATAGGCAGTCGCTCCAAGTAAAAATACTGGTATTCTGCTGCATCCGGTTAGACTGGAAACCGACCCCAACATAGTTGGGAAAAGGATAGGCCATGATGATATATTTTATGTGTTATTTTTGTCAACGACACGATAACAAGAACAATTTTCTATCTACAGAACTGTGTGAAATGCCAGAAGAAGATGAAGAAGACGAAGAATCTCCAAGCGAAGACCTTTCAAAGTCTGACGTGTTCCATGAACGACTGCAGACCGCTACGCAAGACCTGGGTCTTAAGTTGCAGTTCCAGCCACTGGTCAAGTAAGTTCATAACACCATCTGTATCAATTTATAACATAATTATCATCACGCCTTTATTCGCCGAAGGGTTAGGCAGAAGTGCTCCTACAGCACACCCACATTTCGCCAGTTATGATTAAATCCCGTGTAATAGGCGGCGAGCCTATTACCATCAACCGACCAGAAAAATCCCGACTCCAGAAGGCCAATTCTCGTAATTTAAAATGTTCAAAATCTAGTCGCAGTCTCATCTCGGCGACAAACAAATGTCAAAATATAGGGAAATTAGAGGCATTTTTGACAGATTGAGACTGAGATCAGACTGTGAACGTTCTTTTAAAATTACGAGAATTGCCTCTCAGACTGCTACTGAGAAAATCCAGATAGAAAACCCAATAATTTGCCCGACCCGGGAATCGAACCCCATACCTCATGATCAGCTGTAGTACTTGCAAACACTATCTCGAGCTAGATCAATCAATATTCATAAATCATAATACTTACGTTCTATATGATATTTCTCAAAGTCCGACGCGTTCCATGAGCGACCGCAGACCGCTATGCCACACCCCCACCATGTTTCAAGTTAAACAAATATCAACTTTATTTCGATGACAATTAAGTTGATTTCAGAAGAAGCACTATTGAAAAATTTATAAAAATGTTTGAAGTTGTAGCGTAAACTGAACTTTATTGTGTCGGAATTAAAGTTATTTTTCCATTAATTCATATTTGTTTACATAATTTACATTTTTGGCAAATAAATCGCGACCGCAGATTACACAAGACCCAGGTCTTGTGTAATCTGCCTTATGTTGCAGTTCCAGCCGCTGCAGGTCAAGTTAGTCTAGCCTTTCTCCCATTCTGAATCAATACAAAAATAATAAGTGTCGGTAGTGTCAAATACGCAGGTTAATTTTTGTTAGAAGATTTTGAGGTTAACATTCTAACCATTCTGGTAACTTTCTTCAGGTCATAGGTGAGTGTGTACTACGTTGCATAAATTATGATGATTCACTTTTTGAATCAAGGCCCTACCTATAGCCAAAACGGTCGATAATGGACCTGCTTATAATTTTACCAGGCTATCACGTTAGCAAAGTCTTTGTAATCGCAAGTATAAGCAAGAATTTTCGGGGTCAGCAAAATTGTAAAGGTATATACATATAGAGATATGAGAGGGGCCCGTGTCTATCTGATAACAGCCGCCCAGGTCGATGGATCAGGTAAAGCTACGCTTGCCGCGGTTGGTCTGGATGGGGGACCATCTTTACATACCGAGACGCCTCCGTGCTTTGGAAAGCACATTAAGCCGTTGGTCCCGGCTCTCATTCGTGGATCTTTGACTGTCGTTACGGGTCGTCAGAAGCCCGAAAGTCTGATAACCAGTCTTACCAAGGGGTATCGTATTTACCCAGTAACATGGTTGTGGAGGTCAGATAGGCAGTCGCTCCATGTAAAATACTGGTATTCAGCTGCATCCGGATAGACTGGAAGCCGACCCCAACATAGTTGGGAAAAGGCTAGAAAATCGAAAAGGGAGGGTCCTCCGTCCAGACTGGTGATGTGTCTGGTGGGCAACTGCCCAACGATTAATGTCGTGACGTTAGTCGCGCGGTAAACTCTGCTTGCGCGATGCAGGATTTAGCGTGACGTTAGTGTTATACGTAGTTCGCATGTCGCGATGTAGATGTCGCCCACAGTTTCATTTTCTTCATAGTCTTACTTTCTTAATGATTTTACTATAACCTCTCCTTCCAGACAATACAAAGAAATCCTCGACTACATATCAACTATAGACTCCGAAGTCCCAGTGAAGGCTGTATACAAGCGAGGCGTGTCAACACTAGCTCAAAGTACCGCGCTGTCAGTGGAACAGTACCACAAGGCGGCTGAGATGTTACTCGTCAAGTCGCGGAGATCCACCGCTGATGAAGCGGACGCACTCACACAGTAAGTGACGTTGGGGAGTCCAATGATGGACTTAGAAGGTTCCCACCATATAATTTATACTAACATATATAATAAAACTAGCTGCGCCCCGCGGTTTCACCCGCATAAGTGTCGATCCCGTGGGAATATCGGGATAAAAACTATCCTATGACCTTCCCCGGAATTCAAACTATCTCCATACCAAATTTCATCTAAATCGGTTCAGTGGTTTAGGCGTGAAAAGGTAACATACAGACAGACAGACAGAGTTACTTTCGAATTTATAATATTAATAATATATAATAAGTATGGATAGCAACGAATAATTTTTGTCCCTTTGTCTGGATGTATGTTCTGGGCTGGCGCAAAAACGGCCGAACGGATTTGGATGAAATTTGGCACACAGATAGTTTACGGTTCGTCGTTGGTTCTGGCCGTCATTTGTGGATCATTGACAGTACGGGTCTTCAGAAGCCCGAAAGTCTGACAATCAGTCTTACCAAAGAGTATCGTGTTATCGTGTTACCCTGTAACTGGGTTGTGGAGGTCAGATAGTGGTATTCAGCTGCATCTGGTTGGACTGGAAGCCGACCCCAACACGTTGGGAAATGGCTGAGCAGATAATGAATAAAGAGTTTTCTATCTTTCTAAAGTTTAAGAATATTTCCCTTTTTCAGAATGACAGTGGTGCTAACAAAACACATCAGCGAGCTGGCGACCCTTTTCACAGAGAAGCTGAACACGCTGCCTACAGATAATAAGGAGCAAGCCAACACTTATATCACTAATATATTCTTAGAGGTAAGATTTAAAACTATACACATATTATTAGGAGTGAAAAATACAGGGTGACAGGGTCGTCGATATACAGGGTGTTACGGAAAGGGTATATCAATACAAACGGGTTGAAGAGTGTATCTGGTCTAGAATCTCTGTACAAAATTTCAGCTCAAAAGCATTAACTTTGAAAATGCTTAATATTTTTTTATTTCGACATCACGGCGCTGCACTGGCGCGCGGCGGCGTGATGTGCGTGTACTAGGCGCACAGACACACTACAGATAATGGATAATGACCCTCGTAGTGCGGTGACACGTTTGTTATGATATCAATTTAATAAACTATCGAAATAAAAAAAAATATTAAGCATTTTCAAAGTTACTGCTTTTAAGCTGAAATTTTGTACAGAGATTTTAGACCAGATACACTCTTCAACCCGTTTGTATTGATATACCCTTTCCGTAACACCCCTGTACACTTGGTAAACACAATTAAAGCACGCGTCGCTTCGTGAGATAACACGTACATATAGCGAAAGTTATGCAGTTATGTTTTAACTGACAAAAATACTATAGCGAAAGCCGCACAGGTCGATCGATCAGGTTAAGCTACGCTTGCCGTGGTTAGTCTGTGGATGGGTGATGGGGACCATCTTTACATACCAAGACCCCTCCGTGCCTCGGAAAGCACGTTAAACCGTTGGTCCCGGCTGTCATTCGTGGATCTTTGACAGTCGTTACGGGTAGTTAGAAGCCCGAAACTCTGACAACCAGTCTTACCAAGGGGTATCGTATTACCCAGCAACTGGGTTGTGGAGGTCAGATAGGCAGTCGCTCCATGTAAAATACTGGTATTCAGCTGGTTAGACTGGACGCCGACCCCAACGTAGTTGGGAAAAGGCTAGGCAGATGATGACTATAGCAAATGTTTATTTATTTATTTACCATTTATGTATACACATATATAAACAGACAAGACAAAAACAAAACAGAAAAATAGGTACAAAGGTGATGCTTATTTCATAAGAAATCTCTATGTTTATGTTTTCATTGACCGTGTTTTATTTCCCCCATTTATATTTTCAGGCTGGCAACAGTTCCACCTACATCCAGAACGCGTTCCAATTGGCCCTACCAATACTACAGATAGGAGCTGTTTAAACTTAATATATCTTGAAATTTGTGATATTGTATGTTAAAATGTTGTTACTAATCTGTACGGTTCAAATTTTATTCATCGACGTTTCAATGTTTGGAAAACGGTTTGTGACCAATTGTTAGTAGTACTCCTGTTGCTTTGTTAACGTTTATACATCAGACAGAAGGCCAGTTCCCGTAATTAAAAAAAAAAACGTTCAAAATCTAGTCGCAATCGCATCTCAGCGACAATCAATGTCGAAAATGTAGGAAAATTAGAGTTATTATTGACAGATTGAGACTGTGAACGTTCTTAAACTTACGAGAATTGCCCCTCTGGTCATACACGCACGCCGGTTGCGAGTACAATATTTCATCCAAATCCGTTCAGCCGTTTTAGCGTGAAAGCGTAGCAAACATACAAAACGCAAAAAAAATGTCTCCTCATAATATTTGTTTAGATTAGTCTGCTGCAAAAAGCCTTAAATATACAACTCACAATTGGTTACATAACCTGTGGCATAGTTTGGTTGCGTAACACACTAACTGTAGCAATGGCTTTCATTTTGACAGTTCAACAACATTCATTGCGTTATTTACCTTGTTGTGCAGACAAATTTTTCGAACATATGAAGCAATGGATTAGCAATATCCTGTAAAATAATTCACTTATTTTTTGATAGTGTGTTACGCAGTCAGGTTGCTGTTCATATTATACATTATTGTAATTGTTCAAAACTTGGGTCTAAAAAGGTAATCATGAAAGATGTTCTATTAATATTATATCACTAAATATGAATAAATATCTCTGAAGAAAGTGGGCGATTATCTCGTAAATCTAATCTACATAGTTTATACTATATCAGTGAATAAAACTAATATATTATGCATTTAATAGTCGATTTTTTTTATTGAAATATGCTGTTGTTTCATTTAAACCAACCTTTATCGACAGAGACGCCTAAGAGTCGTAGGACAAAGAAAACCTTTAGGCGGGTTTCACATCTCCGCCGCGAAACCGTAGCAGCGAAACCGCAGACTCGTCCGTTGTACGACAAGCGAAAGGGTGAAACTGCCTGTTCTAACGCACAGATTTTATTATGATTCTATCTCTTTCCCGCGTGATTTTTCAGATCTGCTCCGAAGTCAATTGCAGCTCTGCGCTCAGCCCGCTATTTTGTTGCGGTGCCGCGTTTGTTTCGCACACGGAGTAAATACAAAGCAATTTCACAGCATGTTTATACACAAGTAAAGCGCGCGTCGCATCGTGAGATATAAATACTGTAACAGAGCAGAGTACGAATGAAGAAAGAAAGAATTTTTATCGCACTTAAATATCTACTAAATATTCAAACGAAAAAATATATAATTATATCATTATGGGTTCCTCAGTACCTACTACCGTCACACATTTTAATAAAACTATCAAGTTAAGGCGAATGGGTAGTTGTAGCCCGCGAAATTCAATTTTTCTTACGTTTTTTGCAATTTTCAGGTCAGTGTCAGGTTGTATCTTGATCAAAATATGATTCGCGACAATAACAGGTACGTATTTACAGAATTATAATAATTAGAATCATTAATACATCTTTCTAAGTTAGATTTCTACCGTTAAGAACAAATCTCGTATGGAAAAGTGTTGGTGGTAGAAATCTAACTTAAACAGATGTATTAATGATTCTGATGATTATAATTCTGTGAATACGTACCTGTTATAGTCGCGAATCAAATTTTCATCAAGATACAACCTGACACTGACCTGAAAACTGCAAAAAACGTAAGAAAAATTGAATTTCGCGGGCTACAACTACGCATTCACCTTAAGTGATTAAACGGCAACACAAACATAATGATCAAGCAGTTAATTTATAAAAAAAAAACCAACCTCCTCCATTTTTTAAAAGCGGTTAAAAATGATCTAATCTTAAAATTGAACATAAAAATTAACAAGAGAAAAGAATTTACTCAATAATAATAACAATAATGATTCGCGCCATGATCCGCCATGGCGCGAATATCGGGCATTGTGCCGACACCTGTTGCGCCTGCGCTTCTAACGGTCGATGGATTAGTGTGGATGCGCCTTTGTTCGTTAGTAAAGGTAGGAAGCTGTCCAGTCTTTTACCGTGTTGTAGCAAACAGATTGGGGGTTTAAAATTTAATTCAGTAACTCTTTTCGCTACTCCCACAAGTCCAGCCTAAAAATGAAGTTTTTTAAAGTGAAAACTTATTTAAGCACGTTGGGCAATTTTTGATATGGGAAAATACCATTGAGTTCGCGCCACTGTTACCGTAACGACACCGCTTCAGATGTGTTCGGCTGTCCTCGGGATGGACTCGATTTTAATGTATATCCGATAGTGAGTGATGCCAAAGTATTCTGTTAGTGTTTTGTTTTCACTTCTGTCGGCACTCCCGGAGAGCCACTGTTTTTTTGTTTTGTCTAGAATCGAAGAATTCAATCTTTCTTGGTTTCCCAAAGACATTCTCTCTATTTTCTTTTCTGTTAATTTCCATAGCAAAAAGAAAACAAAAATCTTGTCTAAAATTCCGCTTCTTAACTAACCCATATTAATTAGCCTAATGGGGACTGCCACACTGAAATGTGCCTTTGTACCTTTAACCTAACCTAACCTTTTTCTTTGTCTTACAGGCGTGATGTTATGGTATGTAGATTATCGTCTGAAATTCTTCTCAACTTTATTTACAGTAACCCTTCAGTGTCCAAGTCATGTCCACACTTCTCTTACTTTAACAAAAGCTTGCCGCACAACCGGTGGATTGTATGTACTCCGGAGCACATCTGCTCCATGACGGACATCACAAAGAATGCAAGGGTTTAGAGTTGCTCTCTTTACGCCGTTTGCCAAATATTAGGAACCTGACATGCGCATGATTGATATGATAGAAATCTTGCTGTTTTTGATCCTTTGTTTGTTTGATTTCTGAGCCATATTTTTGGGAAAGGTGTTGCCTAAAGTACCTTTACATAAATTTAAAATTGCCTGTAGTTTGCACATAATAAAATGTGCTTATTTTAGAAAAATGTGTTTTTGAAGTGGGAGGCTAGAGTTCTAAGTGCCGATTTTCCAACAACAATAAAAAACTTAAAACAACATCTGATCTCCAAGTCTCGGATATACAGGGTCTAATTAAATTACAGCTAGCGAAACTGCAGCCGTGATGGGTAAGTATCAATATCTAAACACAATAAAATAAAAATGACTTAAGGTTAAAATATTTAATGTTTTTTTTCTTAGCGGTCGACGACTGTTAGTAGAGTTGTTACTTGAAGTATGTGTTGAGAAAATGTGTGCTATTGTTTTTAGATATAGACACCAATCTCTTCTGTGCAGATTACACAAAAGAATACTGATTTTTAAAGTAATATTAAGTAAATACACTAACCGCGATTGATGACCCCACAAAAAAAACCATCAAATTATTATTTCCTTTTTGTCTTTAAGGAATTTCGCTAGGTACCTAATTTATTTTGACCATAGGGGCAGAATGTATTTAGTATTAGTTTGTATTGTGATATTTCTTAACTAAATGGTCATCATTAAATTTATTACGTTGTATAGCGTCTGTATAGTTACACAACGCTTTGTCTTCTTCTTTTGAAAGTCAAATTACTGACGTGACGACTGAAAGAGAGAAATCGTTTGTAACATATTCATCTGATATAATACGTTTATTAGTAAGGGGGTAAGTAGCAATATCTTCTTGTCCAGAAACATTTTTTTGCGAAAAGTGGACAAGGAACAACCCTTCTCGTCATAAATGGGGTTAGTTGTTTTACATAGAGCGACTGCCTATCTGACCTCCACAACCCAGTTAAGTACTGGGTAATACGATACCCCTTGGTACCTAAGACTATCAGATTTTCGGGCTTCTGATTACCTACCCGTAACGACTGTGAAAAATCTACAATCGACAGTCGCCGCGACTAACGCACTATGGGACCAATCGGTGTTTTCCATCTCAAAAATCGATAACTCTGTTGTTTTGTGATTTTTCTCCTTGAATTTTTTTTTGCGTATTTCTGAATATCTAGGCAATAAAAGAAATTAAACATCAACATTTTAAAAATTATATATTTTTAGTAAAAAAATTACAAAGTTACAGTTATACGAAATTTCATGCAAAAAATTATACAGTAACATTAAAATAGCAGTAAAAGTTACACTTTTGCTTAAAATAAGTTTAAAACTTAATTATTATTATTAAACAAACATTACATGATAAAAAAATTAAAAATTTTAGCGCTTATACTATTCATCACCTTTTATTTCTAACAATTCTTTAACTTCGTCAAACAATTCTTTGGATATTAGAAAACTTGGTTTATTCAAGCTAGATATATAAGGATCAGATGTATATAATAAAATATGCAGAACGTCTTCGTTTGTTGCTGATCTGGAACACTTCCTAGCGTGATGTAACCTATATTTCTTGTAATCTTTATTTCGGGCTTCCTGGGCATCTTCGGATAATTGTCCTATAGGCAAAACTGCATAATGCTCTATTATTTTAGCACCATGTATAAGTACTTTATGGACCGAAGATGGCATGTAGTACCAGTTATATTTGCTTACATATAATTGCGCGGTAATCAATGTATACTGGCCGAATTTTTCTGCGTTTATAGGGTATCCCGATGACATAGTTTGAAGAATTACATATAATCTCTTAATCAATTCTTTATCAATTCCGGTTATCTCTGCAGAACATTGGTAATTTTGGAAAAATCTCCTTGCCGTATTTCCATCATTGCTGTTACCGGAACCTTGACGTGGTTTATCAATGTGCAAACCAAGCACTTCTCGGAAACGTTTTTGGACATATTTTTTCTTGTCTTCTTTAAGTTGCTTGTTTTCTGGAGTTGTTGCAGACCGTTTCTCAAAACCTAAATTGTAAGAAATAATTATGGAGGATCATTTCCATAAATCTTATCCATGCGTGTAGTGTCGACAATCCGTATTTAAACGCATTTTCATTCTCAACTCTCGTTGTAACTTTTAAAAGATCATTCATTTGTCTGGGAGTTGCTCCGCAAACAGTGCAGGTAGCACTGGCTGATGTGTTTGTTAACACTTGAGCAACTTTCCCATCAATCATTGTCATAAACAGTTGATGTTTAACTTCGATGACTTTGTTGTCTATTGACACAAGAGTTGGAATCAATTGATTAATTTTGGCTTCAATTTCACTGACAACTGCTGTAGTTTTTTCAGGTGTTTCTTTTGCAAATTCTAATGAAATTGGTCTGCAATATCTAACAGATGAGCAAGTAGGATTCTGCCATATAACTGCAGAAGTTTCTTCGTCTACTAGTCGCAGTGGTACAAGGGACACAATAAACAAATAAGCATCCGATATTTGTTCGTTTTCTTCCGGTAGAGTTTGTTTATACTCACTTTGCCCGGAGGATCCATCACATCCCCATTTAGTGAACAGCTTGAGACGATTGTAATTTATCGATCCTGACTTTATCTTTATAATACGGCAGACTTTATGGTCTAAGAGATCTTGCAGATTGATTTTTGCGCTTATATTTGTCACCGTTATGCTGGATGCGGGCGGATAGCAAGCCTTTTTTGCTTCACTTAGTATTTGATACGAAGGCAATACAGAGCTTAAATTCTTATCAATGAGCCTTTTTCTTAGGTACGCATATTGGGCTTTGGTTAGGTCAGTTTCAATGCACATACTCAATGCCTCCTCGTTTGTAAAGGAAAGTGCATTATCTGGATTTAGTATGTTTTGTAGAATTACTTTTTTCTCTTCTTTTTCCTTATTTCTGATAATAGTCACAATCGACGCTTCGTCATTTTCACCCATGGATCGTAAACCTTGCACATAAGCGTTCCGGACATGTCCCATTCCATACTCCTGGACCCTCCTTGCCGGACTGCCGCCATGGGATCTGGAGGCGATAGTCCTCGCGCGCCTGTATGAGTGGCGCGCGGAGGCACTGAGCCGGGGGGAAACTCCGCTTCCGTGGCAAATCGCGGCGGAGCGGACAGACCTCCGGCGCGATCTCATGGTGGCATGGAAGGAGCGACTTTCGCAACCCAGCGCAGGGCACGCCACGATAGTGGCTGTAAGACCCCTCTATGAGGAGTGGCTAGAGAGGCGTCACGGCGTCCTCACCTATCGCCTGACGCAGGTCCTCACCGGACACGGATGTTTTGGGAGGTTCCTGCACATCATCAGGCGGGAGGAGACGCCCGGGTGTCACCACTGCGAGGATCGCCCAGAGGACACGGTGGAGCATACGGTGGAGGTCTGCCCCGCATGGGCGGAGCACCGCCGTGCCCTCGTAGAGGCGATCGACAGCGGCGGCGACCTCTCGCGTCCGGCCCTGGTTCAAGCCATGGTCCGGGGCGAGAGGGAGTGGGAGGCGGTCACCTCCTTCTGCGAAGCAGTCATGCTAGCGAAGGAGGTGGCGGAACGGCTGAGGGAGAGAGCCTCACACCCCAGCCGCCGCGGGAGACGCTCCGGGCGTCGGGAGCCGCGTGACGACTCCCGGCCACCGTAGGCGCGGGCCTGCGGACGGAGAGTAATGGGTAGCTCACCGTCCGATTAGGACCAGGCCCGTGCCGGACGGCGCGTACGTGTTCCACGCGCGCCTCAAAGAGATGTCAGCATAAAGGAAGGGGCCTGCCAGGGCCGAAGCCTGCCGGGGGTGCGGGATTGTCCGAAAGGGTTACCGCTACCCCGGAACATAAAGGGCTAAGGAAGGAACACGGATGGGTTTTAGTCAGTAAGAGTCTGACACTCCCTTCGCTCCACCCAGAGCGGGAGGGGTCATTTGATGATTTCCCATCCATAAAAAAAAAAAAAAAAAAAAAAATGGACCAGTTCCATATTTTTTCGTTTCTTTGTGCTTTCCGAACACTCGTCATATGGTTTTGTTGGTCTACCACGATCACCGCCAGTATTCGAGCCAGAATTTTCAGATGTTGAGGTACTGCAAGAATTCAATGATACTTTAAACTCACCATTCAACCAATTTGAGTATAGGCTCTCGAACCTGTCTGGCTTCCTTTGAGCTTTGGTCCATTTCTCGTTGCAACTTGATGTTAGGTTTTTTTGAATATTCTCTATTACAGTATTAACGTCAGTTTCCGATAATTGAAAGTTGTCCAACAAATATTGTCTGAGGTCTGAAGTACTTTTCCCTCTTATTATTTGATCACAAAGATCGCGTCGAACACAAACGAATTCACTCATTGTTAGATAATATAATGTTTTTGTCTGTTAAAAAGAACTATGTTGAAAAAAGTATATGAACACGAATGAATAGTATGCTGAAAACACGGGTATATAAAACACATTACCACTCCTTTGCGTCGCGCAGTCGGGTAAAAAGACCAACAATTTAGTGCCTTGTGCAAAAACCATGGGACAATTGATTATGACAGTTCTCATCGAAATAGTGTAATCAGTACTGATTGTAAATAATTACCACAACAGATAAATAGAACTTCCGTAGCAATATAGTTTATCATACTTGTGGTTAAGGTGACCACCGAAAACAAAAGTGCCATGGGAAGATTCTTTCAAATATAATAGTAGTCTATTAATTTGTAAATATATGCTTCTATAACAGAAATAAAAAAAAACAAGATAGACATCAAAATATAACAATTAAATATAATATTTCATAATAAAAAAGAAGAACGTAATTTTCGGAGATATTTTTATTTTCCCCTGATTGACATTATTGCTTCTAAATCACCCTTGCGCAAAAAACGCGCAAGGTTTTATTCAATCCTCATATTACTGAATAGGTAAGGTATCTACTAGAGTGATTAACTTGACACCGGCAGCTTTCGGCAACAATGAAAACTCCAATTGAAATAAACAAAAACGAAATTTTATTTACTTCACTAAAAAAAATAAAATAAAATAAAACGAAAATATTTTTGTACAAAAACCGAACGTGGTTGGAAAGTGTACATTCTAAGCTTTCTTATGATGTATAACACTAACATACTTCCTTGGAAAACTTCCGAATAATTTTGTGTTGAACTTCCTTAACGCTAATTTAATTGGCACGAAAATATTTATACCCAATGTTTGAGGTTCAGTTTATAAACGTAAAACTAAGTTTTTTTTTTTTTTGAGATTTATTCGTAAGTTCCATCCTTTAAGAGTATTAAACCCTAAAAAAATCTATGAATATACGACTTTCGCCAAAACCATTTTCGAGATGGAAAATACGGTTTGGTCCCATAGTGTGCAACGGCTTAACCTAACGTGCTTTCCGAGGTACGGAGGGGTCAGAGGGGTCTCCCATCCACGGGCCAACCTCGGCAGGCGTAGTTTAACCTTTGATCGGCCCATGTCGCTGTATGTAGCCATGAGCGCCTTAATTATCATAGTGACCATAGTTAATAAAACTCAGGATATTCCGGTCGCGTGTCGTGTACCATTTTGTCATTAATAATCAAAATAATATGTAGGTAATCACGATGATTGGTTATTTTCTACTTAATTATTTTGTTGAAAATAACTTGCCAATGCATTTTCGCTTAGGCGGCCCCATGCAGTTAAGGTGTACTTTCCCATGTTTCTTGGTTATAAGCTTATAATTTGACGGTTCAATGATTTTGTAATGATCACAAGTGACACGTGTTTTAATGTATTTTGGAAATTGATATGGCACCCTTTGTTTATACATATTATTAGTTGACAACAGGGATCAATCACTACAAGTTATTATTCACAAATCATGTAGGTAATCAATTCGTACATGTATCTATTGTTTTTCAGTGATTCAGTGATGGTTTTTTTTTTTCAGAACTAGAATGTGGTTATACGTAGTACCTAGTAGGTGATTGGCGAAGATGTTCCAATCAATGGTTTGCGATTAAAAGACCGAGATCATTAGGCTTATATCTCACTAAGACATCATTGTGGCGTAACCATGGTCGTACTGCCAGCAATGTATACATAACTTTATGGTGGGTATCTCACCAGGCGTCCGATCGGTTGCGCAACCAACCATACATTTTTTGGCAGCGCGACGGTGCGGTGGTTGCGCCACCATGGTGGCCTAGTGAGATAGAGCCCTTAATCCTGGCTTGATAACTACAGTCAAAGAATCAATTGTTGAAAAACTTTCACTCCAGAAATTACCCAATACAAAACACCGTAACACATTTGAAACTTCAACAACAACTACAGAAAGAAAACATCAACACAACTTCCGAACAGCGATGTCACACATAAATTAAATACTATTTTTAGTACCGCCAGTGTACCAGTGTGTGGTGTAGGTACCTATTGTTTCAATTTCGTGCCATATTTGGCAGCATTGCCCGTGCAGGAAGCTTCAGGTCGTGCATTGTAATTAGGTGGTTCCGTTTCACTTAGGTGCCTGTCAAATGTCGTGATAGTATACGCGTACAATGTCGGCCAGCATTAAGCGCTTCATACACGGTAGCTATAGCTACCTAATGTATATTAATGTATACATTACATCCCGCTATCATGTACATATACGTTATAGCTGTCGTGTGTGGTCTCCTGACGATTTCTATGGAAAGATGTAAGTAATGAGATGTATCGTGCTATAATATACATCTTTACATTATAGCTGTGTGAATGTGAGGACTATCTGGGTCATTTCTTTTTTCTGTTTTCCTTCTTAGTTAGTTTGAATCATGATCTGGTAGTTTGAGTAATTTACGCGGCCTACCCAAATGTCCTTTCTTTGTTAGGTATTGTTCGTCGAATCGTTGAGCTCATCAAGTTCTGAGTTGAGCTGCACGATTTTTGACAAATGCGTGCTGGACAGGTCCGCTCAATCTGTGTGGTTCTTTCCTCAAAAGACCATTTCAGACACCAATCTACATGGTTTTCACATGATCTGACCAAGATTTTGTCTGGACTTTAAAAGAGATTGTGACCTCTGAGTTTGTTTCGGCCTTTCTTCTCAGAGTAGTCAGATAGGAAACGCCGACCTCATCTAGCTTTAAAAAAAAATATGAATGACGTGTGAAAGTGTTTGTACAAACCTACTTACAGAAAATAAATCATTTATCAATTATAGCTGCCGTGTGTGAAGTACTTTAGGTAGCAATCTGACAGCTATAGCTGCATATCGGATATCGTAGCATCATTTGATTGACTTTTAAATTACTAGCTTTTTTGGAGGTTGGACCTTTATATCCCACGGGAATGTACCTACCATACATATTTTAATATAATTTCTATGGAAAGGTAACGCACACACAGTTACTTTCGCATTTATAATACCTTTTAGTATTGTAAGTAATTATGGATTCATTGATAATTTTGAGTCCCACTCGTAACAATACCCCTACATTGCCATTTGCCAACTTTAAATATAGCAACGTTTTCCAGAGCACAAAAGACCTTACATACCTACTTGAAATACCCAATTTAACCAAAATAAAATTATATGTCGGTTACATTCAAAACAGACAAATATCCCGCAGCCACTCAAATTCAACACCTCAGCCAAAGGTGTTCACGAACATCTGTGGAGAATCCGTTAAACTTTGAAGAGCCCGCATACTATTGCCCATTCCCATAAATCATGGAATCTTTTATACATAGAAATACTTAGGAATTGGGAACGAAGGAACTGTTGGCAAAGTAGCTCTTATTGTTAATTGGTCTGTGATAATGGGTAGGTTTTTTTGGCCAGATGTGTAATGTGTAGACTCTAGAGTTGAATGAATCATTGGGATATTGGGTGATTGATTTGCCGAAATAGTGTGGGATTCGCTTATGTAGGTACAGACCAGCACTACAAGCTACCCGAAACTGTCGAATTTTCCCAATCAACTTTGAACCTTATACTTTAGCGATAAAGTTGAAAATCTATGAGAGAAATTTGACAGATTGTAGTAGCTTGATGTGCTGGCGTCTGTACATCATGTAGTAGACGTACCTAAATATGTATATAACGTATGGTAGGCACGTTTCGGAAGTTACATCATAAACGATTAGATCAGCTGCCACTTTCTATTATTATCAGTATCCTGTTATATAATCAGTCTACTGGCTTCAGCCCGCACCTTTTTTATTTTTATTTCTTTATATTTCGCCAGACTTCATAGGGTGCGATCCTGTAAAACCAGACTGGGCTGTTACTGAGAAATTCCGGATGTAAAAAAAAACAATAATATTTGGCCCGACCCGGGAATTAAACTCACGACCTCATGGTCAACAGTAGCGCTTGCAACTTGCAACCACTAGACCAACGAGGTGGTCATATGAAGAACTGCATAACTTTAGCTAAAGTCTATTCAAGCATTTAAGTTTCAAATTGATGTTCTTTCAAGTTAAACAAACATCAACTTTATTTCAATGTAAATTAAGTTGATTTCAGAGTGACTAGCACTATTGAAAAAGTTATTAAAATGTTTGAAATTGTAGCGTACCTGAACTTTATTGTGTTTGTTTATATTTTTGGCAAATAAATCGCGATTGATTAGGTATGTTATATTATAACTATTAAAAAATGATCCTGACTATACCCCAAAACACAGGACTATAATACAGTATGGTGTTTTTTTGCAGACAACATCGTCGGGTCTTAAAACAGCTGTTTTATTTTTTAACGAAAACAAAAAATGCAGTGCTGGTATCCCTGGGACCGGAGGTCATCCGTTATTTATCTCAACATTCTCAACGAATTTTGAACAAATATGAAGGAAAGCTTGATCCAGCAGTGGAAACATTAGTATTATGTAGATATGTTTATTTGTATGTATGTAAGTATATTCTCATATTATTTGTTTAGTGAATTGTTTTCTAGATTTTGTGTATTTTTTTACTGTCTCCTTTACTCTTTCACACGCTGTCTACTGTCTCTATTTATTGTCCTGTCGCAGGTATGCTGGAAGAGATTTCTTATGAAATGAGCATCAACTTTGTACCTATTTTTCAGTCCATCATTCACATTAAATCGATACTCAATCTCAATTTACTTACACAAATATAATAAGCTTATTGACAAGTTAATAACTTAATTACCAGGACCGGTTGTAAAGGAAACCGAGGCTGGACACCTGTCGACCGCCCTATTATAGGACAGGATACCTACTACAGGGTATAGGTAACTATATGGAGCAAGTTATAATTGTCGTAGGTACCTGTGTTCCGACGATTATAATGAGCTAAAAATAACTGTTCTAAAAGTAAGTGTGAATAAGGGCCGGCGCTCACTGACGGCACGGCACAGCGTGTCATGGCAAAGGATTTTATTACTAATCAAGTTATTTTGAATCTTATGTCAATGATTTTAGAATTCATGTTACTTTATTTCGATACCACGATGCCGCGAAATGACGCGACGTGGCGCGGGATGCTGCGGCACGACGTGTCATGCCGTTTCGTCCCACGGGTTCCCGCGGCGCGCTATTGCATCCCGCGAGACGCATGGGTAACTTTGTGTCGAGGAATTATGATTGCTAAGATTGTTGAAATAAGTTTGAAACTTGTGCAGCGGTCATTTCGGTTAATGGGGCGCAGTCCGGTCGGTGGGGGCTTTCAGTAGGATACCACGGAACGCCGCGGGATGCCGCAGCACAACCTGCCGTGCCATGCGGTGCCACGCCGTCAGTGAGTGCCGGCCCTACGTGCCCTAACTCGATATGGCCCAGTTTGCATGGGCCATTGGGGCTTGGTACCAAGTAAAGTAAAGTAAGTACCTTCTTTGACTACACCTCTTTTTACTTTCTCTAATACTTAAAAAAAAGTCACAGTTAAACTGGCCCAGATTTGAACCCACAACCTCGTGAATTACAGATGAGGCGGCCTCATCTCAGACATGACCATCACAATTTAACTGGCGAAAATAATGCCTGTTACAACAGCTCAAACACTACTAAAACAAAAGAATCTCTAATTGCAACATCCCGGAAACTTATGATTCCATTTACTCGTACCAATAAAGTTCCCTTTAAATTGCGAAAACAGAGACAATGGGGCGCAAAAAAACACCATTAAGTTCAGCATTAAAGTGCACACCATAGCGCATGCGTGGGGCGTGAGACAATACGCCACCACTTCCGATTCTGACAATGTTTTATTTTATTTTAATACGTAAAACCATTAGTGGGTTATTGCAATGAAACTCTTATGCTATTGTTATAAAGCTTAAATTAGAATGATTGCCGAGAGTTGTACAAATCTCACTTTACGTAAAAAATATATATCGTGAATGTGCTCCATTAATCAAATCAAGTTCTGAGTCCTGTAGGTACCTATAACTATCAACAAGCACAAACCCGAAAAGCTTCCAAACCAATTCAACAGAAACATTTTTCGCAGCAGGTGTAAATCCAAACGCTTCTCCGCGCGACTGTATCGGAAGTCGGAGCGGTGTAAGTACTCATTGTGACCGTTTCCGCCATCCGCAACGCCCCCTCTCCGCGAGATGAATAAACTAGAAAAAAATTCGCAATAATACCATCAAATGTTACAGATAAATGCAATACGATGTACGAATACGATTTTTTTTATAGAAGAAATGGTCAATTGCAAATGGTCCTATTTCCGAAAATTATTGTTGAATGGATGTTGTAATTTATTATTGTTATAATACGTTATCAAGGTTGTTAAGTTATTAAAATGTTGTGGTAAGTAGAGGCAGTAACACTTAAGTTAAATTGCTTTAAGTAATTGTTTAGATTTTGTAGGAAGATTTATGAATGAAAGTTTTTTTTTCCTTGACAAGTATCAAAGTTGGTAATGCTTTATTCACATTACAATCTAACCTTTGAGCTAATACCTGAGAAATAGAATAGCGTAGCTAGCTATAAGCCGTAGCTTTAGCAGTAAAAAATCGTCCAATAACGTCTTTTTATTTACTTTAGGAGAAAGCTTAGGGTAGCCCGCGAAATTCAAATTTTCTTACGTTTTTTTGCAATTGACAGGTGAGTGTCAGGTTTATGTTGATCCAAACATGATTTCCAACAAATATTTATTTATCGAATTATAATCATTAAAAAAACCGAGTATGCCACACGACTGAAGTGAAACTTCGAACGTATTTGGCTATGAGAGGAAGAGAGAAAGAAAATGTGCGCGCGCACTGCTTTCTCTTGCTTATATCCCCCACTCAAGTCCCGTTCGCCTCGCCCGATCACACTTTTCGTAACGCGTTCGCCAGCATACTCCCCAAGTCAAGCATGCGTAAAGAAGTTTCACTTCAAAATTCATCAATACAACTATATAAGTTTATATTATCCAATTGAATGACTATTTCATGACATCAAGACATTTAAGGCCCATTCATATGGAGCTGTATATTACTGATTCTAATGATATAAGTAATTCTGTAAAGTCATATTTGTTACGGTAGCGAATGCATTGATTGAATTTCGTGGGCTACTTTAGCGCATCCCCCTTAAGGGAAAGACACTTGATTCACGTCATCATCTGCCTAGCCTTTTTCCAAGTATGTTGGGGACTTGGGGTCGGCTTCCAGTCTAACCAGATGCAGCTGATTACCAGTATTTTACATGGAGCGACTGCCTATCTGACCTCCACAACTCAGTTACTAGATAATACGATATCCCTTGGTGAGACTGGTTGACACTTGATTCACGTGTTCTTTTTAATAGTCCGCAGCTGCAGTTTAATGAATGAAAGCGCAGGAGCGTGTTGTCGTTTGTTATTACAAATGGACAAGCTGTTGTTCATTGATCTTTTGATGATTGTTACATAAAGGCCGTGCTGAGCACAGACAAAGGTGTTGCCAGAGCGCAATTCAATAGGTATGAAGTTGGTTGATGTGGGCCTTACCAAATTTCATAATTTTTTTCAGTAGGCTCATAGCTGTGGCTTCGCAAACACTCCAGCTGTCAGTTGAGACTGCAGAAAAGCTTCCAGCGGGCTAATAACTGCCATAGCAGATCTGGAAACCGGTTAAACCGGCTATAAGAAGCCAGGTTGGTCTTTGGGAGGCCAACGCTAACGCTGTCGAAGTGGCCGAAGTCCTACTATAATATTACTTATATTATTATAAATGTAACTTTAGATGTTTGGGTGTTTGTTACTCAATCTTGCACGCGGCTGAACGGATTTGGATGGGCACACAGAAAGTTGTACACACAGGACACTTTTTATCCTGGTAGTACGTTCCCGTGGGACAATTTTAAAGAAGAGCTTTTTTGATTTTTTTTGAAGAGCTAGTAGATATATAAATAGAATCATCGATACGATACGACACGATATAATAAAAAATTGATTATTAATTGACTTCAGTATAATTTCTGTTTTGTTGACACTCTTTTGTTTGTATGTATTAATATTTTAAATTATGTAATAATTTGCGCGTCGTAAGGTAGACTGTAGCCGATCTCTTTAATTTATGTACAACATCTTATACCTGTACCTATATTCATAGCAAATAAAGTTCTGATTCTGATGAAGAACACATTTTTTTTGTATGCGCCTTCTTATTTTTGGCGATGCCAATCTAAGGAAAATCTTTTCCCATGTATCACGAGAATCACACAGAGAGAATTGGCAGCAGATCTTTTAGGTAGGTATCTTCACATTTTATTAGCTGGAATCTGACCCAGCCCAAAAAAACACCAGCCAGTATTTTTGCATCAACCAACTGAACCCAATAGGAATCGAACCTGTAATTTCACTATTTTCATTACCATAACAATCCCGTCTACCCCAAAACACATGCCACTCACACGCACGTGTCACAACTCTAAAATTAATAAACAATAATTTTCAACCAACTAATTTGTATCGGAAATCATTACACAGCGATATTTTATAATTGAAAACTGCAAACCGATGGTTTAAGTGTAGTACCGTGAAATTAGGGGCCAATGAGGCACCCAATCTGTCCAATATGACATTTTATTAATGATGGAGAGTAATGACAGTGCATCCGGCCGTTTGTTTATTGTTTTCGTAACTTATGGCACGCGATTTGTTTTGTACAGACGCCAGCACATCAAGCTACCCGAAACTGTCAAATTTTCCCAATCAACTTTGAACCTTATGCTTTAGCGGTAAAGTTGAAAATCTATTAAAGAAATTTGACAGATTGTAGCAGCTTGATGTCTGTAGTCTGCACCTAGTTGATCGTTTTGTTGCTAGTAACTTTTACGGATAACTAACCGTTACAGATTTTAAACCGTCGCCGCGTCGACACTAATTGCGTAATGCACTATCCATCACAATCTGAATGATTTTGACGGATATTGCTAATCCATTGCTTCATATGTTCGAAAAATTTGTCTGCTCATCAACGTAAATAATGCAATGAATGTTGTTGAGCTGTCAAAATGCCACTTTAAATGGCAATGCTAATTCTTTCTGCCAAAGAACGGGCTACTTAAGTTTTAGCGCAGAAACAATCAGTGGTAATTTGTAGCGCGACAATGTAAGGCTGTAGGTAATGTACTGCTCCGGTTCCACATTACAGTAAACTGTCCCCCGTTGTTGGGTTTACAGCCAACATTAGTTATAAACTCCAGTGGTACCTATAGCACCAGCCATAATACTTAATTTTAGATAATATAAGACCATGTGCCATGTATCTGCCTAGCCTGCTTGAAATTAGATTAGAAGTCTCGAATTTGATTCTTTTAACGAGGAGGCACTTGATAATGGCTACTTCAACCTCATCATCCGCCTACCCTTTTTTCCAACTATGTTGGGGTCGGCTTCCAGTCTAACCGGATGCAGCTGAATACCAGTATTTTACATGGGGCGACTGCCTATCTAACCTCCACAACCCAGTTACTGGGTAATACGATACCCCTTGGTAAGACTGGTTGTCAGGCTTTCGGGCTTCTGACTACCCGTAACGACTGTCACAGATCCACGAATGACAGCCGGGACCAACGGCTTAACGTGCATTCCGAGGCATGGAGAGGTCTCGGTATGTAAAGATGGTCACCCATCCACAGACCAACCGCGGCAAGCGTAGCTGAACATGATCGATTGACCTGTAAGTAGTGATATATGTAAATGAAGTAATTGTACGGCATCGTGATTCGTGTGTGCATTACTAAACATTACCTAATCAATGGCTTTGCACTTGGTTCTTAATAAAAATCATGGGTGTTTTTATTACCACCACCATAGACATGTATGACCACCACAAACAGAGAGAACAACTACATATGTATTTGCAGAGCAAAAAATCATATTTTCCGTCATAATTGAACCCATCAAATCTCTAAGCCAGCAACCGTGCCGTCCGCGTCATGACGACAAAAGTTTGGGTTAAACTTCAAAAAATTGAATTCAAGACTCCGTACCGTAGTTGCGACTAACAAATACGCGACAAATGTTAGGGCGGCAGTACAATATATATCGACCATCATTGGTGCAACAGCACATCAGCACGACGTACCTACGCGCTACGTTAGTGCGACTGATTGTTTGCTCGACAAACGTTAGCGCGACACAACTCGAAGATACTGGAACATTTGTGTAAACGCAGTGGAATATTATTCTTAACATCTCCATATGATACAGTCATTCGAAACTGCCTGTACCTACTTTGGTCAAGCAACTCTTAATTTAAGTACTAAAAATAAAATATATAGAAGCTGTTAAAGTAAACTGTAGGTACACTCATTTTTTTTTCAAATCAACATAATCAGGCAATTTGTATCCAAATTACGCTAAGGTCGTCTTGTGACATCATCTCTCGATTTAATCAGTGTGATAACAGATGCCCTTATCCTTAAGTATTACTTGACACACTGAGATATTTTTGTCATGAGTTCCAGAACACCTTAGTGGCCCGTCCATTGATGCATTTGCAAACGCACGGAATCATCATCATTTTCATTATACAGGATGTTACGGAAAGGGTATATCAATACAAACGGGTTGAAGAGTGTATCTGGTCTAGAATCTCTGTACAAAATTTCAGCTCAAAAGCAGTAACTTTGAAAATACTTAATATTTTTTTATTTCGATAGTTTATTAAATTGAAATCATAACAAACGTGTCACCGCACTACGAGGGTCATTATCCATTATCTGTAGTGTATCTGTGCGCCTAGTACACGCACATCACGCCGCCGCGCGCCAGTGCAGCGCCGTGATGTCGAAATAAAAGTTACTGCTTTTGAGCTGAAATTTTGTACTAGAGATTCTAGACCAGATACACTCTTCAACCCGTTTGTATTGATATACCCTTTCCGTAACACCCTGTATAAAGATAGTCACCCATCCACAGCACGAAACACAGTGCTTTTTTGCTATTGCAAAAAGTTTGTCATCACGCGACACTCTTGTCAATACCACAACACACCGAACAAATCGGTGTTCAGTGTGTTGTGGTATTCTATTCAGACGCAACGGCAATAAAACTCCAGTAGACAATTGGTCGACTCATAAAATTCAAACAATTGACTTTACACCCGCAGTCAGTTACGTCACTATTGTCTGTAATTATTAGAGGTCGGTTGATTGGTACCCTGTTATTATTACACCTACCAGTCTTGGCTATATTGACTGGTAATTCTGTTTGACCGTTTAGTTCAATGTTCTTTGGTTTGATCGTCTATTGTGATCATGATTGATGTCAGGGGCGTAGTAGAAAGGTCTTCTTAAACGCAATCAATTAAAGTACAGTAGGTAACATCACGAATAAGAACACATACGACCGAAGCATGTTAACAAAGAGCTTGTAAAATAGGACACATCAGACAAGACCTGCATTTATTACGAAAATCATTTGATATAAAACCCATTCAGGATGATTTCTGAAAAAATCGAGCCTCAAATCTATACAAATATATACATACTTAAATAAAATTGAATTGTCTGTTTGTAATGTCTAAATAACTTAAGCTTTATCCATACTAATCCATACTATATAATATTATAAATGCGAAAGTGTCTGACTGTCCGTTACCTCTCTGAACCGATTTAGATGAAATTTGGTATACCTAGAGACAGTTTGAATCACGGGAAAGGACATAGGATAGTTTTTATCCCGATATTCCCACGGGAAACTTATGCTAGTGAAACCGCGGGGCACTGCTAGTACTAAATACATATGAAAATATTTGCACGAAGTAGGCACTTATAACAAAAAATATTTTGTATTAATTTTTGTTTGTCTGTCTGTTTGTTCCGGCTAATCTCCGAAACGGCTGGACCGATTTTGAAGGAACTTTTACTGGCAGATAGTTCTTGTTGTAATTGTAAGGCGTAAGATAGGCATACTTTTTGCCCCGGTAGCACGTTCCCGTGGGATGATCTCCAACATCCACGCGGGCGAAGCCGCGGGCAGCAGCTAGTTAAAGAAAAAAAGTGAAGACTGAAATGGGAAACTTTGAATATCCTTAGCGGACCCAATAAACTACCCTAGGGAACCCCTAATTTATTTGCGTAATATCCGTTCTATATTTTGGTTTAGGCAAGTCACGTCTCTACCTCGGTTTACAGAAGTGTCAACGGCAAGATAAATACAAAAAACACCTACCTATCTGTAGGTACTCCGTCTGTGTGTATTTGTCAGCAGTAGAAACCTGTTCTTTGGCGTAAGACTAGAAGCCGACAATATATGTTTTACGAGTTGTTTTATACAAAAACTTATATAAATAGGTATAAAAGAAAACATTCCAATTAGAAAAGACTAAGGCGGCGGACATTACTTAAAATAAATGTTCTTGTATATCGATTTTATTCAATTTCGAGCGGCCATTGTTGTTTACATCTTTGGGAAATTTAGCGCGGCCGGACCTTAGATAGAACATAAATAGACATGAAAATATGTGATAAGGTTCCAATTTGTCGATTACTATGGGTAAGATTTAGCAAGAACTCCATACTTCCATAGTCTTCTTGGTCCCTGGAAAAAGCTGTTTCTGGATTCAAGAAAAGTATTGGGACCGCAATGTATAATTTAGATAGGACGAGGAATACTAAATGAAATTTTCGTTTTGCACCTGCCACTATTTCTCACTCTGCATCACCCAAAGGTTGACTAGTAGAAAATTTGTCTACTCAAGTAAGTAAATACTGTTGATAACTTTAGCTAAAATATTACTTTCCATTATGTATCCATTTCTCATTGCTGACAGCTATGACAAATACTATTAATTTATATATAGGCATGTTACGTCTCTATATAAGTGGATTCAAGTCTGTATTTGTACAAAAATGTTCGTTAATACGTTTGTTATTGGCTGAAGCCTTGTTTAGAGGTTGAGTCATAATAAAGTTCGTTAGAATTTTAAGGTAGGCGGGAAAACATTCAGTCTTCATTTGGCGGGAGAATTGCAAGGCCATATTGAAGATTGGTGTAATTACGAACTGAATGCAAGCTTCTTTATTTAGAACTTGGACAAGATGGAGAGATAAAGTTCAGAGATTTGTTGACCTTGAATTAGCATATTTCTATTGTTTATCATCACTTTCCCGCCTATTGCATGTCTGCGTGCTTCCGCACGTGTTCATTGGTTTATTCATCTGTGAAACTGCATATCTCTTCCAGATGTTTATTTTATCATCCCTTAATTAGATAAGCATGAACATATTATAGCCTGAGCATCAGTCAATTCTTTCGCTGGATTTAAAAATAATCATGTTACAACTTTCTTTTTTTTGCTTTGGCCAAGATTTCAAATTATCTAAATACTTCTCCTACACCATTTGTTGCAGCGGCGTATCGAAGGCTTTATTCCTTACGTTCACCATACATTAAGGGTACCTTTTCAGACACCCATGACTGATGAAAATCACTACTTGCATTACCACAAGTGTGCTATTTGGAGGTTTTATGTCGAACAGCATATTCTGCAGTATACAATGGGTGATAAATGAAATTGCTAGCTTCGGTAGTTCGGTCTCCTCTGAAGTTGTTCAAGTCTTGGTGAAAATTTCAGGGTGAATTATAGCTTCACGGATAATGTTTAAGGATTTTATAGACATTGATGTTATATTATGTATAGCTGTGTTTTTGGTAGTAATTTCAAAGTTATTGTTACCATGTGGCCTTGTAGCTCCTAAACTATATTAATAAAGCAAGGCCAGGGTACTATTGTCTTGCCATAATTTAATCTCTTGACTTGACTTAAATAGGTACTTAGTTGTCGAGCAGTTTTTTATTCGTATATTTGCGGCCCAAATTGTTCAAGATAAAAAGGTGTGATTCTACCAATTTATGTATAGGTACCATATAAGTATGTGAAGGAGAAAAAAAACAATTTATGCGCAACTTACTGTAATCGTAGTAGTTTTATGTACATTTAGATCAATCTAAAGATAATTATAATTATTCGGCGTTTGGTAAAATTATAATAATTAAAATTCATCAGTATACTAATCAGTAGTTAACCTTGAAATAAATAATAGGATTACTTTGAAATGTCATATTACCTATAGGTATGTGAAAAATCCGGAAATCGTAAAAATATTTAAATGACCATTTGATTAAACTAGAAAATAATGCTGGGGAAAAATGAGTCCTACCTAGTAATACAGAAGTAATATTCCTATTCACTTTTTATATACCAATCGTCAACATTGTAACCTGCGCCAACAAAACTGTATACTTACATACATTTTATTAAAATCCAGTGCAATAAAGTACCCAATTAACGTCCATAGCATTTGACACGAAATGTTAACATAAAAATGCACATAACAAGAATTGATTTTACCTGTGTATTTTAGTTTAACCCGTTGCCCGGCGAGACTAAAACTAAGCAAACAAATAGCAACAAGATTGTATTTGAAAAAATATCGACCTTGAATTTGAACTATAAAGACCCGTTGAATACTTAACCCATTACACCAGAGTATATCATTATCAAAAAATAGAATTGGTACTAATGTCCACTTTATCTTACCAAGACCGAGATAAGGACGTCACGCATAACTATAAATAGTTCGCGCGGGAAACTTCGCACCTACATATTCCTAAAACGACTATAATTCTATGGATAATTGTAATATTTGCTCTATAGGCTATTCTTTTCTTCCCCTTTATGCGTCCACCTGTATCCCTATTACAAAAAGCGTCCTTGCTTCCATTGTTGTTAAGGTTTGCGCGCCAAGTGACTGCCAAAATCGGCGCACGCGGCGATGCGCGGGAAAAGTACGAGCGTCAGTCGTAGTTGGGAGGAGCGCGCGCGCACACGCTAGCCACGCCGCGCTTATAGGTTAGAATTGGCGCGTCCTGCGTTCGCCAGGTGCGACCCTCGCTCGCTCTAACTTACCGACGCTCATATCCTCCCTCTCGCACGCTACCTGCGGACAGCTGTTTTCTCTCGGGAGATTAGTCAGATGTTTCTCGCTAACCAGTCAGTGCTCACCTGACGCGCGATACGGTTATGGCGGCTGGAGGACGTACACCCAAGCAGAGGAGGTTCGAGATGTCAGCGGGAATGGCGCTGAGGACGTCCAATACTCCGAGGAGAAGACGAGGGAGCTGCAAGTGCTTGTTTGGCGCGCCGGACAGGGACGAGACGAGACGGCTAATGGCCGAGCAGTACGCCAGAGAGAGGAAACGCTTCATCAGACGCTTCAATTTCGACATTGAGACAGAATGCACATACAAATCCGCAAAATTGGACTCCCCAGTAAAATTTTGCGAAGAGGATAAGGAGAACGCGGAAAGTCCTGTTAGAATAGCTACGGAAGCGCTGGCGTGTGTTGGGAATACTACTGACTTGAGGGTCTTAGGGTCTCCATCAAGAAGGAGTGCTGGTAGTTCTACGAGCTCACCCCGTACCCCGCGCACCCCTAGAACGCCCCGGGCCGCACGCACCCCGCGAACGCCCCGCACCCCCGCGTCCAGAAGACAGCTGCAAATGACAGGTCAGTACACACTATTGTTTTAAAAACTACTGTAAACTTACATGGCAACAATTGAGGCAATTTTTCACTTCGTTATTTATAATCCCGTGTCAATCTTGCCCAACTCATTTCGTATTCAGGCACCGTCTTGCATAATGCACCAGCCAAGGGATTGATCACTGCATTTTTATTTTATGGGGCCATGTTTGCAGAGGGAATCATAATTGTGAAATATGGGCCAGGTTTGTGTTATCGTAGAAATCGTTCAAATAACTTGAATAAATATTGATTATTTTACTGGCTTCTGCACTACGCCTGTGGCAATATTAATAAATTCCTTAGTTATTCTGTTGGTCTGCGTTACATTTTAATGTAGTCCTGGCTTTGCGCCAGAATACATTTTCCAACTACAGGCTAAGTGTGTTTTGCATTCGTGAATATTTTGACTTCTATTAATGCTTCAATATTTAAAACATCTAGTTTATTATGTTTAGTTTCTTTGTTTCTTGCCAAATTATTGTTGAGTGAAAGTAATTTATGACCAGAAAATGCTGTGTGTCCACTTTCACAAAGTAACATGCCCAAACTTGAATGTCACATTTAATGTTGTGTCACTTTGACCTTTAAACTGCATTCTATACCGGTATCATTATTCAGTAGCCCTCATTATGGATGACAAACATGCCCGTATACATTCCGTAAGAAATTACTGTTTCAGGACGAAATAATCTATTTCTCATTATTAAATAACTGCATCCAGACATAATTTGATCTATAAACCCAATACAGATACTCTATATGAGATCCAATGGGGTCAATGCCCTCTGTTGTTCTGGTGATGCTACTACTACATCTACTCAAACATACAACTAAAGTACTATTCATGAAAACTTTACTTTATAATGCTGAACATGATGAAGAGAAAATAAAGGGAATCTAAGAATATTAGAATATATAAAAAGTACCTTACCTCAGTCGAAACAGATCACCTTATTTGTACAAAACACGTCACGGCGCATGTGACTCCCAAACCTACCTAAACACTTATCTTTGGTACCACATGACGTTTTTTATTAACATATTCCTCCATTAATCATTCATCAAACGAAACTTGTGTAATAGACATTAAAACAATAGCTGAAGCTGTTATAGACAAAACTCTGCGATCCTGTATAATTGATGATGGTAAAATTTTGATAGACAGTAGGTAGTTGAATCAATACATTTCATGGATGCAGCAGTGCTATCCATTGCTGTAAATGATAACCTCAACAAAATAGCTATAAAAGAGACCAGTCCAACTAACTCACAACTAGACGAAAACAGACCTTAAAGCAAAGATGGAGACGATACACCAGTAGTCTTAAAACTAATGAACTTACACAAAAACATATACGAACAATTTCAGAAGCTGGTTAGGTTTATCCATCATCTGCTGATAGAGCGTGACGTAATAACAAAGGTAATTAATCATTACGTCCAAATTGCTATCCCATATTAAGAGAAAACTAGTTAGATATGAGTACCTGAACAAAAAAGGACTATATTACATGATTATGTTATGAGTCAGAGTTATAACCGGCTACAGCGATGGTGGGTGTGCGTTCTACAATTTCATAGGTCTTATGGCAGATGAGGTTAATAAAATAGCCATAATAGGTAATGTTGTTAAAATAACAGCATCAGTAAACATGATTAAGGATATAAAAATATATTCAGATTGTGTCCAAAAATTATGGTTTAATAACTGAATCCAATCAATGAAATAGTACAGTTTTTTTGTCGGTTTTATGTTTCGTTGGTTAGGTTTCTGGTTTCTTTATTCATTTGTTTTATCCACTTTCGCCCATGTCCATTTCTTGTTAGCAATAAAATTCTGAAAGATAAACAATCATTTTTCTCTTTTAAACACATACATAATTTGCAAAATTAATTTGATAGGCAAATAGGCATACGAAGATGAACCAGTTAAACAGATTCACCTAAGATAATTTTGGATCAGCAGTACACCAGCTAGCAGTTGTAGGGTTGATTTTATATCAAAAGGCTTCGAAGCTTAAAATAGCCGTATACAAGTACCTACTTGGTTCAAATAAAAGAAGTACAAGGCATTAAAGTAACTTAAAAATCGTCACGCGTCGCTTCTTCCGGGGTATTCCGAGGGACTATTAGAGGGGAATCACGACGCGCCTTCCGGTTCATGCTTTTAAATTAGAAAGTCCAAGTAGCCTGTTTTTTCATTGAGTCCTGTTTTGACATTTAGAATATTTATTAAGCTAGTATCATGCTGAAGATGATATTTACCAAGTATAGAAATTAATTCATAGTCCCAGTAATACTAACTAAGATAAATATGCTTTTCAAATTCCCATAGTCAAGAAAGTGACCACAGAAATAGGGAAACCCCAAGCTTGGATTCCAGCAATTTATGGTAACTTGACATAACATACCCAAGTCACATACATAAACAGCCCAAGATCATCTAGGTACATACAAAACTGAACACAAATAATATGAGAATCCAACTTGAGTCCTTAGAACGATAGCTTGGAAATTGCGCCATATATGTCGTACTTACCTATAGCTTTTATAATTAAGAGTGCTAAGGCTGTATCTGATTCATCACTGATTATTCTAAACTAAGACACATCATCTCACAGCTGGACAACGTCCCCCATAACTTTCCACGCCTCTTTTATGAGATCACTCTTTCGCCATTGATGTTGTTGATAGCAATGTTACGTAACCACTTTTTTTCACCCATGGGTCTATGACCACTATGTTGATCAAAAACATATCTTCTCTCTACACAATGATCAAAGATTCGAGTCATGGCATTCGATCAGCCCATGGTGTCCGAGGTCACTGACCCATTACGTCATCTAAGGCCCAACATTTTTTGTTTCACCCGTGGTACCATCCGACAAATTTATTTTATGATACAATAAAACTTTTTTGCTCTAAATTGGACTTTATTATAAGTCAATAAGAGGGTGGGTTGAGCTTTTGAGCTGTGTTTCAGTTTTTTGTCGATAATAACTTAGTAAGTACTTGAAATATTGAAAATTAAGGACCATTAGCACCTTATTTATGATTTTGATCCTGTCCATGCATCTGGATATAATGCTTGACCCTGCACTGGAGCAACAAAGTCCCTAATATTATGCAACGTTTCAAAATAACTTATTTACTCTACACAACTACAATTTTTTTACTCTAACGTAATTTTTTTTTTATAATAACCGAGAAATGGTCAACCAACCAACTCATGCGCAGTATTTTGCGAAATTAGACGGGAACAGGATATAGAACCCATGGAAAAAAAAAAAAAAATATGTTTTACATTACAAAAAAGTTATAACAAGTAACATCAATTACTTTCAAACAAAAAAATCTCCGAAACAAGGCAGAGCCTATTAGAAAAAATATAGGAGGAGGAGTACCCAACAATTTGAACAGACTTTCTTACACATAATGTCAATGACCCATAGACCATCCTACGAGTTACTGAAGATAAGTGAACTTTTTTGTTGCTCCTTCATCTTAAGTTTTAAGTGGCAAGCTGCTTAAATAAACACGTGTACGTCTTTATGGATCATCGATAATTTTAAAGCCATCTTTCTTTACAACGAACTTGAGTTTAGTATCTTCAACTAGGTACTATAAAGTTTCCAAGTTTCATGTTTATTGATTTACAGCTGTACAACTAACTCCACCATCTTGTCTTTTCAATACCAAAACTATTTCACAAGTGTTTACCAACAGCACCACATTGTCAACGTCATTCAAACGCCAAAAGGTCCTAGTGGTACTTTAGACAGAGTTTAACTTCTATCCCTAAGTACTGGTCTAATTACTTGGACTATTTTGAGCTATCAGAACCGTTCTGTTCCAATTCCAACCATTAGGTACTTTGAACGTATTTGATTTGTTCTTCTCTTTGACCTACTTACATTTCTAGTTGATCGACAGCATCATATTGACTTTTACCATTATCAAAATGTTGTCTAGACAAACAGCCTGCCCTACTATTCAAATATCTAATTATTTCCTGTATATGTGAAGTGCAGCAGACGCAAAACCGGCTACAGGCGCTGCGTGTTTAAAATTTTACTATCTATCTACCTATTTCAGGTGACAATAGACACTTTGACTAGACTAGTCATGCAAATGTCTAGGTTCCTAGACTGGTATGTTTATCACTAGCTTACATCTAAAGTTTTCGTTTTTATTTACCATATTATTATCAATGAAACTATCCGGTAATAAAACGATCATAAAGTGCCGGTGTTTGTTGCACGAATTGTAATGGGGTTTATGAAACAAAAGAGAACCAATAACAACATTAGCACTGTATTCTACTGTCATAATTTCATGCTTCTTTCTGCTGATATTTATGACTAGCTTCTGCCCGCGACTTCGTCCGCGTGAAATCTCTTGTTCCCCCGAACCACCTCATTGCATCGCATCACCTGCCCACGCTATCACTTTGTTTTCGCTTAGCGTTCTTTCTAACTTTTTTTCTTTTCGCTCGGCTCCTAAGGGTCATAGAGTGATGTTAAAAAAGCCTATAACCCACCTCAAAAATTGGGCTATCAAATGCAAAAATTTTTTTTCAAATATGACTGATAATTCCAGAGATTATCTCCTACATACAAACAAACAAATCTTACATCTTTATGACATTACTATAGAAGACGCTTTAACTGTAAGCCAAGACGAAGCTAGAAGAAAAAAGAAGATAGTCAAGCATTTAACAGATACAAATGAAAATCCTAAAACATTCAATAAATGTTATGGCCTGTCCCTTAAAAAAAAACTTAAACAACAAATAAAAAAGCAAAGCTGTACACACAACAAATATCAGACAGATACGAAAATGACTGATCAGCTAACCTAAATACTGAACAGATAAAACGCAATAAGTCAAGTTTTATAGAAAAAGTAAATATTTACTATTGATAAATTCCATAGTAGGTTAAACCACTAAACAGGATGGTGCAGAAGGGCCACTGGATAGTATCCATACACACCAGGATACCGAAGCTCAAGCATACATAAACAAAGGTGAAGAAAAGCAAAATCGTAATGAAGATAATGCTAATATGCAAACATTGCGATCAATCAAATTTTAACAAAGACTGTTAAATCATGGACCATCATTTAACTATGTGATTCTGAATTAGAGGCAGAATTTTATCACAACCCATAACCACGGTATATTACAGATAAATCTCTGTTGACTATATCCATTTAGTTTTATACATATTATATTCTTGTGCTTTTCTTAATGTAACTGGGTTGTGGAGGTCAAATAGGCAGTCGCTTCATGTGAAATATAGCTACACCCGGCTAGATTGGAAGCCGACCCTATAGTAGTTGGGAAAAGGCTACGCAGATGATGATGTTGATTCATGTGCTTTCCTTACGACTTTTTTTCTTTTCACCTGCACCTTCTTCTAACGAAAGCTTATCATCAGTAATTTCTAGTTTGCCTTCTGCAACACCTTTCCGTACTTGTCCTGTACAGGTATGGCCAAAGCAAATAAACATGTGACGTGCATTGGGTGTGTCCGCTTCTTGACCTCAATCGATTGCCAGTTGCCAATTGCAAGTAGATAGGGCTTAATGCCACACCACCTTTTTTATAATTTAACTTTTCTTGTAAATTAAGTGATAAAAGTGACTCTTTATGGAGTGTATCAGGAACTCATAGCATAATTAGCCTATAATGTTCCCACTGTTGGGACACAGGCCTCCTCTCTGTGAGAGAGAGTGGGCTGTAATCCACCACGCGGTCCAGTGCGGGTCGGTAGATGTCAAATATCTTCGAATTTTTGGTTCTAGAAAATGCCGGTTTCGACAGGGTTCGAACCTCGGGGGCGTTACTGGGCCACCACTGCTTCCACCCAGGAAAGCATAACAGGAATAATTTCAATCGCCTGATAACTACGAAAACATTCCTTCAAAATATGTTGAATCTAGATGTCCCGTTGCTTTAATATAACGGTATATGTCAGCGGTTTCACATGCGTGGAGCCATTTCACTCGAGCCAACTAGGAATGAAATGAAAGCATTTTATAGAGTCACTAGAAATTGTAATGAATCAAGATTGTAAAAATAATACATATAAGGAGTTGTTTTTATTATCTCCATAGCATTAAAGTGTTCCAAAGCTATTACAGCTTCATCTTAATTACCTTTTAAACCGCTTTCATCAGCGCTTGCACTTGCAGTCGTTAAAAACTACATCATACTCTTCGCTGTCTCATTTCGCCTTCAATAGGTGCGCGACAACGCAATTATTTACCCGAAGTCACCTGTTTGAACATGTTCAAACCTCTGCTCTGACTCATGGTGCAAAAAAGGAAACTTTCATTAGATCATCGGTTTTGTCATCGATAATAATATTTCAGGAATTTAATTGCGATGGTAGTTGAGTTTAATAATAGGTACCTATTTTATTAGATTTATTGAGAACTTTGATATATGTATTAAAACCCTAATAACATTAGATACAGTTAAGAATAGATAGGTAAGTAAAGTTTTAAGCTTCCTCTCTCCTTCTATTTTGCTGTGGGCCCTTAAAATAGGCCAGCACCAGCCCTTAAAGAGGGCACTCGGACACAATGGCCCTAGGTTTCAACTCAAAACGGCTCGAATATATTAGTCCCAATAAGATTGGAGTATTTACGCCGTTTGAGGCCTGTACTGGTGCTAACATAACCGTATGAATATATATATTTGAGGCCACTAAATCTCAGATACTGTCCGTTAAAAAACCGATGTCAGAAAGAAACTTCCTTATAAACTTTCACAAAAATAGCTCCAATCACATTTAGCTTAAATTAAATCTAATGACGTAGTTAAAAAAACACGACGGTCCGATTTTACTTATAAAATCAAAGGGAATCGGCGCCGATGCTATCAGTTCACGAAATACAAAAACCGCTTGAGAAATATTTGATCCTGTTAACAATAGAACAATATCAGGAAGTGCATGTCGGCTTTTGGTACAAATGATAGACTATTATAGACATTTTTACGGCTTGGAACATGTTAGAGAACATATTCAACTATAGATTTTTTTATCAGTCCCTAATTTTTAAAGTTCGTAGAATTTGTAAGACTGCACCTGTTCTCACGGCAGATATTTTGGGCTTTATTAGCATAATTTTGCTTCAAACTCGGGTGAGACTAGCAGCTGACAAAACAATAAAACATTAAGGGAAACTGAGAATTTAATATCTTGGAACCCGACTGGCAAGATAAAGGTTCACAAAAAATGGACTCAAGATGCTCCGTCAAGAATCCGTACAAATCTCAAATCCCTGGAGTCACTTCCCAAGAAATTTAAATTTCTCAACAAATTCAAAATTAATCATGGCTGACATTCACTTGTGCATCAAAAACTTTCAAATCCAATGAATTTACTCCTACGACCGTTGAGCCAATCAGATTTCCGCATCCATTACCGCCTTCACATCCAACCAATGACGTGACGTCCATTCCCTCTTTGTCTGACCGTTTAATTTCAAAAAGCTTCTCATCGAGAATAATAAGAATGAAGCATTAAAATTCTGTGGTTACTTCAACCAGAACAGGCATACCACCGTGACGGTTTCCCTACGCACCCAACCGTGCCCTATGGGAGCACTTGATGGTACTATTATTAGTTAGGGAGATAGGGACTATTATTAACCGAAGTGTCTGGAATTGGATACACCCGCATTTTTTAAACGTTGGATGTCAATAGTCTGTACCTACTGTCGATTGAATTATCTTCAATATTGAAGCCACTGCAAGTGAGGCCCCTGATATAGAAAGCTTTGGTTCGTTACCAGGTGCTTCTATGGGACTTGGTCTTGGGAGATGGAACTTGGCTTAAATCTTCTTGCAGTTACTTTTAGTTCTGTAGCGTTTAGCTTTGTATCATAGTTCCTGCCATCAATGACGGTGGTGAAGATGTCGTTGACCCATTCCTTGATCATCATTAACTTAAGAGAAGAGATGCACTGGATTCTACGATATAATTGAATGGAATTATAAAGTTTCCACAAACAGAAATACCTATTTGTTAATTATTTTTACTATACGGATTCTCGTGAAACAAGTTACAATTTTCGATTATGTAAACTGCAGCGTTTAAGCAGTTTTGTAGATTATATCGCCAATTTATCAAAAAATACAATCTAAACTTCGCGTAGCAGTCCATTAAAATCGTATTAAAATCTAGTTGTCTAGACCTCCTTGTAATAAAGAATCCTATGTCTCCAAACGAAATGGAACCATACAGAAAATTGTTCAAAGTTCAAAATTGACTAAAAGCATATTCACGTTCGATGCAAAATATTGAAGTTTGAGACATAGCTGTATATATTACTTATACATTGCATTATTATAATAGACAGACAAGTCACGTGACTGTGTTAGAAGTGCAATGAACCGGTTTATCTTGTATTATGTCATCGTAAGCTAAACGCTGATGTTGAGATGGCAGGATAGGGTTAGGCACACATTTGTGTAATTATTATTCTCGTTGATCATCGTCGGCATTACAAATCCTCGCTTTTTGGCGTTGATTAACTTGTTTTTCAAAAGATTTTGACAGAGAATGTTGAAATTCTCCAAAGTCCACCACATAAATAACAATATGACCGAATATATAATATAAAACAATATAGGGTTAAGTTCGGGCCGTGGGGTCCGAGTGCTCATGGCTTGTTCAATGAAATCTCCAAACAGCTGGATGACAGTTCCCGTGACCCAAGGGCTGGCTTTTACCTTGGCCAGAGTATGAGAATTGCTATACAACGTGGCAATGCCGCCAGTCTCTAGGGTACAGACATTGGGTACAGAGGAATATTTCGACGCCATATTTTGGTTTGTTAATAGTTTTAGTTAGGTTAGGATATAATATTTTAATTTTAATAGTTTGTTAGTTTATTAGGGTTTATGATTTTTATCGAAGGGATTATACTGAATTTTTGACAGTTCTTCCATACAAAATCTGTCAGACGTCAATTTTATTCCACGAATAAAAATTATCTGTCGATTAAAAAATCAGCCCTTAGCCATTTAGAAGTTTATCCAGTCAGTATATATATTTTTATCCTAAGAAATCCTACTATCCTACTACTATCACATCACGCTTATCACATCACATTATAATCACACTAATATTATAAAGGCGAAAGTTTGTGTGTGTGTGTGTGTTTATATGTTTGTTACTTCTTCACGCTTAAACGGCTGGACCAATTTTGGTTAAATTTTGTATGAAGGTAGCTGACACCCTGGATTAACATATAGGCTACTTTTTATCCCGATATTCCCACGGGATCGACATGTACGCGGGTGAAACCGCGGGGCGCAGCTAGTAATATTATAAAGGCGAAAGTTTGTGAGGATGGATGGATGTTTGTTACTCTTTCACGTACGGATTTGAATGAAATTTGGTACACAGATAGTTTATAACCATGATTAACACATATGATACTTTTTATTCCAATATTCCTACGGGATTGAAACTTATGCGGGTCAAACCGCGGGGCGCTACTAGTTAACTATAAAATTTAAAGTTAAAAAAAACCTTTATGTGCATAAAATCTTTAGAAATTACCAAATTAAATCCCGTTACCTCATTCAGACTTTATAATCAGGTAGGCATGACTCCCGATTTTCTGAATACAGAATCCACATCACGTTGACTGACTCTTTTGCATGCGATTATCCCGCACGGGACATAGCGTGACACTACCTACATTTTACTGCTTAATATTTAAATATCTCTGAACATGCGACATGAGTTGACACGACAAAACAATTTAGTGAATCTAATCACATTATGTGCGCCGGAACTTAAGATAATTTGTGAAGAATGCTGACGCTTGTATGAGGTTTCTTACTATTTATTTTTCGTTTATTTGATGTAAGGTGGCTTTGGAGGTCAAAGTTGAGTCCCGGATATAGTTGGACGTTCAATGTTATATTCTTTTTAATTATATTTTGGGGTTGGCTTCCAGGCTTATCAGATGCAGCTGAATACCAATCTTCTCTAATAATAGTATCTAAGCTTATTAGAATGTTTAACTTCTCAGGAGTATTTTCAAAATCGTCAAAAACCTACACTAAAAGTCCAATTACAAAATTAGTCCCTAAACTTAATGGGCTAATAACTTGTAATTGCACTTCTCTTTTATTAGGTAGGCAAAATTTAGGACCTAAAGCTAGTGTAGGTACCTAATAAAAATTAGTATATAAAAAGCTCATCTACCATTTCTAAAGTCAAAACTAACGCTCTAAACTCTTTTTCGGTAAAAACTTAAAATATTTTACGACGCTTTATTTGAAGCTCATTTTGAACATCGTCTTTAACAAAATGGCTTTAACAACAAGAAACATGTACTGTAACTAAAATGAACGTAGGTATCAGTTTTTAATCTTTTGCATATCGATAATGTAGGCAAAATGGTTATTATTATAGTACCGATCATCTAGTAACTGGTCGAGACGCGGGTTACATTTTTAATACTTAAATTAATGAGGATGATGATATAAATACAATAAAGTTTGTAGAATACCGAAGAGCTTATGGAGAAGCATGATCTTTATTGGGAGAGCGATATACACTTATAAATAATTAGCTTTTGCCAGCAGGTGGAAAATTATCCCAAGGGATCGTAATAGCGTGATGAAAGGCATCCTATTTCCTAACCCAGGTATGTGCGTGTGCCAAATTTCATCCAAATCAGTTCAGCCGTTAAGGCGTGAAAAGATAACAGACAGACAGGCTGAGTATTTATTATATTAGTATTTATTGAAGGGTTTTCTTGATTGATGAAAAGATACTCATCAAAAATCATACAATTACCTAAAAACTGGATGCTCCTTTGTGAATGTGAAAAATAAAAATACAAAGTTGTAATGCATCAAATCAAAAAACGATTGTCATTTTTTTCAGGCATTAAAAATGCACAAAGTCAAAGCATTTATTTCAAATAGAAAAAAATCGATCGATTCGATATAAAAGGCACTTTTGAACGTCAAAAATTACCTTAAAATAGAATTGATTATAGTCGCCCTTATGGATTTGTCCAAGATCAGATGATATTCTCGTACTTAAAAACGTTCAAATTCAAGTCTCAATCTTATCTCAGAGATATCAAAAGCTTGTCAAAAATGTAGGTAAATTACAGGTATTTTTGACAGGTTCAGGCCGTGATAGATTAGAATGAAAACATTCTTAAAAATACGAGAATTGCTACTCAGAAGTCAGAACCAAGTTATCGGTTGATTTTGCTGGATTTTCAGTGCAATATTATACTCAAGCTTTTAAAAGCTCTTGCAAGTTATTCTTTCCTTCCCATACATCATCTGCCTAGCCTTTTCCCAACTATGTTGGGGTCGGCTTCCAGTCTAAACGGATGCAGCTGAATACCGTATAGTATGGAGCGACTGCCTATCAGACCTCCACAACCCAGTTACTGGATAATACGATACCCCTTGGTAAGACTGGTTGTTAGAATTTCGGGCTTCTGACGACCCGTAACGACTGTCCAAGATTCACGAATGACAGCCGGGACCAACGGCTTAACGTGCTTTCCGAGGCACGGAGGGGTCGTAAAGATGGTCACCCATCCACGGACCAACCGCGGCAAGCGTAGCTTAACCTAAACGATCGACCCGTGCGGCTGATATTACTTAGCTACAAGTACCTCTTTCCTTCCCATCCAAATAACTGAATTTCCAAATATCTAAAGGGCGTATCGCTGTGACCTCTAGTTCATGTAACACAGGTCCTGGTGAAAGGTATTGTCGGGGTTCAATGCCCGCCCGTGCCCTGATAACTGTCGGTTTCCTTGTTTGAGTTTATCCGATAACATACAATGACTCTGCATTCGTTGAGAAAACACCCTTCATACATACATTATACCATACAAAATGTATTCCTGGTATATTTGAATAAGAGGACCTAAAGATTGTGGGTTCAATTTGGAAGAAGAATGGATGAATTATTGTTGTATGTTCTTTTACTGGGCTTAGTTTATATTTGTTTGCGTAGGCGTACGTTTGTATGGCATTTGATGATTTAAAGTACACTTGAAGTAAAGGGGGTTCTGACTTTGTAAAAAATACTAAAGCTAATTCTGTCCTTTGAAGTAAAGGACAAAATAAGCTTTACAATAAGTTTTATACTATGTGGAATTTACTTCTACCAAATAAATTGTGATATGGGTAAGATAATGACGATGATTACGTGTATAGGTAAACACGTAATCATCGTCATTATCGCATCGAATGAAATCTCTGTCACAGAAGCTCTGGAACGTTTCTTAACTGCAAAACTCACACTTAAATATACTAACTTCCGACCTGTTTTCTCGATTACCGCAGATAAACTAACATTTTGCCATGTCCATACAAGATAAATTAAATATGACTCTCTACAAAAGACCTCACCATTCAAAGGTTCCTCTAAAACTCCTCAAATCTTATTTCCTCATGGCACCTTACCCCCAGAATACAAAGTAACATCAGGCTGCACGTATATTCGTTAGGCATCCAATCGTAATCCATTTCACTACCGAAGGAAGGCACGGTTCCTTACATTCCTCATTCGTCGTGCTCACGGTCACACCATCTAGTCAAACTGATTCTCCACACTGGTTCCCTACATAGATCATATTTAAGATTATAGTGGGGCCATAGTATCTTGGTAGAATGATCAGAATGCCGAGGCAAAAAGATTCTGGATTTTTGTACAGCATGATCATGAATTTTTTGGGAATTGACAGTGTTGAAATATTTCTTTAGGCGATTTGGAAATTTTTTTAAATGGGAAAACACTATTGAACTCGCGCCACTGTTACCGTAACCGACACCGCTTCGGATGTGTTCGGCTGTCCCCGGGATGTACTCGACTTTAATGTATATCCGATATGTCAGTGAGTGATGGCAAAGTATTCTGTTTGTGTTTTGTTTTCACTTCTGTCGGCACTCCTGGAGTGCCAATGTTTTTTTTTATCCTTATTTGTTACCTACTGTTACTGTTAGCCTGCATCATCCCACTGCTGGGCAAAGGCCTCTTCTCATGACTCTTTCGACCCAGGGCTAAAGTGAACCACTGGTCGTTTATTTGACTATTTGTAAGACTGATTAATAAAGTCGTTTTGGAGGTAATCATATGAGACATTCACATCTCATTTCAAAATTGATTTACAATTCAGCCATTCCGAAGAATTTCTTCAAAGCTTTCCTATCTCTTGTCGCTGTTTGAAGTTCAATTTCCTAAAACTCATAAAAGAAAATGGCAATGCCACCTGCTGCACAAAACCTCAGCTAGACAAAAGGAAATAATATACATAATGACAAACTACTCTTTGTATTTCATTCATTATGAACCCACCCATAATTACATAGGTATTCATATAATTATGATTTAACGTAAAAGGCTAGGAATTCGTATGGTACCGTAGCTAGAGCTACAGTTGATGATCGCCAATTTCACCTTGTAATTTTTTTGCCTAAAGGCTTACAAGTACAATTGATTTGACCCCGGTCCTTTTTATTAAAGAGTTTTAATCGAAAGCTCCATTTAAGATGTAACAATAACAATTAAAAGACCCTTTAAAATATAACAAAAGCAAGTAACAGTTTCGTCTTGTTCTCGTATGTTTAGAATTTAACTTTAACTTTAGGTGGGTAGGCCTCTGGTGTGGGACGCAACATGTGTCGATACCCTTGCGCCATCTCATGTTCTTAGCACTGCGGGCTGTGCTGGCGCCGCTGCTGCAGCTGCTGAGACCCTCAAGCGGCGCAAATACTGTAACCTTATGGGCAACTATAGCTTTGAGCCGTTTGGGGTCGAAACGCTCGGGTCATGGGGCCCGAGCGCGCGTCTGAAATTTCTCGCCGGCTGGTCGGTGACCAGAGGGCTGGGTCGTTCTTTGGCCAAAGAATTAGCATTGCCATTGAACGTGGCAATGCTGCCAGTCTTCTGGGCACGTTTCCGGATGACAGCGATGCGGATGAATACTTCGACGCCTAAGTGTCCTTTGTTTTTTTTTTATATATTTGTATTGTAAGTTAGTTAGTCATTTACTTTAACTAATCTTTTAAATACAAATAAGGGTTCTGTTTTTGCTTTTTGGTTACGGAACCCTAAAAAGGACTGTATTCTAGAACGGTAAATCAAGGCTTAAAACTAAAATTATAGATTTAAATATCTAATTTTAGGTTGAGTTCTAGCCGACACAACATCATTTTAGAAACCTATGTTTAGCTAGAAACTACCTATTAAGGTTTAGTTAAAGATTGAATTTACTTTATAGTGTACCACCTTTAAAAACAAAACAGGAATAAAATGAGACAACATTTTATTTCTGTTTTGTTCGTTAGTTGGACTTCACGCTCAATTATTTATTTATTAATTTTATTACTTATGTGGACAAAGGTAGATACTGCCTATTTCTTAAGAAATTTATTCCATAAGACCTGCAAAGGGAGAAAAGAAATAATGAACACAAAAGATGTTGCCGCTTTTAATTATAACTTAGCTAAGCTTCATGAAACCGGATTAAATTTAATGACTCCATACTAAATGGATAATTTTCCCGCTTTCAAATAATGGCTATAGTTATTCATGTTTAGTCTGCTATATTTTATTCATGACTATTTTTTATACGAGTCTAAAATTATGTACTTATGGATGTTGTCGACTGAAATTTAATTTGATAAATGAGCTGTTTGTTTTCTATTAATAAAATTAAATTTTATTCGAAAACATCCATCGGTTTCTTACTAAACTTCAACTATATCCGACGATCCTGCATACTGATCTCTATTGTTGACTGTATAAATCCTGGATACTGATCTCTTTTGTTGACTGGATAAAAGTGGCCACTATTATCCGTTTTAATTATTATAATAAAACTAAACAATGTAAAACTACCGTTTGCAACAATATTAACGTACAATCTTGTGGAGCACAACTTAACGTGCTTATTTTCTGCATTTTCATTCTAAAATAAAAGAAATAACCTAAAAAACGATGAGGGCGCCACTGTGCGGTCGACTATGGTCGGCGCCCTCTTAAATGGTCCAGAATGTCATAATCATTTTGGTAGGTGGTATTTTATTTTGAAAAAGACAGCTAGCAAATTGCGTTAAAGTAACGCCAACACCGCGTACCGCGTAGACTGGTAGAAAATGCCCAAAGCATTAAGTCCGCCTTAGTACAGTTTTTACTTGTGCATAAAGTTTTAATAAATAAATAAATATAATATTTCCAATTAAGTACTTATGTAAAAAAATGCATATAAAATGGTCCTACACGGTTGCCAAACTCTGTCACCGTTTACGATGCTCCGAAAACTCCAAAACAAGTTCAACTTTTAAACACATAACCTCATTTTAAACACGTCTGGTTAACCAACCTACATTACGTTTCAGGAAAGTTTCAACATTGTTGATAAATGAATCATTTTACGAAGAAATCGGTGTATTATTTAGTATTTTGTTTACTAACATTCGCAACTGTGTATCTTAATCCTAACGGGATCTAGGGTGAACAGCCGACGCATGTAGATTGTACATGTATGTATGTTAAATTTTGCGATGCTAAAAAACTTGACCAAACTAGTTTTTTAGTTAAGTAGTTCTAGAAAAAAAAGCTTAGACTTTTTCTGGGAAGTTTTGAAGTAAAATATACTTTAAAATTTTGAAAAAGGTTTTATTGCAGTCATAGTTTTGACAACTTAAACCTAACAACATAAGTTTTAGTCGTCGAAAGCTCAAGTTAAGACCGCGGTAAGCACTAATATGGCGGGTTAAGTTATAAAACTTACGCTAGTAAGTACCTACGTCAAGTTACTACTGCGCATGAGTAGCTAAATGACCTACTTTTGTGTAAGTTGTGCGGAACTGTTCGCAATAACACTGGCTCGGTACCTAGTTATTGCATTTTCTAAGGAGAAAAGTTTGAGTCGGGATAAAAAAGTTTTTTACTTAAAAAAAAATAACCGACTTCCAAAAATGACAGTACAACGTGAAAAATAACTCTAATTTCAGAAGTCGGTGTCGTTGGGTTCGCATTTCCAACATTTTTTTTTACCACCTTTCAACATTTATTTTTGTGTGATATCGCGTGACATACATACAAACCAAAAATACAGTCGAAGTGAGAACCTCCTTTTTGAAGTCGGTTAATTATGTAAAGATACGGCACTTACAGCCACAATAATACATCCCATGATAATTCCACTAAGCCACTACTGAAAAGTCAGAGGCAAGGAAACGAAAACGCGGCAATTTCATTTACTTGAATTTTTACCAGTTATTTTGGTTTAAACACCAAACTACTGGACCGATGTTGATGTCATTTTTATGAGACTAATGTTAAAGTAATACCTTTCAAATAAATAAAATAATTTGGCAAATAGGTTTATAAATAACGGAGTTCTGAGGTAACAAACATAACACAAAAAAAAGATCCGCAAGAGCCTCCTCTTTTTTTAACCGACTTTAAAAAAAGGAGAAGGTTCTCAATTCGACGGTATGTTTTTTTTTTTGTATGTTTGTTACGCGATTACTCCGTCAATTGTGGACCGATTTTCAAAATTATTTCTTTGTTCGAAAGGAGATACTTCTGAAGTGGTCCCATAGTCACCAAGACAGGATCTGATGATTGGATCCTGGAGAAATCGAAGGGACTCTTCAAATATTATAGGCACACCTATAGCGATTTGGGTATTTTTCATAGTAATTCGGGCATTTGCTCTCGGAAAGTACCATTTGGTGAAGTGGAACTGATGATGAAGACCACAGATGGACACCGGAACTACTCAATAATATTTAAGTATTTCACGGGTTGCGATTCGATTACTTTAATATGATTGCTAAGCAATTTATGCTCGCCACGATGTGAATGGTAATATGGAGCTGATGGTGGACCAGGAGAACTCATCAACAATTAACTTCCCTGCATCGGGAAAAGCAATATTTTGTAAAAGGCGATGAGCATGTTGACACTGGCTACTGTAACTTAGATAAATTATAAGCAGACCCACTAAAAATCGTGAAATAAAAACTTTTTAACAAAAATACAACCGACTTCCAAAAGAAACACTACAAAGTGAAAAATAACTTTAATTTCGGAAGTCGGTGGCAAAAAACGTAAATACAAAACCAAAGACACCGACTTTCGAAATTAAAGTTATTTTTCACTTTGTAGTGTTTCTTTTGGAAGTCGGTTGTATTTTTGTTAAAAAGTTTTTATTAAAATCTTTTTTTAAAAAGTAGCATGTTATTGAAGGAAATTATAAGGACTTCACAAACTCTGCGTAGGTAAATTTAAGACAAGAATTTACTAAATTTCTACATAATATCTTTGTCGTTTTCATGTCATTTTAAGTTACTTTGTCGCATTAGATTTATTATTATCTGTAATGGCAAAGGAAACTTGTGATGTGATAAATAAATAAATAAAATAAATATGTAAGTAAATAAAGCGAAAAAGCTTTTCAGTTATACAATCCTAGTGATAGTGGCCGATTAAAATCGAAAGGTTTTTGTAACAAGCAGTTTAAAAGTCCAAGAACAAATCCATTGGATGTCAAAAACCCGAAACGAAATCAATCTCATTTTTTTATTTTTTTTTTATTTTAATCTTTACAAAGATATTCGAGCAAATTATGTGACGCAACTACTCGTACAATACTTCCGTCGCTGCTGATCTTATAAAGTGCTCATCGTAATGATTCAAATAATCTCATGCTCAGTGCTCAAACAACGTATTGTTCCTGTGATCGATGATTGTTCCAAATTAAATTCAAATAACATTTCGGATCAGTGTCCGAGCACGCTTCGTAGAAACTAAGGCAGTGAACACACTTTGCATGATGCGCGATTAGTATCTAGCGAATAACTGAGGGAAGGAGACAGCTACTGAGAATAGCAGCCAGCGGGGTAACTGCGTAACACACTAAAAGTATCAATGGCTTTCATCGAAAATTATCAAAAAATACTTAGTTAATGCATTGTCTGCTTTCATTTCAAACGCCCACCGTTTACCAATGTTTTAGCAGTGAAGATGTGGTGCAACAAAGTCCCCAGCCATTCTTCAAAGCAACCGACGTTGGAAACAGTCGTCTTCTGTCGTTTTTAATTATTACAAAAATATCGAAAACCGATTGTCTTTATCGAAATTTAATCGATCGAATCGAATCCTTTGTCGAAATCGAAAACGAATATTTTAAAATATTGTATGTCCATACCCTTACCGCAGCCATACTTCGAATTTTAAAACACAGTGGTTCCCTTCCAGGAAACATTTGGCAACACTTGCGCCTGCGCAAGTTTATGACTAACGTTGAGACTATCTTATCTGATTCTTACTGTCTTACACGAGATTTAAATGAATGCATTTTGTTTTATAGTTTCTTAATTTAAATTCGAGTTCCTTGATTAGTCATGGTTTAAGTACCTTATCTTAAATCGAAATAAGAAACTGAGCTTGCATTAAGCTATTTTTGTTTTAGCCATTCTTGTCGCAAGATCCTCATTTGCTTGGCATCAAAATGGCATTATTTATTTAAAATTAAACGTTTCACTTTACCTACAAAAGGCAACGTTGAGTAGTCACAGGCTAGGTTTACTTAAGTCATGCTATAGCGGTGTTAGTCTAGAACTTAGCCTCTAGATGAGTATTTGCTCAAAAGTGTGCTTCCACAAATAGTGACACTTCTGTCACTGTGGTTCTGTCTACCTTTAAAGATAAAAGTCAAGTCTCATCTTTCGTGGCGCGTATTATAACACACTATCAGTAACAATGGGTTTCATTTTGACAGTTCAACAATATTCATTGCGTTATTTATGTTGTTGAGCAGACAAATTTTTCGAACATATGAAGCAATGGATGAGCTATATCCTTCAAAATTATTGAGAGTGTTACGCAATTAGGATGCAGACTTTTGAGCGGAAAAGTAAATAAGGATCAATGTACTTGCCTAGGGTGGCTGTACCTATTGTTTTGTATTGCGTTACAACTTGTCTGACGCACGTGTACATGAAAATTCTTATTATTATATTAAGAAAAAATTTAGCTTATAAAAAGGTCATCATTTGGATGCAAACAAACCACAGGGTGCGACAGCAAAGACATGTTTATGTTTTTGCTACCCTATTCTGACCCGCTGTTGGACACGGGACAGTGGCGCCCCCCATCGTGTTCTTTTTTTCGTTTAGCCTAAACTGTCCAGTGTCCCACTACTCCCACTGCTGGGCAAAGGCCTCCCCAAGTTCAAGGACTCTTTTCTTTTCTATCGTGTTCTAATGAGAAAAAAAAACTAAATATTTGATCTATCTTTCTTTACCTAACACACTTACACCTAAACTTAGATGATAGGTCCTAGACAGGTAAACCAATATTAACGTTACTAGTTATCACAGGCGCCCTGCCTACCCCACAAGCACTCGCGTGATAATACAAGAAATAAACAATTACACAAAATCTCGAAGCTATCTGTTACTGCGCAGGAAACGGGAAACTGCACCAATTACCTGCGTGCTTTTAATTAGCGCAGTATTTTTTTATTACAACGTAATTATTGAGTTTTTGCTGGGATTTGGGATTACGTTACCAACAGAATTGGCTTTATTTGTGTTAACAGGATAAATAAATAATACTTATTGTGTTTTTACAGTTACTGTGGTTTTTTGGTGGTATATTAAGTACTGTGCTCGCGGTTTCACACGCCTCGCTCGGCTTCTAAGGGTCATAGCGTGATGTAAATAGCCTTATAACCTTCCTCAAGAATTGGACTATGCAATACAGAAATCACACTAATATTATAAAGGCGAAAGTTTTGAGTGTGTGTGTGTTTATATGTTTGTTACTTCTGCACGCTCAAACGGCTGGAGCAATTTTGATAACATTTTGTATGGAGGTACTCGTAGCTGACATCCTGGATTTAGGGTACTTTTTATCCCGATGTTCCTACGGGATCGACACTTATGCGGATGAAACCGCGGGGCGCAGCTAGTCTTTTTATAAATGCAACTGGTAGTTCCAGAGATTATAATATAGAAGATATTTTGTTACTAATTAATGGAGATTCGCTAAAGTAAAGCAAAATGTCTCTTTACCTTTATAATTTTCTTTTCCCACGAAGTCAAGCATCGAAAACCCTACATGAAAATACTACTAACGCGGAATTCTAATTCAATCTATAATTGAAACCATACGAATTGAGACATACCTACTTATTCACTTACCCCTAAATAATTCTATGAAACGACCTCACCATTAAAATGACAAACAAAACCCACTGCTTAAAATAAAGTACCATCTTTAAAACACTCTCTTTTATGGGACGAATCGCTTTAACCAGAGATGCAACTCACACGAAAATGTATAGAAATCCTTCCTTTTATGTAAATCGTGCGACGGCTCCATAAAAATAACACATAAACAATAACACTGGTAAACCACGACGGCCATTGTTGAACGAATGTATGCGTAAAAAAATGAAACGAACGGTAAAATAACCTGTTATCAGCCGGTAACTTGAGGAAAACAGTCGTCTTTAAATACCAGATGAATAAGAAAAAAAAAACTTCTTGATCCAAAAAATTTATTTGTCCCGTAACTTTCGAAAACAATCAACATTTATTACCTACAAATCATCATTTTTATAAACAAAAATACGCTACCCATATTTCAAATCCCACGAAAACATTGCCGTCAAAAAAAAATCAAACACCAAAATAATCGAACGGATGATAATTGGTGTTGCCACCCTACACACAAAGTTGGGTTCGCGTAACCCAGGTAGCTATCCGCCTGGGCTCAATAAATACGTCCGTAGTACTTTTTACTTTTTTAACTTTTTTTACATCTCGGTGTCAGCCACAGTGGGACCAAACCTGTTTTTATTTGCGAATAGTGCCGTCTCTTTCTGGCATCTTAGATTCTTTTTTGTTATTTTTTTGTTTTCGAGTGGCCAGTTCACACTTCTTCAATTAAAGAGTGGAGCGATGATAATTATATTGAGAGGCAATTTGGTGAAGAGGAAGCTTAGTTAACTGATTAATTTGCTACCAGAAATATTAGTAATTTATTTTGTTAGATATATTGGAGGTTCATTCTAGGAGAGATTTCAGTATAATCGTAGTATTATATTATCTGTGGTATAATCCATTACTCACTACCAATTTGTGCACTGAATCTGCGGGGTAATCACGTATCACACTGTCAGTAGCAATGGCTTTCATTTTGACAGTTCAACAACATTCATTGCGTTATTTCCGTTGTTGAGCAGACAAATTTTTCGAACATTTGAAGCAATGGATTAGCAATATCCTTCAAAATGATCCAGATTCAGTATAGTATGTGCTGGTTATGTTTCATTACCTAATAGGTACTTGTGAAGCCTGATGATAAGGCAGTAATAGCACAGAATAAATAAATAATAGTGAAGGGACTAACATTTAAAACTAAAATCTTACCCCCTTATTCATAAAACTTATCAAACCTATTTTAGTTAAAATGGGGTTTGTCTCTTTCTTACACACAGAAATGACAACGTGACAGATAAAGACAAACGTTCTATAAACCTATTTTAGCTAAAATAGAGATAAAATAGGATTATGAATAAGGGGGTTAGTCTCTTGGCACAACAGCATTCAGTAATGCCTTGAATTTAACTTACGAAAAAATCTACCTACCATCAAATCACACTTAACATCAAGCCTCCTTTTATAATTTTACCACTTCATACAATAGTAAGCGCATCTTACCAAACACACGCAATTCTCAAATAACAAAACGCCGCGCTGCCGCGCCGCCAGTAACAAGACGCAACAATGCGCGTAACACAAGAAACGCGAAAAACGCAAATAAGCGATGTTATTGTTCACGAGACAAGGCGTTTTAAATATCGCATGAAATCGACACCATCGGTGCTTTGTGATATTGTAACCTGCTTCTGCGCATTTTTTTGTTTACTTGCGCATTGATTGACACGCCATTTTTGCGTGGTATGTTTGGGGGATAAAAATAGATGGACAAACTTTTAGAAATCATTCAGACCACCAAAACAAGGTCGATGGTAAAAAAAAATATATAAGAAAAACGCATTAGATACTTACAAGAAAAATAATCAGCTAAAGAAAATACACTAATCTGCGGGCAATTTATTACTTTAATCAGTGTTTTTTTTGCTAGGATATTTTTGGTTAGACGTACTGAGCGCTGTGTTAAAATTTGTTCATCTATTTTATTGGGACCCTGTATAAATCATTAGCTTCTGCCCGCAACTTCATCATCATCATCTGAATAGCCTTTTCCCAACTATGTTGGGGTCGGCTTCTAGTCTAACCGGATGCAGCTGAATACCAGTATTTTACATGGAGCGACTGCCCATCTGACCTCCCCAACCCAGTTATTGGGTAATACGATGCCCCTTAGTTCGACTGGTTGTTGTGGTTGTTGCTGCCTGCAACTTCGTCTGCGTAAAATTTGTTGTTTCCAAACCCCTCCCCCAGCGCATCACATCGCCAGCCCACGAAAGTCCTTCGTTTTCGTTTGGCGTTATTTCTGTATTTTTTCCCTTTGCTTGGCTCCTTAGGGTCCTAGCTTAATGTTATATAGCCTAAAACCTTCCCAAAGAATTTGGGTATCAAATACAAAAAGATTGTCTCAAATCCGAGATTAATGTCGCCGAAATTCGGCCTGGAGAACTTTTATACCATTATTGTACCTAGTCACTGTAGACTCTTTGGGGGGTTTAGAACAATCACGTTCTCAAAAACGTAAAAGAATTCAGCTTCATAAAAACTAGTTTGAACTTAAACCTGCATAAAAATTTGTCTGAACTTTTAAATTAAATTAAATATCATTTATTTCAGGCAATTATTAAAGCCATACCATACAGACACATACACTTAAATACTACTATAGGCATTAACATTAACATAATAAAATTCACATAAAATAACATAATAACAACACAATAACACAGATAGAATATAATAACACATATAGAATATTAAAATACATAAATAAAATAACTAAAAATATAATATTAAAAGCCCCAATATTTTTTTTATTTAATTTTCTTATACTGATTTTAGTTTTTCTTCTTTTACAGATTACTGGACTTTAAGAAAACATGCAGATGGTGCTTCTAGTGACAAAGAAAACTAGCTAAAAATCTACTTTAAATAAGTATATAAGTTATGAATTAATTTTAAAATTTGCTTAGTCGACTAAAAGTTCAACCCTATGTAAAAAGCATGCGTTTTTATAAATTATTATTAAAATAAATATAAATTTTATTTGTATTTGTATAAATAAATAATAATTAGCAATAATTTAAGGTACCCAGTGTTCCTGAATTAGCTATTTAACTTTTTTATAACTTGTGACTTTTTTCGAAATTATTTTTAAAAGAATATAAAAACTTATTATAATGGTTTGGAAGTGTAAAATACTTTTGGATAATTAGAGGCTAAAATTATTTGGGAAATTGTAATTAAAAAAATTAAAATAATATAATTATTATTTTAAGTTTATATTTTGTATGGGTTGCAAGGGAAAGCTTAACTGAAATAAACAAGAAATGTCGTTTGTTACCCGACTGCGTAGAAGGGTTTTTTAAATATCCGATTTCCTTAAACAGTTTTAACACTTTTTTTTTAATTTAATCAGGACTGTTATGTAAACTTATTTATTAGCTTTTTTTCCAATTTATTGTAAATCGTTATAAATTAAATATTGTTTACTTTTAGCACTGATGCGTTTTAACTTTTGTAAAGCAAATTATGCACGTTTTTTTTTTAAATAAACATGTAATCACTTTTTGAGAACTTTTTTTCTCAGCAGTAAATGTAGAAAAGCATTTTTAAATTAATTTCAAGATTGTAAAAAAATGATAAATAAGGCTCAATACATACTTTCTGTAGGTAGCTTTAGCTTTACTTTCAGTCGAATTCGTCAGCTGCCGTTCTTAAAACTATTGCAATCTTCTTTTGTCATGTCAAAAGTTTTCTGATAAGATAAGTTAGTCTGTTGCATGAATTTTGCTCGAATTGACTTTAAAGATTAAAGATCTGAGGGGCAATTTTCGTATTTTTAAGAATGTTCTCTAATCTGTCTCAATCTGTCAAAAACCCCTCTAATTTCCTTACATTTTTGACAACTTTTTGACATTGATTGTCGCTGAGATGAGATGGCGACTACATTTTCAACGTTTTCAATGACAGGAATTAGCCTGCTGATCAACATTGGCATAGTATGAGTTAACCCTTATTTTTAATAAAGACTAACGATAATACTTAATGTTATTTAGTCATCTCGTTGACTGACTGAAGATCTCAGTTAAAAATGTCCTGACCACAGATATAGATACACGTAGATAACGCAAGAGCAACTACTTCGCGTGCCAAAAATCGCACCAGCTTACGTTCGAAAATCGTAAGCCGCCACTTTCGCGCTCAGTCCTGCGTACTGCTGGCTGGGTGAGCGTGAGCGAGAGCGCGAGCTTGTGACGTCATAGGAGGTAGTCAAAAAGTGGCACGCTTAGTTTTCATACAGTTCGTGATACTTGCGTTATCTAGGTCTATCTATATCTGTGGTCCTGACTGTCAATTATTATAGTTGATATTTTTGTAAAACTTGCGAGTCTATTTCAACACCTCCCGATACGGTTTCCGCTTACCTTTACTTCCTTTTAATTGGTGAGTCCCTATGTCCAGCAGTTGACTGCGATAGGCTCAGATGGTTTATGGAATTGGAACCAAACCTGCACCTCACTTGCGTAAAACCCTTTCAATCATAATCCGACGGAATTTGATGTAAATTATTGTTAATCGTTGCTTCATATGTTTAAAAACTTCGCCTGCTCGACAACGTAAATTGCGCAATGAATGTTTTGAATTGTCAAAATTAAAAGTATTGCTATTGCAAGTGTGTTACGCAATTACCCCGTGGGTAGTTGTTCCCTTTTCTATTTGTAAGACTGTAACTTTATCGGAAAGTGATGAAACACAACTCTAAGTTAATTTGTACCTAAGTATACGAATGCAATGAGCATTTATTTTATTTGTTATTTTAAAACGTGAATGTAAATCAGTTTCACCGAAATAAACTAAACCAGTGAACTATAATTTACCCTTTTTAGAGACTGTCAAAAACATGCCAAGTACATACATTTTCAAAAGAAAAATTGTTTAACCAATAACAGAAAAAGTAAAATTAAACATAAAGAAATAAACGAAGCAAGCACCCTTCTTATCGTGTTGATGGCAATCTAAATTGAATCGACCCATCAATATTTTTGTAAAATATACTAAAATACTAAGCTAAGTGTATTTTCATGTAGAATCTAGTCTATGATCTCTGCAATAATGTTGTCTATGGCCGCTCTCAGCGGTCCTCGCTTCCTAATAATCTGTCCTTTAGGTGTAAGTGTGTAATATAGTTAGTACCTTTAGCAAAGTTTTTTATTTAGTGACTAGTGACAAAAGTTAGTATTTTGTGTGTCCAAATAAATAAACTAAATTGAATTTTACATCATGTTTTTTCTTTGTACGTAACCTAATCATTGGTTTCCATAAGGATTCATACATTATGGTCGGGTCGGCACTATTGGTTCGGCAGTATTTGCTGAATAGAAAAGCCGGCCTGAAGCAAGCACTACACATACATATTTGGTATTAATTTCGGCTCGTGCCGATCGGCAAACTTCGTTCAGCACCAACCCTAGCTGAATCATGCTCGGGTCGCCTCGGCACGATAAGAACTAAGCCGAGTGACTTTTCCCGAACATAAATATGTATCTACAAACATTAGCTTTTGCCGCTCGGTTGTGCCGAATCATGCCGAGGCGAACAAGTGTGTTACAGCCCTTTCCTACGAAAGAGTATTTAAAATACCTGACTCAAACAAATGGATGTTTCCGTTTTGAATTAATGTGGGTATTTCCTTACTATGATAAGCGCTACAGACTGATAGCGAGCGTGAGATCCTGGGTTCAATTCCCGGGTCTGCGTTCTAGGAATATCGGGATAATAATAATAATAATATTCCACAACTATCAAACAACGCCATCTAGTCCCAAGCTAAGCAGAGCTTGTGTTATGGGTACTAGACAACTGATAAACATACTTAAGAGCCTATACTACCTCAGCTAAAATTCACTCTTTATCTCGCTCAAACGATACTGCTCGCTGACTGAGTGAGAGCGAGACAGAGTGCGGTGCTGGGCGGCAGGCAGCGCCAATAGTTTAGGTATTTGCTTTTTACAGTGAAAATAATGGTAATTTAAAAAAAGTAAATAACATAAGACCTGCTTTAAAGTAAGTTCAGTTATTATGCAAAGTTTCATGATCTAATTTGAAGTATTTTTTGAATACCAGCGGTTTATTGTTCGGGTTAGAGGTAACTTTGGATTTATTTTCTATCGAGAAAATTTTATGGAATCGTGTTTTCGTCTAACATAAGACTTAGCATTAATCCTCAACTTTACCATATATTTATTTCAAAATTAATGGTGCAGTATTTTCGACATAACGGAGGATCACGTTAAGCCATTTGAGGCAGTATAAGCTCTTAAGTATATATTTCTAAATACATACATATTATAGATAAATTACACCCAGACACAGAACAAATGATCGTGCTCATCACACAAACATTTGTCCTGGGTGGGAATCGAATCCACGACCTCCGGCATAGCAGTCAGGGTCACTAACCACTAGACCATCAGGCCGATAAAAAGTATCCTATGCGTTAAACCTGGTTATAAACTATCTGCTGTGTACCAAATGTCATTCAAATCCGTCCAGATGTTTGTGCGTGAACAGGTAACAAACATACAAACAAACTTGCAAACATTCGCCTTTATAATATTAGTGTGATAGTGTGATACCAAACGATATCGCGGCCCGCCTAGAAAAAGATGGCGAGATGACCAACATAGCTATTCACAAACACTCGATACGCTTCCGTATCGTATCGAACATTAATCATTGTTATCGTAGTAATCTTCTAAACGCTGTTCACAAGTCCATAACCCGAAAATTTTGTCAGTTTAAATCAAATAGACGCCCGCTATTCTTCCAACAGCTATTTGCTGTTGAGGGCAAGTCAAATCAGGTTATCGAAATGTCAGGTTTTCGATACGATAGACTGTCGTATGGTTGTGAATCAGGGCTCTGGACTCTTTTCATTAAGATTAATCCTTGGCAGCTCTGGATAGAGAGAAGTGGAAAGAGAGTAGGGAGGCCTTTACCCTGCAGTGGGACATTAACGGCTAATAAAAAAATACTAGTTTCTGTCCACGGCTCCGCCCGCGTGAATGCCGGTAACTATTCCACGGCATGAAATGAAATTGTTTATTCTGTAAATACGAGTATGATATCGGATAATCGGAGTCACTTTTACAGGTCTTATTATACAGGGTGTTACGGAAAGGGTATATCAATACAAACGGGTTGAAGAGTGTATTTCGACATCACGGCGCTGCACTGGCGCGCGGCGGCGTGATGTGCGTGTACTAGGCGCACAGATACACTACAGATAATGGATAAAGACCCTCGTAGTGTGGTGACACGTTTGTTATGATTTCAATTTAATAAACTATCGAAATAAAAAAATATTAAGCATTTTCAAAGTTACCTACTGCTTTTGAGCTGAAATTTTGTACAGAGATTCTAGACCAGATACACTCTTAAACCCGTTTGTATTGATATACCCTTTCTGTAACAACCTGTAAAAAGAAAAAATAAACCTAGATGAGGTCGGCGTTTCTTATCTGACTACTCTGAGAAGAAGGCCGAAATAAACTCAAAGGTCAGTCTCTTCTAAAGTCCAGACATAATCTTGGTCAACTCACGTGAAGATCATGTAGATTGGTGTCTGAAATGGTTTTTTGAGGAAAGTACCACACAGATTTGAGTGGACCTGTGCAGTCAGTGTAAGTCAGTGAAAGTGAACGTGCTACCGGGATAAAAAGTATCATATGTGTTAATCCAGGGTGTCAGCTACCTCCATACCAAATTTTATCAAAATCGGTCCAGCTGTTTGTGCGTGAAGAACTAACAAACGTACAAACACACTCACAAACGTTCGCCTTTATAGGTACTACTAGCTGCGCCCCGCGGTTTCACCCGCATAAGTTTCGATCCCGTGGAAATATCGGGATAAAAACTATCCTATGTCCTTTACCGGAACTCAAACTATCTCTATACCAAATTTCATCTAAATCGGTTCAGTGGTTTAGGCGTGAAGAGGTAAACATATAAACACACACACTCACAAACTTTCGCCTTTATAATATTAGTGTGATTAGTGTGAAGTTTCCAGGATGCTGTAATGAATACATGCAGGAATCCCCTGTCAAACGTGACAATTTACGGAGGGAACCGGGTGACCCAGTAGTTACTGGTTGGCAATCGGCCAACAGACTAGCTATGAGCTAGGAATTTTAATTAGTATGATTGGCATTTAGTAGGTTCTTTTAGGTTGGGAGATATAGAACACCGCAGTGGTTTTATGCGGTAAGAGTCCGGCATGCCCCTCTGTCACCCCCACGATAGAGGAAGTCCATGAGGATTTCCAACGCGCAACAAAAAAAAAGGTACTTTTAGGTAATTAATCAGAGAATGATGTTTCAGGGATGCTGGCTGGATTGAAGAAAAATGCTGTATAATCAGCCTGTAATTTTCCCGCTGCTGGGACACAAGCCTCCTCTCGTTAAGAGGGAGTGGGCCGTAATCCACCACGCGGGCTCAGTGTGGGCTGGTAGATGTCACATGTCTTCGAATTTTTGGTTCTGGTCCTCACGATGTTTTCCTTTACCTTTTTCAAAGCAGTGGTGATGAGACAATTTACACAAAGTAATGTGCCTGCCTGGGTATGTGATTCGCCTCACGATTTCTAGCAGTCGCCACCTACTCCGATTTCTGAATTTTTAGTGCACTCATACCTACAAGGTGTGGGTAAATAAATACCAATGTAACTTTTTCTATGTGAAATCCATGACGACGCGATAGAAACCTAAACTTCTAGGGAAGAGCAACCATAGTGATCAGTGCTTTGTTCCTTCTGTATAGGAGAATAGGTCTTTGCCCTGCAGATACAAATAGGTACAGACGCTAACACATCAAGCTACCCGGAACTGTCAAAGAACGATGACCATATTTGTATGAGACCCGTCCCCCCCCTTCAACAGAACTTTTGTATGTGTTAGTAGGTTCACAAAGGTCTATAAAAAGACTAGCAACCAGTTTTAATTTCAAAATCCGTGGGGTTTAAAAATAAAATAAAAATGAAAAAATCGTTTTATTAATTTTTCCTAATTCGCTAGGCCCGTCCCCCGCCCTGCAACAGATCTTTTGTATGTGCTATCAGGTTCATAAAGATCCATAAAAAGACTAGCAACCAGTTGTAACTTCAAAATCCATGGGGCTTAGAAATAAAATGAAAATTAAAAAAACGTTTTATTAATTTTTCTAATTCGCTAGGCCCGTCTCCCGCCCTGCAACAGATCTTTTGTATGTGCTATCAGGTTCATAAAGATCCATAAAAAGACTAGCAACCAGTTGTAACTTCAAAATCCATGGGGCTTAGAAATAAAATGAAAATTAAAAAAACGTTTTATTAATTTTTCTAATTCGCTAGGCCCGTCTCCCGCCCTGCAACAGATCTTTTGTATGTGCTATCAGGTTCATAAAGATCTATAAAAAGACTAGCAACCACTTTTAACTTCATAATACATGGGGCTTAGAAATAAAATGAAAATTCAAAAATAGTTTTATTCATTTTTCTAATTCGCTAGGCTCGTCCCCCGCCCTGCAACAGATCTTTTGTATGTGTTATCAGGTTCATAAGGATCTATAAAAATACTAGCAACCAGTTTTAACTCCAAAATCCATGGGGTTTAGAAATAAAATAAAAAATCGTTTTATTTATTTTGGGATAAAGTAGTGTCTTGTTGTCGCGGGCGCTATTTTGAATCCTGAACGCAACGAAGGATTCTAGGTTTGAGTTGACTCCTGAGCGAAGCGAGGGAGTTAAGACTTGAATCCTGAGTGCAGTGAGGGATTCAAGCTCGCCCAAGACGAAGACACCCGCGTCTCCGTCGTGGACGAGCATATGGCAGTTGTCCCACCGCCGGCGAGGAAGCGACTAACTGTCGGCTGTTTTCTCGCTCAAGAAACGTACAATAGATATACCTACATTCCGTGTAAACGAAAGAGATGCATATATTAACAGTTGATCGCTGACTGTTCACACTGCCGGCGAGGACTCGCTTCACTGGTTTGTCGCTGAGCGACAAGAGCTATCAAAGATAATACTCGCCTAGCGATACTCGCTCAGCGATGGTCGCTTGGTGGTCAGAGCTCACGCCGAAAGAAACCCTTGTGAGACTAACCGCCCCGAGCGAGTGGTGCGAGTAATCGCCCGTCGCACTCGAAAACTCGCTGATAGCCCAGCGACAAAACTATCGGAACTACACACACGCTGCTCGCTACTCGCCAACTCGTTTTCAGTTGCTAGTTCTACTCGCTAATCGTTCATCGCCGCCGGTGGGACAACTGCCTGCCTATAGGAATAGAAAAAATTGGACGAGTAACGAATAACGTTTTCTGTTTTTTAAATGGCATCTCCTAATTGATCTTGAGAGGTTTGAAAATCAAAGAATATGGTTTACTTACAAACTCTTATTTTGTGCCAAAAATATTAACTTTAAAACATGATTTTTCTCGGAATATCCTGCACTTTTGAGAGATGTCGTCATAGTAAAAATTAAACACCTTGCTAAGACGGTTTGAATGAGATACATTTTAAGTTTGTTGGTCGATGTAAGGCTTGAGGGGACGTTCTGGCAATAAACATTAAAACATGATTTTTCTCGGAATATCCCGCACTTTTGAGAGATGTCGTCATAGTAAAAATTGATCACCTTGCTAAGGCAGTTTGAATGAGATACATTTTAAGTTTGTTGTTCGATGTAAGGGTTGGGGACACGTTCTGGAAATATTAACATTAAAACATGATTTTTCTTGGAATATCCTGCACTTTTGAGAGATGTCGTCATAGTAAAAATTGATCACCTTGCTAAGACGGTTTGAATGAGATACATTTTAAGTTTGTTGGTCGATGTAAGGCTTGAGGGTACGTTCTGGCAATAAACATTAAAACATGATTTTTCTCGAAATATCCCGCACTTTTGAGAGATGTCGTCATAGTAAAAAATGATCACCTTGCTAAGACGGTTTGAATGAGATACATTTTAAGTTTGTTGGTCGATGTAAGGGTTTGGGGGACGTTCTGACGAAATTAACACTAAAACATGATTTTCTCGGAATATCCCGCACTTTTAAGAGATGTCGTCATAGTAAAAATTGATCAGCTTGCTAAGGCGGTTCGAATGAGATACATTTTAAGTCTGTTGGTCAATGTAAGGGTTGGGGGGACGTTGTGACGAAATTAACACTAAAACATGATTTTCTCGGAATATCCCGCACTTTTGAGAGATGTTGTCATAGTAAAAATTGATCAGCTTGCTAAGGCGGTTCGAATGAGATACATTTTAAGTCTGTTGGTCAATGTAAAGGTTGGGGGGATGTTGTGACGAAATTAACACTAAAACATGATTTTCTCGGAATATCCCGCACTTTTGAGAGATGTCGTCATAGTAAAAATTGATCAGCTTGCTAAGGCGGTTCGAATGAGATACATTTTAAGTCTGTTGGTCAATGTAAGGTTGGGGGGACGTTCTGACTCATCGTCCTTTTCCCAATCAACTTTGAACCTTATACTTTAGCGATAAAGTTGCAAATCTATTAAAGAAATTTGACAGATTGTAGTAGCTGGATGTGTGCATACAAGCTAGCATTGTGGCATCCAAAACAAAATCAATCTTGATTTCTTGTACAGTCAGCATCAAAAGTCGATTAACACTATCAATTTTAGATGTTATTAAATTGACAACAACTTTTTTCAATAAACTGATTTTTAGCTTTTCACATAATAGACAAGAGTATATACTCTAAAAAAATTTCTTCTGCTGCAATTTTGAACAAATATTTTGCTCAATAACTAAGATTAAAAAAACTGAAGTGTTAGTCAACTTTTGATGCTGACCGTACCAATAATTTCTTATAGAGTACAAAAAATATTTATTCTCCCAACACAGACACGTAGACAGTAATAACATGTTTCGATCGATACCAGATGACGCATAGTCTCAGAAACAGGTAGCTAGCTACCAGTCTAGACTTAACTATTGTCTGTAATCACAGGATGCCTTGACTCTCGAAATAAATACTGAGAATCTAGATATAAAATTGTATGGTTATACTTCCTGTAAGAAAATTATACTATACTAGCAGCGCCCCGCGGTTTCACCCGCATAAGTTTCGATCCCGTGAGAATATCGGCATAAAAAGTATCCTATGTGATAATCCTGATTATAAACTATCCGTATGCCAAATTTCATCCAAATTCGTTCAGTAAGTAGTTTTTTGCGTAAAAGAGTAAGAAACACATATCCATCCTCACAAACGGATTACGGTTTTTGTCTCTGCCTACATCTAAAATAGTCAAGGCAGAATTCAAAGACATGTGACATCTACCAACCCGCACTGGGCCTGCGTGGTGGATTACGGCTCACTTCCTCTCACAGAGAGGAGGCCTGTGTCCCAGCAGTAGGAACATTATAGGCTGATGATGATGAACCTTTGGGTGATGCAGAGACAAACTGGTAGGTGCAATCATGAAAATTGAGGAATAAATCTTTATATTTACATATAATTATGGGTTAAATTGGTTCTCAACGTGGGCCATAACGCTCCTTCGTGGGCGTTTGAGACTTTCAGGGAGGCAGTAGAAAATTATAGATATATCGTAACTTACACTATAATATAATATTACACGTTTATACAATCATGGGATAGCTGTTTCAGATTCGCGACAGATGGTAAGTATCTAAAGACAAAACTGGGGGGCTCTAGAAAAAAATATTCTCAAAGTGGGTGGTTTGCAAAATAAGGTTGAGAACTAAACTTAAACTTATGATAACAGCCGCACGGTTCGATCGAAGGTTAAGTAGTGCTTACCGCGGTCGGTTCGTGGATGGGTGACAAGTGACAATCGTTTAGGTACATATTGAGACACCTCCTTGCTTCGGAAAGCACGTTAAGCTGTTATTCCCGGCTGTCATTCGCAGATCTTTGAGTGTCGTTATGGGTAGTTAAAAACCGAAAAGTCCTACCAAGGGGTATCATGTTACCCAGTAACTGGGTTGTGGAGGTCATATAACCAGTCGCAGTCGTAACAACAGTACCAGCGGTCGTGGACCTCAAAATAAATTATCATCAAATTTTTTTTATTTTATTTTATCATGTTTAGATCTCGATTCCCATCACATCTGCTGAATTTCGTTAGCTAATTTAATTTGAACCTGTATACCCCTCATTCATTCGCAGTCATTCATTTTGTAGCATGCAAAAATCTCATTCACATATTCATTTTGTACCAGATTTTACAATCTACAATCTTACATCGAATTAAACCTGAATTCAAAATAAGTGTCTAAACTCGAGTCCCGAAATTCTTCACTCATTCGACTTCCTACAAGCAGCCATGGGTTCCAAAATTTGGGAGCTCTCCCACGCAACGACGGCGGAATATGTGATGCATTCGGAAAAGGGTTCCGCATCTTTACTGCCAATATGGCAACTTATCTTTATTCATATTGTATTATGATTATTTTTCCCGTACACGAAGTACTTATGTATGTATGAGAAAGTTAACGGTACCTACAAGATTTGTTTAGTTTAAATCCATACTTTAATATTATAAATTAAAAGTAACTCTGTCTGCCTGTCTGTCTGTATGTTACCTTTTCACGCCTAAACCGCTAAACCGATTTAGATGAAATTTGGTATAGAGATAGCTTTATTCCCGGGAAAGGACATAGGATACTTTTTATCCCGATATTCCTACGGGATCGAGACTTATGCGGGTGAAACCGCGGGGCGCAGCTAGTACCAAATAAGTCTTTTTTTTTAATCTGACATAATTATTTGAAGAGTAGTAATATAGTAAGAGAAGTATTCGATTCGACTATTATGCATGTTAAGAGGTACAGACTCCAGCATATCAAACTACCCAAAACTGTCAAATTTTCCCAATCCACTTTGAACCTTATGCGTTTCAGATATAAAGTTGAAAATCTGTTAAAGAAATTTGACAGATTGTAGTAGCTTGATGTGCTGGCGTCTGTGCAACTATTATGCTAATTCGTGCATAAAACCGTGAGAGCCAATGGTGATATTCTTCAGAAAGGTCCGGTGCGTAGCACTCGCAACCGGCGTGCGGGTAAGACCAGCACCCTAATTGCGTAACACACAATCAATCACAATCTGAATCATTTTGAAGGATTTGCTAATCCATTGCTTCGTATGTTCGAAAAATTTGTCAGAGCAACAACGTAAATAGCGCAATGAATGTTGTTGAATTGTCAAAATGAAACCCATTGCTACTGATAGTGTGTTACGTACGCAATTACCCCGAAGATGTATGAACGTACTGTACACGAACCTAAAGGAGTATGTAATGTAAGGCGATCCTTACGCCACCTACTACGATTAGTAGGTGGCGTTCTGTACTTTCTGTCTATCTTCATGAGAAAAAAGGCATGAGTCTATAATTATGTGACCCGGCGAACTTCGTACCGCCTCAGAATTAAATAATGTAACAAAGTTCAATAGACACGTGGCGCCATCTTTTATCATAATAACGTTATTGTTGTTTTCCTCGGGAACAGCACTTTTTTTCGGGATGAAAGGTACCCTATGTTCTTTTCTTTACACCTGACAACGTAATGCATTTCAGGATGTTCGGTTCAGTGGTTTAGGCGTGAAAAGGTAAAAAACAAACAAACAAACTTACTTTCGCATTTATAATATTAGTTAGGATGTAAACAGACAATTTTCAAGCGGTTGTTGGCAGATGATGACGCAGTTGTCACTGATACGAATGAATCTGACAGAAAACCACCAATATTATAGCTCTCATTATAAAAATGCTAAAAGCAAACCATTAATTTAATCATTCTCCTCGATTACAACATCATTCAATTCCAACAATCACAAATTTCATACTTAACAAATAAGATAAACAGCTCATTCATCTCATATTCACATTCCTTACCTTTCTCCTCTCCACAATACACGTATTACTCATTGAAAAAGCATGACAAAAATGACTGATGGATGTGTTACACGGAACCCTAAAAAGAGTAAATTAAAAAACGTTGCACTGAGGGTGCGCGTGAGTCACAGATTGACGGGAATGCTCTGCGGCTGACTCATGGAGTCATTGGCTACTCTGTTGCTAGGTAACACGGCATTTCGTAATATTGGTCATTTTGTAATAAGCTTGAACTTGAAGGCCAATGTTTAAAATCTAGTCGCAGTCTCATCTCGGCGTCAAAGAAATGTCAAAAACTTGTCAAAATGGAGGGAAATCAGAAGTATTTTTTGACAGATTGAGACTGAGATCAGACTGTGAACGTTTCTGTCAAGCGCCGCTAATGAGACACAATTGATTTTCTATTGTTTCGTCGCCGATCGGCGCACCGCGCCGCTTGACCGGTTAAAATTACGAGAATTGCCCCTCTGGTTGTGAGTGATTTTAAAAGAAATACTTATGAAAATTTTTTATGTTCTTTTGTTTATTATTCAATTAGGATATCGAGGGTTACAGATAGCGCCATCCACGAAGACGCGCCCCACTCTTCTTCCTAATCGCTTACAGTACAAGTGTGCAACATTCCGCTAATGTTTTAGTTTTGTCGATACACAGTACTTAATTACTTATTAGTGGGTAATTAGTGTGTATCAAAAAACTAAAACACTAGCGGAATTAACTAGCGATAACCACTAACGATTAGTAAGAAGAGATAGTCCCTTGCAGAGATAACATAATATTTTTGTCTGATCACCTGACCCCCCCCCCTCCACCACCTCTCGATCCCCTGCTAGTTCTTCTTCTGTTTTAATCTCTGTCTTATCCACTTTATCCATATATGTTACTCTTTTTGACAGGTAAGTACAGTCGAGAGAAAATAAACGTTTCATGTTTTACAAAATTAAATTATTACGCATATAGTACACACGGCTACACATCAAGCTATACATAACCAATATAAGCTGACTTTTATTTGTAAGAAAAACCTATACAATACGAGGTCAGATAAAACTGGAAATGTATAGCTTGATGTGTAGCCGTGTGTACCTAATTGCTGAAAAATTAGGCAGAAGTGTGTCAGTCACTTGTCCAAATATTTTTAGTGCTATGCTGAACCTTATAACCGTACCTTATAAGCGAATATTTTATTAGTCCAGAATTCCAATTTTACATTGGCGTCTGTTTCATAATAAATTAAAGTCGCTTGTCGCGTGTCTGTCTGACCTCGTTGTTCTTCTAAACTAGACATTGGATTTTGAGAATTTATTCCTGAATACCTATTTATGTTTAAGTAAGTAGAGATAAATCATTTTAAAACTGCACGCCGCTCCACTAAAATTTCCATACAAATATTTGAAATGTGTAGGTATGCAACAAGCAGTGGAGGGGCGTTCGTTTTTATAATGGTTTATCTCTACTTACCTATAATACATTTTATATTAAACTAAACATAAGTATACCCACGGATATCAAGTATACCTAATAAGCCTGAGCAGTGATGGCCCAGTGGTAATGGCCCTGACTTACTAGTAGGTGGAGGGTTCGAACCCAGGCAGGCACGGGTTGTTCCACTGCGCTCCAAAACCCATTGTTCTCATAATTTTAATGTTCATACATTGATTCCACTGCGCTCCAAGAAATGTTGAGTAGAGTTAGCAAAAAAATAAATTAAGCATGAAACATTATATTAAAAATCCTAAAAAAAAAGAAAAAAATTCATATCAAATATGTTTATTCAATCACACTAGGGCCATAAAGTGCGAAATGGCCCTGAGCATTTTTGACACATGAGATGAATCCACGGTAAAAAAATACTACCGATATTTTATATTTGTGTATAACAAACAACTTATGGTTTGCCTTTTATGCTGACTCTACATATTTTATTTTGGAGCGCAGTGGAATGCATTCCTGGAGCGTAGTGGAACAACCCCAGGCACTTTACTATGTGTAAATAATTTCATCACCACTGTTCTCAAAACGGTGTAGGAAAACATCGTGAGGCAACCGGCATTAGGAGATGCCGGTTGCTTCACGATGTTTGGATGGTTGTTTGGGTCTCAGAACACAAACATTTAAAGAAAAATGTGACATCTACCAACCCGCAATGGGCCGGCGCGGCGTGGTAGAATACAGCCCACTCCCTCTCGAAGAGAGGAGCCCTGTGTCCCAGCAGTGGGAACAATATAGGCTGATTATATGCATTAATACATGATAAAGGAATCATGTTCTTTTGTCTAGTCGTAGAAACCCTGCGAAGCAGAGGCGGGTCGCTTTTAGTCGTCAATAAAATATCAAGCTAAGATAAGATGACAATGTAAAATACCTATGGACTAATTTCCGATGATGTAATATTGAGTAACTTTTTTAATCCATTCCTGGAATACTGCGCAGGTGGGTTGTAACTTTATTCGTGGGTAGTATTATTGGAATTGGAAACATCATTATTATTTTTGGATTCGTTCCCCTTTCAGGAGTATACTGATGCGTCAGCATTTCTGGAAGTCGTGCAGAGTTTTAGGAATATCAATTTCCGACTAGCTGGGCGATTCCTTAGAAACACTTTTATCAAACTAGGCTTGCCGCAACATTCTGGTAATTATTGGGGAATATAGGTATTATAGTATTTTTATTTTATGAGCCTTAATTCAGTTTGTTTAGGTTGAGTTTGTATAGGTAATTTTATTACTCTAAGAGTTTTAAACACACAAGTCTTTGATTCTGAAACAACTTGGAAAAAGCCCACACTCCGTCCGATCGATGATTAGGTAAGTACCTACATGGCAAAGAATATGTAGACAAAAATACCTACATATACCCACTAACAATGTAAACAATTATCAAATACTTACCATTCATTAGTTTGGCCAATTGACAAGAGTGCGCTTATACGCATCTAACCAGCGCCTATTAAAAGTCTTATAGCAACCAAGACAAACGTCTTTGGCTGCTAAGAAAACTTAAGGCGTGGTTACTTCTTCGAATTTGTGATTATTTTAATAAATAAGAAAACCCGTAAAATTAAAGATCCTGTACTTATTAAGATTTAAATGACAACTTGGCAAGCTTTTAATTAGAAATGAACAAAGAAACAATAGCGTTTAATAGGTATTCTATTAGCTTGTTTGTGTGAACAAAAAAATCTAAGCTCGCGCCTTACAACAGCGACGTAGCAATCAAGACGAACGTCTTTACATTCACAGAAAACTATAAGGCGTCTTTCGTACTTACCTACTTACTTACATAAGGAACGCAAGTTTACATATTTTAGGTACTACTACAGTAAAAGGAAGATATTGATCTAAAAGGTCTTAATGTTATAACTTCACACACTACACTATCACATATCATTGAGTTAACTTACACTAGTGGTTTCTTAGCTACTGCAATAGCCATAATTTTTATTAGGCCTGATTCATATTATTATAAGCCTGTGATGTCCCACTGCAGGGCGAAGAACTCCCTCCTCTCTTTCCCTTCTCTCTATTCAAAGCTGCTAAGGACCAGTTCTTGTTAAAAGAGTCCAGCTCATCCCGCCATCTCCGTCTGGGCCTGCCACGATGTCGCTTGCCATTAAGAGGAACCCATGGGGTCGTAAGTTTGGCCCACTGTTCGTCTGACATGCGGCAGATGTGTGCCCAGTTCCATTTTAGAGTGGCAGCTTTTCATGTGACATCAGTTATCTTTGTGATGGAACTAGCTGATTCATATTACATTTCTTTAATTCTGTAAACTTTCGATTGTTATTTAAATCACCGTCAAGTCATCCATAGTTATGTACTTACCTACTTAAAATGCAACAAAGCTGATTGCACTATAGAGGTGCAACACACGCCATACCAATTCCATAACGCTGTAACTTTTAACCCTTAAGTCATCTAGGGTGACTTTATATTTTGTAACAAACGTAATTACTTACGTTCTTTATAATTATGCCGTAACACACGCCAAACCAGTCATTGAAGACAACTGGGGCTGACTGGAAAGATGTCTAATAAAAATACGCCAATCAAGACACCTTTATGCTAACAACAATGTTCCTTTATTAGCAATAATGACTATCAACAAAAGGTATTGTGTGCACAAGCTACTGAACCCCGTAGGGCACCTTGAAGTTCGTGGTAGGGACTGCCACAATGAGACGGGTTTCTAATTAGCAACATTTTAACCTTTCTTGATATGCAAATCAAAAGATAATGATTTCACAAAAAGCTACGAGATGACTAGTTAGTTAAAATATGTTGCGTATGCAAACGATTTGCAAAATTGCACTGTAGCTGATGATTTCTGAGTAGTTGATGTAACTGCATCGAAACTGTTGTCATATTGTGCAGACGGAATACAATTCTTACGACTGGAGAGTACGCAGTCAGTCACATGCTTCGGTGCAGTTTATTATTGCACTAAATCCCCATGCAAACTGCAATTTTGCGGCTAGCTTGCAGTCCAAATGCAAACCAGATGATAGGCCCTTAATCCCTTATATTGTAAATCACATACAGGACCTACACATAAGTAGGTAGCATCCCTTATTTAATTGTGGAAGGTAAAGTTGACAATCGTTCTCTATTAATTTCCTATATTCAACCCCATCAGGCCAAACTAGAAGGCGACCCCAAAATATTATGTAGGATAAGACAAGACACAACGATGTTGTATACAAAGTAAAACATACATCATTCATTTGTAGGTATTGTCGTCAACAAGTTCATTTATCCTATTGTCCTGGCAGACGCTTTACTTTGTGTAAATAATTCATCACCACTGCTCTCAAAACGGTGAAGGAAAACATCGTGAGGAAACCGGCATGTCCTAGAATCAAAACTTCGGAGACATGTGACATCTACCAACCCAGACTGGGCTCGCGTGGAAGATTACAGCCCACTCCTTCTTATAGAGGAGGCCTGTATACCAGCAGTGGGAACATTATACGAATAGGCTGATTATTCTTCTTTACTTGGCTCGTGCTGAAACCCTTTTTTTAAACAGACGTCTTCAATAGGCAAATTAACACCCGTTTTATTAACATTTAAATTCAAAATGGCGAAGTGCGTTCTGTCAAGGTGCAATAAGGTCTAGAGTATTATATTATCTGTGATTTAGGTGAAAGGCTGACAGATTGTAGGACAACCATGTGTGATTTGAAAGTCATGAATCAAAAGTACCGTTCTTTGCGTCACTCAGCATTTGTCACTTCACTTTGATAGCCTTTAAAATATTAAAGGCTAAAGTGAAGTACAATCTCATCCATAATATTAAAGAGATAATTCCCTGAACAGCATTATTTTATGATCCTTATCTAACATTAAACTGTAGTTGAATTGGCGATGAAATTGAAATAAGTAGGTAATTGATTTATCATTAATGGGTTTCATAAAATTAAAAATACCTACTTAAACGAGTGGTTTGAAAATCAAACATCTTCACGATATCTCACTAAACTTTATACCACTTCTAATACAAAAAGCAAGGAAAGAGAAGAAAGGGGAAATTGGGCAATAATGAGCTTCATAGAACATTATCTTAGATTGAAATCTGAAAGTCTTGAGTACATGTACCTACGCATTTTCTTTTAGAAGTTTAGTAACTTATATGCAGAGTCAATGCAAACCTTTGCTGTTTCTTTTAGGGCTAATTTTACCAAAGTCAGATACCTATATTTTAATCGTGGAATAAAATTAACGTCTGACAGTTCTGGTATGGAAAAACTGTCAAAAATTCAAAATTTATTCTCAGGATAAGACTTATTCTAGGTATAAAAGTTTGGTGGAATGCGACATTACAAAAATAACCCTAATTTTAAATCGAGTCAATCCCGCGAAATTACAACATCTGGCGTTCCTAATACAATATGAAAATTTCGAATTAGGAATGCGTGGATGAGTGATGGCGCATGCGCGGGGCACGGGCCCTGATTGGCTATTGTCTGCGCAGCTTGACTGCATCTGCATTTCGCTCTATTGAAGTTTCAAAACTTATTTGTTGTTGTAATAAAGATTTATGTTCTGCTTATTTTGATATGTTATTAATGGATTCGCTGTATGTTGGTATATTTTGAGGGTATTTATCTTCACACATATTGTTTGTCGAGGGCGGCAAGCAGTTTGTGTTTCAGGAAAATGTGGCGATGCAAACTTTTAGGAATATTTTAAATCATTTTTTTACACAATGATTTAGTTACCTAAGTTTTAGAAACTCCATAATTAATTTTCAATCCTAGGTTAGATGAAATAACGACAAAACTATGTAACTACCGCTACAAGTTATTAGATCATAGACCGCTACAAAAAAAAAGAATTAAATATAGGCAGAGAGGAGGCCTGTGTCCCAGCAGTGGGAACATTATAGGCTGATGATGATAATGATGATAGGCATCATAAAATTCAAAAGTCTAAAAACTATCTACTATTAAATACAAGACTGCCTAAGAAGATAGCTAAATCAATCAAACTTCAACTCTCATCAAATCACATTTTCGCACAAAAATATGGACGATTTTGTCTTTGCCTTTGATGTTATTCTAAGTTCTGCACTAATTTGACTTTTTTGACACACTCGAAATCCAATTTCAAAAGTGACATATATGTCGAGTGCCCCTATTCGCCAACAGATGTCGCCACTTGTCGGATCATCGACCTTTGTTTCGACTAGTCACCACGGGAGGGCTCTCTAAGTACACATTTAGAAATGGGAGTAAGCAGAAATATGGAGTAAACCCCTGGTGAGATTAGCGCGAACATATTTTATATTATCACGCTTTAGATTTCAAGGAGGTGTGCTGTTTAAGTGGCTTTGTGTTGTGAAGAGGCAGATTTTGTAGGACCACGCATTATTTCGGGGATTTTTAATTGTCATTTGCTGAAGATTTGGGGGTTGTATTGTATAGTAAACTATTAAAGCATTGCGGCCCAGGAGAGCACTTTCAAGAGGAGCTGTGACGTATTAATAAGGTGCACCTACTTATTTTATGGAACCACCATAGTTAGAACCAGGACCCTAATTGCGTAACACACTCATCATCTGTCTAGCCTTTTCTGAACTATGTTGGGGTCAGCTTCCAGTCTAACCGGAAGCAGCTGAGTATCGGTATTTTACATGGTGCGACTGCCTATTTGACCTCCGCAACGCAGTTACTGGGTAATACAAAACCCCTTGGGAAGACTGGTTGTCAGACTTTCCGGCTTCTGACGACCCGTAACGACTGTCAAAGATCCACAAATGACAGCCGGGACCAATGGCTTAACGTGCTTTCCGAGGCACGGAGGGGTCTTGGTATGTAAAGATGGTCACTCATCCACGGACCAACTGCGGCAAGCGTAGCTTAGTTGATCGATTGACCCGTGCGGCTGTTATCACTTAGCACAACTGCCTTAGCGCATCACCCTTAAATATTAATTTATTTCTGAGAAATCGGAGTGTAACTATTCATCTGATATAATACGTTTATTAGTAGGTAAGGGCCAAAGCACACACGCTACTTTTTGCATCGGTGATCGGCGATTCAGCTGCTTTTTAGAAGCTAAATGCAGCGACCAAGCATTCCACACCGCACACTTAAAAACGCCAAACGCGGCGATTCAGTCGCTTTTCGGAAGCTCGACACAGCGGCTGAACGCTGCACTCCGCATACATTCGGATGCCGGTCGCAGCGATTTGGCATCTGCGCCAGCATCGGAGCAATCGCTAAAACGCGCGATTCCGATACCGCGTCCGAACGCAGAGAGTCGCCAAAACGCGATGCAGCACCGATACAGCCGCAAAATCGCCGATCGCCGAATCAAAAAGTAGCGTGTGTGCTTTGGCTATGGTTTACCAAATACACTTACCCCTTAGAAGGGGTAAGTGTATTTGGTAAACCATAGAGTTCATTATCAAACAGCTGATAGTTACCTACCGGTAGTCCTAAAGACAAGGGAACCAATATCCTCCCCTTGTTGAAATAAAATCGTTGCATAAATTTAACGCATCAAGACTAAGGGGGTGAGCAGGACGGGTGGACTGCGGCTTGCGGTATAGCAGTTTCACGCTAAGGGTGAATATGGTTTAGCCCTTTAACCAATTAAGGAAGTAAAAACAAGTAAGTAATGCCTGTGTTTAGTCGACCTTAAAGAACCAGACGTGATCATCTGCCTAGCCTTTTCTCAACTATGTTGGGTTCAGCTTCCAGTCTAACCGGAAGCAGCTGAGTACCAGTATTTTAGATGGATCGACTGCCTATCTGACCTCCACAACCCAGTTACTGGGTGATACGATACCCCTTGGTAAGACTGGTTGTCAGAGTTTCGGGCTTCTGACACCCCACCGTGTCTCGGAAAGCACGTTAAGCCGCAAGTGAAGCAACTTTACTAAAAAAATTACCTAGGTACTTAAAACTTAAACATCTCATTGAACGTTTAACCATTCATAAAATAATAGTATTATCATACTAATATTATAAATGCGAAAGTATGTCTGTCTGTTGTCTCTTTACGCTTAAACCGCTGAACCTTTTTAGATGAAATTTGGTATAGAGGTAGTTTGAATCCCGGGAAAGGACATAGAATAGTTTTTATCCCGATATTCCCACGGGATCGAAGCTTATGCGGGTGAAACCGCGGGGCGCTGCTAGTAGTATACAAGTATATACTTTTTAGTTCAATATTGAGCAGCAAACAAACTGAAATCATTTCCCCATTCTCAATAATCCCTTTTAAAAAAACCATTCAATAATAATTGCCACGTCATAACAACGAACCCTGTAATTGCCGCTGTCTGTATTTAAGACAATCCAGTCGATGGGCGGTCGATTCGACCCTCGCACTTTGACTCACACCTGGTGGAGCCTTTACTGGCAAGAATACACCTGGTAACGTGAAGCAAGAAGTGGTTTAATCATTATAATTTAAAAAATACTAAACGTCGAAAGAAATTAATTTACAGAACACGAATCAAGGGTGGATACGTCTACTCCTTCTCCTTGTATGAGAGATGTTCTTATACTTTTCTTGCCCGCAACTTCGTCTTCGTGTATCCAAAGATTTCAAAAAAAAAAAAAAAAATGAAATCCAAAGATTTCATTTTTTTTAATACAAACATCCAGGATGAAAGTAGTCGATTTCCTCTCCAGATTCACCTGTAAAAATCATGACGATCAGTTCAGTGGTTTAGACAAGAAAAGGTAACGGACATACAGAGTTACCGTTTCGAGTATTTTGAGTTCGCATTTATAATATTATAAAATAATCCAGATTTTATCTGTTAGGTAGGTAATTACAGATAAATGAAGTATAAGACCATTTTGTGTGTAACAGCTTAGTGGCAATAATATTTTTTTGTTAAAATAAACTAAGTAAACAATATTTTTCAAAAAAAAAAGTGTACCTATGTTGGGCTAGCGAGTAGCGACTGTCTTCTGTCACTTAAAAAAAAAAAAAAAACTGGTAATTAATTTTTTCCAGGTGAATCACCAAATCAAACCCAATTATTGTGATGAAAGATTGAACAAAACCCCTATTTCCAAACCAAACTGTCAATAAATCACCAATAACAACAACATAAACTTAAAACCTTTCCTTACCAAAAAAAGTTCTCAATAATTATTTCCAAGGTCTATAACGAACCTTGTAATTGTATTTATCAGTAGAAACATCTAAGACAATGGTCTACCGGACCCTATGCAGCACCTGGCGTGACCCTTACACCCTCGCGTGCATCTGGACATAGAGCGTTGAAGGGTTAGACAGGGTATTAACAAAAGGGTTGTCAGCTACGATTTTATTTGGGAACAATAGATTTATGCTCGATCAGAAATCGATTTCATATATTTTATCGGTTAGCAAAATGACTGACATGGGATAGATTTGAGATAGTAACTATGGTTTTATTGAATCACAAGCCGTGTGCCCGATAGGATTTTCCTTCGGCAAAAATGACGAATATCCATGTCCATACAAACTTTCATCCCCTGCGTAACCCCTTTAGGGATAATTGTTCTAAAACCCTGCCACTCTATTTCGCTGCTTACTTTTGCTACATAGGAACTCCTGTGCAAAATTTCGTGCTTCTAGACCCCACTGTTTTAGGCTGTCTGTTGTTATATCATCATCATCATCATCATTTCAGCCGAAAGACGTCCACTGCTGGACATAGGCCTCCCCCAAGCACCTCCACTTCGACCGGTTTTGTGCTTCTCGCATCCGACGAGTTCCTGCGGCCTTCACAAGGTCGTCGGTCCACCTTGTGGGAGGCCTTCCAACGCTACGCCTTCCGGTACGCGGTCGCCACTCCAGAACCTTTCGGCCCCATCGGCCATCTGTTCTGCGAGCAATGTGCCCTGCCCACTGCCACTTAAGTTTGGCAATTCTTCGGGCTATGTCGGTTACCTTGGTTCTCCTGCGGATCTCTTCATTTCTGATTCGATCCCGCAGGGAAACTCCAAGCATAGCCCTCTCCATTGCCCTTTGGGTGACTTTCAGCCTTCTAATAAGGCCCATTGTGAGCGACCACGTTTCAGTGCCATATATGTCATCACTGGCAACACGCACTGGTCTGGTGGTTGTTATATGTCAGTAAGTAATAGAATAGATTTTATATTTTTTTCTGCAAGTAAAAGTGCATTTTTTCCATGAAATTGGCATACCTAAATATTCCTAAAAACAAAACGATGGCAAACGACATCTTGGCAGGCCCAGACGGAGATGGCGGATGACGGGGATGAGTTGGACTCCTAAAGATTGTTGGTCCTTGGCAGCTCGGACAGAGAGTGGTGGAAAGAGAGTAGGGAGGCGTTTGCCCAACAGTGGGTCATCAATGGCTAAAAAAAATATAAAAAAATGTATTGTACCCCTAACCAAACGGTTTTTATGGTTTCTGTTTTAGCCAAAAGCGTCAGTGAAAAAAGTAATTCATGAAGTGTGTTTCTGTCTTGTAAATTCAGTAATTTGGAATAGATACTAAGCACCACAAATCACTAATTCGATTACTGCTTACCGATTTGTGTTGCAAGTGGGTCTATGAATAACAATATTATTAATATTATTGATTAAATGGGAATGTGTATCCCATTTAAACTTTTTATTATACTGACCTACGAGTATTTCTTCCCTCATAGATTCTTAACTCTACTCAAAGGTCGCGTCTTCATTACGTCTTCGCCCTCAAGGCGGCAGAGGGTTAAAATTACCTTTTTTCCAATTTACCCAACACCTGGAGTGTGGCTTACCCTGAAAGATGTAAGGCACAACGTTGCATCGTTAAATGTTATTTATAGCCCTAATAACGTCCTTTTAAAAGGGGTTTTTCTTATAAAAACCGTTTAGTTCAAAAAAGTTGAATAATGGCGGTAAAACGGTAAGTAGGTATTTATAATTAGAAAGGGTACGTTAAACTTCATCATCACCATCATAATCAGCTTAGAGGTAATGTTCCCGTTGCATGGGACACAGGCCTCCTGTCTGAGAGGGACTGGGCTATAACCAACCACAACCACGCGGGCCCAGTGCGAGTTGGTAGATGTCAAATGTCTTCGATTTTTTGGTGCTAGGACCTAGGACATGCCGGTTTCCTCATGATGTTTTCTTTCACCGTTTTGAGAGCAGAGGTAATGAAATAACTTACACAAAGTAACACGCCTGACTGGGTTTGAACCCACGACGGTACAACTTGTAAGTCGGGGTCGTTACATACTGGACCAACACTGCCCGTATTTATATTTTTTATGGAAGTTCGTCATTTTCCAAGATGGAAACGAGGAAGTTGGTACTTAGTCTTCCGTATATAAACAAAAGTAAGAAATCCTCCTCCAACGTTTACTCAACGTTGCTTTGGAAACTCATCCTCTTATGCTCCTGAAAAGTTACAGTTAGGAAATACCATCAGTCACACGTCGGGTTGCCAACTTTTTCTAGAAGAAGTAGAGTATATCTGATTTCAGAGAGGGTAAATAAAGAGTACAGATTAATAAAAAAGAGTACCATTTATTCAATTTAAAAAAATGTATTTTTTAGCACTTTTTGCGGTACATAACAATTATTTATTATTTTTAGTAGAAATGTAGGACTCCAAACATATTTGTCTATAAACAATGAAAAATTCTAACTTTTTCAAAGATTTTTTTGACTTTTTCGAAGATGATTGTTCAATGGGTTTTAATTTCTGTTTTGTTGTATAGTCAAAATATTGGTCATTGGGTCGTCTTAGGGGCGGAGTTTTAGGAGATTATCTTCGTCATCCATTTTAAAAGTCAGTTTATGTAAAAAGAGTATATTAGCGTACTCTATTAGTGTTATAGTTTATAGAGTACATCTACCAGAAAAAGAGTACAATACTCTATTTTAGAGTACGGTTGGCAACCCTAGGCACACGAGAAGTAATAGGAATACGTTCTATATGTTCAAATCCCAACCGTCAATGTTCTCAATAAAACTGACATTACCAAGAGTCTGCTATCAGCAAGACAATCATATTACACCCCAATTTGTTACCCCTGACCCTAACCACTAGACCCTGTCATTATAATTGTGCTTATCTCAATTACATAATTATTTTAGAGCCGTTAATTACAACCACTTGGTCTTCAGATCTAAAAATGGAAAGAACTAAATTAGATTATTAGGGGTTGTTCTCTAAAAGGTTATTTTTATTTCAATACTGGCTAAATTAGGTAGTACTAAAAATAAAGCTAGGTAATTGGTTGTTTTAAGGGTGCAGTAAATGTATTCCTCGTAGACAAAAGCAATGGATTAGCAATATCCTTCAAAATGATTTAGATTGTGATTCAAATTGTGTTACGCAATTCCTAATCAGGCCTCCTCTCTGTGAGAGGGACTGGGCCGTAATCCACCACGCGGGCCCAGTGCGGGTTGGTAGATGTCACATATCTTCGAATTGTTGGTTCTAGGACATGCCGGATTCCTCACGATGTTTTCCTTCACCGTTTTGAGAGCAGTGGTGATGAAGTAATTTACACAAAGTAAAGCGCCTGTCTGGGTTCGAGGCTACGACCTACAACTCGTAAGTCGCGGCCGATACCACTGGGCCACCACTGCTTTCTGAGACTGGATGTTGAATTGCTGACCCCAACATAGTTGGGAAAAGGTTTGGCAGATGAGGAGTGTGTTGCGCAATTAGGGTGCTGATTTGGTGAACAAAACTCTAGGAGCAGAAGATTCAGATTAACCCGTAACTGGGTAAAAATTGAACCTAAACCCTTTCCACTATTGGCCTGACGCCATTCGAGCACGAAAGCGCCGAACTTATTCGAAGCGTTAAGGGTCGGTTCACATCTGACGGAAAATGCGTCGGGCGTAACTTCGATTGCGTCTATTTATTCGCTCGACGCACTAACGCATCATCGGTTGAGTGTGAAAGGTTGAATGTTTTATCATATAGCTGGTAATTGTCTTTACTGGCGTTACGCGACAAATAATACGCGACGCATCTTCCGTGAGATGCGAACCGACCCTGACTGGGAAACGAAATCAATGTGCAACCTTATATTGCAAGTAACATTTTTAAAATCACCGTGAAAACTTAGGTAAGGTCAATAGTTTCAATCCCTAGCATCATCCACATCATCATCTGCCTAGCCTTTTCCCAACTATGTTGGGGTCGGCTTCCAGTCTAACCAGATGCAGCTGAATATCAGTATTTTACATTAAGCGACTACCTATCTGACCGCCACAACCCAGTTACTGGGTAATACGATAAAACCCTTGGTACCCTTGGTAAGACTGGTTGTCAGACTTTCGGGATTCTGACGACACGTAACGATTGCTAAAGATCCACGAATGACAGCCGGGACCAACTGAGACACGAAGGGGTATTGATATGTGAAGATGGTCACCCATCCCCGGACAAAGTGTCACGTAAGTTTCCATGCTGAGGTTTTTACAGAATACATGGGCTGGTACCAAGTTTCCTTTATTTTACTGCATCAAGCCCAAAACATGACCTCAATTACTGCCCTCTGGCCTCTTATCATCGATCACAAACCATCTGCATTAGAAATGTAAATGATCTATTGTAACATCTGCCACGCCACCTGGCGGTTTACCGCTGAATTAATTATTAAGCGCACGCGCCGCAAAGCGCATCCTATGTTTAAATTAACCATTTATTGGTGACATTAGGTGGACGTGGTTTTATTAAAATGATGGAGTGCTGTGTTATTATTTGTGTCAAGTTCGATTAGTTGCTTGATTACGTAATGGAAGGACCATAGATCTATTGGATGAAGGCACAGAATAGCGGCAGTTGTTTAACAAAATAATCTCTCTACCTCTCAAATGAAAGGAAAAGCTGTGGAAAACCAATAATGACTAATTAAAATCTTGAGGAAACAGTACAGTCAACAAAAGAGATAAGTATGCAGAATCGTCGGATATAGTTGAAGTTTAGTGAGAAACCGATGGATGTTCTCGAATAAAATACAATTTTATTAATAGAAAATAAACAGCTCATTTATCAAATTAAATTACTGTACATACCTTGCTTCCTTTTCAGTTTTCATCTTATCCCGACCAATCAGCGAAATGGTACGAGCTAGTTATCCACTTAATGGGGATGCGCTAGATAATCATCCATACAAGTCATACAACCCTCTAAGTTCATATAGGTAATCCTATTGAATGACTATTTCATGAAATATCCATCAGTAGGAATATACTTAGGGTTGTGTTGATGATTTTGATATTTGTGTAAAAATACATCTATACTATATCTATACTAATATTATAAAGAGGTAAAATTTGTATGTTTGTAAGTTTGTATGTAGGGGGTAATCTCTGGAACTACCAGTCGGATTTGAAAAATTCTTCTTGCATTTGATAGCCCAATTCTTGAGGACGGCTATAGGCTATGTAACATCACGCTATGACCCTTAGGAGCCGAGCAAAACGAAAAAAAGTCAAAAAGAACATTAAGTGATAGCGCGGGCGGGTGATGCGATACGACGGGGTGGCTCGGGGGAAACAAGAAGTTTCACGCGAACGAAGTCGCGGGCTGAAGCTAGTACTTAATACGCTCGCGAATCATATTTTAATCAACATAAAATTTGAATTTCGCGGGCCACCCTGGCGCTTCCTTCAGTACTTAGGTCTTTTCTTGTTTCACTATCAAGGATTTTCAGAGCACGCTGAATGTTTATACTCCATCGTTTTCTACCACAGTAATCCATCAACCAAAACAAAAAACGCAGATTACCTACATCTGCAACGGATCCAAAACGGAACGAATCCTTGTACCGTTTTATCCTGTTTCAATTGACGACTCGTGACCACCATTCCTCAGTATTCCCCATTTTTTCCCAATCCCGTCATCCTTGAAAGGGCTCCGAAAGTGAGAGTGATTCTGAAAGTAGAAGTGTTTGTAATTTTTGTACTAAGATCGTGAAGTTACAAGTGAATCGGGATCGAATGACTAGCAGGAATCATTTGATCTGTTTACGGTTGACCTAGTTCACTGAGTGAAGGACAAACGTTTATTTTCATTGTTTGTTTATTAAATAACGCAATTAATGTTGTTGAACTGTCAAAATAAAAGCCATTCCTACTGATAGTGTGTTACACAATTACCCCTCTGGTTGAATATTATCGCCAGTGATGAAACCAAGCCAAATTCTTCTGATTGCTTGTAGGTTTTAACTGGTTTCAAAAAAATAATGAAACCTAATATTATTTCAGATTTATCTCATACTAGCTTCTGCCTGTGACTTCGTCCGCATGAAATTTCTGTTTTCCCTAACCTCCCCGTCGCATCGCGTCGCCTGACCGCACTAAATTACTACGTTTTCGCTTTCGTTCTGACTTTTTTTTTTTTTGCTCGGCTCCTAAGGGTGCTAGCGTGATGTTAAATAGCCTATCAAACGCAAAAAGATTTTTTCTATTCTAACTGGTAGTTCCGGAGATTACCCCCCACATACAAACTTAGAAACAAACAAATTTTATCTCTTTATAATACCTATTAGTAGGTATAGATGAAGTCTAATTATTCATTTTATTTAATTTACCACTTTTTCTTTTTAAGGAAATTTCAAAACGGCTGGTTGTGGTTGACACTTCCCGTGACCCAAGGGCTGGCTTTTACCTTGGCCAAAGGCTAAGCATTGCCATACAACGTGGGAATGCCGCCAGTCTCGTGGGTACATTACCAGTCGAAAGCGATGCGGATGAATTTTTCGACGCTATATTTTAGTTTGTGTATAGTTTTAGTTAAGTTAGGTTTTAATTTTGTTATTTTCGATAGGATTGTGAACTTTATCACCCGCTTAAAGGGTTAATTTATTTTCCATTTGGAGAGTTTCTATATCCAGCCATAATTATGATGAATTTTAGGAACCTAAGCTTCTGCCGCCCATTACCTTCCCCTAAAAGCTCCTAATGACAGTCGTATAAATAACAAAATTCTTAATTAGCATGACATTGCACCATACGATGGTCACCCGATGTGACGGTATGGTCTTAGGACATTATGACCGTTTGTTTCTGACCCTCCTTTTATAAGAAGTGTGTAATTATTATTACAGTAATTTTGAGTCCTATCCTATGGTAGTTATTTTAGGAAGGTCTGTAGTTAAGGTGAATGTGTCATGGTAGACCGCGAAATTTAAATCTTCTTACGTTTTTTGCAATTTGCAGATCAGTGTCAGGTTGTACGAGTATCTTGATCCAAATATGATTCGCGACTATAATAGTCATGTGTTTACAGAATCATAGTCATTACAATCATTAATATATCTCTTTAAGTTAGATTTTTACCATAAACACTTTTCCATACGAGATTTGTTCTTAACGGTAGAAATCTAACTTAGAAAGATGTATGAATGATTCTAATTATTATAATTCTGTAAATACGTACCGGTTATCGTCGCGAATCATATTTTGATCAAGATACAACCTGACACTGACCTGAAAATTGCAAAAAACGTAAGAAAAATTTAATTTCGCGGGCTACAACTACGCATTCACCTTAAAGCTACTTTAACTGTTAAAAAAGAGGTGCCTGGCGCTGTGAGCATTGGCTTCTACGGTACGAGGTAAGTCTGAAAACAAAGCCTGAATTCAGGGTTTCTGAAGCAGAAGTTCTTGGTTAAAAAAAAACCATGAAGATTAGGTACTTACTTAGGAATTCACTTGCCTTACAATAAAAAGCTTAGCTAACCAAGTATGTACTTGCTATTTTAATGTCTAAAGGCTGATTTTTCAATCGACAGATATTTTTTATTCGAGGAATAAAATTGACATTTGACAGTTTTTGTATGAAATAACTGTCAAAATTTCAAAATGATTCCTCGAATAACGTTATCAGATGATTGGAAAAATCAACCCTAGGTCTTCCCCAATTTTGGTATGAGAACAATCAAAAGGATTTTTCTAAATGACACAGAAAAAAGAAAAATAAAAGCTTGTAAAATAGGTTAGGTAATTTGTCAAAGGTTAAGTTACTTCAATATTGAGTTGTAAAATGAATAGGTACCTATTTAATAAAAATTCAAACCGATCAAAATATTCAAACATCCATCAACAAAATAAATTGACATAGCTGAATTAGCATTTGCTATGCAAGTAAATGCAACGGGTGAATTACTGCGCGCGCGTATCTGCATACAATGGCGGCTATTTATTAGATCAGCGATACGATACTGTAGCATCACGTTTGTTTACTACTTATTTAAATAGTAAATAAAGTGTACATACCAGGGTTTTAGATTTAAAAGCTATGTGCTGGGTAGCCTGCGAAATTAAAATTTTTATTCAATGGGATTATATGAACTTAGAAGGTTGTATTGATGATTTTAATTATAAAATTCTGTAAAGTCACATTTGTTACGCTCGCGAATCAACATTCAACATGACACCGACCTGTAAATTGCAAAAAACATAAAAAAAAAGAATTTCGCGGGCAACCCTGGCGCTTCCCCCATAAGACTAGGAACCGGACACCACTGAATTACGTTACAGGAAAACATTGTGAAGAAACCTAAAATTATTGTAACCTGCAATCACAAATGTAGTGACAATGCTTCGTGATAAGTAACAAAATATGCTTGTTCCTTCTCTGAAAGCCTCTGCATAAGTAAGTAGGTAGTAACTTTCGCATTTCAAGATTTTTAGACAGACAGACAGACTACTGTCTTAACAGGTTCTTAGGAGTTAACAGACAGACAGTAGTCTGTCTGTTAACTCTTCAAGCCTTAGCGGCTGAACGGATTTCTTTGAAATTTAGCACGCAGGTAGATCATGTCCTAGGACATAGGTATTTATGTACACACAAACTAAAATATATATACACTATATGAGACATCGCCAAGCGTTTGGCTGACTCTTCGCGTGACCAGAGGGCTGCCGTATTTTTAGCCCAAAGAATAAGCATTGCCATCCAACGTGGTAATGCTGGCAGCCTTTTGGGCACTTATCCCATTGACAGCGATGCGGACTACTTTTTTGACGCCTAATGGGCTCCTGTCTTTTTTTTATTTTTATTATACATTTGTATATAGGACATAGTTTACTTTTATCCCGCTAATATGTTCACGTGGTATAATTTCCGACTGGCACGCGGGCGAAGCCGCGTGCCAGTCGAAACTTTATATACTACACGCTCCACGCCTACATCCTAGGGCATCTGTCCTGGTACTAACCTCGAACAAGGTTTTTCCTTTAGGTTGTTCAACTACAACATGAGCTACTGTTGCTTGTGCCGACACGACCAACAATCAAGCAGTCTTTCAGGATCTGAAAACATAAAATAGAGAGAGACACTCATAAAACGCAAAATGCTAACTACTGAAACACCGAAGGTTTCAATTAAATAAGCGTTTAATTAAAAGCTTGTAAAATGTACTGAGGATGGTGTATGGCAATGTCGGAAAAACATCATACGTGACAGAGGCAATAGAAATCTGAGATGACAATATACCCGCAGGAAACATCTTTGTAAGTAACGGTTTTTGGCAGACATTTTAAAATCTAGCGGACTTTGAAAGCTGTTGGCATAACGTCTAGAAAAACAACAAACGAGCTTCGTGCTATATCAATACGATCGTGCCATATTATCGCGTGAGTTTCAGCATAAATTAAGATGTCATTATATTATGACACCTCTGCGGGGCGCCAGGGGTATGCGCAAGAGTGGCACGCGCCGTGCGTTCTGTTAAGGAGCTGATTGCACGCCAAAGATATAAATTAATTAAATAATTGAGCCTAGTATAACACGGTGTATTATCGTCGAGCAAATTGTCACTTGTCGATCTAGAATCATATGAGTACTGAATTTATGGTAACAGTTTGCGGGTCGATGTCCTTACACCCTGCGGGGTAATCGCATAACAACTATAAGTAGCAATGGCTTTAATTTTGACAGTTCAAGAACATTCATTGCGTTATTTACGTTGTTGAGACAAATTTTTCGAACATATGAAAGCCTATATGAAGCAATGGATCTTTCTTTATTCAGATTGTGATTAACAGTACGCAATTAGGGTGATGTACAATTGTGACTCAAATTGATTCGACTTTTGTACAGACGCCAGCACATCAAGCTACCCGAAACTGTCCCAATCAACTTAGAACCTTTAGAGATAAAGTTGAAGATCTATTAAAGGACAGAAAAAAAAACAAATTTCGTATTAGCTTGATGTGCTGGCGTCTGTACTTAAATTCTATGGTATTTTTAGTCAATTACAGACATGACTCCTATTAGGATAATATAATTTTAAGGGCAAAGGCCCTCAAAATATGTAGCTATGCAAAGCTTTCCGACACTTGCCAAACAAAACACAAACGTGAGACAGCAATAACTGCAAACAGCTTTTGTAACACGTTTCCAATGCTCTTCCACTTAACAAGTTGACATTCGAACGCGTGCGCGTACGCAACAAGATCGTATCGCCATGAGGGCGCATCTGTCGCTACCCTCCTATTGTTTTATGGTAATGACATTATCTTTACAGAAATTACGTTAATTTGTAATGCGGTTGGAATTTGGACACTTTACGATCAAGATAGAGAGAGCAGTGCTGGCCCAGTGGTATCAGCCGCGACTTGCAAGTTGTAGGTCGTAGGTTCGAACCCCGACAGGCGCTTTACTTTGTGTAAATTATTTCATCACCACTGCTCTCAAAACGGTGAAGGAAAACATCGTGAGGAAACCGGCATGTCCTAGAACCAAAAATTCGAAGACATGTGACATCCACCAACCCGCACTGGGCCCGCGTGGTGGATTACGGCCCACTCCCTCTCACAGAGAGGAGGCCTGTGTCCCAGCAGTGGGAACGTTATAGGCTGATTATGTGTTATGTGTACGATCAAGATGGTGATATCATCTGATAATATACCTACATTACGTAACTTAGTTTTATTCTATTAAAGTACAGACGCCAGCACACCAAGCTAGGTACTACAATCTGTCAATTTTTTTTAATAGATCTTCAACTTTAATGCTAAAACGTAAAGTTCAAAGTTGATTGGGAAAATTTGACAGTTTCGGGTAGCTTGATGTGCCGGTGTCTGTGCAAAGATAGATGCATATATCAAAGACAATCTAATGACTACTTCTTTAAATCATTGCGAAGCAACCGAATCTTCTGGCAGTCCTAAATCTGCATCTATTAATAAATGTATGACTATTTTTCACATATTCACTTAGTTGAAGTTTAATAAGAAACCGATGGATGTTGTCGACTGATGAGCTGTTTGTTTTTTATTAATAAAATTAAATTTTACTCGAGTACATCCATCGGTTTATTACTAAACTTCAACTATATCCAACGATCTTGCATACTTATCCCTTTGTTGACTGTACGTAATAAAAAAACCATTTGAACATCATTTTATCTTCATCAAAATTTCATCATAACTCCAACAAAGGGCCGAGCAACAGTAAACCAAACTAAAAGAAAACCACAAAAAACGAAAAAGTAACAAATTCGTTACATTCACAATTTCGTCACGCCTTTTACTTGAGTTGTTGCATTCATTTTACCTTAGTTGTTATTATTTCCTCACGTTATTTAGTGGAGTGGCAACACCGGCAGTGATATTATGGCAACACTCTATGTGGATGCAGCACGTTAGACTGATTTGTTACATTATTGTAAGTCACGATTTGGTAAACGACATTGTATTTACTGCACAATTTGAGTTAGTTTATCTGCTTAGGTAACGCACTAATAGTAGGAATGGCTTTCATTTTGACAGTTCAACAACATTCATTGCGTTATTTACGTTGTTGAGCAGAAAAATTTTTTTAACATATGAAGCAATGGATTAGCAATATCCTTAAAAATTATTCAGATTGTGATAGTGTGTCACGCAATTAGGGTGCTGCAGTTGCTTTAAAAACATGCTTTGTGTGTGCTATCTTAAGGTCCAAAATTGCAAAAACATTTTTCCAAATTTTTCGAATCCTCGTTTTAAGAGCCTTTACATCACTAGAGTTTTCTTTCACATCTAAATCAACACAAATAATAACAATATCGCAAACGAACCGTGAAATAAAAATAACGTAACACAGCACTCGCTTTTTTTAAGTACGAAGTCGGGTAAACTACAATGCTGCAGCCGTCGATTACGATTAATCGTTTGGCAGTTTTTGACTTTTAATATTTTTTGAATGAAGAGAAATTGTTTTTCATAGATCGTTATCTGCCCATGTATGCTGAATTATGATAAATTAACAGTTTTAATGTAAAGAAACTCAACATTAGGAAGGTATAAGGGTTCATTAAGTACCTACATTATCATCACCATCATCTGCCTTGCCATTTACCAACTATGTTTGGGGTTGGCTTCCAGTCTAACCAGATGCAGCTGAATGTCAGTATTTTACCCGGAGCGACTGCCTGTAACCATTATACCCCTTGGTAAGACTGGTTGTCAAACATTCGGGCTTCTGACTGCCCGTAACTACGGACGGTCAAAGATCCACGAATTAGCTTCACGTGCTTTCCGAGGCACGTCTCAGTATGTAAAGATGGTCACCCATCCACGCGGCAAGCGTAGTTTAACCTGATCGATCGTCCTGTACTGTTATTAATTAGCCACGCAACCCTACTAAGTACCTACAATGAATTGTGTTTACCTGTATTAAAAATAACCCTGACATAAGTTACTTTTAATCCAGGTAAAGCGTTTCCGAAAGATAATTTCCGTCCTTTACGCGACCGAAGCCGCGGGCTAAAGCTAGTATAATATGAAATCAGAATGTCCCTAATGATCACTTGATCACCCCTCTAATTTGGTGTTAAATACAGCAAGTGCTACAACAAAGCCCACATACTTGATGATAATGTGCCCGTATAGATGGCGCCACTGTAAGAGCGGAGATTTTTATTCATTTAGTTTTAATTGTGATAAAAAGCGGGCGCATACGGGGTGGTAGGGTTGTGTCCTTTTGTTGCAGACATGATTGACATAATTTATCAATGTTATAGCGAAGATTTTTATCTGGGGAAGTCGCACGTTTATCTAACGTCGATTATGTTTTTTTATGGTTGATTTTGGCTAGGTATAAGCGTTTTCCATTATAACCAAAATCACACTTACCTAGCCGTACTCCTCAGTTTGGGAGAGAAGAAAATGATTTAAGACAGATAAACTCGAAACACACTACAATAAATGTAGCAGATAAGTAAACATAAACCCTAAAACAACAGAGTCACCCATTAAAATTCTAGCTATTTCTGTAAGACGCATCAATTTCAAACTCAAAGCATTTATTTCAGTAAAACCATGTAGGTACAGGCGCTTTTTGATTGTCAAAGTACTCGGTCATTCAGAAAGGTTGCCCAATCCTAAATGTAATAGACTCCTATGGAGATGAACGGCCAAGAAGCTCCATGGACATCTATTCATCCATCTTATAAGACGACGAAGTCCACCCTCGGCAAAAGCCCAATAGCTGAAGACGACGAAGTGAAACAATACAAAAACAGCAAGAGTAAATAACTTTATGTATGTATATCAGCTACTGTTCCAGTAAATAGATCAACTAAATTGATTCAATTGAACTAAATGGGTTACCAGGCCACTATGTAAAGGGCTGTCTGCCAGCTTAATGGTTACTTGTGCGTTTAGAAGTGACACCTATTCAAGATTGTGGACCTATAACTATATGTACTGTTCAGAATCATAATCTAAATCATTTTGACGGATAGTTAATCCATTGCTTTAGTGAACGTACCAATCCCAAACCAGTTAAGAAGATATTTTGACTTTAATTAACTGTCATTTTAACAGATTTTGACGGAAGACCTTAGTTCTATGTTATTTTTAAAGTTTGCTTAAAGACAAAATGAGGATTAAAAATCATTGCAGCATAAGTATTTAGGAATTGCTGTAATTTTGAGTTAAATCCTAAAAGTTGGACTGTTCCTTAGTTGGACCAACATATACCCGGTTATTGACCAAGATTGAGCCAGTAATTGACCAACGTATTAACTTATACATGAATAAAATAAAAGGCCATTTATTAAATTTTAAAATCAAAGTTTATTGAGATCTAACTTTTGTACAGACGCCAGCACATCAAGCTACCCGAAAGTGTCAAATTTTCCCAATCAACTTTGAACCTTATGCTTTAGCAATAAAGTTGAAAATCTATTAAAGAATTTTGGTCAATTAGAATCCAACAGGTTTTCCTAATTTTTCCAGTCACTTGAATTTCTTCCATTGCTTTTTAATATCTTCTTTGTTATACTTGAATATTTTTTTCTTGGGTGGCATTTCGTGGCTAAAACAAAGTAATCATTATTTGAAGTTAAGTAAGTATTCTAAAACAAAATCTTTCATAGAAAAGGTAAAAATGAAAGGTTCACTATTTACACCCTGAACAAGTACTATATTGAAAAAAAAAATCAAGTCAATTTTAGCAGGACGCCTAAAACATACAATGTCTGGTCAACTCCACGAACCTATCCCAAACCACTGGTCAACTACTGGAATATGTTAATTAAAATCGTCAATTTTGTATTGTTCATCAATATAATCAAAGGGAATTGTTGAAAGATCAATAATAATGACAAAAAACGCAAGTTTAAGAAATAACCAGTAGTAAACCATATGGTCAACTATAGGCAACCTATACAACATGCGTTCCAGTAGTTAACCAGTCTCAGAAACCTATTAAAAACAAAAAATTTGTTCAAATTTATATCTGCAATCATTACACTGATAAATATATTAACTATATTTCACAAAACATTTACAATTCACTTAAAAAATACTACATTTTAAATGGATTGAACTTTACCTTTCATTGAGCGCTCCTTATAGCAATGGCGGCCGAACGGCGAGTGAACAAGACACGTAGCGACAAAAATTAAAAAGAAAGCTATATTTTTTTATTAATTCACCTGAAATTCACAGTAGTAGATTCTCAAAGATGTAATAAGGTAACCCAGATTTTAAAAACCTATAGATATTGGAGCGTATTCTTAAAATGTTGACTTTTTTACGCAAATGGTCAACTACAGGCGACTGGTTTGGGACTGGTACGTCCACCCTATATTCGAAAAAATTGTCTGCTCAACAGTATATAATAACGCAATGAATGTTGTTGAACTGTCAAAATGAAAACCATTGTTACGCAGTTACCCCGCAAGTAGTAGATACTGGACAGGTCCACTCAAATCTGTGGTTCTCTCCTCAAAAGACCCTGAGCACAGGCCACATGATTCTCACATGTTATGAACAAGACTTTGACCCCTGTGTTTGTTTCGCCATTTCATCTCAGGGGTAGTCAATAGTCAGACAGGATACCTATGTCGATCCCATCTAATCTAGCTATTTTTTAAGTCGTGTAAAAAGTGATTCATCTACCTATCCTAATTAGAGAATAAATAATTTTATTTCATAAAGGCACTGTAGACTGTGATTTGCGAGCAACAGATGCCAATTCTCGTACTTAAAAACTGTTCTGATTAAATGCAAAAACCCGGACTCACCAAACATTTTTTTTAAACCAAGCTTATAATTGAAGAATTGGTTCCACAATAATTATAGCAATATTAGATTTTATAATAACATATTATTGAAACAATCTTTATAGGTTACTGTGTCAGTTGAAACAAAGCTTGCTGAAAATTAACGTACCTACTTAAGGATTCTTTTCAGACCTACTTTAATTGTTGTTATTAAAATAACTTCTTACATAAATCCTATAGATACCGATTTGAAGAAAATAAAAAAGAACAAAATTTATGTTCCCAAAATGATGAAAGATTCAACTACTCGTCAATAGATGGCGTTTCGAAGCAGTATGATAATGTAAATAATGGATTGTTTACTTTTTTTTCTGGGCAAATTCTATCAGCGATGATGACCATGTTTACTATAAATATTATCACGTCCTTCCTGTAGGTCAGTAACTGATAATATTTCGATGACAGTAAGTTATTTTTACACTGCATTTTAGGTATTACCGCACTGCAGCGAAGCCCGAAACGAGTGTACTTGTAATGTTATTGTTATTTGTATAGACTACCTACCGAAAAATTTTTAAGGCTCATCTCTAGTTAAAGCTGAAACGATGGATGGACTGTGTGAAAGACGATACGACTACAGAGGGGCAGACTACCAAGATGACGAATAATAGAGAAGTTTGGAAGGAAAAGACATGTTGCGCCGACCCCAAATAAATTGGGATAAGTGAAGAGAATGAGAATAAGATGACCACATCTCTCAAGTTAAGAGGACTACATGATCTAAAGCGCCATCACTATCGGACTGCATAGAAAAGAAAGAGAAGCGCAATGACTCAACGCTGGTAATTTATTGCAAAATATGAAGCAATTATCTATTTACAAAAAATCTATTGTTTGGACTAAAAAATTAAAACACTAGTGGTTTAGTATGTTGCTTGTAGAATAATCTGACAAAAGAATGATTGTATGTATATTAGTATGGTTTTTATTATAAAAATAAAGTTTTTAGAGGTATCTTCATGATTTTTTTCTATCGTATCAAATTAGTTGTGTTGTTTTCAACACACTATCTACCTAGCATATATCCTGAAGAATATCATAAATTTTTCTGATTTTGTTTACTGTAGTCGATCTTAAACTTTTAGGCATTATAAAACTTACGTTTTTTGCGTTTAGGTCCAGTAATCTTTGATAAGCACTTTACCATTTTTTTAATATTGTGATACAAAATTGAGTGCGTGTGTGCTATCAAAACGGTGAAAGAAAACATCGTGAGGAAACCGGCATGTCCTAGAACCAAAAATTCGAAAAACATATTGTTGAATCTTGTTGATTCCGTATTTATGTTGAACATATTCCTTCAGTGGCTCACTACCACACCAAGCGCCATCGTATATAGCCTGCTTCATTTTGTCTGTTTCCCGCCATTCCTCGTAACTGACAGATGACATAAGTGACAGCAGCTACCCCGCTTGTGTGAATGAGACAGTGCTTACATATCTATTTAATAGATACACTACACATATGACATCTACGAATCCGCACTAGGCCCCCGTGGTGGATTAGGGCCCACTCCCTCTCACAGAGAGAAGGCTTGCAGTGGGATCATGATTATGCTAAATTATGATAAATTGCTGCACAAGTCTACCTGCCAAAAAATACAGGGCTATTTTGCAGACCACAGTGTGATAATTATGATCTACGACCGACCCTAACAACGCAAATGACCAGAAAAACCACAAATGTTTTTTTGACACAAACATTTTTTTTTCATGCAGTCCCGTTTCCATCGGCACTAGCATAAATCACATTGATGTATAAATCAATGATAAATCATAAAGAGTACGTTACTGTATACTTATCGCCATTTTTTATTTAGTTTATGTAAAAACTACGGTCACATGCCATGTCTCGTGTTTCAAACATCTGGGTAATGTTCTATGTGGTTCAATATGGTGCTGTTTTTTTTGTGTTGTGGCACTTTCATGGTTTAATCCATAGAAACTTTCATATAGTGTGGGGAAAGCAGAGATGAGTTGGAAAAAAACAGTAAAAAAATATATTAGAAGTCAGAAGGCGCTTTCGAAGCGTTTTGACAGCCAGGCTAATTAATTGTTAAGCAAATTGACAAACTATGACAATTGTTCAAAAAATAACAGTTCCGATTTGAATATACGGGCAATTTAAGTTGGTACTCAATTTGCTTGACCATTTATTTCCCTTATTATTAAATATACTATTACAGCATTATCTAAGGTTGACTGGTAGAAAATGCCTCAGGCATTAAGTCCGCCTTTGTACAGTATTTTTTTTTTTTTTACTTGTGCATAAAGTTTTAATAAATAATAAATAAATAAATAATCATAATGTTCCGACTGCTGGGACACAGGCCTCTCTTTGAGAGGGAGTGGGCTATAATCTACCACGCCGACCCAATTGGTTGAAGTCACATGTCTTAGAATTTTTGGTTCTAGGACATGCCGGTTTCCTGACGATATTTTCCTTCACCGTTTTGAGAGCAGTGGTGATGAAATTATTTACACAAAGTAAAGCCCTGCCTGGGTTCGAAACCACGACCTACAACTCGTAAGTCGGGGGCGTTACCACTGGGTTATCACTGCTCTTCGTATAAATACTATTATGTACGGTCACCAAAGAGTAAGCAGGGTCGTCGGATATTGTTGAAGTTTAGTAAGAAACCGATGGATGTTTTCGAATAAAATTTAATTTGATAAATGAACTGTTTGTTTTCTATTAATTAAATTAAATTTTATTCGAAATCATCCATCGGTTTCTTATTAAACTTCAACTATATTCGACGACCCTGACGACTCCTTTGGTGAGTGTACTTATTTTTATTTAAACAAGAATTATTTTCAAATGACATGTTACGATAGCTTGTTTCTGTCTTCAATCGATTACGTTGCGCATTGTGCGTTGTTTATCAATCAGTCTCGCATTAGAACTGTTTTGCATGCATAGAAGTACAGACGTCAACACATCAAGCTACCCGAAACTGTAAAATTTTCCCAATCAACTTTGAACCTTATAATTTAGCGATAAAGTTGAAAATTAATTACAGAAAATTGACAGATTGTAGTAGCTTAATGTGCTGGCGTCTGTACATAGACAGATGAAGCTGCATAAAATCGAGTCGTGTTTACATAATGATACTCTGCAATTCACTGGCATTTATTTTACTCCCATTATCTGTAAACACTGGTTTAGCTTACGTTTAGGTACTTATATCTTTACTTTACTTAGGGCGGGTTGTTTCAAACGGTTGGTTAACGTAACATCATCATCATCGGTCAGTGGGTCGTCTTAGAGGCGGAGTTGTATACACTAAGGCGATTGGCACACTGCTGCGTTTCACTCAGCGGTGTGCGGGAAACGGAGCCAAATACCACGCGCGTGAGTGCGTTTTTATTGAATTTATATGTAAAAAATCACGCGCGAGGGTGCGTTATCTGCACCCCGCTGCGCGATGCGGTGCAGTGTGCGAATCGCCTTAGGGGCAATATGAGCATTGAGCAAAAAGAAAACAAAAAAGAAAAAAATAATATTCGAAGGCTTATTTTTCGAAAACGGTGCATCGTAGGACCACGCTTTTCAGAAGCTAAATGGTTTCTATTGACAGGGTTAAAACGACTCCATAGCGCAGGGGTGCTATGGAGCAGTAGGGACTGCTACACGCCAACCAAAGACAGAATCTAGCCAATCTAGTACAAAAAAATCTTACAGACCGTCAACATCACAGCTTCAAACCTTTAATCAAAGCGCAGGAATTCTGCTTACCCCATTTTCCAAACTTACACGCCTAAATCTTCACAGAATCCAAATTTATCTCACGAACTACATTACTATAATAGATATTAACCCTGCCCCATCCGTCTTCATCAATCAGACACCACAATCCTTCATCACGACCGACTATTGTGCCCTCTACCCTAAAACTTCATTAAGGTAACCCCTAATAGTGTGTCAGGTCAGGAGGAGATAATAGGGATCGAATCAAAATTATCGATATACGGTGTTATCTTCTCTAAACGGTTTTTTTATTTATTTTTTTATAGCGCTTTGTGACCTAAAACTGCACGTAAGTCACGCTTATTTGTGACTTAAGTATTCCATTAATTAACACACAGTAAAAACTTATTTCACCCCGTGCAATAATGGACGTATATCTAGTAACGTACTACCTAAGGTTATGGTTAAGTTGTGTAGAATGAAATATTTAGTCTTCCTATTATTTTTTTATAGTTGGCTGACCTAGGTTCCAGATAGAATTGCATTAAAAATCGATACTAATACTCGAATAAATAATGCTAGACCGGTTTCAGTGAACAGTAACTTATCGAGAACTAGTGAAACCTATTCCTTGAGTAAAACAGACCCTTAAAGTTCGTTTTTTAATCTCGGAGACTAATCTGACAGGTGTAATGTCAAACTTCTACACTAAAAAAACGCAAACACAAAAGACTTAAATGTCAGATTAGTCTCCGAGATCAAAAAACGAACTTTATAGTTTAGTAACATGGTTTAGTAACGTACTGAAGTATCGATACTCCTCATATATCGATATGTTTTCCTGCTTTAAAACTACAAGTCCACGTCTACAAATCGATTGGCTACGGTTTTAGGCTATTTCGGTCTTAATAGATGTGGATGCGTGTCGCCGATGTGTCTGCCCGGATTTAGGGATGTTGATGTTAATGTTGGAATTGTATGGCCTTTGTGTGTAATGTTGTTATAGTGTTGTAACTGTGACTTTGTTTTGGTATGGTTAATTTAAAGGAATTTTGATGTAATTAAGGAAGAGACGCTCAGGATGGTTATTTTTGTTTAATTTTTTTTACCTTTTAATCTTTACGAAAAGTTACTGTTTGCTGCTCAACTTAAATGCTGCTCAACTTAAATGGGACTGGGCAGGACATGTCTGCCGCACGCCGGACAAACTGTGGGCCCAAATAGCGCAGAATTGGTGCCCTGAGACAGTGAGGCGGGGTCGCGGCAGTCCACGTAGGAGATGGCGGGACGAGCTGGATAGGTTCGCGGAAAATGGAAGGAGTGGAGGGAGGCCTTTGCCCAGGAGTGGGACAGAGCAGGCTAGAGAAAAAAAAAAAACAACTGTTTGTTAGCCTGCATCATCCCACAGCTGGGCAAAGGCCTCTCCCTATGACTTTCATCTCTTTAAGTCCAGGGCTAGTGTGGACCACTGGTCGTTTGTTTTGGGTAAGTAAGTAGTTTTCATTTATTTTTTCTATGAAAATGTAATCTGGCAATTATTTAGGAAGTTTTTTTTTTACTGAATCTCATCTATTTTTGTTGTGCCCTCTAGACCTCTGAACCCAATCCAGGAAGGAAACATCATAAAAGTCGCAGATGACATAAATAGGCCGCCATTTTTTTAAATTCGTAAGTCGGCGCTTTTTTTATTTGAAATGGGCTTGCTCTTGACTCTAGCCTAGGTCAAAGGTGACAGAGACAAAATTCGACGATGGAGCGAGCTTACCCAGAAGAAGCCTGTTCACTCTCACTTTAAAGAGATTCGGGTTGTATGCGCTCGGAAAAACAGACGCAGTTAGAGAGTTCCACTCTTTTGCTGTGCGCATTATAAGTTTCTTTAAGACGACACCGACCGCACAGTGACGCCCATCGTTTTTTTTTTGGTTATTTATTTTATTTCAGAATGAAAATGCAGAAAATAAGCACGTTAAATTGTGCTCCACAAGATTATACGTTATTATTATAACAAACAGTAGTTTAACATTGTTTAGTTTTATTATAATCAGTAGGTAGTAGGTAATACGGGCTGGTGTACGGGGTGGTGTGGTGTGTCTCCACGTCAATGCGCGTATATTGCGTACGTTATTATAATCACTAAAACGGATAAAAGTGGCTACTATTATCCGTAAATAACCAGTCAAACTATGAGGGCGCCACTGTGCGGTCGGTGTCATCTTAAAGAAACTTATGAGTAAATAAATACCTAGGTAGTTTTCATTTATTCTTTACTAGCACTTCGCCCGCGACTACGTTCGCTATTGGATTTCGTATTTTCCCCTACCTAATAATAAAACTGAAGAATTTGCTTTTTTTTGTTTGAACGCGCTAATCTCTGGTACTACCAGTCAGATTAGAAAAAATATTTTTGCATATGATAGCCCAATTCTTGAGAAAGGCTACAGGCTCAATACCCCTTCCACTCCACCTCTTTACAAGGTAGTTTTATTAATTGAATCTCATCTCATTTGTGCCCTCTAGACCTCTGAACCCATTCCGGAAAGCAAACATAAGCTTCGGACAGGACAAACAGGCCGCCCTTTATTAAAATTCGCTGCTCCCTATCAAAAAACAATTCCACAATTGTTTCAACGAGCCGCAGCCATTTTGTGAAAGTAGGATGTGCAATAAAAATAAAAGTTTATGCCTTTTACATTGCTTATGCGCACCCTATACGAATGCAATTGTTAGTAGAACAATTGATATCTCTGGATAAATTGATAGCGGACCCCTATTGTAGACTTATTTTTTATCAAAATGTAATATGGGTTTTTGAAATAACGGTTGAAATAATGGGTTTAAAACTTTTAGTGTAACATCACAAGGAAATTTTGGACAACTCCAAAATTGTAAAATACCTGCAAGCATTTTGGTTAGCTTTTGCTTTTTTTGTCTCTCTTTACTCCACTATGTGGTAAGTAGAGGTAGTAGTTATAATTAACCTTATACAGGGTGAAATTGAATTCATGGGCATCCTTTTAAGGGGTCATTGTATCATCATTATGAACAACTTTTACTATGAAACCAAACCTGAATCCGCAAAAAAAATTGGTTCTTCTTTACATTTTGTCGAGTTATGTGAACATAAATGCAAGGAACAGCAGATTTTTTTTCGCGATTTTAGGTTTAGTCCCATAGTAAAAGTTGTTCATAATGATAAGTACAATGACCCCTTAAAAGGATGTCCATGAATTTAATTTCACCCTGTATAACTCTTATTAAAGGGGGCTTCTGGCTAATGAATAACAGCCGCACGGGTCGATCGATCAGGTTAAGCTACGCTTGCCGCGGTTGGTCTGTGGATGGGTGACCACTGACCATCTTTACATACCAAGACCCCTCGGTGCCTCGGAAAGCACGTTAAGGCGTTTGATCCCGGCTGTCATTGGTGGATCTTTGGCAGTCGTTACGGGTCGTCAGAAGCCCGAAAGTCTGACAACCAGTCTTACCAAGGGGTTTCGTATTACCCAGTAACTGGGTTGTGGAGGTCAGACAGGCAGTCGCTCCATGTAAAATACTGGTATTCAGCTGCATTCGGTTAGACTGGAAGCCGAAACCAACATAATTGGGAAAAGGCTAGGCAGATGATGATAACCCTTATTAAAGTTCTTATTGGTTCATAGTGTAAAATAAAGAGTATTTTATCCGCATATTTCGCCATTTTGAATATAAAAGTATGATTGAATAAATAAAACAATATAGTGGTAGGGTTTTATTAAAAAACCCAGCATTTAAATTACGCTACTAGCTTTTGCTCACTGGCTCACTGGCTCATGGCTTCCGCGTCGAGGTCAGAAATTATCCCAATAGAATGTACTACTGGGATAAAAAGTATCCTATTTCCTAAACCAGGTCATATCTGTGTGCAAATTTCATCGGGAACGGTTCAGCCGTTAAGGAGTTAAAAGGTACCACACAGACAGAGTTACTTTCGCATTTATATAAGTACTAGCTGCGCCCCGCGGTTTCACCCGCATACGTTTCGATCCCGTTGGAATATCGGGATGAAAAGTATCCCATGTGTTAATTCTGGTTATAAACTATCTGTATGCAAAATTTCATCCAAATCCGTTCTGTAGTTTTTGCGTGAATGAGTAACAAACATCCATCCATCCGTCCATCCTCACAAACTTTCGCGTTTATAATATTAGTAGGATTATAGGATAGTAGGATTAGTAGGATAGTAGGATTAGTAGGAAGTAGTATATTAGTAGGATAAGTATGGAATGAGACAGATGAGAAAGGTTTTTCTTAAATATTAATTGAATTATTATTACTTCCGTCCCTTGCATAATAAACTGACATTTGCGACTAATAACAGGTGACTTATGAATCCTTACAAGAGCATCCTTCTCCGCACCATTTGCAAGGTATCCGGTTCAATTCCTGGCGGAAGTATAAAGTGTCGGTCGTTATTTCATAAAAATGTATCTTCACGCTTGCATTCGTTTGTAGGGGAAACAGTGTTGTCGTACCCGGTATTTGTCCGTTACGAGGATATGTTTAGTATTGAGCAGTTACTGAGATGGACATCAGTAAAAAGCTCCGAGATTCACCTAATTATAATCAAACAAGTTTTTTCCTACCTTTTGTAAAGTATCACAGTTGGTAATACTTTATTCACATTATTAAGATAATTTAAATATAACTCTTCTTTTTAGCATATAAACTACAAACATCTTTGGCCCAAGATTAAGCTGCGCGAACTCCGCTCACTGACGCAGTCATAAGATTCTCTTTCAAGTGCACAGGTGACAGGGCATGCGGCGCAGGATGGAAGGTGCTGGGCTATTGTCTGTGGGGAGGTGTTGCATACGCACCTGAGATCTGATTATAACTTGAACTGCTAAGAAATTTTGAAGAAATCCTCCAATAGCATCTTTCTAGATCCTTGATTCAAGCGTTCTTTATAATAGTCAACACTTGCACTGCAGCTAAATAGCCTGGCCAGGACCTTGCCGCGAAATTAGAAATAAAGAAAGAAAATATGTTTATTTGCGGCATATGCATGACGCAGAGAAAAAACCCAAAAAATAACAAGTTGGGGGAAAATATGCGTCACATCCACGCAAAACGGCCGTCCCTCAGCATAATGCTAGGACCCTATACGAGCACCAGCGCTGCACTGGTGGAAATCTAACTAAAATCTGCATAGCAATGATGCTATGCAGATTTCATGGGTTAAGTATATTGAGTGAGATAAGTAACTACTTAATATATGAAACTCCTAACGTCTAGGTAAAAGCGTAAAAGCTTTATGTGCAATGTGCAAGTGTAATTAAATAGGTAGGTACGGTCAGCATCATAAGTTGATTAACACTTCAGTTTTTTTAATCTTAGTTATTGAGCAAAATATTTGTTCAAAATTGCAGCAGAAGATTTTTTTTTAGAATATATGCTCTTGTCTATTATGTGAAAAGCTAAAAATCAGTTTATTGAAAAAGTTGTCGTCAATTTAATAACATGTAAAAATGATAGTGTTAATCGACTTTTGATGCTGACTGTACCTACTACCTACCCAATGATAAAGATATTCTCGAAAAACCTTGGAGTGTTATCATTTTTGTTTATTCATGGACTTTCCCTATCTGGTTTCTCAACACAGGATTTCTGAAGTAGCTGCACCCTATATCTTTCTTTCAAGTTAGCAGATTTTCAAGAGCTCTTAAACAATGTAAATGAATTATTAAAAAAATAAATAAAGAGCCTATTTCCGTCATATTTATAGGTCATATAGTATGAAAACCACATTGAAGCAATAAATTATAAATGCCACATACTTGTTATCTCCTTTCCTGACGATATACAAAAAAAAAATCAGCTGTTCCCTACATTTATGTTCGCACAATTCGTCAAAATGTAGGGAACCGCAGATTTTTTTTCGCGACCGTTTTCGTTCATTTTTTGTTTTGGCATGATAAGAGTCCGTCTGATGAAAGAATTCTCGCGGTTATAAGTGGAACCAATTAGTATTATATAGTTAGCAACATTTCTACACCAACCCTCAACCTCACACACCTTTCTCTATTTGAGATTGTGTATTTTATTAACCATGGCAGTGCCTGTGATATGATAGGGAAATAAAATATCTTTACAGTTGATGGAGACACCGAGACCATCTCATTCACACATCCCAAATGAACTGCTCGTATATGCATCCCCTTTTTTTATGGATGGGAAATCATCAAATGTCCGCTCTGGGTGGAGCGGAAGGGAGTGTCAGACTCTTACTGACTAAAACCCATCCGTGTTCCTTCCTTAGCCCGTTGAGTTCCGGGGTAGCGGTAACCCTTTCGGACAATCCCGCAACCCCGGTATATGCATCCCCTGTGTTTGTATTCTTGGCAATGTGTATCAGGATTTTAGAGTTAGATTGGTGTTATATGAAGTATTGTAAGTATTTATGTCTCCGTCGCATGCCTGTAACGCCACGTCTGCGGGACTTTTTTCGCGAAACGGACTGTATCAACAACGCCTTCTTGTCAATGTCATTCACGCGCCAAAAGATTTTCACTTTCATCCCACAAAGGGTCTAACTTACAAGACTAACCCTAATCACTAGACCGAAACAGTCGGATATCCTACTCATTCAAATGCATGAGATTCCATTTTGATGCTACTATGAATAGTTTTTACCTTCATTTCCGACCTAGGAAGTAGTTAAGAGTGTTAAAATATAACCCTCTTATTTGTAAGGTGATTAATACAGTAGGCGTTCTCACTTTCTTGTGAATTATGAATTAAACTTTAAAGGTCTAAACAGACGGACTGCATTTCATCTGCAACATCGCAGTTTGGATGCAGTTGAAATAACTAGGTTTCGGAGCAGTTAAGTTCAAATGCAGTCCGTCCGTTTAGACCCTAACGCTATAGTGTCTAGATTTGAGCCATCTCATATAGTAGGTAGAGAGCCAGAGTGGCCCAGTGATAACGGCCGCGACTTACGAGTTGTAGGTCGTAGGTTCGAATCCAGACAGGCGCATTACTTTGTGTAAATTATTTCACTAACACTGCTCTCAAAACGGTGAAGGAAAACATCGTGAGGAAACCGGCATATCCTCGAACCAAAAATTCGAAGACATGTGACATCTATCAACCCTCATTGGGCCCGTGTGGTGGATTACGGCCCACTATTTCCATGGATTCATTAGATAAGTACATGATTCTGAACTTCCCTGCGTTGAAATATTTCGCCGGTTATTAAAAAAAAAACAGCTGTTTCATAGTGCTGCGCATTACCTATGCGGGTCAAAATGTATGGAACAACAAAGTTTTTAGCAACTTACGAAAATTTCAACGCAGGGGTGTTCAGAATCATGTCTTACTGAATCCGTGGTAACAGTGTTTGCGCGTCGATTTACAGAAGCCAGCACATCAAGCTACCCGAAACTGTCAAATTTTCCCAATCAACCTTGAACTTTATGCTTCAGCGATAAAGCTGAAAATCTATTAAAGAAATTTGACAGATTGTAGTAGCTTGATGTGCTGGCATCTGTACCTGCCAACCAGTACCTTGCGCAACACACTGTGAATCTCAATCTGAATAATTTTGAAGGATATATTATGCTAATCCATTGCTTCTTAAGTTCGAGAAATGTGTCTGCTCAACAACGTAAATAACGCAATGAATGTTGTTGAACTGTCAAAATTAAACCCATTGCTACTGATAGTGTTACCCCGCTTTATATAGATAGCATATATATATACAGGTAATGTAGGTGTGAACCTATTGTCATGCAGTAACCATGCACAAGTCCAAACTCCGGGCTGCTACTGAGAAAATCCTAACGGAATACCCACTACTAACCTCACCCACCTGACCTGGAAAGTGATCCTAGGACCTTACGCTCAGAAGCCGCACTTATGACCACTAGACCCGTCGCTTACCTTATATTCGAACAAACGATTTTTCAGTTTCTTGTATCTTCATTAATTTATGTTTGAAGAAAAATGAAATAATTAGTTATTTTATTGTGGAAAGTTTTTAACTAGCTTTATTGCTACATTCATTATCATGATTTAAGTTGGCCACTTAAGTATATAATATGAAATTTACACTCAATTTTCCAGCATAGGTATAACAAATTCCCCGTTCACAGTCCACAACCCAGTGATTGACTATCGCGTGCACCCGTCACTCCTCAGTTTTCCCACGGGCCCTTTGCCCAGGACATAAAGTCGATCGTCCACTGGTACATGCGATGTGCACGTTAGCTGCGCGATTCATTTGTTTGCCCCCAATGCGAGTGCGGTGCTTCCCAATTCGTTGTACGTTTTAAATTACGAATTTATTTGTTTGTTTATTTGTTTTTTTTTGTTTTTTTTTTTATTTTAAGAACTTTCACAGTCTGATCTCAGTCTCAATCTGTCAAAAACATCTCGAATTTCCCTACATTTTGACAAGTTTTTGACATTTGTTTGTAGATGACTACAAACAAATGTCAAAAACTTGTCAAAATAATTAGGGGTATTTTTGACAGATTGACCAGTGTCAATCTGTCAAAAATACCCCTAATTATTTCAAATCTCAGTAGATCTGAAGGCCAATTCTAATAATTTAAAACGTTCAAAATCTAGTCGCAGTCACATCTCGGCGACAAACAAATGTCAAAAACTTGTCAAAATGTAGGGAAATTCGAGATGTTTTTGACAGATTGAGACTGAGATCAGACTGTGAAAGTTCTTAAAATTACGAGAATTGCCCCTCAGACTGTGAACGTTCCTAAAATTACGAGAATTGCCCCTCTGACCATGCCCCACTTGCTGGAGTGTCCTAAGTGTTCACCTGCTCTTCGGATGACCTAAAGAATGTCACTGGTGCTGCAATCAACGTGGCCACCTACTGGGTTCAAACTATATAACAACAAAAAAAAAAACAACGAGCAAGAGTAACATCGACACGAAAACAAGAAGATTTGTTTGCCAGCCACTCAGCCTTGCGTAAGGTGGCCGTGGGTTTTACTCAGTGGTCGATCCCGCACACATTTCCAGGGTTATCACACTGACGATATTCCAGCGTATCTCCAGCGATGCGATTTGTGAACGTACTCGCCGCGGCTGCGAAGTGAGCTCGCTGCGACAACGCGTTTCACAATATTGTCGACTCACATGTATCGCTCTCTCTTGTCCACACGCGTACACGTTGCGTGCACGTGGCGTGCTCGTATGTGATGCAGGCTGACAAAAAATAACTCTGGCTGCATTCGAACAGTCAAGCAAAAGAATGAGCTTTAAAATTTTTGTACTAGGTTTGTGTTTGGAAGGAGTGATAACATAGCTATGGTGATGTAAAGACGTTCGCTTGGAATAAACGCAGGAAATATAACGTAATATGATTTTAATTAACACAACATACACATACTCCTGCATGTGTGTAGCTTAAGCCATGGGCTACTGTGGAACAGCACCTTGGCAATCCTTTTTTACAAGTCTCTTCCTGCGTAATGATAACTTTCCCATCGCATCTAGATATGCGTCTAGTTTTTATGTCCCTTTATGATTGTTGTTATGAGCTTTCGTTTTTGCTTGATTCATTGTTTTAGTTGTTAATGAGGTAAATGTCTGTAGCTTGTAATTGTTGATGGGTGTAAATCTTGGAAATAACAATCTTTATGTCATGAACATATAATATCAGATACTTTATTAATTGTGGATCAGTTCAACTGCATAACCATTTATGTAGTTTAGTTGAACTGGTCCACAATTTATAAGTTTTTTTTGTTGATTGACCATTGTAAGTATCTATCCGATTTGTGTAAGCAGGAATAGAACCCAAGATCCAGTAGGTAATCATCATTAATTATATTAGCCAGTGGCCAAACATCAAGTCAACAGTAACAAGGTGTAACAACTCATACACGATGTGTGTGGAATGGATGTGTGAGGGATCGAATCCGCAACGAGGTGATCCGGCAGAGAACCAAAGTTGTCGACATAGCTCACAGCTGAAGTAGCAATGGGTCGGCCATATTAGTCGTAGAACCGATGACCGCTGGGGTGGACGCGTGTTCTTGAGTGAAGACCGCAAATCGGCAAACGTAAGGTAGGACGCCCTCAGGCTAGGTGGAGCGACGATCTTTGCAGGATGGCTGGTAGCAGCTAGATGAGAGTTGCCGAAAATTTAATTGAATGGCGTGCAATAGGAGAGGCCTATGTCTAACATTGGACTGCTGTAGGCTGATGATGATGATGACACGATGTGTAGTGTACCTACGGGAATCGAATCTGCAACCGGAGCAGTCGATCGTTCTGCCCATAGATATAAGGATACGTTTCTATGGTTCTGCCGCTGTAACAATTAGCGAACGCTCTAGCTTCAAGCAATGCCTCTCGTATTCTAGATCTCCATAGGCAGCGGTGGCCACTTACCATCAGGTAGTTGGGCCGCCTGATGTCATTCCTTAGTTGCCCTTACGATACCAGAGATGCAAGTCCTTTTCACTGCCTCAGACAACACTGCAGTCCAAACACATATGTTGTGCGTTACATACATCCACGACTTCCTCCAAAGTAGACCTCTTTTTAGGTAAAAGCATGAAGATAAAAGGGAAAATTCACGCTACCATGTCAACAGGATGCTAGGGTGCATATATTATGCGTGCCGCGCGAGACATCACGCATGACGTGCGCAGGAAGATGTCCCGATTCTGTCTGCGTTTTTTATGGGCGTACGAAATGTATCACAAAATATTACGCTGTGAATGATACAATCTTTACGGGTGTTTTCCTTTGTATGGTTAGCAGATTTTTTATGTTAATAAGGGCAGAGGAATTACGTTACGCATGAATTTTATCGTAGAAGTTCGTACGCCCTTCGTTTGACCTAGAAAGAGAGTTGCATGGACGTTTGTAAGGGAATCATTTTACTTGTAATACTGAGGCTAAGTACAGATAGTTATGGAAAAGGAAGGGTTTGTGCCGATGGATGAGGTTAAGCAATACTTGCCGCGATTGGTCCGTGGATGGGTGACCATCTTTACATACCATACTCCTTCGTGCCTCGGAAAGCACGTTAAGCCGTTGGTCTCGGCTGTCATTCGTAGATCTTTGACTGTCGTTACGGGTCGTCAGAAACCCGAAAGTCTGACAACCAGTCTTTTGTGAGTTTGTGACAATTTTAACGTTTTTAATTTATTAAGGGGCCTTCAGATATCGTCCTATCTATTACGCACATAGCTTATATACTGCAACCAACCTTAAGGAAACCAAGATGCATCCTTTCTCGACAAAAAAGGACTGCTATGGGTCAGAAAATGGACCTTATTTTATCTACACTATCTGCTTGGCCAAGATCGGTAATATAACCTTGCAACACGAGCAGAACTAACGCAAGTATGTAATGTAAAAGTACAGTCGGCAAATTGTTGTCTTTCGAAAAGTTCAACTGCGAAGTACTTGCAAAGGGCTTGAATACCTATGTGAACGAATAAGTAAATGGAATCTAAATATATAAAATAAGAAACCGACTGATATATCAATGCACAGCCCAAACCGCTGGGTCTAGAGATTCCAGCACGTACGTAGGTTCCTTATGAAGTCTAGGGGTGCACTAAGAAAGGATTTTTCGAAATTCCACCCCTAAGAGGGTGAATGGGGGGAGGGTGAAATTTCACGCGGGCAGAAGCTAGTATAGATTGTAGCACTATTATTTCTGCGTTTTTTTTTTTGGGGATGGGAAATCATCAAATCGACGGTGAAGTGTCAATATCTATTAACTAACATTTTAGCGATTTTCACTTTATTGCATGATCGTAGGTAAAATATGAAATAGCTCATATTTGCAAAGACAATAAGGTCTTGAATCGACGACGACGTTTCCTACTATTTGTTTAATATAAGTAACTTTTTTATTAAAATATTAAAAACTTTAGAAAGAAACGCTTTTTTCGCCTCTTGTAAAATCATGATTTTGTAGTTATTAGATATTGATACTATACCGTTGAAATGACTCCTCCTGCTCTGGGTGGAGCGGAAGGGAGAGACTCTTACTGACTTAAACCCATTCGTGTTCCTTTCTTAGCCCTTTATGTTCCGGGGCAGCGGTAACCCTTTCGGACAATCCCGCTTTGCTGCTTAGCCCCTTGAGTGAAAAGTGTGAGTTTACCTACGTGAGTGTAGTTGTGGCGCCATCTACATCGCTACATGTGAACTACGTATCACACTGACGTCACGCAAAAACCTGCATCGCGCAAGCAGAGTTTACCGCGCAACTAGCATTTATACAACGTCCCGACATCAATCGTCGTCGGGCAGTTGCCCACCAGACACGACACCAGTCTGGTCGGAGGATCCTCCCTTTTCTGTGGAGGATGAGTGAACTTGACACCCTTCATACCTCTATACAGTAAACAACAAAAAAAAAAAGATATAAATGCTAAGCTACTAGAACTATTTTAACCCATGTAATGCATGTGCTAAGTAAGCATTCCTTTCGCTGTTCTCAGAACATGCAGAGGGTACAAATGTTCATTTCTTACCAACATACCTGATTGTGTTGACCGTACACAGTACCGTTAGCAACAGGTGTAACAAAATCAGTTCCTTGTCAGTGATATGGCTTGGGTCGCAGTTGCAACGGTCCTGTCTTGGAATGGACAACGGTGGACATACAAAGCCGCAGTGTTCTTAAGGCGCGTGACCATAATCGAAAATAACGCCGCCATCTTGTTTTGGCAACACAATTTTTGTGACAAATTTCATAAATGTTTACCAACAACGCCCCCCTGTCAATGTTATTCAGGCGCCAATAGATCCTTGTAGTACTTTAACTGCATACTTTCATTTGGTCATCTACTGTTCACCATAATAGCTATGGATGAAGGAGGCCCGATGGTCGTTGAATAGACGAGCAGATAAACGTCGCCTGGCTTAAAGCTGCTCTTGAGAGCACCTACTTCCTTTCAAGTAGTTTTAGTATTTCTTATATAAGTATTTAATCGCGGCATTTTATCCGTATAAGTACCAAAAACAGTATTAAAGTGAATGCTAGGTATCTCATTAATATGAAGTTAATATCGCGTAGGTGGTCCGACCTACATTATAAATGCCATAGATTACACGCTAAGTCACGAATACATTGCAGAACTAATAAATTCTCGACAAATTAATTGAAATCGTAACTTTATCTCGTAAAACTTTGAAAATGATATAAACTTAGACGCTTAATCAGTGTAAAATTTAATTGAATTGTAAAACAACCTGCACTAAGCGGCCATTACTCTTGTTGTGGTTTGAAAGTTGTTGACACGTGTTGTAGGCCGCTAGAAACAAAACCTAGCAAAATTCGGAATTATAAAGGCATCTTCCCCCTTATTCACAAACACTCGATATGCTTCCGTATCGTATCGAACATTAATCATTGTTGTCGTAGGAGTCTTCTCAACGCTGTTCACAAGTCCAAAACCCGAAAATTTTGTCAGTTTAAATCAAATAGACGCCCGCTATTCTTCCAACAGCTATTTGCTATTGAGGGGAAGTCAAATCAGGTTATCGAAATGTCAGGTTTTCGATACGATAGCCTGTCGTATGGTTGTGAATCAGGGCTCTGACCATAACCCAGTCACTGGGTAATACGATAGGTACCCCTTGGTAAGGCTGGTTGTCAGACTTTCGGGCTTCTGACGACTGTCAAGGTGAATTTACATTACTGTGCCTTCTGACGCAGTTTTAGCCGATCAAAACTCGTTGTGATTTGACGTAATCCTGAACACATTTGTTTGTTTATTCCGCGTCTCGAAACAACACGACACAGTAATGTGCAGGTGGCTTCAAAGATCCGCTAATGACAACCGGGACCAACGGCTTAACTTGCTTTCCCAGGCACGGAGGGGTCTTAAGGATATGTAAAGATGGTCATCCATCCACGGACCAACAGCGGCAAGCGAAGCTTATCCTGATCGATCGACCCGTGCGGCTGTTATTAGCCACAAGCCACATACTATCCATTTGTTGGAGTGTCCAAAATCCAAAGCGTACCTAGCTACTTACCAACAATTCACAAACCTGCACCGAACCTGAATAAAATTATTTTGAGAATAAATACATAAGCCAGCAATAAATAATCTCATTCATCTGCATTCTTACTCAAACCAGAATTACTCAAAGGGATCGGGCTCATTAGCAACTTTACCATTCTAAAATACCTGGCAATTTGTCAAATAAATTCCAATCCTACTTACAAAATTCTATTCCGGTATTTACGAATCCTTATACTACCAATGCGGGTGATACAATTTGATCGTAAGTAATTTATGTTCCACTGATACCGATACCACGTTATCGGTATCGTTTTGACGGATAGCCAGAAATGCATTTTATTGTCTGTTCTATTCAATGCATTGAGTTAAGGTCTTTAAAAACGTGATAAAACGAAACCTCTAACAGCAGTAGGCTGTAAAAGGATGAGTCTGTTGACTAAAAGAAGCCTCATAGTTAGAACCCTCTAATCAACACCCAAATCAGCACCCTAATTGCGAAACTCGCTTTCAAACACATCTGAATGATAATGCTACCGTCTTCACATGATCATCACAGGCCGATCGATCAGGTTAAGAAACGCTTGCCGCGATTGGTCTGTGGATTGGTGACCATCTTTACTTACCGTGCTCCGTGCCTCGGAAAGCACGTCCCGGCTGTTATTCGTAGATCTTTGACAGTCGTTACGGGTAGTCAGAAGCCCGAAAGTCTGACAACCAGTCTTACCAAGGGATATCTTATTACCCAGTAACTAGGTTGTGGAGGTCAGATAGGCAGTCGCTCCATGTAAAATACCGGTAGGTACTCAGCTGCATCCGATTAGACTGGAAGCTGACCCCAACACAGTTGGGAAAAGGCTAGGCATAAAGGTGCACTCACATTTCGCCAGTTATGTAAGTCCTATAGTGTAGTATATAAAAGGGAGCGAGCCTTATACTACCATCAACTAGACTCAGATCCAGACTTCAGGCTCAAGCTCAGTAGCTTGAGCCTGAAGTCTGGATCTGAGTCTTCTTGAGAATTTCTCAGTAGAAATTCTACATGAAAAACTCAATAACACTTTGCCTGACCTGGGAATCGAACCCACGACCTCCGGATTAGTAGGTAGTAGCAATAATTTTAAGGTTCAAAATAAAAGAAAACAAAAGTAAATATACCAGAAATTGATTTAATTACAACAATTGATTACAATAATTTAATAAATACGTAGAAATTATAAATAATACAACTTATCACAATGGCTATGTACAAAATTTCGAAAAGTAATTTATTTAAAGGTAATCTAAAATAAGTACATAAGTTTCTAGTTGTATCTAGTAGTCACTATGTGAAGCTAGGCATTCCTACGTGGGCTTTGGAATATAGCTGTTTGATAATTACATTTAAGGGTGGGTACAGACAGAGTGCAACGTGACATGTAACTGCATCTTAGGAATACCACAAAATGTCTGTGGCCATTAGAACGTACAGGCCTTTCACAGTAATATTACCTCTGATTTTGATCTTTATTCTAATTTACATAAGGTCGCTTTTAGGTTGCTGCCACTGACAAGTCTGTCAAAATCATTGTGATCCTTATTCTCTTTTCAATAAGGTGCTGCTGTCAGAGGTAAATTAACTGAACGGACTGTAAACTTGAAATCTCTGTTGTCTTTGTTGGTCGTTGTTTTTCTGTATTTATTTATTCATGGGTATTTTTCGTTTTTGAAATGAAAACTAGGCGCGTTGAGCGATTTTTTGGTACGGGAAAATCGTATGTTTGCGTCACCGACAAGCAATTAATGTTAACACTATACTTATTTGTAGCTTTAAGGGTGATTCCTATTTTTTCATATTTTTAGTTTTCGGCAGTCCCCATGTGAGCCAATTTTATTTTGCTTTTTTTTCATGTTTTAGAGACTTCACCCGTTGTATCGTGTTGCATTACAAGACAAGTTACATCACATGTTACACAATTAAGTACCCACCATAAAACAATTAGAATTAAATAAAAGAGTCAGCTTACTATTAAAATGTTTCCGTTTTTTTTCAAATATGTAATTTTCATTATTGTCACTATAGTACCCAAACCGACCGTTACGTTTTCAATTGGTATCGGTATCGGTATAGAATTTCTAGTGAAAATAGACCTTAAAATATTTTTTTCGTCACTATCTATTATTTAGAGGTATGTTGTTATTTTAACTCAGTTTATCAAAGAAAGTAGAAAAACTAACTAGTTAGTCATAGTTAATATAAATATATTACAGAAATTACGATTTCAGTCAACCTTTTATTATTTTCATTAAAAAAAAAAAAGTTTTTTTATATATCTAATTTCATGGTATACTGGTTCTTTTTTCATTAGCCCATGTCCTAACTGGAAACGATCGTCGCTCGAATACGCGGTCGGCGCTGTCACATATCACTGTTTGTTCGGTGAACTGGAAGGCGTGATCGCGCTGACTGAGGGCGCCTCCCGGTATGCGACGATCGCTTTCAGTTACGACGCAGCTTTACGCATTCTAATTTTTAGTAAAAAACCTGAGCGATATTTGTTTAGAATCAGGAATAGAATCCATTCCAAAAGTTATAAACTCTTGTATTTTGCCAATTATGATGTCTCCTCACCATGCTTCAGATATTTTCCATTTACCAGAAAACTTTTACATTTTTTTTTTATTTTCAAACTTTTTTTTTCGTAATATTAGTTGAGGTTTCGACTTTCCTCTATATTATAAATAACGCGTAACGAATATAATTATAATATTAGTATGAATGAGATGATTCCGTTAATTTTTTTCATTTAAGAAATAATACTTTTTATCGATACGAAACTTTCTACCCGAACGCGTTCAAAATCACGCGAAATTGTCACTTTTGAAGCATCACGCCTTGTATCCCCGAAGGGTAAGACAGAGGCGTACCCATGGTAGGTACACCTGGTACACCCACATTTCGCCAGTTATGTTTGAATCCCATGTAATAAGGGGCGAGCCTATTGCTATCAACCGGGCACAAATTCGGACTCCGGGCTGCAACTGAGAAATTCCAGCTAGAAAAATCCAATAACACTTTGCCCGAGCTGGGAATCGAACCCAGGACCTCATGCGAAGGCGATCATAGGTTCAAAATTGCGACATTATCAACAGCATCGTTGAAACTCAAGTTTCGTTTTCACACAAAGTATTATATCTTTTTCTATGCATATGTCCATTAGTTTCCGAGATCAAGGTTGAAATTACAGAGAGTATTAGTTTCAGAATGTTTAATACAATTTTATCTACGCTTTTTACTCCACTAGTACACTACGAGTAAAGTTCTATCCACACATATTAGGGCCGTGCCCGGTTCGCGGACGGCCCGTGCTACGTCAGGGACTCAAAAAAATATAGGTATGTATATTTTTAACTTGCTCATTAAGAACTTGTTCGAAGGGGCTCGTGGCTATTAACAGTCGCACGGGTTGATCTTCGAGATTAAGCAACGCTTACCGAGGTTGGTCCGTGGATGGGTGACCAGCCATAATATAACGAGACCACTCCGTACATCGGCAAACACATTAAGCAGTTGGTTCCGGCTGTCTTTTGTTGATCTTTGACAGTCGTCACGGGTAGTCAGGAGCTCGAAAGTCTGACAACCAGTCTTGCCAATCGATTTTACCCAGTAACTGGGTTGTGGAGATCAGATAGGCAGTCGATCCATATAAAATACTGGTATCTAGCTGCACCCGGTTAGACTGGAAGCCGACCCCAACATTGTTGCTCAAAGGCTGGGCAAATTGATTAAGAAGTCACATTGATTGATTAAGTTTACACACGTCTGTGTCCAGGTCGGCGGCGGCGACGGAGATTCAGTGCCTGTCCTGTGTGTGCGACGGCCCTGCCACGTGTCGCGGATGGCCCTGATATGTGTGGATATAGACCTTTAGTTTATGCTACGGCTGAGCGAATATATTTCAAAACGATATCATACAAAATAGAGATCCAGATATCAAACGTCGAGATTATAATTATCACATCAAATAGTTTTTTTTATAGGCACATCTTTTGCCCAAATTCAGTCAAAAGAAAATTTTATCGAAATACATTCGCACAACATCTAAATAAGTATCACTTTTTGAATAAAAGTAGGTACGCTTATATCATTTTAAAATCATCGGTGATCACATTCGTCCATTACAAAAAAAAAAACTTTTTAAACACTAAAAGAAAACATTATTCTTTTCGACGGTGTAGTGTAATGTCCTAATCGATCATGACTACGCAACCATCGCAAGTTCGCGCGAACTCGTCGCGTGAGCAAACGTGCAGATATCTAATGTGCGCTTTTGTCATTTCTAACGTGACGATATTACCTAACCTGGACCTGTTCACGTCACGACGCGCCACGATAACACGGGAAAGTAAAATGTATGGAAATATAAATGAAGACGCTTTTAAATTGCCATCCACGATAGCGGTATAACGTGCAGGTAATTCCACACACTTTATGGACGTGGACGTCCACGATAATATCGTCACGTTAGAAATTATGAAAGCGCGCATTAGGTGTACGTACTATTTCAAATTGATATTCGTGCGATATAATCGCGTGGTGGTCGCGACAATGCGTTATATTAGGACAACGGCTAACGCCGTCGAATAGACTTAATTTAAGGAAAGAAAGTCTTAAATTACGTTAAATTTTATCTCCAAGAATTACAAAAAAGTGGACATGATCGTTATATTTTGTGATGTTAGTAGTGGAAATTAGAAAATTCCAATATTTACAAATAAAATTAACAAAATATAAATAAATCTTATACAGTATTTAACAGATAGGGTAAGCCGGTATAATATAATTAAAATATTTAAAATAGGTACTCAAAAATAAAACTAAAACTTACTATATAATATATAGCCTAATTGTGGCACTTTATAAGCGTATTATGGTACGAAAAGCTAAATTTTGGGTTTCAGCATAAGATTGAGGGTACAAGAACGGAAATAGATGAAAACAAAATCTATAATGATGCACTTGTATGCAGTTGAGAGGACAGATAGTTTGTAGCTTGCAGAGTGAGCAAGCTAAAGTGGCAGTGGGCTGGCCATGTTTGTCGAAGGACCGATGGCCGGTGGAGCAGACGAGTCCTGGAGAGAAGACCGCGTATCGGCAGGCGTAGTATGAGACGCCACCCGGCTAGATGGACCGCGACCATAAAAAGGTGGCTGGGACAGACTGGATGCGGAAGGTGGAGGACAAGGAGTTATGGCGCAGCCCAGGGGAGGCCTATGTCCAGCAGTGTACTGTGATAGGCTGAGTTGATTGATTGATTACCGACTGATACTTTTTGGCAGTCAAATAAAAGAATACACAAGACGAAACCCAAAATATTTATACTTCATAAATTCGTACCGTTAATCCTTGTTGCACATCGCCGCGGCAAGATTTAAACAGTTCTTTAAATCAGACTAGTTTTTGTAAAAAGCAATCGAAACTTCAAAATGTGACCATGCAATGTCGAAAGGAGGGCCAGGATATTAATAATTTTTGCTGTTTCCAATTCGTTCTTACTGAACGCCTTCATTATAATTAGAATTTACAGCTTGATGAATCCTTGAAAAAACAATACCACCATAGGATAATAATATCTAAGAGTAATTTCAGCGATCAGTCGAAACGTTTGGACGGGATTTACTAAAGAAAAAATGTCTTTTAGATTTACCAGGTTTTCACTGTAACATATACAAATTCCTATAGATAATGATGAATGATGATGGTCCTTAGTCTAACATAAGTTTGTAGGTGCAGAGAGTTGTAAGTTTATGGGCCTCTTTGGCGCAGCCGTGAGGCATACATTTTAGTACTAATTTCTTACATCGGACTTTGCACTATTTTTTTATTTATTTATGTACAGACGCCAGCACATCAAGCTACTACAATCTTTCAAATTTCTTTACTAGATTTTCAGCTTTATCGCTAAAACATAAGGTTTAATACTGATTGGGAAAATTTGACAGTTTCGGGTAGCTTGATGTGCTGGCGTCTGTATCTGCATCGCTATTCACAACCAGTTGACAAGTTCCCGAGTCGAAATTTACACATTTCGGTTTCCTGATTTCCCTAGTCCCTGACAGCAAATACCTGTCGGAAGAATAGCGGTCGTCTTGGTTTAATTTAAACTGACAACATTTTCGGGTTTTTGATTTGTGAACAGCGTTTAGAGGACTACTTCGATAACATTGATTGATGTTCGATATGGCTAGGAAGCGTATCGAATGGTTGTGAATAGCTATGCTGGTGTATTGTGTGTTTTTTAATCTGAGCTAAATGTATTTTCTTTCTTTTTATCAGAAACAAATTGTGAAGTTCTTCCATTGCAAAGGAGGGATCCTCAGACCAAAAGGGTCTTGTGTCTAGTGGGCCCACTATCCAACTAGTGTTGGTCTCCATATACAGACAGATTTCGTGGTAAACACTGATGGTGGCGTCAGGTGTTGTTGTCATCTGCAAGATGCAGTCCGCTGGCTGGTTTCGTAGTTCTAATGTAGCGGAATAGATGGCACTATGCACGGATCAAATCGTCGAGAGTTAGAAAAAATTGCATGGTTGTTTAGTATAGGAGCAACAGTAAGAAGTTACTCCATCGACAACCTCTTCTTGACGTGATTATTAGAATTTTCTCTGTCATCCCTTGGCAACTTTCTCCTTCTTGCAGGTGGTGCACGCTCGGCTGTTTCTCTTGAATGCATCGGCGTCCTTTCATTGTCATTCACGACCAAATTTTCCTTGACCTCCATGAGGACCCACTCACCTCCACTTCTTTTCATCCATTCCCAATTTCCCTTGAGTGCGACCTCGTTTTTAAAATCGAAGTTATATTTTGCTTGCATCTCTTGTCTGTCTGTCTCTTCCGTTTCTTTCATTCTGTTGGCAAAGTTGTCTATCTTTGCTTGATCGTCTTTCTCTCCTCCAAAGTCGAGGCGCCTCACCACATTGTGATTTCGGGGGACCCTGAACATCTTTCTTTGGTTCATTGAGGTAGTCTGTGGAAGAAGAAAAGAAATTGGTTAGTCAAAATTTATCAGGACGGGACTTTTCCGTGAAACGGGCGATAACTATGTTAAAAATTTACAGGAACTCAAAAAGTATGTACCTACTTATAAAAATTCATGGAAGACTTTGACAACCAAATAGACAAATGCGAAAATTTTGAGTTACCGCTTAGTCATGCTATCTCTATCACACGTAAGGTATAGAGTTACGACGGAAACACTTTTAGGGATGGCTTAAAATTCAGTGCTCTTTGAGATTTCGGGGAATAATCTTATAATGAAAAACACCAGAAGTCAAATCGTAAATCCTAAAACTAGTTTACATCCACCGTATAGAAAATAGCTCTGCAAGAAATAACGAAATCGTTGGTTTGCGTTGCAGTAAAGTATTTTGAAATCGGCCGCACTACCATTGCGCGGTGCATTCTAATTTGTTTAGCATACGATCTCGAAAATTTCTGGTGCTAACAGCGAATTCTTTAAATAGCATACCGGGATTTTGTAAACGGATTTGTCTTTATATTGACAAGACTAGTTTGACCAAAAAGTTTCAGTGTCCATGTCCATTTTGGAAGCTTTTACATCTCGCTATAGAAAAATAAAGGGTCAGTTTTTTGTAACGGAAATAGTATTTTTTAAAACACTACCCAGATAATCTAGGACTCGCAAGTAGGTAGCAAAAATTTATAAACAATTATTGACTACTGTCATAATCGTTATATAGTTACTAGGAACTTTTGGCGCCTGGCCTAAGTTGGAGATAGCGCCGCCAACTTTTTTTCAATGCAATTTCCTTGACAATTTGACAAACGTCATTCAGGCTCTAAGATATTCTTGTATCACTTTATTTATATAATATTTGGCCTTTACGTATGAACCCATTGCTCAAATAAGGTTAATGAGTAGAAACATCTATCATTACAAAACTGACGTCATAGTGAGATCACCAATCTGCTTGTGCATTGTGAAAACATTGTAATCATAATGCATATTTGTAAGATGTCATGGAGACGTACTTAGTTCAAAAGTTTATTTCAATATATCTATAGAATGTTTTTGGTCTTTTTTGTGATCATTATAGCATTCATGGTAAATACGGTGAAGCTTCTTGTTGACTATTCGCTATAGAAAATGAAGAATTGGAATTAGGCATATCAGCATCTGAAATGCCTTTGAATAGCCTATATAAAAATAAATGTATCGTAAATAGTAACATATAATTATCTCATGCTCATAAGATAAATACTAACTGTGTATTACAACACTATAATGGGCATAATTTAGTGCTATTCAATAACTTAAGTTTTTCAAAATTAATTAGGGTTATCTCATTAGTCAAGGCTTTATAGCTTAACATACATATAAACTCAACAACAAATATACTCATAGACCATTTCTTAAAATCAGAAACCCGTTATATTACTCATTCCTCGAAAGCAGAAAGTGGCAAACAGAAAGACAAACAAACAAACATTGCATAAGGTGCTAAACGCTTCGCGGGTCGGTAAAGGTGTATATCGTGCTTCCTGCAAGTAATTCGCAGGTACAGTAACGGTGCCACCTAATTAGCAAGTACGCGCGAGTTTGCAAGCGCAAGGGCTGCGCTACATACGTAGAAGTATTTTTTATTTAAATACAGTTTACAAAGAAATATGGCAATGGTTACACAGCCCGATATACATCTAAATGTGAACGTGGATGCCACGTTCATTTAGTTATTCATGTCAGACTGTACCGTCTCTGACGGATCAACTCTTGAATGAGGCGATCCGACGGAGAACCAGAGAGATCGAGACAGCCTACGGTAGAAGACTATGTGGAGCAATAATGCGGGGAGGCTGAAATCAGTTGGCCGAGCATCGAGTTATATATAGCGTGTGACTGAAGACGCTTATTATATGTACAATAGTAAACCGCTACAGGCTGACGATGATGATGCAAAATCAGTCTTAAAATTATTTTCTTCCTAATAAAAATTAGGATTGTACCCAAATAAAATGAGAATGTAGGTCAAACATTATGAACCTATTTTTCTGACCTTATGGCCTGCTTCTTCACTTTTACCTTTCCGTAATGAAATATGAAAGTAGGTATAGTGCATAGTATGGAGATATAGTGATTTTTCATATTGTGGTTACTATTTGTCATTTTGTAACTTTATTTTTCAGCTTAGTTCTATTTATCTCCGCGGGGCAGCCCTGACTGACAGTAGCCAGTTGTTTTGGCTGCGCAAGCGTCGACTCGCTAAAGCGTCGTGTTAACGAACGCTTAATTAGTGAATAGATATACCTATATGACCTTACTAGCATCGCGCCAAGTAAATGCAACATAGATTTATTTGTTTAATAAAAAAACATATTACCTTTATGTAGAGGAGTTTTATTTTTGGTTTATTTACGAAATTGAGAATTACATTAAATTTTCGACGTTAACTTATTTAAACTGCTCATAAATTCAGAATCATAAGCTAAAGTAATATTTTTATTTTAAACCAACTGTTGTTCATCATTTCGTCTGAGTTTATGTACAAAACAAGTAGCCATGTCATAACGATCGGTTTAGTGGTTTAGGCAAAGAAATATAATTTCTTATATCTACGAGTTTAGGCGTGACAAGGTAACAGACAAACAGACAGACTTACTTACGCATTTATAACATTAAAGTTTTCATACGGATTTGCAAAAAACAATAAAAAAAAAAACATGTAATATTTCCAATTTCCTAAGCTTGGTTTTTAAGATGCCCAAATAGTTTTCCTTGCAGCCACTGCCCGTTACCTCACTTTATAAATATTTAAATCATGATCACACATTTTTCTACAACTCTTTCAATCCACTTTCACGTTCACACAATTGATTTGCTACGACAAAGCCCACGGTCAGTGTTTACAAAACAAAATATCTCATCACATATCGGTTAGTTTACAGAACCGCCTGCCGATGACGGATTATAGCCGGGAATGTAAACATTGGCCAAAACCCGACGATTACATCCGAAGGCGAGAATGGATATAACGTGCTCAGCGAATACTTCGTGGCTTCCTCTGCGAATGATTTTGAGCAGCTTCGTACGTGGTTATTGTTGAAAGGTAACCAGTTGAAGTGGGCAGTAACATTGAGAGCACTGCCCCTTTAAAGTGGGTGGGTAAAGATGAATTGGGAAATGGAGTAGGTATAATCGACTCCCAAAAACAGTGTGTGTAAACAAAACAAAATTATAGCTGCTTTATAGCGAGGTGAAAGTACCTATGGCACAGAAAAAAACCCATGCACCAATTCCTAGCAGTGTACGATCGGATATAAATAGGCTCGATTTAGGAAGAAATGACATTACTTTATTCCCAAAGTTAGGTTATTAAGCTGCTCTGCACTGCTTCCCACAAGATGGCGTTCGATTACATGAATGTATTGGTACATTTCTACATTTTAACTAATATCTTAAATTAATTCACTGACACACAACTCACAGCCTAAACCTAGAAGTCTAGAAGCATGAAATTTTGCACCAGAGATCCTTCAGTAGCTAATTTAAGCACAAAGGAAGGATTTTTGAAAAGGCATCTCCTAAAGTGGTCAAAAAGGGGGCGAAATTTATATGAAAGCTCGTAATTTTTGCCGATATGAAACCCCGTCGGACACACGGCTTGTGCACCAATAAATTCGGAATGTCACTCTCAGATGACTAACCCAGATGTCAGCCGGAGGTCGTCACAAGATCCCCCCTGTGTGTTGGAATGGAATGGCCATTTTCCGGCGGATCCTGGGGGAATGCGACAGAGGAAATGCCGAAATCCTGGGTCAATGCAGGCGGTGCGGGATGAGCGGTTTAAAAAAAGGAAGCGATCATCAAATCAAAGCTGTGTAACAGTCCCGCCCGTGGCTGGTTGATAGACCATTCACAGCAAAAACCACGGAAGATGGAAGAACACCGTTACAAGGTTCTTTTGACGCTCGAATGACGTTGCCAGGGGGCGCAGTTGGTAAGATTTTGTGCAATTGATTAAAAAACAAAATGGCGGCGATAGTTCCGATTTTGACCACGCGCCAAAATAAACTTGTAGCGCTATATAATTTGAATTGACTGATTGATGTTTGACGTATAGTTACAAAAGATCGCAATATACAAAATTGATCAAGTATTCTTTGTAGGGTGTAAAGAGGTGCACTAAGAAAGGGCTATTCCAAACTCTAACCCCTAGCTGGTCACCGCTGGGCTTTGCAGTTGCGAAAGAAGTCGCGGGCATCAGCTAATTCTTTTATATTCTACAATTTATAATATAATCCAGATAGACTTAAGTACTACATAAAAGTTTTCTATTGCAATCTTCATTTATTTAACTGTCCGACTGAAAGCTGACGCATCAAGAGTTAATGACCCCAATCAACGAAATGTCCAAAGACAAAATACCCAATAAAACTGCATCTTTTTTCCCAAAATAAAACCAACCAATTCGACTAGTCTCGAACTAGTTAGCAACAATACAGTTTGGCCTACATTTCAGTCTATATTTAGCCGTGGTACTGAATGACAGATGCGCGTGAGATACAATTGAATGCGTACGCGCATCTCAAGAGATCGGAGCGGTCAGGACTGATTTATTACATTTGCATGTTGTTAGGAGGTGAATTGTGTTGTTGTGATGTTTGTAACTAGGTTTGAATTTAATTTTTGTACATGTCTTGTCCTTTTTCCTAGTAACGTAATTTTTTACAACAGCACTCCCTGTTTCCTCTCCCATGACATTATGTCCTTTAACCTCGTTGACATTACTCCATCATTATCCTCTTGCATACTTGGCTTCACAATTTATTTAGGGCAGCGCAGCATTATTTAGCCCATGGTTAAATAATAACAGCCGTACAGGTCGATCGATCAGGTTAAGCTACGCTTGCCGCGGTTGGTCTGTGGATGGGTGACCATCTTTACATACCGAGAGCCCTCTGTGCCTCGGAAAGCACGTTAAGTCGTTGGTCTCGGCTGTCATTCGTAGATCTTTGACAGTCGTTACGGGTAGTCAGAAGCCCGAAAGTATGACAACCAGTCTTACCAAGGGGTATCGTAATACCCAGTAGGTAGGTAAATGAGTTGTGGAGCTCAGATAGGCAGTTGCCCCATGTAAAATACTGGTATTCTGCTGCATCCGGTTAGACTGGAAGCCGACCCCAACATAGTCGGGAAAAGGCTAGGCAGATGATGCTGCAGCATGTCTTCTTCATCCATACATCTCTACTACTAAGCCATCATCTCTGAAGTTACTCCCTTTATCGCCATATCATCGTTGACACAATCCTTTCTTGCTGAATGAAATACTTGTTTTTATCTTCGCAATATAACACTACATTATATTAATAACAAGTAATACTTTATCTTTATTTTCTTTCTTGATATATGGGGTAGAACCAGGCACAGTGAAAGACGAAGCCTACATTGACTTGACCAATTTTTGAAGGTTCTCAGCCACATTTACATTATCTCTACAAGTTCGTTCTCAATCCCGCTAGGAGCTAATCAGTACGCACCTTTAGCCTACAAACTAGGTTAAAGATAATCTTACAGTCTACAGTTACACAATATGTTTCACACTAACTCGTTTGTCACAATCAGCGTCTGTCTGTCTGTGCGATGCTATTGTTACAAAAATATGTTATGAATATTCATATTTTGTTTGGTTTGAGTAGGAGCAGCCTGTAATGTATTGTTCTACTGCAGGGCTGCCTCATTTTATATATTCCTAGAAGAAAACATGGTAGCTCGCTGTATGTTGGAAATACCTGCCCGTACAAGTATCCTCAAATTCTGGAGTGGAGACCGCAAATCGGTAAACGTAGAGTAGAACGCCCTCTAGTTTTTGGACTAGCAGCCTAGCCTTTTCCCAAATATGCTGGGGTCGGCTTCCAGCCTAACTGGATGTAGCTGGATACCAGAAGGGCCAATTCTCGTAATTTAAAACGTTCAAAATCTAGTCGCAGTCTCATCTCAGCGACAAACAAATGTCAAAAACTTGTCAAAATATAGGAAAATTAGAGGTGTTTTTGACAGATTGAGACTATGAACGTTCTCAAAATTACGAGAATTGCCCCTCAGATATTTTACATGGAGTGACTGCCTGTCTGAACTCCACAACTGGGTAACACGATACCCCTTGGGCCCTTGGTTAGACTGGTTGTTAGACTTTCGGGCATCTGACTGCCCATAGCGACTGTCTAACTACGAATGATAGCCGCACAACGCACGGAGGGGTCTCGGGAAGTAATGGATCGTTACCAATCCGCCTCTACTGAGGCGGACTAGGCTGAGAATCAGCAATTTTTTAATGTCATAATTACATAAGACATCCCCCAAAACGCCCGCCCTTCACCACTTTCTAGTGCTTTAGCTCAGAAGAAGAAGTGGCGCAACAAACTCCCCAGCACCGTATAAAGGGTCAGCGTGCCAGATAGCGTCACAGTCTACAAATGCCGTCATTCTGTCTGTCCGTATAATCCTATTGTTAGCAACATTACATCGCGTGTATTTGAACAGGCCGATGATTCATTCCACTTACACTTTCCACTTTTGTTGTTTACACTTTTTTCATTTGACAACAATATCTGTAGAATAGGAAAGTTGTTGAGATAAAGTTTAGGTCATTGCGGTAGTATCATCATTATTGATTCACCTCGCGTCGTTTTATTTGAGTCACTGAAATAGAGAGGCTATTCTCCTAATTTTAAGAACGTTCATATTCTGATGTCAGTCTCAATCTATAAAAAATACCTCTAATTTCCCTACATTTTTGACAAGTTTTTGACAAAATCGCTGAGATGAGATGGCGACTAGATTTTGCACGTTTTTAATGAAACTTTAATAAACTTTTTTAATAAATTGTACCGTTGCTAAACTGAAGAGTACAACTGTGTCGTAGCATGACAACTGAATAGACTGGTATTACGTTTAGTCGATTAACGAAGTCACGTGGTTTTTTTGTTTACCTACAATTAACTACCTAAACCTATGGAGTATAGTGACCGTTTCTTTCCGTAGATCAACCTGCAGCGATCTGTACGGGAAAACCCGCTGCTTTATGTAAGCACCCTTAGATGGTAATAGGCTCGCCCCCTATTTCATGGGACTTAAACATAACTGGCGAAATGTGGGTGTACTATAGGTACACCTCTGCTCAACCCTTCGGGCAAACAAGGCGTGATGTTATGATAGTGTAAACTTAACACTGATAAGTTTTATAGCAAGCCTGGCTGCATTAAGTTGTAATTGAACATTAAGTAGTAAAAGTAAAATATATAAATTAACTTGGGTGTAATAATTATCTTTCATTTGCTTCAAAATTAAGATCTTTACTGACTTCCAACGGCTTATTAGTCGCTTCGCACGAACTTACTCGCTCGAAACGGGCTCTATTAAATAATATTATTTTTTCTATAGGTGACTCGCCAATTGCCCAATACATATTTCTGGAGTCGTCGACTCGCCCACAAATAAATGTCATACCATATATAATATATGTCGTAACATGTCAGTTCGGACAAATAAAAAAACGCTGCGCGGGGTAGTCTTTTACTATAGGTAGGTATGTAGTTTTCGTTACCATTTTGTCAACAATCATTGTGAAAATTCACTATCTATGCATATTATAAATTAGAGTTGCTTTTCGTCTCTAGGTATCTGCGTGAACGCGTTGTTCTCATAAACAACGCAACGGATTTTGATGCAGTTTTCAACATCACTCAGAGAATTTATTCCGGAAGGTTATAAGTTAAATACATTAATTTTCAATTTCGATATAATATAATAACCTTCATTTATTGTCAAGTCTTAAAAACTGTGCGAAGCAGAGGTCGCTAGGTTAATACATATAAGTTATAAATAACGGTTTCATTTGTTAATTATCAATGGGTTTTTTCTATTAATACACCCTGATATTTTTGTCAAAATATAAATATATATTTTTTCTTTTTATCGCGCAACTGTCGCTCTGATAAATTTCTATATTCAAATAATGGCGCTATGATGACTATGATATTTTATTATTATTTCTGCTAGGGCTATTATTATTGTTTATTTTACAACACAGCAAATGTGCTACCACACACCTAGGGTTGCCACTTTATTTATTAGAACAGTAGAAATTTTTTTTATTTTTATATTTGTAAGTACATATTTTTGCGAGCTTTTGCATCATTAAGATAAAAAATAAAAAGATTCCGCGTCGTTTTTTTAATGTTACGAAATATATTAAAAAAAATGTCGCTTCGGCACCTGAAGGGAAGCTCAATATTGATAAACCATTAAAAGGTTATACAGACTGGATTTTTGAGATGGGGCAGTCTCATTTCCTACGAAATATAATATCGGAAAAGTTCCTTTGCGATTTCTGATTTTTCTAGTACTCAAACCTCAATTGATCCAATAGAGGTTATTGATCCTTATAAGAAACAGGATCGATTGGCATAAAAAAAAGTTTTTGTGAAAATTGCCCATTTTCCTGCCGACTGAATAGTTCTATGCCGACTGTACATTTTCTCAAAATTTGTGAATGCAATTCAAAATTTTAAAGAAAGTGTCTTGTTGGCCCTAAATTCCCCACCTCGAAAATCCACGAAGTAGTCATAAAATATTTTAGATATTTCATTTTTATAGAAAAGTTAACAGTTTTTAAGGCGAAAAATTTGAAATTTTTTTACTAGCATGTTTGGTAACCCTACACAGCCGTTTATTATTACCCATCAGAATCAAAAGCAAACACTACTATTTTATAGCCGTATCAGTGTTATCATTATCACCGTATAATCCCCTATTGTGACATATTTTACACATTTATATGGCAACACTGTTGACATGTCAAGTGACGATTATAAAATTATATCATTTTTATACGCTTTTATAGATATCTGCGATGTTCCCACATTGTAGATATGTGATTAATATACCATACGCGATTATCAGTATAATAGTTAATGCAGTATTTTTTTGTTAAGTGTAATGCGGTTATTTTTTTAGATAACGAGTAAACTGAAATAAGTATGGTCCTTTTTATTTTTAGTAACGTACTCAAATGAAACAGGAAGGGCAATGGAGAAGGCTATGCTTGAAGTTTCCTACGTGGTCGTATCAGACATGAAGAGATCCGCAGGAGAACCAAGGTTGCCGACATAGCCCGAAGAATAGCCAAACTTACGTGGAAGTGGGCAGGGTACATTGCTCGCAGAACAGATGGCAGATGAGGCCAAAAGGTTCTGGAGTGGCGACCGCGTACCGGAAGACGTAGCGTTGGAAGGCATCCCACAAGGTGGACCGATGGCCTGGTGAAAGCCGCAGGAATCCACTGGATGCGGGAAGCAAAGCACTGGTTGAAATGGCGATGTTTGGGGGAGGCCTATATCCAGCAGCGGACGTCTATCGGCTGAAATGGTGGTGATGATGATGACGACTCAAATGAACTAAAGGAATCCCAAATACACCATGGCATCAATTGAATTCCAACTTGTCTATAATTATTTTCACTTGATAAGCATACCTACATTATCTGTTTGTAAAGGATTCGTTAATTGAGTTCAATTCAAAATACATCATCATCATTCTCCTGCCCTTATCCTAATTTATTTGTGATCGGCGCAACATGTGTTTTTCTTCCATACTTCTCTATTTGTCGTCATCTCGGTAGTCACCCACTTTTTAGCCATATCATCTTTCATACCGTCCACCTATCTTTTCTCAATTCAAAACATATACAGTGTTATACAATCATTTCTTCATTGAATATTACCTACTCGTATTTATCCACCTACTTTGCACATTATGCAAAAAATAGCCATTATAAAAATCCAACATTCTATAAATTACCGACATTTACAACAACTGATAAATGCCCCAGCCTTTTCTTTTCGTTCCTCAGCTTATAAACATACGCACCCCAAACGGAAACCAGCTCGCTATCCATCTCCAGAATAAGTGCGTCGCATCCATATTCATGAAGGGCACCACAAAGGTTCCTATCGAAGATCTTCACGCGTTCTACTTCCCTGCGTTTGCGCACCCGAAAGGATTTAATGACCAGATACTGATTTTTATGTTGGTTACTACAAATGTGTAGTTTGAATCTATTGTTTGGAGGTAAGTGAGAAATTGATCGTGTTGATCTGATAGTGGAAGTTTTGTAAGGTTTCGTCAGACTGGGATAAGGGAGGGGGGTTAAGATGTGTAGAAGAATATTGATAAATGATTTTATTTCTCTAAGTAGGTTTGTACAAACACTTTTTAAAAACAATTTCAATAATATTTTGAAAACTACCTGAGGTCGGCATTACCTATCTGACTACTCTGAGAAGAAAGGCCGAAACGAACTCACAGGTCACAGTCACTTTTAAAGTCGAGACGTAATCTTGGTCAGATCATGTGAAGACCATGAAGATTGGTGTCCGAAATGGTCTTCTGAGGAAAGAACCACACAGATTGAGTGGACCTGTCCAGTAAGTGCACGCATTTGTCAGTAATCATGCAACTCAACTCAGAACTTATGGAGCTCAACGATTCGACGAAGAATACCAAAGAAAGGACATTTGGGTAGGCCACATAAATTGCTCAAAATGCCAGACCATGATTAAACTAACTAAGAAAAAAAACATCAGTAAAATGACCTGACATATTAAAAGTCGTCTAAAAGAAAGTGAATACTGAGGTGACGGCCAATAGAAATGTACCTGAAGAAGAATAAGACATGCTGCACCAAACTCAAAATAAATTGGATACATGGGAGCTGGATAATGATTGTTTATAAGTAGGTCTAGCCAGAACCTGTCACACAAAGAATCGTTGACTGAAAAGACTAGAACAAAGGGTGGACAAAACGAACGCAATAATCCAACGCTAATGTTTGAAAGAGTTTACAAGGATCTACAGGGTGACAGGGATATCGACGTGAAAACTATAATCATGAATTCAGGACATAATTGCAGACTCAGAGATTAGCGTAGAATTTTTTCGTCGGTTATCAAAAAAAATCTGCCATTTCATAGGAAAGTGACCTACGCGGTCAAAATATATAGAACAGCAAACTTTTTTAATAACCGACGAAAAATTTCAAGGCCTTTCAAATCTTCAGAATCATGTACTAAATCAATGGTAGCACTAGCAGGTTGCGCGTTGATGTCCATGCTACCCTGTTACAGAATTGCTATGAATATAAGCAAGAATAATGCAAAAAATATATAAATAAAAATAAAATCGAAGACAATTTATTATCCAACCATAAAGGCCTGTCGTACTGTTAATGAACTGCTACAATAATGAGCCAAATAAGAAATAAGAAAATAATGCTTTTATCACAATCTCAAATCCAGACAAAACAACAGATAATCAAGATTCTGCAAATTATATCTATCGAAAGGAAGAGTGCTCAAGACCCTTCACCCACGACGTCTAACCCACATTATAAGATACATAGATATAATCTTCACACGATCGTCTAGACGCCATAATTAAGTATAACGTGTATGTTAATAAATCATAGACGATCGTGTATGTAAAGGTTATTAGATGGTTTTCTTGTAAAGGACATGACGTTAACGTAAACTGTGTCACAGTCTGGGAAGCTCGAAGGGAGAATGAACAGGGCTGGCATGAAGAAGTTATTGTGTTTACATGGTAGTATTAGACTGGCGAAAGAAACACTGGAAGCACTGACGATAATGCTGATATGTAGGTTCCGTTTTGGTTAAACTTTTTATTTATTATGACTAACTAATGTGTTACTTAAACAGAAAAAAACCTATTGTCACATATTTAAGTTTCTGCCGAAGTTGAGGAAAATAAAATGAAAAACACTATCATTGTGTTTTTGATAATTTTGGAGCTAGAGCGTAACTTTCTGTAGGTGCAGACTTTTCCACTTTTCTATTTAATGCTAGTTATTCAACTTCTTTAATTGAATTGCGTATTTGCTTACATTTCTTAAGTAATTCCAGTACAAATTCATCAAGCACAACATTATTTCCTTTTAAATAAACATCTTCATTGTCACGCTGAACATTGGCATCTAAAACCCATTTTTAGGGTTTCGTACCCAAAGGGTAAAAACGGGACCCTATTATTCTTATTACTGCCAACCCTAATCTACCCAACTGTGTGAGGATATAAAATGTAACGTATTATAGCATCACCGCGTTCTGTTTAACGTACTTTTACTATTGAAACCCGCAGTCGAAAGTAATGGCGCTGTTAGCTAGATTGCCGTCAGTAACATCACGTTATTCACCTCATTCTTTATTATCGAGAGATAAATGAGGGACTTAGTGGAGAAATCTTAATCGAGAAAGTGAATCCGATGGAATGACGTTTATTAGAAAGAGGGTTGACGTACCAGTCTGGTAGAATGATTGGAAAAGGGACAGAATTAATATGTGATGAGGCTGTAGAAGCAGGAATTTAGAAGATGTAAGCACATCTTGGAGTGGGTGGACCTGAGGAGGTCTATACTCAGCAGTGGGTAAAATAAGGCCGCCAGTGAAAGAAAGAAAGAAAATACTATTTATTGCTACTCGTACAGGAATATCACAAACTAAACTAAACACATTCAATAATATTTTTTTTTTTTTTTTTAAAGTAACAAAAATATAAATGAAACAGAAAGTCCTATATGAAGCCAAAAGGCTCCTACTATCTCAGCATGATGTTGCGACATTCAAAAATAAATATCGCAGCGCTGGTATTCTGATAGGGCCCGTTGTGATGTCACGGGCGGATGAAGATGAGGCATCAAAAACTCTTGAATGGATGTTCACGTGAAAACTTGTTATACCAACTAAAGTAGTCGTTCTGGTTCAACTTGTTTCGTTTTAATAGAGAAAGCACATAAGTTAGGGCTCAACCTATAAAGCCAAACGAGCCTATAATTAAACACAACGTAAATAGAAAACTTGCTTGACCATCAAACACCAAGCACAAATGTAAGCAGACCCAAGTTAACAGCGGCACTTGCGATTCACAGAAGCAATGTTTCCTGAAACCCATAGTTTACAAACTGTCACACGTCAAGGGATCGCGCGGAAGCGTTCTAAATTTAAAACTTGGGGTGCGCAAGAGTCGTAATTGTAATGCGCACGCGCCGCACGGATGCAAAATGGCGGCTCAACGAACCGCTTCCGTTTAGGAGCGCTGACAAGTGCATCCGAAATTGATACTCGACAATTTGACCGGACTGGTTTTTTTTTGGATCGAGTTGCAGCAGTTGACATTACGGTGTTGATGGCTACCTTGGGAAAATTCTGAGGTGTTATTTTTATATATGTACCTAAGGATTTATTTCTACATGACCCATTGTATAGTTGGGTAAACAACAACACTACCATTTCTTACTGATTGCTATTATACCCAGATCTTCTAGCGACTTCTAGTGGAGAGAGATGTTCTTCAGAAAGGTCAAGTGCGCAGTACTCGCAGCCAGTGTGGAAATATATGAACGTAAACGAAGCCAAAGGAGTATGTAAGGTGTAGCAGGTGGTGTTCTGGAGTTTCTGCTACTCCCATGGGAAGAAGGCGTAAGTTTATGTATGTAAGGTCTATCAAATATATTTTCCAATTGATATTTTTTAAAGTTAAAGAAATATCAACTTTATTTCAGTGTTAATTAAGTTGATTTCAGAGTGACCAGCACTATTAAAAAAGTTACAAAAATGTTTGAAGTTGTATCGTAAACTGAACTTTATTGTGTAGGAGTTAAAGTTATTTTTCCAAAAACTCATATTTGTTTACATGTTTGGCAACTAAATGGCGAACGCCGATTAGGTATGCTATTCCAGAACGCAGCTACATCTAGCAACGACAAAGCAGCTTAAAAAAGCTGGATAAATAATGAACCATTATTTATTTCTATCAACTTAGATTCATTACTACGCCTACATAAACTAGCTACATACCACAAAATCGTTGGAACAGAAAAGAGAAATCGCCCTGATACAAATTACACATAATCTAATACCATTGTTTTCCTAATTATCGTATTGTTTGAAGGCATAGCAATGGAATTAATAATTTGACTATGGCCAGAATATACTGAGCCTTCAACGTAGACTATACTTGCTAACGGAAAAAATATTAAACCGTAGACCCACTTGATGTGATGGTAAGAGGTCACACTGTCACAGACGCCCAAGGACATAAGCAATACCAGAGGGATCCCATATATTATGTATTGCCATGCCAAAGTCAAAGCTGCACCCTAATTGCGTAACACACTATCAATCGGAATCTAAATCATTTTGAATCAAATTGCTAATCCATTGCTTCATAAGATCGAAAAATGTGTCTGCTCAACACATAAATAACGCAATGAATGTTGTTGTCCTGTCAAAATGAAACCGATTCCGATTGATAATGTGTTACGCAACTAGCCCGCTGATATGTCTCATGTGCCTGTAAACACACCGGCTCCTCTACCTTTTAAACCGGAAAACAGCAATGCCGATTGACGAAATAAAAATCTAACAGTCACATGCAAGGACATGTGACTAAGAGAGTAATGAATATTATCGATGTAAGAGAGAGAGATAAAATAAAAGATAATTGAATTGAGTGAGTTTAATGGAGAGAATGATAATGTGACAGCAAACAGGAGAGAATAGAAGAAGTAAGAAGAATGACCCCAAGTAACTTGGAAAAAGGGCAGGCTGAAGATTTATCCACAAATTCAGTATCAACATCTCAACTGAAAGACGTCCCCTGCTGAAAATACCTAGGTCTCCCCAAAGGGTCACCACACCGAACGATCCTGTGGACTGCCACCAGATCATCCATCTTGTGAGAAATTCGGTAGATATAATATACCTAAAGTACCTGTAGTAGAGTACCTATAGTAGAGCAGTGGTGGCCAAGTGGTAACGGCCGCGACTTACGAGTTGTAGGTCGTTCGTAGGTTCGAACCTAGACAGGCGCTTTACTTTGTGTAAATTATTTCATCACCACTGCTCTCAAAACGGTGAAGGAAAACATCGTGAGGAAACCGGCATATCCAAGAACCAAAAATTCGAAGACATGTGACATCTGCCAACCCGCACTGGGCCCGCATGGTGAATTACGGCCCACTCCCTCTCACCGAGAGGAGGCCTGTGTCCCAGCAGTGGGAACATTATACGCTGATTATGATGAATATACCTATAAATGTGTTTCCCGATGTCGGGTGTCAAGATAAACTGGGCATACCCAACTTGGAAATATAGGGCCGGCCCAAACAATTATCGGCTGCATAGATCTTGCCTCACGATTGAGATAAAGATAAGAATTATATATCAATTCGTAGATACTTGAAATTTTAGGTCAGTGACCTGTAAGTATTGTGGATCGTCTTGTAACATTTTATCGTGGATAACTGTGTCAGTATGGATCATATCATTGAGAGTAAACATTGAGGCAAATAAAGCTGCAAATTGATATCACTGAGTTTTGAAAAAATCTCAGTGTTCAAGCATTTTTGACTGGTGACTGAGTGCGTGTATACTGTATACTCGTAGTGTCTCAAAATATTCTAAGTTATAACATGGCTTTCGTTACTGCGTGCTAGTGACTTGCAATGTATGGATTTGGATGAGGTATTTATGTAAGTAACATTTCATACCTTATCGACATTAAGAACTGATTTGCAACAATGCCTTAGTGCCATCAATTTAAAGAGCGATTAGTGAAAGTCTAAATAGGCCAACGTCTAAATAAGTCAAATCTTCAAAGTACATTAAGGGAATTTAACTTAAGTATAAAGTTAAATGGCAGAGGTGTACCTATAGTCCACACACATTACAAGTATAAATGTCACGATTTATTTCTAAATAACTCAGTAAACATAAATAATTCATGCATGCACGCAATAAGGTGACCATCGCAGAGTTCTAAAATTGCTGTTAAAACTCCTTTCGGCGTTCATACTTTTTTATTTAAAAAAAAAAATCAAAGAAACAAACGTTTAAAATTAGTATAAACAAGCAAACAAAGATCAAAAGCAGTGCTCAGCAGGGGAATATTGTAAATAGCCCGTTTTCAGCGGCGCGTGGGCACCGGCGCAAGCGCACACCCGGTGCATAACTCGTAAAATGCACTTTACAGATTTTACTTGTTTTTACTGCAGCGCGTCTGTTTTAAATAATCTGGACTAAAATACACAACGACTGAAGGGTGATCTTAGTTTCTAAGTAAAACTGAAAACCTAAATTTTATTCAGATTTACGTTTTTAGATAATTTATTTCACTCAAAAATAATACAATTATTCACTCCTAAGAGGAAAAGCATAATAATTAAGATAGGCGACGGTTTTGTTTAATTACACTTAAACTAAAATTAAGTTTAAAAAAAACAGTAAAACTAAAAATGACTTAGATGTAGCTTCAACAATCCTGCACAGCTATAACTGAAACAAAGGTACGTTTAGGTCTTTCTAGAGCGGAATGATTACGCCAATTAAACTGCACTCTAGTAATATCCAGAGTGCAGTTGGAAACGTCATTAATCATCATCTAAGTTTTGCATAAGGCGGTACAGCTAATTGTGGAGACAGGCTTAATAGGGAAGACAAGACAAGACAAGATGTGGTCTTAATTGTGGGCAGATTTGTTGACACAGTGATTTGGCGAAGGGAAAATTAAGTAGTTACAATTTAAAACAGATGGTCTGATGGACTCTATGTAAAATTTCTACATTTATATCTCTAATTTATCATAATAAAGAGTTATAGCATAATCAGCCCATAATGTTCCCACTGCTGGAACATAGGCCTCCTCTCTGTGTGGGCTGTAATCCACCACGCAAGTCCAGTCTTATACTATTTATTCTGTAGTCCAGTGCCCAGTGCGGTTTAGTAGATATCACATGCCTTCGAATTTTTGGTTCTAGGATATACCTGTTTCCTCGCGATGTTTTCTTTCATTCCTTCCAAATATTCTATCAGAATACCTAATAAAGAGCATTTTATTATATTCTATGATATTCTGAGGTGGCCAGAATTCACCACTCATCAAAAGAAAAAAGATTCAAGTTCCATTTCTAAAAGTACTAAATACTTACTATACTAAGGTCGATTTTGAAAGCATGAAATGGTTAAAAACTAATTATTTTAATTATCATTTCAGCCGAAAGACGTCCACCGCTGTTCCCCAAGAATTGACACAACGACTGGCAGAATGCTGCCTGCATCCGGTAGATAAGTACCTGGTACCTACGACCTTTCCGGGCAATAAGTAGGACTGAAAAAATATTGACTATCATGAAGTTTCTCAAACTCAAACTCAAAGCATTAATTTCAACTAAACCATATACAGGCACTTTTGAATTGTCAAAATTAATAGTCGGTCAGTTAGTCAGAAAGTTGAAGCTAGTTGCCCATTTCAAAACATAGATCTCTATGGAGAAAAACGGGCAAGAAACTCCATGGACACTTTTTTAACTTAGGTATGTACTGAAGACGATATCGTTAATGGCCTCATCGTATCAGCCCAGACAGTTAGTGAAACAGAAAACAAAACATTTCACCACAAACCATCTTAACTGGGCTTAATCTATATTTATTAACACTCCGCTCAATACATCAGAGAATCAATCGAAAATGCTGAAAAACCGCTCGAACAAAAAGCTCCTAATAACGGCTTTAACTGATAAATTGATGTTCAATTCCCTGCCATTACTTAATCGAAGAGCCGTGAATTAGTGAGCGAAGCCCGCATGTCTGTCCGTCTGTCCCAACATCCCTCTAGAACAAATTGTCTCTAATATGTTATTAATTTACATACGAATGGTACTGGTGGTTCGTCATGCCACTTGTAAGAATCGTGGAAAAGTGTTTTTGCCCGCATCTTTTTGGATAATATTTTTTTGGGGTAAAAATTAACGGTCTTAAAGTTATGGTCTGGACAACTGCTCTGCGAGCCACTGATCTATGTGTGACCATTGTCGCTTTTCATCATTACATTAAAAAATCGCCTACATGCATACGCTATTTCCCCATTAAATTAGGCACATGGTTCCGAACGCCACATGCTAAGCACCTACGTCAAATTAGCCAACATTTCAAACATTCATGCACGCGCCGCGCCCCAATGTCTGTCGAAATACGAAGATGTTGCCAATTAAATTGATGTATGAATAGCAGTGAACTAGCTGATAATTTAATATGATGATAAAATCGTCAATGGCTCGTGGCTAGGTAACAACAGCCGCAAGGGTCGATCGATCAGGTTAAGCTACGGTTGCGGCGGTCGGTCCGTGGATGGGTGACCATCGTTACATACCGAGATCCCTCCGTGCCTCGGAAAACACGTTAAGCCGTTGGTCCCGGCTGTCTTGGATCTTTGACAGTCGTTACGGACCGTCAGAAGCCCCGAAAGTCTGACAACCGTCTTCTTACCAAGTCGTATCGTGTTACCCACAGTTGCTCCATGAAAAATACTAGTATTCTGCTGCATTCGGTTAGACTGGAAGCAGACCACAACATAGTTGAAAAAAAGAGTAAACAGATTAATTGAATTTTGATAAAATTGCCAATCATTTCCATACCTTTTCCACCTTGCCCGAATTTAAAGCCTGTAACCAAAGACAATGAATGTATCTATAATACTGCCTGAATCTTTGAAACATGCTATAAACAGTACGTTAGGACTAAAAATAGACAAGACCAGTTCCCACCGCATCCCCGAGGGTGGCACCGTCGCAGGATATGTAACAAGAAGCCGGCCATCCTCGTGAGAAATCACATAAAAACTATGATGAACTATTATTACGTACACACAATCTGGATTGTAAATCATTATAATGTGTGAGATGTACTGCATCTGTTTAAAAAGATAAAAAGATAGATAAATCTATTGTTCCGGGGTTCTGGCGTTAACTTTTTTTTATATAGGTTTAAGTAAAATATTTCCGTGGCTTCCTTTTGGACAGGCCAAGGAACTGTCTATACCATAGAGAATCATGTTCCTAGAGGTGCACTAAGAAACAATTTTATGAAACTCCCCTTGTTCGGGGTGTAAATAAAGTTTACAATGCGAAGTATGGATAAATTATAGGTACTAGAATAGGCTTTTATATTAAAAAAGAATTTTTTTCTTTATTAGCAACATTATATTTCTAATGTTATGTTATTAATCGTTCAGGTAAATAGTTTTACTGTTGTTAAACAGTGAAAGAGTGTTAACGAAAACATTAACTGTACAGAATATTTAATTTATTCTGGATCAAATTAAATTATATAGCGAATCTCTGCAGAAGTAATACGTATCGATACCTTAACAAAAAATAATTGATTTGATGACTTTTTAGGTACTTCTATACTTACTAGATAGTAAAGTTACCTACTTGAAATATCAGTTTACACAATCAAATCTACGAATAATATTCTTTTATTATTCGTAGAATCAAATATTTTTGTGTAAACTTTACAGTCGTAATGGTTATAAATATTTTTTCACTTCTCATGCTCGAAAAGTTCGTCTTTATGTTGTGCTTAGGCGACATAAAATCGCTTTTTATGTTCTAGTGCATAAAGTAAATTTTTTTTCTGAGACTAAGGTAATCAGGCCCAACAGCTACATGCGCAATAAAACTTAGCAGATTAAAGTAGTGATTTATTTCATTTTCTTTAATTTATACCACTTCCGTGTTTTCTATCGTTAATTTAATAAAATCAGGTAAAATAGTTGTCATTTATTATTTAAAAACGCAAAAAAAGTTTTCATGACTTGGCAGTATGAAGTACCCAAGTCGAATGACAAATGTTGAAATTAAAAAAAAAAAACTTTTAAAAAGTTTCGTAGCGGTATTATCTGTGGTGGCGGGAATTAGCTATGCTTTGCAACATTTTTGATAAATTTATGTACTGTATATTTTATGCCTGTTTCATTTTCTCGCAATCGAAGTGAAAAGCAGAGTGTATAACTCAGGCATAAACGAGCCATTTTACCCCTCGACTTAACTATCCGCCCTCGCCTGCGGCTCGGGTGGATATAAACGTCTCGGAGTAAAATAGCTTATTTTATGCCTTAGTTGTACAATCTACTATAACACGATAAAACAAATAAAACTGATTTTCTAACTTATACTTCAATTAACTAACACTACCAGCGGTCGTTGACCCCAAATAAAAGTTTGTACAAATTCTTTTATTTTGCTGCATCGTCTTTAGATACGTTTATTACCGTTGGATCCCGTTTTTTGATCCCGTTTTTTAGGTATTACCGATGGATCCCGTTTGCTATTTCCGTTGAATCCCATATTATAACAACATGTGTACATTTCAGAAGAAAAGTGATTTACCTTTATCAAACACTAAAAAGAGATTATTTTTAGTGGGTTACCCGGAACCGAACTAGTTAGATTAGGTTAATTATTAAAAAAAAAAACAATGCTAGGTTAGGTTAGGTTAAAACTGTGACCCCTACGAGCCGAGCGAGCGAAGCGAGCGGTGCCGCGGCAGCGGCCGGCGAGTGCCAGAAACGACTAGATTATATAGAAAATGAGTTGTTTGTGAAATAAATAGTATACGAAACGTTGGTTGTAAACTAAAAATTTGTCAATGGAGTTTTGGTGAAACATTAGTGAACCCCTCATTTTATTATAAACAATTTTGTTGTTGAAAGTACCCGCATTCATATTTTTTTAAGCATTCGGGATCCAACGGAAATACTTTTCGGGATTCAACGACAATAAAACGTAATTATCTTGCATTTTTTAAATTCGGGATCCAACGGAAATACATAATAATGTTTTGCGGGTTCCAACGCCAAAAATATTAAAATGGGATTCAAAAACGGGATCCAACGGTAATAAATCTTTAGATATCGATACCCATCACGTCTGCAAAGTTTCGCTCGCTAATTTAATTTGACCCTGTAGAAGACTGCATTTTTACAGTAGGTAGATAATGAATAGTTCCATAAACGACTACCTATGTTGATGTGACCATCGTGCCTTATTTCTGCATAGACCTGCGGGGAAATTGCGTAACACATTATCAATCGGAATCGGTTTCATTTTGACAGTTCAACAACATTCATTGCGTTATTTAAGTACGTGTTGAGCAGACAAATTTTTCGAACTTATGAAGCAATGGATTAGCAATTTTCTTCAAAATTATTCAGATTCCGATTGATAGTGTGTTACGCAATTAGCCGGCTGTGCTAACATACGGCATAACGTTCGTCAATTTCCACCTGTAATGTTGTGTCGTGTTGCATCCTGTTTATCAAACCCTAGGAATCAACTATGGGATTGAGTCACAGTTCCTATAAACACAACATCAACAGGAAACAAATCATTCTATATTAAGATGCATGCAATGTTTATTTATATCCAACTGGATAGGAAATAAACATACTTAATATATGAGTGATGAGCGCATGCGTTGTTTGGTCACACAGTATTTGTAAATATGTTGGTAGAAATGCATACCTAAATGCACGCATGTGTGTGGTGGTATGTATGCTACGCTTGCCGCGGTTAGTCCGTGGATGGGTGACCATCTTCACATACCAAGAACCCTTACGTTACGTACGTTATTAAGCCGTTAGTCCCGGCTGTCGTTCGTGGATCTTTGACAGTCGTTACGGGTAGTCAGAAGCCCGAAAGTCTGACAACCAGTCTTACCAAGGGGTATCGTATTACCCAGTAACTGGGTTGTGGAGGTCAGATAGGCAGTCGCTCCATGTAAAATACTGGTAGTCAGCTGCATCCGGTTAGACCGGAAACCGACCCCAATATAGTTTTCTAAAAGGCTAGGCAGATGATGAAACCAAATATTCACCGAATTACCTTCCAGAAAAAATAAAATGCAAAACAATTCAATTATCATTCACTACCCTGAAGTTATCTTTAAAATGTCTAATAACCAATTACTCTTAACAACATAAGGAAACGGACCCACTAAACCTGCATCTAAGGTCTTCAAACCCTTTCAGTTCGATATAAATTCAATCAGACAAAAACTGCAGAATGTAGCGTCCGCGACGCGTCATACTTGTAACGTGGTGCATCGACCGACCACTGAGTGCCACTGAGGGCCATTGACTAAGTTATTACATAGGTAATGGCTAAATAAGAGACTTAGATGCACTGGACTTGGGTGGCTACTGTACGTCATCATGATCTCAGGTAATTTTCTACATGTGTGTGACTATTTTTCAATATTATTGAATTCTTCTTCGTCGTTTCGATGCACGACAGTGTTTTAAAGTTTTGTGGGGCCAAAACATCGCCACTGCACGGCATCATCGGTGGAAGCGCAGAGGTCACCAGGGCTGCATTTTTTGGGGCAGAAAGAACAGGATAGGAAGTGGGACATTGTTGAATTGTTTAAATTATTGTGATAATCATTTTGCAGCAGCTTTTTGCATCAAAGTGGGATGTGGTTGGTATAACTATTAGGAAGACTAGATGCATGATTAAAGTTTTTAGCGAAAATATTGACAGCCATAATTTCAAGGTCCTTAATCTGTCAAGCTCCGCTAGTGAGACACAATTGATTTTCTATTGTTTCGTCGCCGACCGGCGAACCGCGCCGCTTGACCGCTTAAATGAGTATTTTGTACGTGCTGATTAAAAGAGTAGCAGAAGACCAAAGAACCGACGGATACGGGACTGTGTTAAAGATGATATGGCTAGGAAGAGGGTGACTACCGAGATGACGACTAATAGAGAAGTATGGAAGAAAAGAGACATGTTGCGTCGACCTTAAATAAATTTTGTTAAGGGCAGGAGAATGATGATGAGATATAGCAAAGTATTGATAGTGAAGCTTTATTGCTAACACTTGACGACAATCTAATCTTAATCCTGTGCTAACGTCATTTATGAAATGAGTTATTAATTACCTAAAACGGTAAACATATAATTGTATAGTTAACAAGTAAGTGAAGCATAAGCGTTAACTTGCCAATTTCATAAAAACTACGTATGCCCAGGATTTAACAAAATCCTGGGCATACGTATTTTTTTCACGGCACGGGTCGATCGAAAGTTGCTACGCTTGCTGCGGACGGTTCGTGGATGGGTGACCATCCATTACATATGGAAACCCCTCCGTGCCTCAGGCAGCACGTTAAGCTGTTGGTCCCGGCTGTCATTCGTAGATCTTTGACAGAATAGTCAGAAGACCAAAAGTCTGACAACCAGTCATACCAAGAGGTATCGTGTTACCTAGTAACAGGATTGTTTGTTTTGGGATGCATGAAGAAGCCTCCCCGTGTAGCGCAGTTTGTTCCACCAGTTACTCAACTGAACCGAGCGCTCGGCGCATCCTGGGCAGTCACACCCAACATCTTATTTGACTGGCCAATTCTTCCCTTGCGGTGGTAGGGCTGGTTTGCGACCACCCTCCCACCGGAGTTCGGCGTCAAGCAGCCTGCTGTGTTTCGTCGATGCGTGGGAGTTCCAGTGCCTTAGGCATCTTCTGGGCACGCTCGTTCGATCATAGACCTCATCCAACGCTTTCCATCAGGCGTGATCGAGGTCAAGAGCGGGCCCATTCAGCAATCAAAAAATAAAAAAAAAAATGTGTAGGTCTGACAGGCAGTCGCTCGATATAAAATACTGGTATTCCGTTACATTCGGTTAGACAAGAAGCCGACACTAATATACTTGAGAAAAGGCTAGGCACATTAATAGACGTCAGTTGTAAGGTATTTATCGAAATTAATTTAAAACTCAAACTATTGATAAACCAACTTGTTCACTTAACTATATCTAAATTGAAATCAGCATACAATTTAATGTCCCTCTCTTTCCCGTGATTGAATAGCCAGCGTGCATTCAAGTCTCACATACATTGATCAAATTGTTACGCTCTAGTGGGCTCAGTCCTTTATACAGGAGTGAATTGCTTTTTATAAAGACTAGTTTGTTGTCGCATCGAGTTGATAGGTTTTAAGAGGGATAGGGATGTGACTTATAGCTTATAGTTTTATTAATGTGACTTTTTTATCCAAGATTTTCCTAGAATGTTTCGCTGTTTGATATAAAATTCTCGTTTGCAGATGCAGCATCTCAAATAGACGCTTGAAACGTTGGACGTTTTGTTATCCCAGTATAAATAATATTATAAAATGTGAAAGTTTGTGTTTGGATGTTTGTTACACAATAACGCAAAAACGGCTCAACGGATTAGGATGAACTTTGGCACATAGATAGTTTATACCCTAAGTACCCCGGGGATAATTCAAAAGTCGATAAATAAGGACCACCCTATTATGTACACCATATAAATTACAAACATAAATATAGAAATTTTACAATGGGTGACACAATGGGCGGTCTTATCGCTAAGAGAAAGAAGAAAGAAGAGAAGGCAGGCAAGAAGGAAGCTTGGCTTGGCTTGGGAAGAGATCGCAAGGCCGCTGTATATTTTGTAGTGTTCGATCAATTTCTTGTTATGTATTTTTGTGGTAAGTATAGTATTTTAATAAATAAGTAAAGTTACGCTCGAAAATGAAATAATATCCTATCATCATGGCGGACATGACATAAATTCCCACAAAACATTATAGGACATAATCCCGGCATATAACATCACTAACCATACGGGAATGTCATCGCGGAAGTGCGGTCTGGCTGTCGGTTGCAACCACATGGTCGCATGGTCGATGAATCTATGGTTAGCGACAACTGCAGATACGCTGCGCCTGCGCATCAGGGTTATTGGCATTGGCGTGTGAACCGACCGGCTATTGGTTAATAACTTGTCTAGGATATATTGGAACTGTGTGAATTATTTCCTTGTGTCTCATTGGGATTGACTTTCGAAAAGTGCCGATTCTCAGCCTAATTTGTATAAATGACTTTTGATTTGATTTGATATTGATTAAGAAAAAATAGCGACATAATAGCCTATAATGTTCCCACTGCTAGGACACAGGCCTCGTCTCTGTGAGAGGGAGTGGGCCGTAATCCACCGCGCGGGCCCAATGCGGGATGGTAGATGTCACATGTCTTCGAATTTTTGGTTCTAGGACATGCCGGTTTCCTCACGATGTTTTCCTTCACCGTTTTGAGAGCAGTGGTTATGAAATAGTTTACACGAAGTAAAGCACCTGTCTGGGTTCGAATCTACGACCTACAACTCATAAGCCGCGGCCTTTACCACTGGGCGCCACTGCTCTCATAAATGAATAGCCCCATGATCATTAACGAGTACCGTGGTCGTACTTTCCTGGACAATCTCTTACATAAGGAGTACTTAATAGTCAACACATGGTTACAAAACCCCTATCAACTATACCCATCTTTCTACGACCACAATCTAAGCTATCAACGGTTAAAAACCCATAAAAACGCGTCAGTAATTAAACTGTCCCATGGCTGTGGCATTAACACAGATCTGTGACCATAACCTACGTCACTCGGGTCAATGTCGCCGCCATTACTGTCTGTTGTATATCACGGCGTTATGGGGTTCGGGCGAGTGTATACTGAAGGGCTTTTGAATAAGTAACTTCCGCTGTTTGCCTGTAATACTGAAATGGAACTAATTTCATCTCTTCTTTAGGTATCCCAAAAACCTCTTGAACTAAATATAATCCATACTAATACTAATTATTTTTGAAATTATAAATGAGAAAGTGTGTCTGTCTGTCTATATGTTACGAACCGATTTAGATGAAATTTGGTATAGAGATAGTTTTTATCCCGATATTCCCACGAGATCGTAACTTATGCGGGTAAAACCGCGGGGCGCTGCTAGTGAGGTATAAAAATCCTGAACTACTAAAAATTTTGTTACAACTTTAATTAAAAATGGCGCCGCCGAAGCCGGCCCGGAAGTGGTGGCGAAACGACCTAGACTCGTACCGTCAGGGTTGGATAAAAGTGGCTCTAGAAAGGGATGCCTGTAATTGGGATTGGGGCAGGCCTATGCTCAGTAGTGGGACCGTGTAGGCTGTATAAAAAAATTAAAAAGAAACGCCTAGACCACCATCATTGTACACAATTCCTTACTATAATCGTTGAACCAACGACGCGCGTCGTCCACATTGCCTCTAATGGAATCTCAGCCACGCAGTACGTTTGTCAAGCCTTCGTAATAAGCCACTTTAGCGGCTCTCAGAGGTATGAAGCTGTTTACCATAGTAGATTGTCATTGTAGGAAGTAAGGTTCGTTTTATTTAGATATAATAGTAGTATTTTGACTTGCTTGTAGCAATTCAAATCTGTTTCTGGGAAAATAGTTTATGTGTTTGCATTTCCAACCACTGATTACAACAATTTTCTTTCCCTTCTATATCTGGAAGAAGAGGCTTTACTTCGATAGAAGGCCAGGGTTCGGAATAACGCTTTGTATGATAATTTTGTGGACGACAGCTAATTTCACAATTGTAGTGTACGTTCTTAATAGATAATGTAAACACTTATTCTCTTTTTTTTGAAGTGTAAACTTCTTTAGCGGCGTTGCAGACTTTTTGTAATGGGTAAAAAATGTGAAACTCGCGTCAGGGCATCGCGTCAGGACACGTGACCGTCAGGAGAGATTTCCCCCCCCCCCCTCGCTTTCTACGGCGGCGCCAACCGAAGTGAACCAAGTGAGACACGATAATGGATGGATGGATGGATGGATGGATGGATGGATGGATGGTGATGGTGATGTGGATGGGTATGGTGATGGTGATGGGGATGGGGATGTGGATGGGAATGGGGATGGGATGGGGATGGGGATGGTGATGGTGATGGTGATGGTGATGGTGGTGGCAGTGGTGGTGGTGGTGGTGGTGGTGGTGGTGGTGGTGGAGGTGGTGGTGGTGGTGGTGATGGTGATGGTGGTGGTGGTAGTGGTGGTGGTGGTGGTGGTGATGGTGATGGTGATGGTGGTGGTGGTGATGGTGGTGGTGGTGGTGGTGGGGTGGTGGTGGTGGTGCTGGCGGTGATGCTGGTGGTGGTGATGGTGGTGGTGGTGGTGGTGGTGGTGGTGGTGGTGGTGGTGGTGGTGGTGGTGGTGGTGTTGGTGTTGGTGTTGGTGGTGGTGGTGGATTTTCCCTTTTTATATACTTGTACATATTATTATTTTAAGACTAGCTGCGCCCCGCGGTTTCACCCGCGTAAATGTCGATCCCGTGGGAATATCGGGATAAAAACTATCCTATGTCCTTTCCCGGGACTCAAACTATCTCTATACCAAATTTCATCGAAATCGGTCCAGCCGTTTTCATGTTATGTCGTGACAACGGAAAACGGGTTTCATTTTTATTATTTTAAGATTGTTAGCTTTTTAAATTAATAATTGATTTATTTCAACGTTAATATTCAAGTTTTCACTTCTGCCGGCACTCCCGGAGTGCAACCCGTCTTTTTTTTTCTCTATGGCTATGGTGCCGATGTCGACCATTCTGCCAATGTCAGACGTGATATATGAGAATATACTAAACACTATGTCAAGCATATCAGTAGTGAGGCAGTTGTCACTAATGTCAACTGTCAGTTCACCACGAATGGCGGGAAACAGTGGAGAGTGCCTGCAAGAGAGGCTATGGTGTGGTGATGAGCCAATGTAGTGATAAAATCAAGTAAAATATGGGATCAACAGGATTCTACAACAACCATTAGAAAAAAAAGTATGTGTAAGTATTTTTACTGGAAGACCTCAAACCTTTTAACGATCCGACTTGTTTAAAAAGATAGCCTTCATTTTAGATGGAGCAGTGGTGGCCGCGACTTACGAGTTGTAGATCGTAGGTTCGAACCCAGACAGGCGCTTTATTTTGTGTAAATTATTCATCGCCATTACTCTCAAAACGGTAAAGGAAAACGTCGTAAGGAAACCGGCACGTCCTAGAACCAAGAATTCGAAGACATGTGACCTCTATCAGCTACCAGCCCGCACTGGGCCCGCGTGTTAGATTACAGACCTCTCATCGAAAGGAGGCATGTGTCCCAGCAGTGGGAACATTATAGGCTGGATATGCTACTATGCATTTCAGAGTCCAAGACCCTTCTCTTCGTTCGCCAGAAGAAGAGAAGAGGAATAAGGAACTAAAAAAATTCTAAATCTGTTAGTGAATCTTTATCTATGGTTGCTACAACTCACTACATAGTACCTACTAAATACTACTATATTGTCTTTTACAACGTGGTAGGAGCAATCTGTGTCAATGCCTAGTTTATTAGTATGAGACTCCTAGGCAATAAAGGCCAGTCATTCTGTTCGCAATATTAGTATTTCATTACGTTCATATAAACTTCTTGTGTGGTCCTTTGTGTGTGGTCTTTCAGTAACTATAATGTATAATGCCTGTGCAAACATAGTTTCTTCGGACCATTTACTAGAAAGATGTCCATAATCAGCCTATGACGTTCCCACTGCTGGGACACAGGCCTTCTATCTGGAGAGGAAATGGGCGGTAATCCACTACGTGAGCCCAGTGCTGGTGGAAGTCGCAAACCTACAAATTAAAAAAAAAGTGTCCAGCATGATGAAAACTCACAGATTTCATGCTGATTCAGATCTAGATTCATCGAGGATAATACTCTTCTTCTTCTTTTCTTTATTAAACTGGCTTAAGCTGCTAGATTTGAATCTTCGTTATTTATATAATACTTTATTGTATACCACAAAAATACATGCATAAAAAATAGCTCAAACACTACAAATTATTCGAACCAGAACAACAAAAAAAATAAAAAGGCATGAACGTTACAATCTCATGCACTAGCTACTTAGATGCAAAAAAGAAAGATGTTATCGAATAAGCGCCTCAAATTCTAACCATTCAACTCTAAAAACATGTTTGGTTGTTAAATGATCAAATGGTTTGTAACATGACCTGACAGGACGCTCCCTTCCGCAATCGGATGTGTCCGTCACGACTGATCGAACTGAACTATAGCCACTCCTCTGTGACAGACTGACATACAAAACGTGTATTTTACTGTTCGGCTGTGCAATTTCAAAACCTAGCAACTGCCATTTTTTTTAAATAAGGTGTTTTTGCATATTTGACTTCCTAGATTAGCTACCAAGACAAATATGCAAAACCACCGATTTAAAAAAAAAATGGCAGTTGCTAGGTTTTGAAATTGCACAGCCGTGTTGTCATGCTCATCCAATATAACATATAGCATTTAAATTGCATTGAACTCTAAATCAATCAATCTATACAAATAATAAAGCTCAAGAATTAGTTTTTTTGAACAAGCTAAACTCTGGAACTAACAGTCAAAAAAAAAAATTGTTTTTGCATTTAATAGCCCAATTTTTAAGAAAGGCTATAGGTTATTTACCATCACGCTAAGACCCTTAGGAGCAGAGAAAAAAGATAATTAGAAAGAACGCTTAGCGAAACGAAGTAACAGGCAGCGCAGACAGGCGATGCGATTGCGACGGGGTGGGTCTGGGAAACAATAAATTTCACGCGGACGAAGACGCGGGCAGAAGCCAGTGTTTTATATAAATGATAAATTATTTATTTTCTGTAAGTAGGTTTATACAAACACTTTTACACGTCAATCATATATATATTTTTTAAGCTAGATGAGGTCGGGGTTTCCTATCTGACTATTCTGAGAAGAAAGGCCGAAACAAACTCAGAGGTCACAGTCTCTTTTAAAGTCCAAACAAAATCTTGGTCAGATCATATGAAGACCATGTAGATTGGTGTCTGAAATGGTCTTTTGAGGAAAGAACCACACAGATTGAGCGGACCTGTCCAGTCAGAGCACGTATTCATCCACGCATTTGTCAAAAGTCAACTCAGAACTTGTATATGTAGTTGTGTCTGAATCTGAGCATCAAAATCCATCAAGTAGATTCAAAAGTTTATCCGTAAAAACAGAGAACAGCCTGGCTAGTGGACGCTATTCATTTGGTACGTACTATTCAGAAAAACCCATTTTTAGGAGTAACTATAGCGAATCAGGAGACAGTACCGATACGAATCAAACTTACTACAAAACTAGTCTCGTTTAATAACATTATTGTCGTGCAATTTCTCATTTTGATGGATCAAATTACCGTCAACAATTCAGTCTTCAAAAATCACGTCAACTGTCTTCACATTTATACTCTCGACAGTAAAAATTAAAATTCCCCCTAACTGCCATTAGAGCAGACGGGTGTTCACGGCTGGGTGGAGTAAAACAATATGACAGGATGCGACAGGACAGGAGACAATACTGGTTTGTCATCAGCCCCATTGTCTGCCATCTAACGGATTAATTACAATTATGCATTGTTTAACCGTTTTTATTAGGTTTTTTATAAGATGTCGTGACGGTTTCTGGTGGTTTTTGATAGAAATCGTGAGGAGTTTTTGTAAATTAAAGTCGGTTTTAGAAAAAAACATCCATATTTTGTAGGTAATGCATTTTATGAATTTGTAAGTGACTTTCAAACAAACGTATTGTGAATGAATATAAGCTATTTTCACAAAGCCATAAGTACATACCTGCTTCAAATTCGTGTTTTTTCAGGAGATTTCGAGGTTCTTCGGGATTGAATACCAGAAGGCCGATTCTCGATGCTCGTACTTAAAAAACATTCAAATTCAAGACGCAATCTCGTCTCACCGACAACCAATGTCAAAAACTTGTCAAAAATGATTGTATTTTTGACAGCTTGAGACTGAGATTAAAACGAGAATTGCCCCTCTGCATCATCTGAATGATCCAACAAATTAATGATTGAAGTCCATGCGATTCTGAACTAGAAGTATTTTATTTTGAGCCAAAATCGTCAATTAAAATTAATGGATGAAGATAATTTATTTGTTTAAACATAAGTGATAGATAGATAAAACGTTTATTTAGTGCAACAAAAGACACACAACAGGCATTAAAAAAAAACATCAAAAAAGGTGAGAAAAAAAACAAAGATTAAAAAGATAAATTGACCCATAGACACCTCTTATGACCAGTGATAAGTGGTAAAGTGATAAGTGGTCAGCAATATGCACTTTTGGAGAGCTCACGTTGCTTGGTCATTCTCCGGCTGCATGTCTTTTTCTTTCATAATTCTCTATTAATCGTCATCTCGGTAGTCACCCCCTTTCTAGCCATTTATCATCTTTCACACCGTCCATCCATCATGTCTTCTGTCTTCCCCCACTCTGATAACCATCTACATTAATACTCACAACTTTTCTCACAACATTTCCCTTTTTCCTCCACCTCCATATTTCAACTGGACTTAAATCGTAAAATTTTCTTACGTTATCTTCGTGCCATCTTGTTTCCACAAAGAAGTTTTCGTTTTTATTTCAAAAAACCAACTTGCTTGTCAAGTCAATTAAGTAGGTCCAAGCACTAAGTAATTACTGACGTATCTCATCTAACTTGACGCGATTTAATAACATCCGCAGCAATTTAACTATAATGTATTAACTTAACTTGCACTTGTGCGAGATAATAAGGTCTCGAGGCTATTTCTAAGTAATTACATGATTATGATGCAATGTGGTTTCCACCTAGTAACACAGAGAGATTGAAATTGTGATAGTAAAAGTTGTAACTTAGTGTTTTATCTGGGATTTGACATACTCGTAAAAAAACAAAATTAAAACCACATTTTTTATGGAAACATAAGGAGGAGAGAGTACTTTCACTTTGGGCGATAAATATCGAGATTTTCTAAATAGATAATATACAGGATGACAGGGACATAGACACGCAACCTGGATGGATGGATGCAATACATGATTCTGGACCCCCATCTGCCTATCCTTTTCCCAACTATGTTGGGGTCGGCTTCCAGTCTAACCGGATGCAGCTGAGTACCAGTATTTTACTGTGCTGCTGAGGAGATTGTTGCGCCACTTCTTCTGCCCAGCGAAAGCACTAAGAAGTGGTGAAGGGCGGGCGTTTTGGGGGACCGGACTGTCTTTTGTAATTTTGACGTTCGAAAAGTTCTGATTCTCAGCCTTATAATTTGAATAAATTACTTTTGAATTGATTTTGATTTTAGATGGAGCGACTGCCTATCTGACCTCCACAACACAGTGACTGGGTAATACGATACGAATGGTTGTCAGACTTTCGGACTCTGACTTTCAGATCCTGGACCCCCCTGCGTTGAAATTTATCGTCGGTTATTTTTTTAAATCAACGGGTTCTTATATTTTGACCGCGTAGGTACCTATTGCACTTTCGTATGAAACAGATGTTTTTTTTTTATCGACGAAAAATTTCAGCGTAGGAGTGTCCAGAATTCATCCATGGTTGCGCGTTGATGTCCCAGCCACCCTGTATGATCCAAAAGTGGAAATGATAACGATTTAGAGCGTATAGAGAAGAAATGGTAAGATAATCGAACACTTTCCTAAGCTTTATTTTCTTTAAAATAGCATTTGTCCGCGATATCTTTTCTTTGCGTCCGATAATTTCTTGGCACCTGTTGAGTTTCAAAAATCTTTTTCTTTATGCTTTTCTGCACGCTCGAAAGTACACATCTGAAAGCCAATTCTCGTAATTTAAAACGTTCAAAATCTAGTCGCATTCTCACTTCAGCGGCAAACAAATGTCAAAAACTTGTCAAAATGTAGGGAAATTAGAGGTATTTTTGACAGATTGACACTGAGATCAGACTGTGAACGTTCCTAAAATTACGAGGATTGCCCCTCTGATTTATCTTCAGCGGTTTAGGCTGTGTCAGACTTTTCAATTCCACATTATTAAATACACTGGTGCTTTTCATGTCAGCTATGGAAATCCAAATACAAACTGTAGACTCATTTCGAATAAACACAAAAACGCCAATCACCCAATCACAATTAACCATTAACCGGAAATCAAATCACCGTGACCCGACACATCCTCAATGGGTGTCGGTAGCGAATTCGATTCCTGTGCGACGCTCGAATAGCCGCAGACAATGCAGCATGCCAACAATGACAGTTTACACAATGGATCATGGCGATGGCACTCAATGGCAGTTAATGGCGTGATTCCATGCATTGTCTTGTCTTATGGTGTTCAGTTCTGATTGTAAATGGGTTTTATGGGTCATTGCGTGGACTTTGGAGTTAATAGGTCCTCCAGATCGAGTTTCGGCCATGAAGACCATTCTCAGCGGAGACCAGCCTTCGGTGCGGGAGATATTATAATGCACAAGTGTGTGCGCAGACACAGGTGCCAACAATGACAGTTTACACAATGGATCATGGCGATGGCACTCAATGGCAGTTAATGGCGTGATTCCATGCATTGTCTTGTCTTATGGTGTTCAGTTCTGATTGTAAATGGGTTTTATGGGTCATTGCGTGGACTTTGGAGTTAATAGGTCCTCCAGATCGAGTTTCGGAAATGACGACCAATCTCAGAGGAGACCAGCCTTCGGCGCGGGAGATATTATAATGCACAAGTGTGTGCGCAGACACTGGTGCACTCTCTCTTCCCTTACTCGCGTAGTCCGATGGGACGGCCACACCAACCAATCTGACACGACCGGAGAGAGATCAGGCGCAGGACCAACGGCCGGACGGAGCTAGTAGTAAGGTTAGAAAAAGCTGTTGTTTTGAAAAGTTGCACGATAAAGTCGACACAACGAAAGTGAAACCTTATATTATAAAGCAAGTTAATAACAATACGATAAAAAGTCTTTATAGTAAGGTAGGTACACCAGAACCTGACGAATAACTAAGGGGTATAGAATTATTTCATATGAGAGCAGTGGTGGTCCAGTGGTAACAGCCGCGATTTACGAGTGGTCGTGGCTTCGAACCCTGACAGGTGCTTTACTTTGTGTAAATTATTTCATCACCACTGCTCTCAAAACGGTGAAGGAAAACATCGTGAGGAAACCGGCATGTCCTAGAACCGAAAATTTGAAGACATGTGACATCTACCATCACGCATTGGGCCCGCGTGGTGGATTACTCCCCCACTCCCTCTCACAAAGAGGAGGCCTGTGTCTCAGCAGTAGCAACATTATAGGCTGATTAGATATAGATAATTATTTATACTATTGCTCTCGATTTAATTCGAGGCCATAAGAAAATTGATCATATTGCAATAATGGTGTTAAATGGAATAACTATCAAAGAATTTTTCTAGGACGAGTTGCAAGATGCTGTACCAAGCAATAGACGAAGGAAACAAAAAAAGGACTTCAAAACAAAATTACCTTCACATCGGTATCCTTCGCAAGTTTCTGCAGGCAACAGAGAAATCCAATATCCTCAAGCAAATGATCGCAATATCTAACGATACTTCGATATAAAAAATGCTGGTGCGTGCAAATCCTTTCATTTTTGCTACATCCGAGCCAGATTGCGATCCACCACATTACGTTACACAACGTGCTAGTGGATGCGCTAGCGCAAGTGCAATCTACTGACTAGGGTTGTACCTAGTACCGGCAAGAGTGGCAAGATGCTCCAAATCTTGACTTCTCACCATTTGATACTTTTTGAGACTAACGAATGATATTATAATTACTGTCCGGAGAACTGAAGGCCAATACCCGTAATTAAAAACGTCCAAAATCCTGTCGCAATCTCTTCTCAGCGACAATCAATGTCAAAAACTTGTCAAAAATGTATGGAAATTATATGATGATTAGGTACTAGCTGACCTCGCAAACGTTGTTTCACAAAAAAATTCATAAAAATCGGTCAAGCCGTTTCGGAGGAGTTCGATAACAAATGTTATTTAGACGGATTGAGACTGAGATTTAGAATTCGAAAACTCTTAAAAATACGGGAATTGCTCCACGGGGATCCTTGCACCGAAACTGAAACGACTAAGTCTTGAATTATATTATGAACGTAATAAAGACCACGAACAAAGCAAGACACTTTAACGCCACAGTAATTTATAGCCCACTAGATTTGTTTGTTTATTGTTAGGACCAATACAGAAATGGTCCTTTTCGGCTTGATAATAATGACGTTGAGTGACAGGATAAAAGCTAAGAGAAAAGAAGAGAAGAAAAAAAGAGCTAAAAGTCCGACAGTTCGTCAATAAACAAATCCTGAGCATCTGAGTTTTCACCAAAAATATCAAACTCTACAGCCACTTTTGAATTTTTCAAAAAGTTAGTCAGAAGTTGAAGCTAGTTGCCTATTTCAAAACGTATATCCCCATGGAAAGAACGGGCAAGAAACTCTAAGGACACTCATTTAAATCAAGATATTACAAAATGTAGGGTCTCTTTACATTTTGGGTTAAGTACCAGGTTTTGCCCATCAAAGACAATCTGTCCAACACATCAATATATTATGTAACGCAACCACCAACCCTATTGGTTACGGAAATTACCTCACAAGTCACAATCTACCAGATATAATGCATCTCGCACGCATTCCTGAAGCTGGCAGCGACAAAGAAATCGTTTCTAGTAACGCATCGCTCAATGCGCACGCGTCTTATAGCCAATTTGAGGTGACGATTACATTCGCTTATGATCGGGAATCATCCGAGATCATCGAGTAATAAAGGGCACGTGAGCCCAAGCATGCGACTGACAATTTCAATAATGTGTAGGTAGTTTTGAATTATTGTTATGGCGCGTGGTGAGAGGTGATTAACATTGTGTGGGTGGACATGACACTTTTGACTTTACAGCTGATTGTGGTACTTACTGATAAAAGTATTGTTTATATTATCAATGCAAAAAGTTTAGGAGTATTTAGTTGGCCGCAGGACAGGAACTCGTTGGATGCGAGAAGCACAAAACCGGTCGAAGTGGAGGTGCTTGGGGGAGGCCTATGTCCAGCAGTGGACGTCTTTCGGCTGAAATGATGATTTAGTTAGTTACCATGCAGTTGTTATAAATTTTAACCAGTGCGCAAATTACAACCATGAATTCAGCATATGTAGACGGTAGCGTAGAAAATTTTAGTCGGTTATAAAAAAAAATATATTAGTTAATCCATACATTTTGACCGCGTAGATATTGCATTTTTCTATGAAACAGCTGTTTTATTTTATTTCCGACGAAACATTTCTACACTAGGGGGTCTAGAATTTGCGCACTGGTTAAAAATTTGTCCTGTATATGCGAATTGGACTAGAAATTTGACTCAGGAAAACCATGAAGTTTAACACAAGCGACTTTTAAGACACAGCTTGTTTAACATGACTTCTTGTAGTGGTAAGGTAACGAAACTGATGGTATGCCTAATGATAATGACATACTTGTCGACCACGCACATTAGGCTTTACACACACTTTATCTTCCTCGTCATTACTGAGCTAGGCAGTGTGACGGGCGACATTTGTAAAGCTGTGTTTACACGTACAGTTCTGAAAGGGAAATTACTGAACTAAAAAAAGGTTTCGTATGCATTTTGAGCTTTACCGACGTCATTTAGTTTTTTTTTTTAAGTGTAAAAGTGTTTTTTTTTTAACAATTTTACAGAAATAAAATTTAATTTATCATGTCACAATGAATCTTAATTGCATGGTCTGATTCGAAAACTAAATACTAGGTAACGTTTAACAGAGACAACCAAAGAGTTACCTGGATGTCAAGGATGAGTATTTATCTAGTTCGTTTATTGTGCTAACTGCAAGGAAAGAACCTCAAAAGAAAACTTGGGTCCTTGGCGACGTACTATCAACTCGCAAAAAATCTGCACAATTGCACGCTCTAATCGTTTTCCACGACAATTTTTCTGTCGACGCCTACACGAATGCAGCTTTACATGTAGGTACTCGTAAGTAATCAGTGCAGTCTGATAAACGTGTAGTTAAGTGCAATAATTGTACATGACTGCGCCAGAGTTCAAGGTTTTTCACTTGTCGTAGAAATATGCATTGTTCATGTGGAATGTGGTAATTTCTTTAGGAAGTACATTTATGTGTAGTGGGAATGATTTGTGATGGGATCAATGCATGGAGGTAAAAGATTGCAGAGGTTGGTATGATGGATTCTTACGTACAGTCACGAGCAATAATATGTCAACACTTGGCAACTTTCAATTGCGATATTTTCGTGAAATAACAAATGCAAGGTTGAAATACGACACTTTACATAAACCTATGGGTTCGAAAATACTATGTTCGTAATAACATAAAATTTCATTCAAAAATAAAGGAGAAAATCGCCTTTGAATAAAGCCAAGTATATACATACTTATAGACGTGACTGTACTTATCTACTGACGTAGTGATGTCGACGTGTCTTGTTATTGATTTCTTTGAAGGGACTTTCAAAGACAATGAAAACTCCTTTTACGTAGGTGAGCAGTGGTGGTCCAGTGGTAACAACCCCGACTTACCGAGTCGTGGGTTCAAACCCAGGCGCTTTACCTAGTGTAAATTATTTCATCACCATTGCTCTTAAAACGGTAAAGGAAAACAGTGTGAGTTTGTGAAGAAACAAGCATGTCAAAGAACCAAAAATTCAAAGACATGTGACATCTACCAACCCGCTCTGGGCCCGCCTGGTGGATTACGGCCCACTCCCTTTCAAAGAAAGGGGAGGTCATGCTATGCTATGCTTATGCAGATAGGTACGCATCGCATTTCAGATTTTAGTATTATTGTGCAAATATGTGATTTGATTGTAGATTCAGTCAGTGGTTGGACTATCAAATAAAGCATAGCTTACATCAACTTTAGATTATATGCATGCGACATGTGTCTCTTGAGGGGCCTATATCCATCAGTGGACTGTTTGTAGGCTGATGATGATGATGATGATGCATAACTGTGACAACACATTATGTTACGCACTTTGGACATATTCCGACAAAATTCGAGACACATGACTTGTGTAAAACTGTACTTGTATTACCAAAGATATTAGCTATAGTTTGTTCGAAAAATATCTAATAGAAGTGTAAACAAACCCTGTTTAGGTTAAATTCTTACGCAATCACTCACTAAAGAGAATTAATAAATTAATTGTTTGAACAAATTATGTAGGTAATTGAAAAATCATCGACGAAAATTGAGGTTATAAAATTAACCTTAATTATTGGCAAATGAAAAACCTCTTTAAGCTGATTTTTTAATTAGATTTTTGATTAAGTATTCAAATAATCTAATCAAAGCACTCCGTTTGTAAGTGTCTCTACAAATTTCCATCCACAGCTACATTTTCTAATCGTTTTATTTACATTTTTATCTGATACTTTTGGAACAGATAATAAAAGTATCAGCATCAACAACGGGAAAGCCAGTATCAAGGGAATTTTTATCATGCCTCTTAAGCAGAATCGGTAAGTATTATCAGCAACAGGTTTCGACAACGGGACCTATGATAAGGTACTGAGTTAATATCCGGTACCTGTGAGAGTATAGGATATCTAAATGGGCTATTACAGAACGTAAAACAGGCGCATTCATACTTGTAACTGTATATTTATAAAGATGCGGAAACGGTATATCTTGTGGATATAACTGAACGTGAATGAGATGATTTATTGGGAAAAGGTAAGTCTGAAATATCAATGGACACTGTGCAGTGCAGTGCAGTGGCCCAGTGGTATCGGCCCTGATTTACGAGTTGCAGGTCGTGAGTTCGAACCCAGGAAGTCACTTTTCTTTGTGTATTTAATTTCATCGCCACTCTTCTCAAAACGGTGAAGGAAAACATCGTGAGGAAACCGGCATGTCAAGGAACCAAATAAAAATTGAAAACATTTGATATCCACCAACCCGCACTGGGCCCGCGTGGTGGATTATGGCCCACTCCCTCTCACAGAGAGGAGGCCTGTGTCCGAGCAATGGGAACATTATAGGTTGATTATTCTACTGCTATGCTTAAAGGCATTTTTAGGATCAACACAGACTACTTGGTCCATGTGGCAATGTTTGAGAGAGGCATTTGTCTAGATGATGAAAATGATTCATAAATGGACGAGCAATCAAGTACTGCCAAGGTACTGAAATAAAAAAAAACCAGGCTGAAATGACATGAGTGTAGATAAAAATCGCTCAGCATTTACATATAAAAATTAAAGAAGCAAGCTAAAAAGGGAACACCAGACTGATATTAAAGCATATAGGAAAGATATAGAGCAAGTGAAGAGCGGGCGTTTTGGGGAAATTGTCTTATATACTTTTTACGTTTTGACTGACTGACCGCTTGACAATTGGTTTAATCCTACTTCCGTCTATCCTATAGTACTTCCTACTTCCTTCCTACTATAATAATATTATAAGCCCGATAGTTTGTGAGGATGGATGGATGTATGTTACTTTTTCACGCAAAAACTACTGAACGGATTTGAATGAAATTTGGCATACAAATCTATACTAATATTATAAAGAGGTAAAATTTGTATGTAGGGGGTAATCTCTGGAACTACCAGTCGGATTTGAAAAATTCTTCTTGCATGTGATAGCCCAATTCTTGAGGAAGGCTATAGGCTATTTAACATCACGCTATGACCCTTAGGAACCGAACAAAAAGAAAAAAAGTCAAAAAGAACGTTAAGTGATAGCGCGGGCGGGTGATGCGATACGACGCCGACGTGGTGGCTCGGGGGAAACAAGAAGTTTTACGCGAACGAAGTCGCGGGCTGAAGCTAGTAGTTTATAACTTGGATTAACACATAAGATACTTTTTATTTGGGTATTCCCACGGGATCGAGACTTACGCAGGTGAAACCGCGGGGCGCTGCTAGAAATAATAAATGCTTCGAGTTTCAGTTTGGATAAGTGAAGATATCTTTGAAAATTCTGATGCAAATTAAGTTCCGCGCCTCCTTTAGGTGTTAATATGTGAAAGTATGCAATAAAACTTAAATAATATATGAAAATGACAATTACGACACTTTCTTTAGTTCTCATAGCAACAGCGATCGTATCCACGTGTATGTGTGCCTGTATGTCAATAAAAGTTTATGGCCGTTTTATGCGCTTGCACATTTGATGCGCAGCCGCGTTTGTGCTGAATGACAGTGCTGCTATGTTTATTTCGCCTTGACCTAATTGTGATCTGAGTTGACAAACGGTTTTGATTTATCCTCAAACGACGTTAAAACAGAAACAATAAATAAAGAATCTTCTAATAACTTACTACTACAAGAGTGTCTGTCTGTATTAGTGAAAATGAAGGTAACTTACAACCTTTTACATTCAAGAAAAGTGTTGCGTGGGTCAACACGATGAAGGAAAGAAAGTTCTCGTAGGTACATTTTAAAAGTACATACATAAACCAGTAACGGGCAATACAATAGAAATTCTCATTATTTACTAAATAAATGGTAGTTATCTCGACTAAAGACGAATTCCACCAAAAATTTTATACCTAGAATTAAATAAGTCTTATCCTGAGAATAAATTTTAAATTTTTGACATTTTTTCCATACAAGAACTGTCAGATATCAATTTTATTACACAGATAGAAGATATATGAATTTGGTGAAATCAGCCCTTAGTCATACAAAGTCCTAAATTTACTCGTAGTTACTTTTACAATATTCATACCTCAAATTCCAACCCAAATTCGTTTAATTCATATTCCCAAATACAACACATTGAATCAAAGTATTCAAACAATCTCCCCTCAATGGTAACCCCACACGAAACTCACGCTAAAATCAATAAGCGCACGCGCAGCGTTGAAAGATCGATATTGTCTTTCTTTCGCCCCTTGCACATCTGTTAGGTCGATAATCCTGGTCCCCTCACTATAGTCCCTATTACGTCTATCAAATTCTGTCCATTGGCGGTTTTGTTGGACTATTTTTAAACTAAGGTGATGTAAAGAGGCAATGGATTCAAAAATTTTGAGTGTTTTCGACAGGGAAGTATAGTTTCCTGCCGTCTATTTTTATTATTAAACTGAGGGGCGAGGGTGGTGAGCAGAAGGGAGATTGTTTTGTCTTTCCACCCCTTCGTTGTTTTCAGCTTGAATCCTGGTAGGTTTTGCTTTGTTGGTAGCGATTTCTAGCCATGTTGATAACTTGTCAGCAGTATTTTTGGGTAGATATCGATTCGGTAAATAGAACGGTGTTAAATTCGTATTTATTTTGGGTTTCAAATTATCAAACTATTTATTTTGTGCCACATGGTCTGCAGTACTTATTTATTTTCGACAATAGTCATAAAATAAAATTTGCGTATTTATTTTTCAGAAATCATATAGAAATGTTTCGTATTAGGCTTTTGGAATAATCAATGGGGTTAATATTCAATGACATAACAGGAGGGTGTTCTAGGTAAACATATATGAAGCTGTCACAGATATTGTATCTATTAATAAAAAAAAAATGTATTGGCGGCGTTAGTTTCGATTTTGGCCACGCACCAGAAGATCCTTGTAGTGTACACACGGCAACACAAGTTCACCAAAGTTTTCACGGTGATATTTTTACAGAATAAACCGGCAGATATACCCGAGCTAAATAATAACAGCCGCACAGGTCGATCGATCAGGTTAAGTTACGCTTGCCGCAGTCGATCTGTGGAGGGTGACCATCTTTACATACCGATACCTCTCCGTGCCTCGGAAAGCACGTTAAGCCGTTGGTCCCGGCTGTCATTCGTGGATCTTTGACAGTCGTTTCGGGTAGTCAGTCCGAAAGTCTGACTACCAGTCTTTAACAAGGGGTATCGTATTACCCAGTAACTCGATTGTGGAGGTCATGTAGGCTTTATGTAAAATACTGGTATTCAACTGAATCCGGTTAGACTGGAAGCCGACCCCAATATAGTAGGGAAAAGGCTAGGCAGATGATGATGATGAGACCGGCAGATATAGACAACAATGTTTGACAACGACCATTGAACTTGAGAACAGCTTACGTCTGCTTCGACATGACAAGTCGTAAAGATATCTATTACCATAATTCCCATATAAAACAACATCAAAGCAGCTATGAACAAACAAAGGACTTTTTCATTGATATCCTCTTCATAAGTATGTTTATGTTTAACTTTCGATTTCGTCACGACTTCCTGCGCTTAAGAAAAACATCATGTTTATCTCATAATGATAGTACGTGACAGACATAATATGTAGACAGACATAGTGTGTCTATGAATGTTTATTTCTTTGAATCGTTATACTTGTTTATACAGGGTACTTACTAGGTCCTATGATTATATTGTTGCAGCCTAAAACTTGGCCACTTTGAATTTGTTAGTAATTTTAAAATTCTATTATAAGGTAGTGTATGTGAAACTGTTTAATATTAAGAGCTTAATGTACCATATACTCAGAAATAAATAAATCTAATCTAATCTAATTGAAATAGATGGAAAAATTTTAACACAGCGCTCAGTACGTTTAACCAAAGATATCCAAGCAAAAAAAAAAAAAAACTGATTAAAGTGATTTTATTTTGACCTAAAATAATAAATTGTCAGCACATTAGTGTATTTTCGTTAGCTGATTATTTTTCTTGTAAGTATCTAATGCGTTTTTCTTATACCTTTTTTTTACCATCGTCCTTATTTTGATGGCCTGAATGATTTCTAAAAGTTTGTCCATCTATTTTAATGGGACCTTATATAGATCCTGGATGAACGACGGTTATGATCTAGCTGCTTTGATAATTCTTAAATTAACATCACGCCTGTATTCACCGAAACGTTAGGCAGAAGTGAAGGTATATCTACAGTACACCCACATTTCACCAGTTATGTTTAAGTCCCATGTAATAAGGGGCGAGCCTATTGCCATCAACCGGGCACTAATCTAGACTCGGGGCTGCTACTGAGAAATTCCAGATGGAAACCCAATGACCCTTTTCCCGATCCGGAAATCGAACCCAGGACCTTATGCTTAGCAGTAGCGCTCGCGACCACTAGACCAACGAAATAAGTCTAGTTTTATTCTTGTCAGCTATCTATACCTTATCAGCCTCATCATCTGCCTAGCCTTTTCCCAACTATGTTGGGGTCGGCTTCCAGGTTAACGGGATGCAGCTAAATACCAGTATTTTACATGGAGCGACCGCCTATCTGACCTCCAAAACCCAATTACGGGATAATACGATACCCCTTGGTAAAACTGGTTGCCAGATTTTCGGGCTACTGAGGACCCGTAACGACTGTCAAAAATCCACGAATGACAGCCGGGACCAACGGCTACTCCTACGGCTGTACCGTACCTTATCAACCTATGTATCATTATTATCATCATTTTATAACAATTATGTTGAACAATATATGATATGTTCTGTGTCAAAGAAACTGATTCCAAGCTATACATATTTCTAAGTTAGTGTGAAAAATGATTTGTGCAAAAAAAGGCGGCATTTTTATCCTATCCTGGGTTATTCCAAGGAACCGTAATTTTTGTATAAATCAATATCGTTGAGCTCCAATACAGTAAAAACAGATCCTTCGCCCAAAAAAGACCACTCTGCAGCCTTGACTATAACCCTTACTTTTTTCTCATTCCCGTAATCAAAAAAATATCGGTACGACCGCAGACAGACGTTATAAAATTCAATATAAACGGGGCAGATACAGTATCTGGAGCGTGACGCCTCAAGAATAGGGAACGTTCCCTCTCTCTCTCACTTACACTTTTATTTAATCTCAAGTACAAACATGGCGCAATTTTCACTTGATAGTCATCTGTTTAATTGCTACTTTCTTCACCCGAGATTACCGCCTTAATTAGCGTCTTCTACCACCCTTTATCTTGCAATAATTATGATTTGTAACCTGATTATGACCCTCTGGTGTTTTGGTCGTTTTGATTCTGACATGGTGGCTTATGAAGGAACTCTTTTATGCCCTGTTTACATTGGTAATTATATTAATATTGTAAATACACCGTAGAAAGTAAGTAAAGTAGACTTTAAAACTTAAACTGTGACTCCGTCTGTCACTCACACCTACATAATCAGCCTATAATGTTCCCACTGCTGGGACACAGGCCGCCTCAGTGTGAGGGAGTGGGCCGTAATCCACCACGCGGGCTCAGTGCAGGTTGGCAGATGTCACATGTCTTCGAATTTTTGGTTCTAGGACATGCCGGTTTCCTCACGATGTTTCCCTTCACCGTTTTGAGAGCAGTGGTGATGAGCAGTGGCCCGCGTGGTGGATTACGGTCCATTCCATCTCACATAGAGGAGATCATTTGGCAGCTTCCTCTAAATTGAAAGGCAAAGGGGTACCGAGTTAATGCTGTGTTAATATTCTAAATTCTAGTATAGTAATAATATTCTAAGTTCTAAATAGAAACGCGCTTTACACCTGCTTACAACTTAACATATGTATTAAGAAACATGTAAACTAAGTAGTCACATTAAATATCTAAACAGGCTGATTTGCTATACAAATGAATTAATGAAGGCTGCCTACAGCTGTGAGGTACATTGAGACCTAGATAGATCGAGTTGCCTTGGTTAGGAAACTGATATCCAATTCATTTTAATGTGAACAATCTATATCTACTGAATTCATTACTTTATACTTAGACTGTGTTATTAATCTAGTAATATAGTAATTCCGAGGTCGTTTGACAACCAATTTGCGAAGAAGTTGTATAGGTTCGTAGACCCATACAAAATGTAACTGTCATTCATAGTTTTCAAACAGTTACACACCAATTATTATACGTGTTTTCTATATTTATGTCTGTAATTTATATGGTGTACATAATAAAGAGTATTCTATTCTTGTTTTAAAATCTGATTTTTCTATTTGCAATAGGCTAGTTTCCTAAAAAATTCTAATTAGTCCGTCAGTTAGATTATCGAAAAATAATGGACCCTTATTTTTTCTTTTGTCAATCAAACAAAAAATGACAAAGATAAAGCGCGTCAAAATTTGGGAGTGGGGGGTCGTGACGTCACGCCGTGCTAAAAAGTGTCGCACGGCGTGACGTCACGACCCCCCACTCCCAAATTTTGACGCGCTTTATCTTTGTCATTTTTTGTTTGATTGACAAAAGAAAAAATAAGGGTCCATTATTTTTCGATAATCTAACTGGCGGACTAATTAGAATTATTATTTTTTTACCCAGGAAACTACCCTATTGACTTGTAAAAGTCTCATATAGGATCTACTTACAGAAACATTTAATTTCAAGAATCATTTCATTACTAGCATAAGCGTATTCATACTCAGCGTATAATATTCCCACAGCTGGGACACAGGCCTCCTCCCTGTGAGATCCCAGTGGGCCATAATCCACCACACGGGCCCTGTGCAAGTTGGTAGATGTCACATGCCTTAGAATTTTTTTTTGGTTCTAGAACATGCCGGTTTCCTTATGATGTTTTCCTTGACCGTTTTGAGAGCAGTGGTGATGAAATTAAATAAATGCACAAAGTTAACTGCCTGTCTTGGATCGTCAACCAACACTCTGCTCCCAATTGTGGCCAGCACTTAAAAATCTGTGATGCCATAAATTCTACAGCATATCGACATATTTCAACACCGTTATTTATTTACCATTGTTTCACAGTCACCGGTTCGTCATTAGTTTATCAACCTTCTGAGTGGTCTCCACCCTTTTCTACGAACATTCAAGAGCGGTGGAGCCGTCAGATAATAATAATATGTTGAAACTGTTGACAGCTCCAGACCACTCATACATAACTGACAGATTGTAGAATTGTAGTCCGCGCGGTACTAGTTGGCCGCGCCTTAGGATGTGAGCGGTGGGACGGAGGGGCGGGGGCGCATTACTCAGTACGTGCGTTGCGAGCCGCGGCCCCACCCCTGTCCCCACCTCAGCGGCCAACTAGTTCCGCGCGGACTATAGCTTGGAAATTATGTCACACTAACTTGAAGTGTTTCGGTATTTGTTTTTGAACGACGGCTGTATTCACTTATTAAAATCCAGGCTATATTCTCAGAAGGGGTATGGAGAGGTGTAAGTTACACCCACGTATTATATTTAAGTTCATGTAACGAGCCTTTTGCCGGGTTCAAGTCCAAGTACCTAGTAAAGTCCTCCAGACCGAATTTCGGCCATGGCAACCAATCTTAGCGGAGATTAGCCTTCGGCGCGCGAGATATTAGAGTGCACAAGTGTGTGCGTAGACACAGGTGCACTCTCTCTTTCCTCACCCTCATTGTCCGATGGGAAGGTAATCCGACACGATCGGAGAGAGATCAGGAGCTACTACCCCGCTGGGTTGGGAACTTAGGACATAGTATCCTTTTTATTCCGATAGTACTACGTTCCAGTGGGATAATTTCCGACCTCCACGCGGACGAAGTCGCGAGCCGACAGCTAGTATTCTATATGTAAGCATTGCCTAACTTCATAAGCATAATAGATAGTGGCAGACAAACAGAAAACCTGTAGATTGATAGTCAATATTATTTATTCTTTGTGGGCGGCTTAATGGAATGCTGTCTACTGCATTTGCATCTCATTCGGCTAAACACAACCACCTCGGGAATATGAAAATGTTGGATATTCTAGTAGAAACTGATTGACTTGATTGTGAAGTTGCCAAAGCTTTAACTGTTACAATTATATTATGGTACATGCACTTATTGCTCCATCTAAAAAATCCACCCCGTATATGTCATGCATGATTGACTGTTTAGCACCATAACGGTGTAAAAAGTTACGAGTAAAATAACTGCAATATCATAACCTTTTGGCGCGTGTTTTTAAAATTTGCGGAGAAGAATACGAACATTATGCAATATTGCTCACCCCCATAATCATCCCCAGAAATTGTAAAAAAAAAACAGTTTTACACTCCGCTACAATTTTATTCTAAGTATATGTATAGATAGAGAATTAAGGTCGTGGTAAAGCTATGTATTGTTTAGGCAAATAGCGCTCTTATATCAGACGCAAAGTGAGCCAAACTCCTTCTAAAAAAACCTTCACGACACGACACTGTCAAAAATTATATAGGAATGAACGGTTCATCTGCTCCTTTCATTTCACTATTCTGTAGGCGAGTGCCGAAATCCAAAATCGTTGCATCGTTTGATTCATTTGTCAGACTTTTCTCTTCGAGTGAAAGAAAGAAAATACATTTATTTAGCACAGACTAAAAGAGACACAATACACCAGATACATACATCAAATAAAAACAAAAAGTAAAGATTACTTAAATAAGAAAGTATAAAGTCCGATGTAAAAAAAAAAAAACAGGAAAGTGGCCTCACGGCTGAGCTAAAAAGGGGAGTGAAAGATGCCATATGAAAAGGAAAAAAAATGAAAGAACAGTGAAGCGTCTATCGGCTTTAGCAACCAAGCTACACTTCTTTTTCCTGCCCTCTATAACATTTATGGCGGCTCTGAAGTGCACTATTCGCTGCGCAGTACCCCACCCCTCACCCCTGCTGACCCATGAATTTGTTACTGCGCAGCGACTCGCTTCATGTTCGGAGCCACCATAAAGTTTGAATCGGGCTGTAGGTACTTGGGGTCAGCGCAAAATGTTTTCTTCTTCCATTTTCCCCTGTCAACCGTCACACTATCATTCACTCATTTATATGGATCACAGAATCTATCCATCTTCTCTATTATTTTTAGGCTATGTTGTCCCACTGCTGGGCAAAGGCCTCCCTTTCGCCTTTCCACTCCTCTCTGTCTTGAGCTTTGTGGATCAATCCTGTCCGTAGGCGACAAGCTCGTCCCGCCATCTTCTCTTTTCTAGCAACAGGAAAAGTTGTGTGGCAACCAAGCTACGCATTCCATAGATAATTTCTATCGCGTAACTTATGTAAATGACTCCGAACTACCTACATATTGTCACGGGTCCCTATACAGATGCTAATTCACTAATACATGGAAGCAAGCCGTAGTAAAATTGTGAAAGCGAAGTGTATTCTTGCAGAACTGTAGGTAGCTTTCCGGAATTATTACCAACGGGAGTATTTCCCAGTATCCGTTTGTCCTTATTCAATTTTTTTTTTTTGAGGTCGTCGCAGCATATTTTCTTCTTCCATACTATTAGCCGTGAGCTCAGAAGTACAGACGCCAGCACATCTAGCTACCCGAAACTGTCAAATTTTCCCAATCAACTTTGAACCTTATGCTTTACCTACCGATAAAGTTGAAAATCTATTAAAGAAATTTGACAGATTGTAGTAGCTTGATGTGCTGGCGTCTGTACATTCCCTTATATCTACACCAAGGTTTATTTTGTGCCTATAGGGAATGAACTAGGCTAAATAACCAGCTAGCTAGACTAGCTAAGTAATAACAGCCGCACAGGTCGATCGATCAGGTTAAGCTACGCTTGCCGCGGTTGGTCTGTGGATGGGTGACCATCTTTACATACCGAGACCCTCCGTGCCTCGGAAAGCACGTTAAGCCGTTAGTCCCGGCTGTCATTCGTGGATCTTTGACAGTCGTTACGGGTCGTCGGAAGCCCGAAAGTCTGGCAACTGGTCTTACCAAGTGGTATCGTATTACCCAGTAGCTGGGTTGTGGAGGTCAGATAGGCAGTCGCTCCATGTAAAATACTGGTATTCAGCTGCATCCGGTAAGACCGGAAGCCGACCCCAACTTAGTTGGGAAAAGGCTAGGCAGATGATGATGAGGGAAATAACTAGGCTAGAGGGGTTATCTTCTATTTTACACTGCACTCTGCATTATTGTCAATGTAATTGGTCTACTGCCCGTTGGTTTAGTAGTCGCAAGCGCTACTGCTGAGCACGAGGTCCTGGGTTCGTTTCCCGAGTTGGGCATAGTGTCGTTGGATTTTTTCATCTGGAATTTTCAATAGCTGCCCGAAGTCTAGATTTATGCCCGGTTGATGGCAATAGGCTTGCCCCCATTACATGGGACTTATAACATAACTGGCGAAATGTGAATGTACTATTTATGATTCTTCTTCTTCTTCTTAGCGTGTCGATAGCAATCTAAATGTACTCGGCCCAGAATTCGGCTACTTGTTTGGCGCCATCACCAGCGTCCATCAGTTCCTGTAACGTGCAGCTGACAGGACACGAAGGCCACGATATTAACCCATTGAATGTCGTAATTACAGACACAATTAAAAACCCATGGTATCTCGTGTAGATCTACGTTCCGACAGACGAGAGGTTAAGTGTCCCATCCTTTGTGGAACAGCACCACATTTACACTCCAAGGCGGAGTCGTCTATAAATCTCCACCTGAACAGATTTTTCTTGCTTCGGCCAACCTGGGTCCGGAGTCTGTTTAAAGACTTCCAGGATTTATGATTTATTCCGATCTGAACCTCTGAGCCCCCCTCCACCACCCTCACCTTGTTCCCCTGCTAGTTCTTCTTCTCTTTTAATCTCTGGCTTATCCACTTTATGCTAGGTTATTCTTTTGACAGGTAAGTACAGTCTAGAGAAAATAAACGTTTCATGTGTCTGCCTAACCCTACCTGGAACTGGAATATAGGTGTTATGTTATGTATAATTGATCCAAAATGTATACCTACAGAGGTTTTACAGCAAACTAGACTGTCCTTTAAAGCTCACTTGTCCATCGTCATAGAACAAGATGATCCTAACAACGCTTGCGACGCCTTATCAGCAGTCATTCTTATCTCCTAGCTTTCATAAGTTCCGCTAACTCGTAATAAATCAAAAGGTTTTTCATAACGTCTACCTGCGACACACATACCAAACACTTATTATACTCAAGTCCGGAAGAGGATGTCATCAATGTAAACAAACCTTAGATGGTACTGTATTCAGTATTATCGGAGCTCGCATAGAGCAAGGAATCACCGTGCCTTCAACAACGTCTAGAGTCGGCAGTGATAACAAAATTCGGCATGTATTAATAAGAGCCTATACTACCTCAAATGGCTTAGCGTGATCCTCCGTTATGTCGAAAATACTGCACCATTAATTTTGAAATAAATATATGGTAAAGTTGAGGATTAATGCTAAGTCTTATGTTAGACGAAAACACGATTCCATAAAATTTTCTCGATAGAAAATAAATCCAAAGTTACCTCTAACCCGAACAATAAACCGCTGGTATTCAAAAAATACTTGCAATTAGATCATGAAACTTTGCATACTAACTGAACTTACTTTAAAGCAGGTCTTATGTTATTTACTTTTGTATAATTACCATTATGTTCACTGTAAAAAGCAAATACCTAAACTATTGGCGCTGCCTGCCGCCCAGCACCGCACTCTGTCTCGCTCTCACTCAGTCAGCGAGCAGTATCGTATGAGCGAGATAAAGAGTGAATTTTAGCTGAGGTAGTATAGGCTCTTAACAATTCCCATGTGACTTTCCTAAAAATATTATTGAACACTAATATAATGGATGCGCCTCTTTTTATGAACTTCAAATACTCGTATTTCCCATAACATTCAAAGCGCTGAAAGTGCATTGAGCGAAAACTTCGGCTACCACCTTTAAAGACGTCATTTGTGTGGGAATGCGGGAGGGATTGGTTTATTTTTTATGATAATAAATAGGAGGTAGGTGTTTTTTTTTTTCTAAACATTATAGTGTCCAGTCTAAACTTTTGAAACTAGGATTTTTTCATAGTGTGGCATCACAGCTGCAGTGAAAAAATGTCAACTAACTTTTGGAGGACATTGTATAAGGGATGTCATGAAAATCTGTAATTTTGAGCATTTGACATTAAGGTGTCAAAAACGTTCAAAAATTATTTATTTCTCCAAAAATTAAATATTTACATAATATAAGCTAAAATATAAACTATAATAATATGTACAATTATATGAAAAAATAAACAATCATTATAGGGCAATAAAGAATTCATCCGCATCGCTGTCAACAGGAACAGTGCCCAAAAGGCTGGCAGCATTGCCACGTTGTATGGCAATGCTAATTCTTTGGCCAAGATATAGGCCAGCCCTCTGGTCACGTGAAGAGTCGACTAACCGCTTGGCGATATCCCGAAATACCAAGTGGGCACTCGGACCCCATGGCCCTAGTGTTTCAACCCCAAACGGCTCAAACATATAAGTCCCAATCAGGTTGCAATATTTTCGCCGTTTGAGGTTTTCTGCACCTGCAGCAGCCGCCCCAGCACAGCCCACCGTGCTAGGAAGATGGGATGGCGCAAGGGTGTCGACACATGTTGCATCCCACACCAAAGGTCTGCCTAACTTCCAGGGCATTATCGTCATTCCGTCTGGTCGTTCTGTATTTGATTTTGAATATGACGGACGCGTTCTTCTTAAGGAAAACGTAGCTTTAACTCTCTTGGTTCGTCTGGAAACTGATGATAATGCTAACTCTAGCAGTGGTCGCAGAGGTGTTTCCGTGGTCTGTGGCGCCCACAACGGTAATCAGCCATTCCCCTTACTTTAAGGTGTGTAGATAAGAGATGCGCACGCGACTCATCTTGAACGGCTCTGTTATCCGTTTGTTTATATTACGTGAGTGCTAACATACCCGCATGAGGTCACAAAGAATGGGGGAAGGTGCACTATCGTTCATTTATATTGTCTCGCGTGCTAGGGGACTTATCAACATAAAACGTGCTTATTTATATAACCTTAGAAAGTTTTTTGTTGCCTGCCTTAGGGATTGCACCTAAAGTCTATTCAAATCCTTGCTTCCATTAATGTTATTTCCACTGAAATCAACTTTATGCTGGTTTAAATTAAGCAGATTTCCGAATTACTAGTACTATTTGAAAAAATAATAAAAAATTGTTGTAGCGCAAATTAAACTTTATTTTCGGGTTTTAAAGTTATTTTTCCAAAAATATCTGTCTGTATACATAGTTTGCTTACTAAATCGCGAACGCACTATAGGCCTTTTATTTCTAATGACACAAATTCTCCCTTTTAAAGTCTGTTTAAGCTCATTAAATTAATGATGGTTTTTAAGAAAATGTTTTTTATTAATAATCTATACAAGTAAATTAAATTGGAGTGTCTGTTTGTAATATTAGAATAACCTCTTTTTCCTCAATGCATATGGATTTATACACGGTAAATATACCAAAATAACATTTTTTTTTAATTTTTGTGTCTGTCTGTCTGTTTGTTCCGGCTAATCTCTGAAACGGCTGGACCGATTTTGACGGGACTTTCACTGGCAGATAGCTGATGTAATAAGGAGTAACTTAGGTTGCTTTTATTTTAGAACAAAAAAAACGAACTGAACAATAACTTTTTTGTTAAATTCCACGCGGACGAAGTCGCGGGTAACAACTAGTTACTAATATATTACTTATATTATTATTAATTTAATACCTTTCGTAGTGACACGTCGTCTGCCACTTATTTTATACAAATACATAGAAACCGGTAGCGTCGCGGCGACATGTCGCCTGCTGCTGTCGTCTGCAGTCGGCTACGGACTTGTACCTTAATATTAATTGCCGTTAGTACCATCACTTAAGCTTCAACAAGATTATCATAGGTAGGTACTTTATCGATGGTATCCCAAACGTTATTTTTATAGCCCAAAAGCCGATAAACTCGTCCGCTACGAGAACTCGCCCGATCTAACGGTTGTTGCATACATACATTCCTATCGGTTTTCTTTCTTTTTCATTTCGTAGTGAAAGCGGCGTGTGCGCATGTTTTGAGTCTCGAATGACATCAAGCCCTTTATTATTTGAATATGTTTTAGTTGGGTTTATGATCACATGTATGTATTGAATTGTGGCTTTGGATCATGGATAGCGTTTCTGAGGAGTTTCCAGCTCAAATACTAGGTGTTGGTGAAGATCACATCAGTAACACATACATGAACCTTCTTTCCGTGGGGTACGCAGAAACCACAGAAGGCAATCTGCTACGATCCTCATACTCCTTTTGTTTCGTTTACGTTTATACATCCTGACATGCACGCAGGCCGGTAGCGAAAAAGAAAAGCAAAAAAATTTTTTTTCACTTCTCATGCTCTAAAAGTCCGTCTTTATGTTGTGCTTAGGCGACATAAAATCGATTTTTATGTTCTAGTGCATAAAGTAAAATTTTTTTCTAAGACTAAAGTAATCAGGCCCAACAGCCACACGCACAATAAAACTTCGCAGATTAAAGTCGTGATTTAATTAATTTTCTTTAATTTATACCACTTCCGTGTTTTCTATCGTTAATTTAATAAAATCAGGTAAAATAGTTGTCATTTATTATTTAAAAAGGCAAAGAAACGTTTTCATTTTTTGGCAGTATGAAGTACCCAAGTCGAATGACAAATGTTAAAAATTAAAAAAAAAAAACTTTTAAAAAGTTTCGTGGCGGTATTATCTGTGGTGGCGGGAATTAGCTATGGATGCAACATTTTTGATTAATTATGTACTGTATATTTATGCCTGTTTCATTTTCTCGCAATCGAAGTGAAAAGCAGAGTGTATAACTCAGGCATAAACGAGCCATTTTACCCCTCGACTTAACTATCCACACTCGCCTGCGGCTCGGGTGGATATAAACGTCTCGGGGTAAAATAGCTTCTTTTATGCCTTAGTTGTACAATCTACTATTTTTTTACCAAGTTACATAAAAAAAAGTAACAAAAAGAAAAATGAAATACGAGGCCAAAAGGCTCCTATCTCAGCATGACGCTGCGACATACCCACCCACCACAGAACTACCCACCTGATCTATTTCAAGAACATCACCCTCCAGCCCTTTGGCCTTTGGTCTTTTGGCCTTTGGCTTTCGCTTTTATGCCCTCCCGGCGTATCCAGTTTAGTAACATTCGGTAGGTATTTAGTAACATTTGACTTTAAAAACAGCAGTCTTTTTGTAACTTTGACTCCCAAAAAAATGGCTGCCGACTTTCGCTTTTGATTTTCAGCCCAATACGAGTACATGATTTTTTTATTTTAATTTTAAAGGAGAGAGCTCCCGAAATAACACCAATATGACTCACAATAGCTTTTAAAACTAAGTTTTTTTTTCCGATAGTGAAACAACAAAGCGAAAGTATTTAATTAAAGTGTTTCATTCACACAAAACAATGGATATTAATTAAAAACGCTTAAGTAGGCCATTGTACACGAAAACTTGGAATTTAAAATATCTAGGCCATCTGAATCAAAGTTATACTAAATTATGCAGGCATGCGTTCAAAGGCTGAATAAGAATGCTACCTTTGCTCTACAGAAATCCAAGCTGCGTGAGAAAATCACAAGTGTACTATCGCGGACACTCCCGCTTGACCACCACTAAGTTAATTTTTCGCGCCAAGGTCCCAAGGTCAAATAGTTCGTCCGTAAAATTCACAAAAGGAGTACAAGTCGTGATGCGTCACTAAGCTGCGCAGTGCAGGTTGCAACTAATTGCGTTATCGCTTTCCTAATAGGCGAAAACTTGAAGGAAACTTGAACTTGTTTTTCCTTCACCTTTAGAATACCTATCAAGACATAGGGAAAAGGGAAACCACATTAGAATAACCTGGTTTTCAATTTACTAACAATATCATTGGCATTGCATTGGTATTTTCACCATTTTCCCATTTTCCCGTGCTACCCCTGAAATAGACGCCTACAATGTTCTAGTACGGACGGATAATATTGTACAATATGTTATTTTTTACCTATGTATGTAGTTGGGAAAATGTACAACGCAATATTATAAAATGGCATAGAAAAAGGTAAATATTTTGACATTACCGGTCTGAAAGATAGGTATAGCTTCGAATTTCACCACATTATGCACTTATTTCTATAGTTTAAATAGTAGGAAAATTAACAAAACTTACCGGAATAAACGTAGCCAAGTGTTCAAACACTGGAACAATAAAAATCACTTATTAAAAACTTGTAAACAATCACAAAACGAGAACACACAGCTTGCAATGCGAAAACTACTTAAAACGTGACATTTCTAAACAAATACGAAAGAGACAAACGTATTATGTCAATAAAATACCAGTCACCCTTTTCCAAATATTGTCTCGCTCTGGCAACAAGAATCAGGACATGTTAGGAAGAGAGCAAAATAGTTTGACAGCTAACAGGGTGGTAACTTCACTTTGGCGGGTAATGTTTTGACGCATGCGCGCGAATCACGCATGCGCGGTCGATATAATTCCATGTTTGATTGAAGTGCAGGGTCACTCTAGGAAGGTTTTAATTGAAAAATAATCGGATCAAAATAAAAGCTAAAGGTGAAAAGATCATATGAAACCACGGAAATGGAAAGAATGCAGTTCGCGATTTTATTGTATCCAAATTATGGAGCCCTAAGTATTTCATAACAATATTTACTTTATTCAGCGATTTAGCGAAACTCCATCCAATTCCGTTTTAAGTTATAAAAATCCAATCAAAATAAATATAAATAAATAAGTCATCGATCAAAGCCTATTTAGGGCATTTTGGGAATTTAGGGCTCTCTAAGGTTAACTATAACCCTAATTACCATTTTTTTTTTCATTCTGTTATTTAACTTCATCTGTTACGATGATTAGGTACTTTTTGAAGCATCTTTCGATAATTCATTGAATTTATTGACTCCAAAGAGAATTTGATTGTCTATTAACATTTTACACAAAGAAATTTCGAGAACAGTGATTGGCCCAGTGAGAGCAGTGGTGGCCCGGCGGTAACGACCCAGAATTACAAGTTACTTTGTGTAATTTATTTCTTGACCACCAGACTGCTCTCAAAAACGGTGAAGGAAAACATCGTGAGAAAACCGGCATGTCCTAGGACCAAAAACTCGAAGACATGCGACATCCACCAACCCACACTGGGCCCGCGTGGCGGATTAAGGCCCATTCCCTCTCACAGAGAAGCCTGTGTCCTTGATGATAGATGGATGTTTTCCTTCACCGTTTTGAGAGCGGTGGTGATGAAATAATTTACACAAAGTAAAGCGCCTGTCTGGATTCGAACCTACGACCTACAACTCGTAAGTCTCGGCCTTTACCACTTGGCCACTACTGCTCTCATATATAACCATACTAGTTGCGCCCCGCGGTTTCACTCGCATAAGTCTCGATCCCGTGGGAATATCGGGATAAAAACTATCCTATGTCCTTTCTCAAGTTCCAAACTATGTCTGTACATAATCAAAGGTCTGTACCAAATTTCACACAAATCGGTTCAGTAGTTTAGGCGTGAAGAAAAGACAGACAGACAGAGTTACTTTCGCATTTATAATATTAGTTTGGAAGTTTGGATTCCAAAAATAATAAGAGGTGCTCTCTTATTATTTTTGTTTTTTTTTTTTAATCCAAAAAATTGGCTTCTCCAAAATAATTTGTACACAATAAAAGAATTTTTTGATTATAAAGGTATTTTTTTCATAATAAGGTAGATTTATTTAGTTATAATAGAAATATTGTTATTGTTGTGTTTTTATTTGATATTGTATATTAGAGTATAAAAAGTCCATAGTATAAGTGTTTTTTATTGTTTACTAGAGTACCTACTCTAATAAACCTAACTTATGTACCTATATTATATAAGTTAGGTTTTATACCCAAGTGTACATTAGGTTCACATTGTAAATAATCCTATGCCGTTATTAGCGGCGGATGTGTTGAACTTATCCTTACATTCCAACCAACTTTGTAACTACCATATCCGACGAATAAATGTCTTTGTCTTTGTCTTGTCTTTATATGTATAAAATATCTTCTGCGAACTTGGCTGATCTCCGTTGAGATTGGCCACCGTGACCGAAATCGGTCGGGAGGCTATTATTATTAATTAATTACTGTTCCTGGTGTATAACCGTTGTAATTAATAATAATAAATGAATAATATATTGGTATAATCAATTAATGGCTTAGGTATTAGTGGATTCGCACGAATTTACCCGAATTTAATTTTAGAAAATTATTTTTATGCAATGAACTATAAAAAAAACCACTTGCGTACAGAAGTACTAATACTTAAGAGTTAAATATTTTAAAAAGTCTACTTTTTTCTTAACTTCATTGCAGAAAATTCAAAATCTGTCAATTCCTACGATTCGATAAAAAATTATTCGCCCATTTCGGGTGAGTTTTGCGAGAATCGACTAATTATAGCTCAACTGTCACTAATGAGACTATTACTTTTTCTATTGTTACCGATCTCTAGAAGATTTCTTGACAATTGAAAGGATAAGCCTAATTAATATGGCATGCAAATCATCATAAAAACAGAGAATAGGAAGTGCAAAACAAGCATAGTTTACTATAATATCTAATAATATCGTTTATTGTCCGTGGTTCGACCGCGTAGTTCTACTAGTAGGACCAAGGGCATTTTTCTTTTCGGTGGTTCTATCAATCGAACCATCGTTATAAAATTATCATGTTTTATTGGAACTAGTTCTACTGGTCGAGTAGAACTAAGATAAATATTTTTGCCCATGGAACTACTTACGTAATACTTATACCTGTTACATTATTTTGCTACGCAAAATACACGCATTGACGTGGAGTTGCGGACACCAGCCCGTATTACCTTACATTATTTTACGAAGGAAAAAAAATACGTGTAAGTAAAAATTAAATTTATTGAATAAGGTTTTTTACATTTTAACACACTTTTATTAGTAAAATAATGACTAAAAAAAACTGACAGGGCTATCAATTTATTTTTTTAGATAGCCCTGATAGTTTTTTTAAAATAAAGAAAGAAGTTTATTCACTTAATAGAACCACGGGTAAACAAAGTTGCCCTTAGTACTACTGATAGAACTTGATTTGCCCATGGTCCGATTGATAGAACCACCGAAAAGAAAAATGCCCTTGGTCCTACTAGTAGAACTACGCGGTCGAACCACGGGCAATAAACGAATAATATTATATTTATTTACTTCTCACCACAATATCCTTATAAAATAATGGAATAACTGCATGCTAGTAATCAAAACAAAGTGAACGACATTTTATCAGCATTTTGTTTGACAACCATTTGGTCACTGTCCAATGTTTTTGTTTACTATAACACTGATAAAGTATGTAATTAGTTAATTTACTAGACTGCATTTTTTTAATTTTTAACTCTCTGCGCTGAGCCGAGAGTTTTATTTATTTATTTCATTTTATTTTATTTGGGAAACAAACAGATGCAATAACAAACTTATACAATTAGTTCAACACAATCCAGAAACAGTTTCCAAAGATTACTATACAAGTAAATTACATGTAACTAAGTGTAACAACAACCAGAAGTTCACACCGCTAAAGTTTATAGAATTTACAATTTAATACTAAAGCCTTTTTAATAACAAGGTAGATTTATTAAGTTGTATACTTAATAGAAATATTGTTATTTTAATAACATTATTATACAGAAGGGCAATATTTTAATTAACAAAAATAACAAAATTAAAACCTAACTTAACTAAAACTCTAAAATATAGCGTCGAAAAAATCATCCGCATCGCTGTCAACTGGTAATGTACTAAAGAGACTGGCGGCATTACCACGTTGTACTTATGGCAATGCTTAGCCTTTGGCCAAGGTAAAAGCCAGCCCTTAGGTCACGGGAAGTATCAACCACCGTTTTGAAATTTCCTTAAAAAGACTATGGTCTTTGGTCACGGCCCGAGGGTTTCAACCCCAAACGGCTCGAAAATATAATTTCAGAAGGGCATACATAGGACTAAAACATAACTGGCAAAATGTGGATGTACTATTAGGTACACTTCTGCCTTACCATTCGGGGATTACAAGCGTGATCTTATATCAATTTATAACGCCAACTCTCAAGCATTTAAGGATATTTATACATTCAAGAGAATATCCGATAACGACACAAACGAAGACAGACACGGGAAAACCACAATAAACATCAACAATCAGGAAAATAATACCCATCCATCATAATAATACAATAGACTCATATCTATAATTATTATTATAACTCTAAACAGTAGCCCTGACGTCATCTAGTTAGTCTAAAACGCACCGCGCGTGCCTGGCCATGCACTTGCATCGACCTTGTTGCGCGCGCGCCGATAAGGCACGTTCGGCCTTCGGGGAGCTATTCGCAGATTCCCTTGGCGTGTGCAATGTTTGTGCTAGGTTGAGGGATTTCTAATGTAATTGCTGATGTGGAGATGAGGGAAACTGCAGACGTTTTGTAAGAAGCGCAAGCGATATAGAATGACAAAAAACACGTACGGCCGCACGTCACCGATAAATCTTTAACTGTCACGTCACAATATAAAAGACAACAGTAAAGCAATGGCCGCCGAACTAAATCAGCTTCCGTGACGGCTGAGGGGATTATAGGCGCCAGCTTATAATGGTTTGACCTACACTTTTACGGAATAATAGGGCACACTCTTATTCTATTGAAACTCCGTAAACAAAAAAAAAAAAATACTAAGCTAGCTCAAAGTGTGACTTGACTTCCACCTTCCTCTTAGGTAGTACAGTAGACCTGTACAGACGCCAGCACATCAAGCTACTACAATCTGTCAAATTTCTTTGATAGATTTTCAACTTTATCGCTACAGTATTAAGTTCAAGGTTGATTGGGAAAATTTGACAGTTTCGGGTAGCTTGATGGCTGGCGTCTGTACAACAGATGTGTAATTTAATCCCACAATAGACCTAGACTTCAGACTTACAAACATTTAAATGAATAAAGGTTGATAAATTTTTCTAAGCTACGCGCAGAATCCAAGAGCTTCAGATCCAGAAATGTCAAAGCAGAAGAAGGCAAGACAGCCGAATGGTCATGAATTAACTTATGATTTAAAATGCTCATGCAAAAGACACCTAATCCTAAAATATCCCTACCAAAAACATAAACGTCATTCCGTCTCGATCATCTTCAATTTCGATTGACAAAAACAGAACGATGCTTTTTATATTCTTTTAGCGTTAAGGCTTATTAGTCAATTCCCATGAATTTACTCGCCCGAATCGAGCGAATCGTCATTTTTAAATAATATTTTTTTTTCTATAGGCCACTAGTACGAATTGGCACATTTTGAATTTTATGAAATGAAGTTACGAAAAAAGCACACGTTTTATAATATTTTACTCTTATCACTTATGTGCGCTAATAGTGTCCTTTTTTATATACTTTATTGCATAAAATTCAAATAAGCCTAAATGCGTCTTTATAAAAGGCCTGTTTTCCCAAAAGCCAGTCAGTTTTAACCCCTCCTCTGATACACTCCGGCTGTATGTCCTATAGACTTGATAACGCAGTAATAGCTTCGCTGCCCTACATGCACCATAGAAAAACAAAACTATCAAATTACCCAAAAGAAGCTGTAGTCAACTTAATGACACCATCCTTTCCCTATCTACGACCACAAAATAAGCCACAGACTGACAAAAAGTTACCTTTTTTACCTGACGAAAACGAAAGTGTCGGCGCGGGAGTTGGTCTAAAAACTTCACAACGGAATTTAAATCCACTTAAAAGTCACTTAGTATGATTAGATTCGTGTTCGACAACTCTTTTATCAGTAACACACTGGATTTTTGACGTTAAGCTACAAATTGGTTTCGAAGTACCTACAAATGGGAAATGGCGTTAAGATTTGAAGACACAATGTCGATTAACGTTGGTGCCGACCATTAGTATAATCACCATATAACGTTCCCACTGCAGGGACACAGGCCTCCTCTCGGTGAGAGGAAGTGGGCCGTAATACACCACGCGGGCCCAGTGCAGGTCGGTAAATGTCACATATCTTCTAATTTTTGGTTCTAGGACATGCCGGTTTCCTCACGATGTTTTCCTTCACCGTTTTGAGAGCAGTGGTGATGAAATAATTTACACAAAGTAAAGCGCCTGTCTGGGTTCGAACCTACAACTCGTAAGTCGCGACCGTTACCTCTGGGCCGCCACTGCTGTCGGTGCTAACCATTAACTGGGAAGAATTCTAAAAACAATGTCTTCAGTAGTGTTAATTCTCATAATACCACTTCGAACGGTGACGAGATGTGATCGCTATCGAATTGAGTTCGGTCAGTTGAGTGAGATTCAAAATAAGCTTTACACAGCGCTTTAGCGCTGAGGTTGTGATAGACAGTTTCGTAACATCATTTGATATGACGACATCAACGAGAATGACAAAGACATTAAAATAGATCAAGTAGAAACAAGTTGGAACACGTCACCAAGTCCCTGGAAAAAGGTAAAGTACCTAAGGTAAAGCATACATTTATATTATACATAACAATTTGAAAGAGAGACGGGAATATACACAATTGTGTTATATAAAGGAGGTAAAGCAGGCCTTTGTCAAGAATATGGAAACAAACTCAATTAAATACAGGGTGAAATTAAATTCACGGGCATCCTTTTAAGGGGTCATTGTGCTCATCGTTATGAACAACTTTTACTATGGGACTAAACCTAAAATCGCGAAAAAAAATCAGCAGTTCCTTGCATTTATGTTCGCATAACTCGTCAAAATGTAGGGAGGAGCTGATTTTTTTTTTCGCGATTTCAGGCTTGGTCCCATAGTAAAAGTTGTTCATAATGATGAGTACAATGACCCCTTAAAAGGATGCCCATGAATTCAATTTCACCCTGTATAAATGTAGAAGAGAATATTAAGTCTGCAAAATGTAAATGTTACACTAAAAAGGTAAAAGTTTGTAAGTATGTATGTAGGGACCCCCTCTGAACTACCAGTTGGATTCGAAAAATTCTTTTTACATTTGATATTTTTGCTTCTTAAGGATGGCTAAGATGACGCAAAAAGAAAGCTGAACGAAAATGAAGTGATAAAGCTTGTAGGTGATGCGATGCGACAGGGTGGGTCGGGCGAACAAGAAATTTCACGAGGACGAAGTCGCGGGCAGAAGCTAGTCATTATAAAGTCACGTGCACTTTAATAAATACCTAATATTTTATACCTTAAAAATAAATGCAAGTAGTCTTCCGTTTTCGACTGTGATATATTGATAAGATTAGCAATGCATCGAATGCTTATCTGTTTCTTCAGCATTCAAGTGTTCATGAAATTCGAGGCCATTTTGGATTACATCATCATAGTATTATTTGAATGCACTTGTTATGCACTTAATTAAAATTGTGACCTAATTTTTATTTTTGTTGGAAATCGAGTTCAAAATCGAATCGAGTTGCAACAGCATACGAAAAATCCAAATGAGTGATGATACAAATAGTGACCTTATTGGTGAGGCTCTTCAGAAAGATCAGATGCTTAACGGCGCACGTATATGACCTGGGGTGTAATAGCGTAACACACTAACAGTAGCTAAGTATGGCTTTCATTTTGACAGTTCAACCACATTCATTGCGTTATTTACGTTGTTGAGCAGACAAATTTTTCGAACATATGAAGCAATGGATTAGCAATATCCTTCAAAATGATTGATAGTGTATTATGCAATTAGGGTGCTGATGTATGAACGTAAACGAAGCAAAAGGAGTATGTAAGGATCGTAACAAGGGGCGTCCTGTAGTTTCTGCCTAGCCCCATGGAAAAAAGGCGTGAGTTTATGAATGTATATGTGTACACATACATCTTGCGCACCCTGGGCTGTGTGCTCACTTAATCCACCATGACATGAGATATCTTAAAAGTATGCATGTGTATACAGGGTAAAATTTTGATCACCGTTTTCCTCTTAAGGAGTAAAAAAAAAATCAGCTGTCCCCAATTTTTTTTTTATAACTCGTCAAAATGTAGGGAACAGCTGATTTTTTTTTTCGCGATTTCATGTTTGGTCCTATAGTAAAAGTTTTTCATAATGATGAGTATAACCCCTTAAGAGGAAAACAGTGATTAAAATTTCGACCTGTATTTATGTATTTGTGTGCCTAGTTTTATTAGTTTTTTTTTTATCATTGTTCCTCTCAACCGTAGCACCTACTGCCATCTAATCTCTTCACCACCCTTGGTTGGCTGGTAGAGAATGCCTAAGACATTAAGTCCGCCTTTGTACATACTTTTTTGTGCGAAAAGTTTAAATAAATAAATATCCCCAAAAACTCTTTATCAACCGAGACTCGAGAGAAGACGAAAACAGTCTTCACAACTATGAAATTTTTGTTTCTTCTATAATCCAACTTATTTGTCTACGCTCCCTTTTGGTCCTCGACCTCGGTAAGTCGAGGACGGGGTCGGGTACATTACAGGAATAGCTTAGGTGTATGTAAAAACCCAGTAAAAAAATAAACCATTAAAGTTACCATAGTTTGTAACATTATTTTCTTTCAATTTGTATTAGCTTTCTTGAAACCTTCGTCATTGGCGAACGTTTCCTTTCCAGCTTTGAAACTTTTAATACTTAAAATTTTGAAAATTGCCTTCAAAATCTACTTCTTCTCCAACCTCATCGGAAGCACCACACACAGCCACAGCACAGGGGCGCAGGCCCCAACAACTCGACCCATCACAACAGCACCCCACAAAGGATACAAGCAATAAAAATCACTACAACAAACTATTCTCCTAATAAAAAGTTTAGACAAGTAGCGTTCAAACGGGTCCAATGAACTTGCATCAAGTACCATCATCACCTACACATCTGTCTCAGGGAAACTTGTTTGTTTGGTTGCGCATACGCATCTCGCTCTAGGAGGACATTGAACTAACACTTGGATTTCCGGGAATGATCTTAATTTGGGATTTTTAATTGGTTTTAGGGAGAAAGGATGGGCGCTGCTCTGTGAAAGGATTGGACAGTAAGTGGATTAATTGTTACGAGATTTAACAATGAAGATTTTTGGTTGATTCTAGCTGCTTAGCTCGAATAAGTGAAAATTGAAGTATTCTAGAATAAAGTAAAGATATCTAAAGATAATATGTAACAAATAGTGTATTGGTCACGAAAATAATAATCTTATCGTTTACATCTTTTTTTAATAAAAATTATTTGCTCCACTTTGGAATGATATATTAAAAAGTGAAAGCTCGAGAACACATACACAAGAAGTTGGCAGATTCGTCTCAGAATTAAGTTTTTGTAGGGTTTCTTATTTATGTCTCATAACTATTCTTATATATATATATATATATATTGTTGTACATATGTATGTATATATGTATTTATTATTATATCTTTAATTTGTGACATCCCAAATTTCCATCACATCATGCATGAATCTTTCTATGCACAACCCATTTTTAGGGTTCCGTACCTCAAAAGGAAAAACGGAACCCTTATAAGATCACTTCGTTGTACGTCTGTCTGTCCGTCAGTCAAGACCCTTTTTCTCAGGAACGCGTTGAGTTATCAAGTTGAAATTAATATCAAATACTCAGGACTGCAATCCCTTGAAGCAGTGAACAAAATAAAACTTCTAAGTCAACGCAATCAAAAGATACGGGCGTTTATGTTCCGAAATCAAAACCCCGTACTTCCTGTTGACCTAGAATCATGAAATTTGGCAAGAAGCAATGTCATGTAGTACAAGTAAAGGAAAAAATCCGAAAACCGTGCATGTGTAGGTAGTTACATTGCAAAAAAAAATATTTTAAATCTCGTATTTACATTTGTACAGATCCCTCGGTGCACGAGTCCGACTCGCATTTGACCGGTTTTTCTTAAGAAAACTTTACTCATGTAATGCTAGGCTAGGAAACCGCCAAGGCGAAACTATACTAAACGCTTTAATAGATATGAGCTAACTGCTCAGTACACCAGCTGGTCCGTAAGCCAATTCCAGGAACCAGAGATCCCGTTGCCAATGAAGCGGTACTGCCACGTTGGGTTACCGTTTGAAGCCAGCTCAATGTATCCGTACTTATAGTACTATAGCGACCTCTTATTTTTGTACAACTGCAGGGCAAAGGAACTTGCGATGAGTAGTGGTGGCCCAGTGGTAACTGCGCCGACTTTCGAGTAGAGGTCGTGGGTTCGAATCGAGGCGAACTTTGTGTAAATCAAATTTCATCACCATTGCTCTCAAAACGGTGAAGCGAAACATCGTGAGGAAACAAACATGTCTTAGAACCAAAAATTCGAAGACATGTGACATCTACCAATCTGCACTGGGCCCGCGTGGTAGATAACAGCCCGCTCCCTTTGGAAAAGAGGAGGTCTGTATTGCCCAGCAGATCAGGAACATTATAGGCTGATTATGCTTGCGATGAGCGAAAACTTCAGACAATTACTCACCCAGGTTTTTTCAACATGCAAAAACCTAATCTGTAATCTTTATTTTACTGTCATTTACAAATGAATTCCTCTTTCTTTTATTCTTTTACCGTCGTTGCGGGACTTTAGAAGCCCGAAAGTCTGACAACCAGTCGTACCAAGGGGTATCGCATTACCCAATAAATGGGTTGTGGAGGTCAGATAGGTAGTCGCTCCATGTAAAATACTGGTATTCAGCTGCATTTGATTAGACTGGAAGCCGACCCTAACATATTGGGGAAAAGCTAGGCAAATGATGATTCAGAAATGATTTCTTCTCAGTAACAGCCCGAAGTTAGGATTTGTGTCTAGCTATAGGGTAAGCCTTTTGCTAGGTGAAAATCATCCTTATTACATGAGACTTAAGCATAAAATAACTGGTAAAATGTGAGTGCAATTTGGCAGAGGTGAATAATACGTCTGCCTAGCCTTTTTCGGGAAAAAACAAGCGTGATGTCATGTTGTATCACCCATTATTAACCTACAAAAGAAACTAAGTATACTTTATCATCCCCTTCACACAAGGGGAAGGGGGGAGGGGGGGTAATTATGATAAAAGTCCGATGTCGGAGTCGGATCATGATAAAAGAATTGGATCAATAAAGATAACTTCAGTTACATGCAACGTGCATTCTAGATAAATGCAATACTGAAAAACAATGCAATAAATATGAATAGGTAGGTACACAGTTTTGGGACAATCTAATCTAATCGGCACTTGACCTACCACAAAGTCATGTGGAAACGTGGCTTTTAAAAGAAAAACATGTGACTGATATGTCAATGGTATAAATAAGCTTGCAATGCTTTGAGAGGTGGACAGAACTGCACTGTAGGACCTAATGGTCAGTCTCAATTTTTTCACCTGTGAAAAAGGCTTTCAATCTTAACAAAATAATAGGTAAAATAAACAACCGACTTCAAAAAAAATACTACATAGTGAAAAATAACTTTAATTTCGGAAGTCGGTGTCGTTGGTTCCGCATTTTCGTTTTTTGACACCGATTTTCGAAATTAAAGTTATTTTTCACTTTGTAGTTTTTTTTTTAAGTCGGTTGTATTTTTTGTAAAAAAAGTTTTTATTTTTCACTTTTTTGTTGTACCTACCTCACACAAATTCAATAAACACTAGTGCACTGAAGAATTGAAGACACCGACTAGAAGAATCATCAAAATTCGCATAGAAATGCCGGAGATGCAGTAAATTTATGCATATAACTTCGTACATAAGAATATTTACCTTTATAATGTATTATATACTAAAACCTTCCTGAAAGTATGAAGATCATATTAGTGAAAGAATTATCAAAATTGGTTCATTAGTTTTTGAGAAAATCGCGGACATGCAAACATACATACATACGGGTCGAATACAGAACCTCCTTTTTTGAAGTCGGTTAAAAAATAAAACACTTAAAAGTTGACAGACGAAGACGTTTTAGAAGTTGTAAGACCAAACATTGTACTATGGAAGTGAAGGTGTTGTGTTGTTCAAGTAAGTATAAAAATCGATTTAAATTAATTGCCAAAGGAGAAATACCGACGCCATGGATGACCCAGGTGGAGATGGTAGGACAAACTGGACCGCTTTATAAGAGATGCTTTTGCCTGCGGCTTCGTCCGTGTCGAGGTCGGAAAACATCCTAAGGAAAGTACTACTGGAGTAAAAAGTATCCTCTGTTCTAATTCAGATCATGGTCTACCTGTGTGGCAAATTTGATCGAAATTCGTTCAGCCGTTAAGGCGTGAAACAGACAGACCGATAGTTACATTCGCAATTTTATAATATTCGAATTTATAGATTGGACCACAACAGCAAACAGCCGTGGGAAGTGGAAAGAGTGGAGAAGAGACCTTTGCCCAGCAGTAAGACAATATTAGCTGATATAATTAAACAAGGTACAGTCGGTTATAGCAATTAACTGACCCCCCTAAAAATTACTCGATTTTGCACCCTCTACTCAATATGTATGAGTTTATCAGACTAACACTACTCTATAAACAGAAACAATAAATAATTTTGATACGCAAACTTGAGCTTTAAGATGTTGGTGTTAGGTTAGGAACATGATATATAAAGTAATAAAGTAAAAAAAAGAACTTTTATTAAAGTTAGGGCAACAATCTTGGTGGGGTATGTCTGTGTAATGTTTGGGGTTTGTCTGTGTGCAATTTTTGGGAGAGGGGGGAGTGTCTTGTCTGGAGGTAGGGAGAGTGAGTGGTATAATGGGTGTGAATAAGTGCCACATACAGATTTGTATTCTAGAATGATAGACATTGTAACGTTACTTGGAGAATGAAAGCTCAAAATACCATTTCAGACACTTAATGTACAGTCAACAAAAGAGATAAGTATGCAGAGTCGTCGGATATAGTTGAAGTTTAGTAAGAAACCGATGGATGTTCTCAAATAAAGGGGTTAGAAGGTTTTGGCCCTAAAATCAGCCGCCATTTTGATTTTTTTTCAGAATCGCGGTGCACCACAAAAGTTATATATTTAGATAGAGGACACTTATACAAACAAAAAATGTTACATAACATAATATCCTAAAGCGTCAGGTTTCAGAGTTATTCACCAAAATGTAAGTCGAAAACAACAAGGAATTTTTTGTTTTTTTTTCCTCTAGGTAAGCATATTGAACTATTGAGGTAATATAAACGTTATAAAACCTTTATGGAGAAGAAACAAAAGAAGAATAGACATTTTTTAAATAAATAATTAAATACCGCAATTTATAGTTCGTTTTTTAATCCCAGATACTAATCTGACAAGTGTAATGTCAAACTTCTATACCAAAAAAAACGAAAACACAAAAGACTTAAATGCAGTGCCGGATTAACCCCTAAGCAAATTAAGAAATTGCTTAGGGCATCACGTCTCGGGGGGCACCATAAACTAGGCGCGGTCCCAGGGAGGGTCATGGGGATCATGACCCCCAAAATCATTCAAGCTGTCGAGAGCCTGAATGATTTTCTTACTTTTCTTCACAGGCGTGGATTGCTTAGGGCATCAAGTAGTCTTAATCCGGCACTGCTTAAATGTCAGATTAGTCTCTGGGATTAAAAAACGAACTATAAATTGCCGTGTTTAATTATTTATTTAAAAAATGTCTATTCTTCATTTGTTTCTTCTCCATAAAGGTTTCATAACGTTTCTATTACCTCAATAGTTCAATATGCTTACCTGGAGGGGAAAAAAAAACAAATAAATCCTTGTTGTTTTCGAATTATATTTCGGTGAATAACTCCGAAACCTGACGCTTTAGGACATTATGTTATATAACATTTTTTGTTTGTATAAGCGTCCTCTATCTAAATATATAACTTTTGTTGTGCACCGCGATTCTGAAAAAAAATCAAAATGGCGACCGACCTTAGGGCCACCCTCCATACAAAAATCTTCTAACCCCTTTTATTTTATTAATAGAAAGCAAACAGCTCATTTATCAAATTAAATTTCAGTCGACAACATCCATCGGTTTCGTACTAAACTTCAACTATATCCGACGATCCTGCATACTTATCTCTTTTGTTGATTGTACATGGTTTGACCAAGATTGTGTCTGGACTTTAAAAGAGACTGTAACCTATGAAGTGGTTTCTGTGTGTCTTTTCAGAGTAGTCGGATAGGAAACAGCGAACCCATCTAGTTTTTATAATATTATTGACGAGTAGAAGTGTTTGTATAAATCTAATCGCAGAACTAAAATAAGTTATCAATAAAACGAAGCATAAAGTGGAATAACGTTAGCAAGCAATATTTATTAAAGGTGCATGGATTGTATTGAGGATGATATTAGATGCAGCGCTGGTGCCACGGTGGAATTCGTATTCGTAAACTGCGCGATATTTTAAGTTTTCCTTACTATGAACAGCACATAGGATCGCGGTGTCAAAGAATAATCAAATGGCGCGAAAACAAATGAATCACTAAATTCAAAACACAAATACACACAGCTATATTTGAAATGAATTTGAATTTAGAATTCTTAACTAAACGGCAGATATTTGAGATCAAAGTGGCCAGTTCGACAAATCGCCAATTTGATAATAAGGACCTAATATTTTAAATAAATAAAAGAGGCGTGAATGAGAGGAAGATGGCTACCAGGAGAAAAATGGAAGAGAGAAATTTCATGTTCTGCATGTGTTTGATCTAACTTCAGTGATTTAGGTAAAAGTGTTCACCTGATTATTTAATTTCTGCGCAATAACAAAACTATTTTAAAATAATTTAGACATTAAAACCTGAGCTGATATCTTTAAGGATATGATAAGATTTATAATAAAGGATACTAAGCTTATTATCTAGAGCCGATAAAATTCGGTATTACTGACAAAATCGATGACCAAGAAAAAAACAACTATTACATTGTAAGAAATATGAATGCAACAAAAATAGCCTTTATCAACACCTGCAAGTGACGTTATCAAAACGAGTGATATGCAGCCAATAAAATGTTACTAAGAAAAAATATGTATGAAGTATAAAACCTTCGAAAGTTATAGCATAATGAGCCTGTAACGTTCCCACTGCTGGGACACAGGCCTGGCCTCCTCTGTGAGAGGAAGGGCCATAAACCACCACGCGGTCCCAATGCGGGTTGATAGAAGCCTATAGTCTAGAAAACTACCTCAAAACTTAGGACAAGGACATCTAAATCTACCACAAATGTCCGGCGACGACATCGAGGCAAACCCAGGAGAAAATGGCGGGACGTGGTTGACGCCTACAGGCTTGGTCCACATAGCTCAAGACAGAGTGGATTGGAAAGGAGAAAGGGAGGCCTTTGCCTTGCAGTGGGAGAACATAGGCTAAAAATAAAAATACAGCCATCATTCGCCATTTGGTTCTAACTTTTTAAACTAAGTCAAGTTTCAGTACCAAAAGGAAGTCTCCTGTAATGACGTACTTGAAATCTGTCACATTTGAGCCTAATCAGAGCCTAAACACAAAAACCTTCCGGAATAAATTCTCTAAATTATGATGAAACCCGCATCAAAATCCGTTGCGTACCGTTTAGAAGAACAACGACAGTGCGGTCACACGCGGTTATAATATGTTTCGATTTTCAGCAGTAGCCAGATATAAAATTTAGGTAAAATAGTAAATATAAAATTATAAATTAATGGTCAACAATCCTTCGATTAATTAAGTATGCAGCCTACGAGTCAATCAGCACGTACTTATTATAAAGATAGCCGTGTGTCATCAATTTTGTAGACTTTCTGTACCTATTACAAAAAAATCGCATGAATCCACAAAACAAACAAGCTAATATTTACATAATATAAGCTAACGGACGCATCAAAACATTCGTCCGCATCACTGTCAACAGGTAAAGTGCCCTAAAGGCTGGTAGCATTGTCAAATGGGTTATTTGGCCATAATTAAAAAAGTCGTAATTTATCTGCTTTTGAGATGTTCATGGCAAATCCTAATCCTATGGCCCAAGTGAACAAGAGCCTTTAGGACAGGGGAAGTGACAGTGTGTATAAAAGCCTTAAAAAAGAAATAAGCTGTTTCATGATATTCAGTGAAGCCATGACCCAAGGAACCATTGATATATATGTTACACTAGATCAGTAATTACCGCGCCAAGGCGTTGCCACTTGTCATAAGGCCACAGCCTTATTCGTAGCTAATGTCACTTCAGTGCTCTGTGTGGCGCCAACCGAAGTGAACCAAGTGACACACGACAAAAATATTGCCAAAATGGGTAAATTCGTAGTGAAAGAGTGCGATTCAAGATCACAAAATCATAATAAATTAACCAGACTTACTTTCCACACGTAATTTTATTGTTTCTGTGTTTATATCAACGTAAAATAAATAAAATGCAGAATTTTGTAAATTAGGTTCAGTGTTACCACTAAAAACTTAGTTTTAGTTTCCCACATTTATGGGAGTTTTTAATTTATTGGAATAAGTGATTTTAAATATTTTTTAAATAATAACAACGTTGCAGGGTGCCTAAAGATGCAGCACGCCGTGATAAATGAGTGGAAATAATCAGATTGCTGAGAAAAGAGACTAACTGAATAAATAAAAAATAAATAAAAAGAAAATGTCTTAATTATTGTCATTAGTTATAAACTTCTAATACACATCGAATAAGAAATACATAATTCAAATATTTTATAAATAATTTGGCCTAACGTTTTTTTGAACGTCATTTATGGCTTAAAAAGTTGGGTAAAATTTTGCATGGGTAGGCAACCCCATCCCGCCATTGCATGTTTATATTGCGGTCTTTGTCTAATCTAAGTGACGGTATTATTCTTGCGACTTGTGTAAGTGAGACAGATATATGTTTACTTTTAAATGTTTAGTGGTTTCAAAGCTACGTCGTCGCGTTTAAATAGTGGTTACACTTTTTTGACACATTTTATTGAGGTTTGCTTCTCTAGTTATTTAACTCAATGCAAGGAACACAACCACAAACGGCGCGAAAACTTTATTGTGTTTTTTTTTTTAAGATAACAAAATGATTGTGCAACATTGCGTCGAAAAAGACGAATCAAAATTCTTTTTGTTCACTTGTTTTTAAAACACACTTTTCCTTGTTATCGTATTGATAAAAATTGCATATAAAAATGCGCGACGCAATACCGCGTGACATAATTGTTGCATTGTTCTAGTGACTTCGATTGCATGACAATACATTGATACGTACTTCAATGCATTCAAAATGGCGGCACAAAAAATTATTGATATTTTTTTTCTGAAATTTTTCAGTAGTTATCAGTGAAAAGTTCAAGTTTTAACCAGGCTAGATAGATATAATCAGCACCAATTAAGCCCTAACATGATGTCACCAATCTGGTGCGAAAATTTTCAGAATTTCAGAAAATTTTCCGTCATTTATTTCAGGAAATTCACTCTACAGTTATTCAGATAACACAATATGGCAACCGAAATCAAAACCAAAACGGTGAAAATACGACGACACAAATTTCGCGCCAAAAATTTTCGTCTTGATAAAAATTGCATACAAAAATGCGCGACGCAATATCGCGTGACATAATTATTGCATTGTTCTAGTGACTTCGATTGCATGACAATACATTGATACGTACTTCAATGCATTCAAAATGGCGGCACAAAAAATTATTGATATTTTTTTTCTGAAATTTTTCAGTAGTTATCAGTGAAAAGTTCAAGTTTTAATCAGGCTAGATAGATATAATCAGCACCAATTAAGCCCTAACATGATGTCACCAACCTGGTGCGAAAATTTTCAGAATTTCAGAAACTTTTCCGTCATTTATTTCAGGAAATTCACTCTACAGTTATTCTTAAACAGTCCAACCAGGATAACACAATATGGCAACCGAAATCAAAACCAAAACGGTGAAAATACGACGACACAAATTTCGCGCCAAAAATTTTCAACACTAAGAAAATGCATTAAAAATGCATCTATCACTTACCAGTTCAGTAAATCCTCTCCTGCGCACCTCCAAAAGGATTTTCTTCAACTGGATTTTAAACTTAACAAAGCAGGAAATATTATTGTTTAATTTACGTGAAGGATTACGTGCGTTCTTCGAAAAGGGTAGAAAATCAGTGCGCGAGGGCCAGCGAGTGCGCGCTGCGTTCGCGCCAATACTGACTCAGATGCGCCTGCGCAGTCGACCAGCTGATTACAAACGCACGCTGTCACAATCATAATGCACCTTATCTGCATTCTGTTACAGTCCAATTCTGTGTGATATGTTTATGTTGTTGGAATTTTCGCTTCGTTTTCGTTGCATTAAAATTGAAATTTCAAATAACATCGCTCTTTGGACATGCTTGCATCGATGTTAATGGAATTATTCAATGCATTACATAGTGCGGTAACTAGGTGCCTATTATATGGTTGGCTTGGTACATTTATTTTATTGTTACTTTCCAATGTGTGGGCATGCGTGGTATTTTACGAATTGCGTGGAATGGGTGCATTCTTGTTCTGAAGTACCGCTGTTTTAAGAATTAATTTCTAATTGGAATCTAATATAATGATCGTGATCGTCTTTCTATACTATTGAGAGTCGATATCGCAAGAACTGAAGATGGGTTAGCTAGCTACGGGATTGGTGACCGACCATAGCTCATAATTTACTGAAGTGAATAATTGGAAAGAACGCTAGGCAATTGGATCAGTGGTCTTCAGGTCTTCACTTTTGGACGTCATGCCTTCCGCGAACTAGTTTTTAAGGTTCGTACTGAAACGACACTTGCCAACGGAACCCTATTACTAAACATCCGCTGTGCGTCCGTCTGTCTGTCTGTCAGCAACTTTTGCGCAACTCGCACTTTTTTTAAACTCGCCTGTTGTTGCATAGCCCACCTACCCTTAAAGTAACGGCACGGCATGTATCCTAAAATAGAAGATAATGTTAGGAAGGTGAGACCTCCTTCCGGCTTTAGAGAGAGATGTATCTCAATTTCCTCAGTAACAAAATCCGACTGGTTGTTCGAGAGATTAGCGCGTTCAGACAAACAAAAAAACCTAGTGTGCTTATGACCACACGATTGAAGTGAAACTTCAAACGTATTTGGCTATGAGAGGAAGAGAGAAAGAAAAAATGTGCGCGCGCACTGCTTTCTCTTGCTTAAATCCCCCACTCAACTCCCGTTCGCCTCGCCCGATCACACTTTTCGTAACGCTTACGTCACGCGTTCGCCAGCTTACTCCCCAAGTCAAGCGTGCGTAAAGAAGTTTCACTTCAAAAACCTCTTCAGCTTTATTATTAGTATACAGGGTGAATTTTTCAAGTGGGCGTGGATGGCCAAATTCTAAACTATGAGGAATAGCGAAAAGTACTCAAAGGAGTCGCGGGCTCGATTTTGATGAAAACTAAAACTGCATCATTGGATTTTTGAAAAATCAATATTTCTAGCCAGGAATCGAACCTGTTGATTTGGAAAAAAAAAACACATACTGTATTATTACACCATTCGATAGTGTCCCTAATAAGGATCAAATTCTGGGAAGTAATGACATACGGCAAACTAAAGGAAAGAGCTCATTGTTAACAAAATACTTTTTTTATTTAGCTTATGTTCCCTACCTCATCATCATCTGCCTAGCCTTTTCCCAACTTTGTTGGGGTCGGCTTCCAGTCTAACCGGATGCAGCTGAATACCAGTATTTTACATGGAGCGACTACCTGTCTGACCTCCACAACCCAGTTACTGGGTAATACGATACCCCTTGGTAATACTGGTTGTCAGACTTTCGAGCTTCTGACTACCCGTAACGACTGTCAAAGATCCACGAATGACAGCCGGGACCAACGGCTTAACGTGCTTTCCGAGGCACCGAGGGGTCTCGGTATGTAAAGATGGTCACCCATCCACAGACCAACCGCGGCAAGCGTAGCTTAACCTGACGGATTGACCTGTGTGGCTGTTATTATTTAGCCAGCGAGTTATGTTACCTACCTATTAAACCTTAACTGACTAATTGTTCATAGGTACCTAATGATGACCATTGTTTTCAATACATAGCTGGATTCGACGTCTCAAGCAAGAATTGTACTGCATTGAGCATTACAATGTTATTGATTCCATTAGAATATTTTTCAAAGATCGTAATAGAAATTTGGATTTAGAACATTATGTTGTGAAGGTAAATGCGCTGCGGGTATGTTAATAAAAATATTGAGAATCATTTGGAACAAGGTAGGTACGTAATGTAGGTATGAATACTCTAAAATAACAAGCAGTTTATTAAAATTCAACATTTTCCCTAAGTTTGCCGTATGTCATTACTTCCCAGAATTTGATCCTTATTAGGGACACTATCGAATGGTGTAATAATACAGTGTGTGTTTTTTTCCAAAATCAACAGGTTCGATTCCTGGCTAGAAATATTGATTTTTCAAAAATCCAATGATGCAGTTTTAGTTTTTATCAAAATCGAGCCCGCGACTCCTTTGAGTAGGTACTTTTCGCTATTCCTCATAGTTTAGAATTTGGCCATCCACGCCCACTTGGAAAATTCACCCTGTATACTTAGATTAATCTTGGACAAAAACATACACTAGCAATTCAGAACATATAACTGTCATAAGGAAGTAATAGTACCAACATTAATATTTAAAAGCGACAACAAACAGCTGGCGATGGTGTGCACGTAAAAAAATATGATTAACCCAGAGCGAGAGTATACAATCCTGCCTAGATTCGATTCCGGGATAAAAAATATGCTTGTCATCATAAGATCCTTTCGATTTCATTCCGAAGCAAATGAAGTGACCGACACAATGGCTTTATTAACTTTATTTGTAGCTGTGAACTTTTTTAGATTTTGATGTTCAAACTGCCGACACTATCAAGTCTTCGCATACATTCGAAAGAATTCAACATTGCATAAAGCATAACCGGCCTATAATGTTCCTACTGCTGAGACACAGGCCTCCTCTCAGTGATAGGGAGTGGGTCATAATCCACCACGCGGGCCCAGTGCGGGTTGGAAGATGTCACATGTCTACAAAAATTTGGTTCTAGGACATGCCGGTTTCCTCACGATGTTTTCCTTCACCGTTTTGAGAGCAGTGGTGATGAAATAATTTACGCAAAGTAAAGCGCCTGTCTGGGTTCGAACCACCGACCTACAACTCTTAAATCGCGGCTGTTACCACTGGGTCACCACAGCAGCTCTTAAACTACCTTTACATTACTAGCTTAACTTTACACAAGTTACGTACAAACACATTAATAGCTATTACTTACCAGCTGTAGCAGCAATGCAATGACCTCAAAGATCGAATGTCAGCTCCTAGTAACAACGGCTATCTATTCCCTAGTACAGTAAGACGCACGTCTTTGACTTTGAACTGGCCTACTGTAGTGCGGAGTTTCAATATGATGCCAGGCCAGTTTTGAAGGATATTGGTAATTCATTGCTTTGTATGTTCGAAAAATCAGTCTGCTCAACAACGTTAATAACGCAATGAATGTTGTTGAACTGTCAAAATGAAACCCATTGGCTACTGTTAGCGTGTGGTTAACGTGTTACGCAATTACCCCGCAGCTTATAACGGGTGTAGAAATATCCTTAACGAAGCCGAAAGTCACTTATTTTTCCCGTTATTATGATCACTAGCTTCTGCCCGCGTCTTCGTCCGTTTGAAATTTCACCCTCCCCCCATTTATCCTCTTAGGGGCGGAATTTCGAAAAACCTTTTCTTATTGGATACCTACCTACTCTTCACAAAAAACACACCCTCCAAATTTCATGTCTCTAGGACCAGCGGTTTAGGCTTTGCGTTGATATATCATGGTCAGTCAGTCAGGTCTTTGAATTTTATATTTAAACAGATCTTACCTGAGAACCTTCTCGTTACGGAGATATTGAAGGTCAAAGATCCAACCTATTTTGACGATTTTTTTAAGAAAACACATTTAAAATGTTATAACTTTTAAAACTCCCACGAGGCCTGTATCGTTGCATGCATCCATAAGCACAATTATACTTTATTAGTGATCGATGCAATTATACAATGTTTTGCGTGCGTTACATTGCGCATGCGCACTACCGTAAACAGTGAATTTTCACACAAAAATAAAAGTCGTTACCCAGAAATTATTTTTGCACAAAGGTACTTAGTTTGATGTACAAAATGCGTAAATGACGGCTTCGTAATGGTTCTGTTTAGACTCTGTAGATGATGCTGTTACCATACTGACGTGGGGCCTACTGTACTGGTCTGTGGTTGCATGAATGATGGGTCTGTCGAGAGCATGTGAACTAAGACCTAGATGCGCTACTGGACAAAGGCGTTTTGTGCTTAGGAAATGACTGTAACCAATGGCGTAATAGTTTCCTGTTTGGTTACGGTGTTATCTAAGATACTTAAGTAATAGATATTTTTTTATATCCGCGACTTCGTCCGCGTGAAATTTCACCCTCCCCCCATTCACCCTCTTAGGGTTGGAATTTCGAAAAACCCTTTCTTAGTGGATACCCACTCTTCACAAAGAACACACCCACCAAATTTCATGTCTCTAGGACCAGCAGTTTAGGCAGTGCGTTGATATATCAGTCAGTCAGGTCTTTGGATTTTACAGATAGGATTACCTATCCTATAGGTATTAACCTAAGTAGGTAAGACAACAGAAAAGACTATAAAAAGGTGAAAAGTGTGAAAACCTTGGGATCTTGGGAACGCTTCATGAAGATTAACTAATACAAAAAGGAAAAAAAAGTGATCATAATAAAATTATTGACCGACTAGACGATATTAGCACAGATAGGTACGATCGTATATCAGTTGATAAAATCAATTCAACGTCAATTTCAAGGCGTCCGTGGTGCGCGTACCGAATTGTTATCTGCCCGTCGTCATGGAAGAAGACTTCTGGCCGCAGGACGTGGTGTTCCGTCGCTTCCGCGGACAAGAAGAACAAGCTAGTGAAGTGAAGTTCTATTTTATAATAAAAATATGTATTTTTAGGTAAAGGAATTTACCTATGGGCCTGCGTCGCCTGAAATAAATGAATAAATAAATAAAATAAATTAATATCCTAAAGAGAACCTTTCTTATTAAAAATTAAGATAATAAAACTTAGATTATTTCCAAAATCGAAAAGCTCATAAAACTGCATACCGTGATAATATATTATATTATGAACTTACACGGAAAAGGTGTTAAAACTTTTTATTTGTATTAAAATGTGTAAATTTCACCATACGGGGCCTACGAAACACACATCCAGAATTCCAGATGATATCAGTGCCACAAAGGACTGTATCTACACCTATAGTCTGTTTCAAAAGTATGTGACGAAAATGTAAACAAATGAATCAAAATATTTTGTTCGGCCTAAACCTACATGGGCCACATATGATACGTCAGAAGCTAGGTGCACGGTTCCAATCGGTCGTTTCCTATGGAGAAGAACCGGCAAGAAACTACACGGTTACTCTTTAAAAAACAATTGGCTTTTACAATGTTTCCAAATCACAGTGTTAACAGGTACGGGAGGACAGTGTAGGCCTGTCATCAAGTACCTGATCAGGCTTTATTTACACTTTCATCAGATACTTTTGAAACAAGGTATACATGTTACTTACGCTGCGCAGGAGTCGAGCCAGGACTACGCGTTCCCAGATCATTGTTGTTGCTCGCGCGCCGTGACGCCGAGGAACTTTATCGCCCCCGTTTATATAAAAACGTTTTAAATGCTAATGTTCTTTGTTTTTCTAGTGCTAATGTATTGTTTTGTATTCTGCTAACCTGATTTTTATATGGTTTGTCTTCTACACAGATTTTTTTAAATGTTTTTTAGGGTTTCGTGGTCAACAAGGAACCTTTATAGTTTCGCTATGTCCGTCTCTCTGTCCGTCCGCAGCTTAGCTCAGAGACTCTTAGTACTAGAAAGCTATAATTTGGCATGAATATACATATTAATCACGCCGACAAAGTGGTAAAACAAAATAATGAAAAAAAAAATTTTTTAGGGTGCCTCCTGTACACGTAACGTGGGGATGTTATTTTTTTTCTCGTCTACCCATTAGTGTGGGGTATCGCTGGATAGGTCTTTCAAAACTATTCCGGGTTTGTGAAAGCCATTTTTAGATTCAGGGATCCGTTTGTGAAATATTAACCTTGAAAGTGATCATTTTTGTTAGAGTCGGTTGCCCCCCCCCCCCCCCCCTGCCAATTAGTTGCTTTTGGGTATGTGAAAAAAATCACGGCAGCGGTATATGCGAGTACAGCGAAATTAAGAGGAAAACTATCACAGCTAAGTAGGCTTTACAAGTTTACGAGTAATAGTCGAACAACTTAAATTTGCAGTTGCAATGTATGGGAGAACATGACTTTCAACTACAATGTTAAGTTTGTTCTTGGGATAAATTCATTCCAACTATGGAACCCTTCATTGTGCGTGGTCCGACTCGCACTTGGCCGCTTTTTTCTTATTTTTAGGTACAATGCATACCTTGCATCAGACGTGATAAATGTTTATTTAAGCTAGTAGTAACATATCTGTGAACTAAACCTTCGAATGACCGCACGGCTCGATGAAAGGTTTAGCTGTTAATAAGTAGCATCTAGCCACGAGCGCCACTCTCTGTATAGTGAAAGCAGTGGCGTGCATTGCATATAGGCACATAAGCAGTGTCTACCTCGATATATCAACATAAGCCGGTCAATTATATTTTAGTATGTGCCCCACAATTAAGAAACTCACTAAATTATCATACCTAACAAAAAACAAAATCTTCATACAAACACGCGCGGCAGTAAGCAGTCGCCGGACGGCCTACTCGGCTCCCGTACTATTCGCACATTGTCATTGGTCTTTACACGTTCAAGTTAATACGACAAAATTAAAAATACGTACGTCTCACGCGTAATACCATGAGGTTCGACCTTCGCAATTTATCACCCTTAAGTAGGCATGCCTACTCAAATAACCACACTCTCGACCCCTTTTTTTTCTGATTATTGACCGCGTTTGCCTAGACTAGACCCGGCCTAGTGCCTACCTATTCTGAACACCAATGCACGCCACTGAGTGAAAGTGAATCTCTTCAGTTCTGTTTGTAAGTAAGCTTTTCGCTTCTAAACTACCACAATGGCAGTGAGTACTTTTCACTGCGTAACACGAATGCTATCAGACGATCTTGATAACGTTAATGAGTCTACTATATACTGTTCGTCGAGCTTTTGCGGCTTTTATTTCGCGATGTTTTGTGAATTTCGGTGAAAGCAGTAGATAACTAGACAGATGGAAGGTCTTAGATGCATACTCGTAGAAAGAAAAAATTTAAAAAATTAGAAAAGATCAAGAAAATTTAGAACTTCATTAAAGATACCTACCTAATTAAATCTGTCAAGTTAATTGCAGCATTTATTTTTAAGGAATAATAATAGTCCTCCAGACCGTTAATGCGGCCATGGCAGCCATTCTCGACCGAGACTAGCGGTAGACGCGTGAGATAGTACCTATACAGTAAAGTGCACAAGTGTGTGCGCAGGCTCAGAAACAGGTGCACTCCCTCTTCCCTCTATAGGGGTTAAAGTAGGCATCAGGGTAATTCAGATTGTTTACAGTATCGAAGCCTTAGTATTATTTACAAGTCGTTTGCTTAATAAATTCGTCTAATAAACTCGTTGTCAAACATAGACGAAGATCAAATTTATATTATAACTAGCAGTGCCCCGCGGTTTCACCCGCATAAGTGTCGACCCAGCGGGAATATCGGGATTAAAAGTATCCTGTGTTTTTTTGATGTATTATAAGCTATATTGCTGTAAAGTTTTATCACAATCCAATCCGTAGTTTTTGCGTGCAAGTGTAACAAATATCCATCCATCCTCACAAACTTTCGCGTTTAATAATATTAGTAGGATTTTTATCTCAGGATAAATAAAAGAAGCAAAAGGAGTATACAGGACGGTCCAAATAGTGAAAAAAATTATTCTTTATAGATAGGGGTATCCGAAAATACCCCATGTATGTTTCGCGATTTTTGATAGTTTAGGAGATAGTAATTTTTGGTGAAATTCTTCGAGGACATCTTTAAAAATTGATAGCTTTTTTTCGACAGGCTCTTTTTATGTTTTTTTTTTTTGCGATGGGACTATCACGCGGTGTAATTGGGTAACACTATCGTATCGGTAGCAACGGGTTTCATTTTGACAGTTCAACAACATTCGTTGCGTTATTTGCGTTGTTGAGCAGACTCATATTTGGAACATAAGAAGCAATGGATTAGCAATATCCTTCAAAATTATTCAGGTAGAGATTGATAGTGTGTTATGCAATTAGAGTGCTGTTCAAGTGAAGTTTCATAGACCACTCCTCCTTGGAGTTTAATTGTGGTGCTGTTCCACAAACAATGGGACGCTTAAGTAATATCATGTCCTGCGTGTCCTGTCAGCTGCACGTTACAGGAACTGATGGACGCTAGTGATGGTGCCAAACACGCAGCCGAATTCTGGGCCGAGTACATTTAGATTGCCATCGACGCGCTAAGAAGAAGTACCAAAAATAACCTTTTGGTACCTAATTCTTTTATTCAAACAATCAATCAACTCAGCCTATCGCAGTCCACTGCTGGACATAAGCCTCTCCCAGACTGCGCCACAGCACCCTGTCCTCCGCCTTCCGCATCCAGTCTACCCAGCCACCTTCTTCAATCTCTTAATCTTTCTTATTCTTAATTCTATTATTCACATCGTTCTTAAAAAGATACTTGTAAATAAAACAACATTTGCGTTGCACTGCAGTGATTCACAAATACTCGCGAAGCACTTCATGATGTACCGTGGAGCTGAGAAATGCAAGCGATAAGAGTGCGTTGACCCCTCAGGTCGGTTCACTGGTCTCCACTATCGCCTTTCTGCGTGTCCAAGGGTCGAGTTCAATACAATTTATTGACATAATGCTAACCACAAACCACAATACTTACATTTTTTTTTTGTTTTGTTCGCAATAAGAAAGAGACATGGTCAGAAATACAACGCAATTCGCGAAATTTTCAAATTTTTTAAATATTCCTGCAGATAAATGGTGCTTTCATTTTGAGATCGATTTTGATTATGGTTGGCTGTATCTAGGATATTTCAGGACCAAAAACTTTTGTAAAACGTCGTTTTAGAAATGATCGTGTTTATAAATTAATCACAGGTAATGCACTAAGCCATAGTAAACTTGCAAGTGTCAAACGTCTAGAGCCATAATAAATCGGCGGAGTATTGTTGTGGTCCGGTCCACTCCGTCCACTAGACGTGACTAGACACTCGCAAGCGCGTACGCACACATACGCAACGTCCGAAGCACAGAAATCTTAATAATAAGGCAATATTATTAAGATTTCTGTGGTCCGAAGCCAACGTCATCGAATTTGTACAAAACTGCATCTTAAGTGACGTAAATTGCCCATAAAATATAGGTAAGTAAATGTAATGGGTTTCCAAGAGGTCCACTTTGTTTTAGAATTTGAAAGAAATAGGAAAGGAGACTGTTAAAAAGTGGTCTATGAACCAATAGCGATACTGTTACAATATTTTTGTGGGGATGCCTCAACTATACCCTTGTGCAAAGTGGCATCAAAATCTGACCCGGCAGTTTTGAGAAATATAATATTTTAGAATACATAATTTCATGATAACATTAAAAAGTAGCCTATGAACCAATAGCGACACTGTTACGATATTTCTGTAGGGATGCCTCAACTATACCTTTGTGCAAAGTGGCATCAAAATCTGACCCGCGAGTTTTGAGAAATATAATATTTTAGAATACATAATTTCATGATAACATTAAAAAGTGGTCTATGAACCAATAGCGATACTGTTACGATATTTCTGTAGGGATGCCTCAACTATACCCTTGTGCAAAGTGGCATCAAAATCTGACCCGGCAGTTTTGAGAAATATAATATTTTAGAATACATAATTTCATGATAACATTAAAAAGTGGTCTATGAACCAATAGCGATACTGTCACGATATTTCTGTAGGGATGCCTCAACTATACCCTTGTGCAAAGTGGCATCAAAATCTGACCCGGCAGTTTTGAGAAATATAATATTTTAGAATACAAATAATTTCATGATAACATTAAAAAGTAGCCTATGAACCAATAGCGACACTGTTACGATATTTCTGTGCGGATACCTCAACTATACCCTTGTGCAAAGTGGCATCAAAATCTGACCCGGTAGTTTTGAGAAATATAATATTTTAGAATACATAATTTCATGATAACATTAAAAAGTGGTCTATGAACCAATAGCGATACTGTTACGATATTTCTGTAGGGATGCCTCAACTATACCCTTGTGCAAAGTGGCATCAAAATTTGACCCTTGAGAAATATAATATTTTAGAATACAAATAATTTCATGATAACATTAAAAAGTGGCCTATGAACCAATGGCGACACTGTTACAATATTTCTGTGGGGATACCTCAACTATACCCTTGTGCAAAGTGGCATTAAAATCTGACCCGGCAGTTTTGAGAAATATAATATTTCAGAATACATAATTTCATGATTACATTTTTATTTTAAAGGGTATTTCTGACTTTATAATACTTAATTAATGTGTTTCTTTCCTAGATTTTAGTATTTGTTTCGATTTTAACCGACTCCAAAAAAGGAGGAGGTTCTCAGTTCGTCGGAATTACATTTTTAAATATTTTTATATTATGTAGTGATACATAGAGTACAACCTTTTTTTTGTGCTGCTACAAATAGAGTTCCTTCTTATTTTTCGTATTTTGGAGTAATTTTTTGTTTTAAGACATATCCTTCCTACATAAATATTTATAAAATGCCTAAAAATCGGTAAGTACAAAAAAAAAAAGATGACGGGACAAGTGACTTTGCCTAGTAGAGAAACACATTAATAAAGTCAGAAATACCCGTTGAAACCTGACCTGGTGACAATGGGAACACTTGGTAAAGTAGGTATACCCTTTCAAACAAAAAAATAATTTTCTAAATCAGTCCAGCCGTCTTCGAGAAATCGGTGATTATAAATATTAAAAAATGTAAAAAAGATTCTGACGAACTGAGAACCTCCTTCCTTTTTTTAAGGTCGGTTAAAAACGATAAAAAAAAAAACTGAAATTCAGCACTTTCGAGGTGGTAAGTGTCTTTGTTTAGCAGAAAACCACATTAATTAAGTAGTATAAAGTCAGAAATACCCATTAAAACGTTTTTAAAATATAAAAATGTAGCAACAAATGTGAATTTGAAAGTATTATTTTTCTCAAAACTGCCGGGTTAGATTTTGACGCCCTTTTGCACAAGGGTATAGTTGAGGTATTCCCACAGAAATACCTCTACAGTATCGCTATTGGATCATAGACCACTTCCCATACAAATTTTAACAGTCTCCTTTTGTTATTGATTAGGGTAACCTGTCAAGCTGTCAGCACATAAAATTGAGATTTAATGTGTTCGACGTCTTTTTACTTTGTGTTCCGTGCGCCTGTTATTACTTAGCTACAAGCCCCACAAACCCCAAAAAGCAACCCTGGATACCTAACCTACCAGAAACTTTTAAAATATTTTACAAAAAATCTAAATTCCAAACGTTCCTTCAAACTTATTCAAAGTAAACTATAATTTAGTCCCCTTTCAAACAACGATACAAAAAACGCTAATCACTCGCGTCAATTAAGACAAATGAAATTACTTGAACACTTAAATCATTTTTATTGGATCCACCCCAACGCCTAATGTCGGCTTAATGAGACCACCATGACGGGACGTCAAAACATTATGATTATGAGAAAATTATAATAACCATGCCATGGATCATTATCATAAACTTGTATATTGTATGATGATAAAATTTAAAAGGTTCTAATTTATTTAAGTTAATTAGAATCTTTTCAGTACAATAATGGCGGCGCTAGTATATGGCGAGTATAAGTTCCTAGTCATTCCGTTTTACTATAAATTCTTTGGACTTATTACATTACCTAACGACCAAAATACTTCCCTGCGTATAAACGGTTTGAAATTCAGAACCAACTTGTTTGTTTTCAACTTTTGATTTGATCTTGTCAGTTGATTTAAACAATAATTCGTGTTTCTTCTCAAAATAATTTGATCATCGTTACGTCCTTAGGTACAATTTATAATTTTATTTAAATTTATTTGATACTAGCTTCTGCACGCAGACCTCGTCCACGTATTTTAACATAAAACATATCCTATGGCACTCGGTAAAAGCGTAGCTTTCCATCAATGTAAGAATTTTTGAAATCGGATGAGTAATTTCGGAGATTAACGCCTAGATCCAAACTTACAAACTTTACCTCTATATAATATTCTCAAACTCAAAGCATTTATTTCAATTAAACCATTACAGGCACTTTTGAATTGTCAAAATTAAGTAGTCGGTCAGTTAGTCAGAAAGTTGAAGCTTCCAAAGCGTAGATCTCCATTCCAAAGCGTAGATCTCTATGGAGAAGAACGGGCAAGAAACTCCATGGACACTCTTTTAAATCAAGATATTACAAAATCCTGAGTACATTATTCTTGTTGCTTCTATATGTGAGAACAATGTAAAAAAAACACACAAATGAAGAAACAATACAAGAAATAAGATTAAAAATAAGCCTTGGCAATTAAGAGATGACCAGTCTCAACCGACGGCGTCCGTTCACGAACATGACGCATGGATCAGCACCATCCAGCTCAACCATTTTGTAGGGAACCGAATGATCCAACACACGCGCCACCATCAGTGAGACATTTAAGTGAGCATGACACATTCTCAACTGCCATGCTCTTTCAAGTCATTATCAAAAAATCATAATAAACGGATCCATGGTTCTTACATTTACAAAATTGAAAAAATGCTTCTAAATGACACAAAACTATAGATTGCAATTTATTTAAGAGATGAATAAAATTTTTAATACCAAACAGGAAAAGGTGTTTAGTATTGCAACATTAAACGATTAAATCATGGGACGTGTTTATAAATTGTTTATATTATAAATATGCACTTGTTAATGTTACTCACTTCCTATAAATAACTGTTTACCAACGTAGTCATTTATATGTTGTTGTTAGATACAAATATTTGCTGGTCATTTTGCAATTCATTTTTTGGGCTCGATTATAGAGATAGAGAAAATATGCAGACATAAATCAGCCATCAGAAGTGTAATCTGCACCAACTCTTTAATTATTCCTGTTTGATACGTCAGCGTTCGAAAAGTAGAATCTATGAACTTAACTTTAGTTCTAAAACAGCGAAATAATTGCATAACACACTAACAGTAGCAACAAATAGCTTTCGTTTTGACAGTTTAACAACATTCATTGCATTATATTGTTTAGTAGACACATTTTTCGAAAATATTTGTGAAGCAATGGATTAACAATATCCTTCAAAATGATTTAGATTGTGAATTGAAATTGTAATATAATTTTGTTAATTAGGCTGTGGGATAGGTACCGAGTTATAATGCTGCTCTCAAAAATAAGATGAGTACACTGCTACAAGGATATTTTGGCGCTCGAACGACGTTATATGTCGGGCCGTTGTATATATGTTAGTTGCGCGGTAAACTCTGCTTGCGAGATGCAGGATTTTGCGTGACGTCAGTATGACGCGTTGTTCGCATGTGGCGTTGTAAATACCGCTACAACGTTGACAGGGGGCGCTGTTGGTGCACATTTGTATAATTAAAAAAAAAAACAAGATTGCGGCATTAGTTCGGATTTTGGCCAAACGCCAAAAGTTCCTTGTAGCTAAGCTGAGCCCCATGACATGAAGAAAGAAAAACCGAAAAATTACTGATTTTTGACCATACTTAGAACCCATAATTTTCCTACTACTCCAAAAAGAAAACTCTAACCAAAGCCTCATTCGTCACGCTCCGCTTACAGAGATCGTCAACAATCTTTACATAGATACATTAAACCCTACACATTATCCTTTTTTACTCCTATTCAAAAGGACTCTAGGGGCTGTACTCGGAACTCCAAAAATAATAAAAGAGGAACTAAGGGGCATTGCCCTGAGGGTCGGCCCTCTTTTTAAAACATCAGACCCAACTACAAACGTGTTTTGAATCATAGGAGAACATTCGTGAGAGAATTTTGAGATGTAATATATTATCAAAATGTTTTTTGATGGCGAGGCGTGGTGTATGAAGATAAAAGGGGTTTGGTTAAAGAATGGTGGGAAATGGGTGGGAAATATTGGAAATATGTTCTAAGTGGAATGATCTTTAAGTTATAAAGGGGGCTCGTGTCTTAATAATAACAGCCGCACGGGTCGATCGAAGGTTAAGCTACTCTTGCCGCGGTCGGTTCGTGGATGGGTGACCATCGATTATACATAAATATATCGAGACCCCTCCGTGCCTCGGAAACACGTTTAGCCGTAGGTCCAGGCCGTTTTTCGTAAATCTTTGACAGTCGTTACGGGTAATCAGAAGCCCAAAAAGCCTGGCAACCACTCTTAACAAGGGGGGGGGGGGTTACTAGGGTGTGGAGGTCAGATAGGCAGATGTTCAGTTGCATCCGGTTGGACTGGAAGCCGACCACAGCATAGATGCGTTAAGGCTAGGCAGATGTATGCATCTGGCTCTTGCTGGGGTCAGTTTGGAATCCAAATAGAAATGGGAATCCATCATATTTTTCAGAACGTATCTTCCACGAGGTAAGACATATTTTTTTGTCCTTTCTTTCCAATATGAAAAACGCGTTTTCCGATTACCTAAACATACGATTAGCAGCCAAGCATACCGCGACTGGACTAAATAACGCTGACTGCTTAAAAAAAAAATATTAAGATTTGGCAGCTACCAACTCCCACTCGGCCTGCGTGGTGGAATACGGCTACACTCCCTCTCACCGAGAGGAGGCCTGTGTCCCAGACTCCCAGCAGTGGGAACATTGGCCATATTAGCGCAGCATTTTGATAAGTAGATACAACTAGCTGCGCCCCGCGGTTTCATTCGCGTAAATGTCGATCCCGTGGGAATATCGGGATAAAAAGTAGCCTATATGTTAATCCGGGGTATCAGCTACATCCATACAAAATTTTGTCAAAATTGTTCCAGTCGTTTGAGCGTGAAGAAGTAACAAACATATAAACACACACACACACACTCACAAACTGTAGCCTTTATAATATTAGCGTGATGATTAGATACTGGGATAGTACTTACAGATGATGTAATAGATACTTCGTAATTCAATATCCTGACGGCACAGGTGCACACGACCAGTTTAAAGGTCACAGGTTCAAACCTTATCGGTGATTTATGTGCTAGGTTGTCTAACGTGAGCACAGGTGAAGAGGTTATCAAATATAGAGGTTCGTGGTTATTAAGATATTCAGTATTTCAGTTATGTAGGTGAGGTAATAATACTGCGGATTATAAGGATGATGGCAGGAACAGTGCAGAGAGAGGGGCTCGTGGCTCAGTAATAACAGCCGCACAGGTCGTGAACTGGTGACCATCATTAAATACCGAGGCCCCTCCGTGCCTCGGAAAGCACGTTAAGCTGTCATTCGTGGAACCTGGATAGTCATTACGGGTCGTCAGAAGCCCGAAAGTCTGATTACCAGTATTACCAAGGTGTATAGTGTTACCCAGTAACTGGGTTGTGGAGGTCGGATAGGCAGTCGCTCCATGTAAAATACTGGTATTCAGGTGTATCCGGTTAGACTGGATCATAATACATACTCGGAATTTTTACTATTATGTATAAAACATTGTCTATTTATTAAATTAGTTGTACCGATTGTGGGAGAAAATTGTGGTCACACTATAAATCTGCATACGCACGCAGTCGCACATGGGTCTAGCGTAGTAGGTACTTCGTCTAATTTGGTTTTTTCTGACTGTACACCGGAAGTGAGACCATAATTCACGCAGTTTTTAATTATTTTTGGGATAAAAAATTACCGATATTAAAAATGACAGAGATCGATTCAATAAATGATTCTGAACAAACTACTTTAACATTGTAGAGGTATTCATATATTTACCACAAAATACCATATAAATGGTATTGTATGTATAGTAGGTACCTTAGAATTTAAGCGATCCATCTGTACCCAAGGCCGGGTCCAAAGATCAAACCCTTTAGGAACCTCTGGCATCCTTTACATGATAAAATTACACTACACCATACATAATTGTTTGTTATTCATTTGGAAAACCTATAGCAGGGCCCACATACATTGATATTCGCGCCGAATCCCTTGTTCACAAACGAAACTAAATTTCAGTTCAGTGCATCTTTTTCTTTCTATTTCATTAAGAAAAGGACAGAAGATATATTTTAGTTTAATCAATGAATGAATCAACTCAGCCTATCGCAGTCCACTGCTGGACATAGGCCTCTCCCAAACTGCGACACAGCACCCTGTCCTCCGCCTTCCGCATCCAGTCTACCCCAGCCACCTTCTTTAGGTCGTCCGTCCATCTAGCTGGGGGGCGTCCCACACTACGCTTGCCGGTACGCGGTCTCCACTCCAGGACTCGTCTGCTCCACCGACCATCGGTCCTCCGACAGACATGGCCAGCCCACTAGTTTAATCCTGTCAAGATTAATCAGCAACATCTAAACTTGTATCGACTAGTACTCCATCCATACAAGTTTAGACGTGATTAAAAACTTGCCTACTAAAATAACGTCAATTTACGTCAGGCGCTGATTAATTTGACAGGACTAAACTAAAATTTATCTTCTGTCCTTTTCTTAATGAAATAGAATGAAAAAGATGCACTGAACTTTGTAGTTTAGTTTGCAGTGAACGAGAGAATCGGACCAATATCAATGTATGTGGACCCTTCTATACCTAATATACCTAGGTTTTCCAAATAAATAATAAACAATTATGTATGGTGTTGTGATGGCAGGTCTCTTCAAGCTCATTTCACTCTTCACGGAGAGATTTGTGCATCATTGGACGATAATAACAAAATCAATCAATCTGCCTATAGCCTTTTCCCAACCATGTTGGGATCGGCTTCCAGTCTAACCGGATGCAGCTGAATACCAGTATTTATAACATGAAGCGACTGCCTATCTGACCTCCACAATCCAGTTACTGGGTAATACACCCCTTGGTAAGACTGGTTGTCAGATTTTCGGGCTCCTGACGACCCATAACGACTGTCAAAGATCTACGAATGACAGCCGGGACCAACGGCTTCACGTGCTTTCCGAGGCACGGAGGGGTCTTGGTATGTAAAGATGGTCACCCGTCCACGGACCAACCGCAGCAAGCGTAGCTTAACCTGATCCATCGACCCGTGCGGCTGTTATTACATATAAGAAAATCGGATACGCAAGGTCAGGTTCTGAATTTTCTCTTTACACTGATTTATCAACTGTCTCGTTGGTCTAGTGATCGCAGCAAGCGGCACTGCTGATCATAAGGTTTTGGGTTCCATTCCCCTGGGAATGGAACCCGAAACCTTATGATCAGCAGTGCTGCTTGCTTGCTTGCTTGGGAAAATCCAATTTAACACTTTGCCTGACCTGTCAGGCAAAGTGTTAAATTGGATTTTCCCATCAGAAATTGTATTTGTGCCCGGTTGATGGCAAGAGGCTCACCCCTATTAAATACATGGGACTTCAACGTAAATGGTGAAATTATACAGGTATACTAGATCACAGAGATCACTAGATCCATCACAAAGATAACTGATGTCACTTGGAAAGCTGCCACGCTAAAATGGAACTGGGCTGGACACATCTGCCGCACGTCAGACGAACAGTGGGCCAAACTTACGATCCAATGGGTCCCTCTTAATGGCAAACGACATCGTGGCAGGCCCAGACGGAGATGGCGGGATGAGCTGGACTCCTTCAACAAGAACTGGTCCTTAGCAGCTTTGAACAGAGAGAGGTGGAAAGATAGTAGGGAGGCCTTTGCCCTGCAGTGGGACGTCACAGGCTAATAATAAAATAAATAAATAATAATAATAAATACTAGATATAGGTACGTCCCTGCTGCCTAACCTTTCGAAAAATACAAGCGTGATGGTATAAATATTGATGTATCGTAAGCCTTACAACTAAGACAAAAGAACCATGTTTTCAAATAGTCCCTTTCATTTCTAAACGTAGAATATTTAAAAGCACTGTTTAAATCTCATCTCCGTGAGACAACAAAATGTTTAATGTAATATTCATGCCCGCATCCGTGTAGCGTCCTTGACCGTCTAACAAGCCCTAAATACCGTCTGGTGGCCCCTTTACATACTTGAGCTAGGGAACTTATTAAGAAGAAAAGGATGTTGTCTAAGGACCTATTAACATACTAGTTACGTACCCTGTTTCACTTAGGTGGGATGAATATTCATCGTTTGGAGGAGACGGAGCCGGAGTCCAAAACGCAGTAAATATAACCTTTGGCATATTTAGTTAAACTCTTAGGTAAAATCTTCCCACATTGTTTCCACTTTTTATTTTTAAGCAGGGTATTGGAATGCCAGGACAGGACGACGCAAGGCTGCCAAGATATTACTACTCGTATATGCTTTGGAGACGTAGGTATTTACTATTCGACTGGTTTATAATGATTTTTGATTTTTGATTCTCGTGCACGCACTCGCAAAAATGTTCTACATAAGTAAATAAGTAGCTTAATTTTAATTTACTGTTTATTTTGTTACCTCATTATATTTTTTAAGAGTTCACTTATATACTTAGCACGTTCGATTTTTTTTTTTTTTTATGTAACTTGTCTTGGAAGACGCTGTTGTCTGTTATACAATGATTTTCTTTCATTAGTACAGGCACCAACGATACACTTTTTTCTGTAACGCTCATTATTACTTGGAACATTGTTTTTGTGAACCTTAAATGTGTTTTTCTGAAATAAAATTTATTATTATTATATATTATTATTATTTTTTCTTTTATGTAAAGGTATACTAAATGGTGTCCATGACAAACTTAGTATGTATTTAGGTACCTACGTGTGATATTCGTTTAAGTCACATTGGAATATGCTAGGTTTCAGACCCGCATCCTGGTGTCTGACAGGCCCCTTAACCTCCTGTCCATCACTCGTTGATAAACTAAATAAGACCAATAGGTAAGTATTATGAACAAAAAACTAAACCTGACCATCACAACTTCCGTACAGCTGCAACTAAACAAAACAAACGCAATTTAAGACTTCTTTGAATCTCCCTCGTTAGTAATGAGTCCATATTGTTTACGTCGGGGCACTGACCCCTTTGCCCACGTGTGGACACACGTGTGAACTTCTTTGTCCGAATCTTTGTCCGATCTACTCCTTTCTTAAGTTTCTATGCTCTAAATTTTGTGAGGAGGGCTTCTAAATCAGTGGACTAAGGAAAACAGAGGAGTCGTTCTATAAAACACATTTTTTTTTAAAGAGAAATTTTAAATATTTTTATTTTGTTTATGTTTAACTGGCTTCTGCCCGCGACTTCGTTCGCGTGAAATTTCTTGTTCTGCCAACCCACCCCGTTGCATAACAACGCCTGCCCGCGCTATTACCACAGAATACAGCATCAAAACTCGATTAACACTATCATTTTTACATGTTATTAAATTGACAACAACTTTTTTCAATAAACTGATTTTTAGCTTATCACATAATAGACAAGAGTATAATGTATATTGTAAAAAAAAATCTGCTGCTGCAATTTTGAACAAATATTTTGCTCAATAACTAAGATTAAAAAAACTGAAGTGTTAATCATCTTTTGATGCTGACCGTACTACGTACTATTACTTTGTTTACGCTTAGCGTTCTGTCTGACATTTTTTCTTCTTGAAGTTAACAGACGTTTAACCGGTTGAAAGCAGTAATTACAGACACAATTAAAAAGCCATTGTGTCTCGCGTGGATCCACGTTTAAGCATACGAAGGGTTAAAAGTGAAAAATGTGTGGTTAAACAGTCGCTAATCGATGCTAACTTTAAGCAACGTTCACAAATAAAGGGGATTCAGTTTTAAAATACGAGAATTGGCCCTCTGGTGTCAGGAAAATAGTTAGGGTAATTAAAAATTCAAGTACCTACTTACAGCTTCTTTACACGGAACAAATATTTGTGTGACCTACTATGATAATAATGTAGCTACGAAAAAAAGAAAGAAATCATTTATTTGCTGATAATGTAGGTATACATATAAGTTGGAATATTTGTTAAGTGTCCCGATACATTTTACCTTATGCCATACGACGACGTCGACGGCGGCGACGGGGTTCCTGGTGTTTGTACAGACGCCAGCACATCAACCTACCCGAAACTGTCAAATTTTCCCAATCAACTTTGAACCTTATGCTTTAGTGATAAAGTTGAAAATCTATTAAAGAAATTTGACAGATTGTAGTAGGTTGATGTGCTGGCGTCTGTACATAAGACTTGTGTCTGTAATCACACTTATGATCATATAAAAAGGCTTTGTGAACCAATTAATTGGCAATTTTATACCAAGCTTTTTTTTTCTGAAAATATTTTATACACAAAAAAAAAAGATCCTATAAAAGCGTCTCCACGCCTTCCCTAACCTCGCGTGACCCTCTCTGAACGAACAGTGCACTTGTTTATGTTCAACACCGAACAATGCGACCCCGCCATTCGTTCCGTACGACAGAAACATTCATTCGGTCTCATTGATCATTTACATCTGAAGATTGTACGCGTTTGAGCTTCGGATGACCGGATTAGACAAAGGGATATAACTATTGTCGTGTTTGAAAAGAAGTGTAACAACAGCTTTTGATGATGTTGAGGTTTATTTGGTTATGTAAAGGGGGGAATGGGGAGACTCTGGCAGGTTTTGCCTCCTTTAAGATCAAGAAAGACGCAAGCGAGTAACATAGTCGATAAGACTGTTATTTATTTACGTCATGCTCCATTTGAATAATGACATGCCAATCATTAAAAGGCTAGAACTGTGTCAAGAATAACAAGACTTAAGAATTGGTCACCACACCATGTAGGTAATTCATCACGGTATGTCGTTGATTTGTACTTTACCTAGTGTACAGACGCCAGCACATCAAGCTACCCGAAACTGTCAAAATTTCTCAATCAACTTTGAACCTAATGTTTTAGCGATAGAGTTGAAAATCTATTAAAGAAATTTGACAGATTGTAGTAGCTTGATGTACTGGCGTTTGTACCTACGTACAGCCTTTAACAAAAGGAAACCCTTTCTATATTTTTAAATAACGCATTGTTGTTTAAACACTTTTCTCTCTCAAGATGACAAATTGTAATTGTAAAATGATACATTGAGAATTAGCTACCGTTTCAACGATGAAGTACCAAAATATTTATTCTCTAAAACCTACCAATTACACAAAAGGACGAAGAAAGGGAATCACGGTAACATTGGCGGACAATATAGTCATCATCTCCCTAGCCTTTTCCCAACTACGTTGGGGTTGGCCTCCAGTCTAACCGGATGCAGTTGAGTACCAGTATTTTACATGGAGCGACTGCCTATCTGACCTTCACAACCCAGTAACTGGGCAATACGAAACCCCTTGGTAAGACTGGTTGTCAGACTTTCGGGCTTCTCACGACCCCTAACGACTGTCAGAGATCCACGAATGACAGCCGGGACCAACGGCTTAACGTGCTTTCCGAGGCACGGAGGGGTCTTAGTATGTAAAGATGGTCACCCATCCACGGAATAACCGCGGCAAGCGTAGCTTAACCTGATCGATCGACCCGTGCGGCTGTTATTACTTAGCCACAAGCTCCCTCGGCGGACAATATGGTATCATACGAAAATAACTAAATAAAGCCCAATTTGTCTGTCACAGCCCCATCAGCATGTCACATAACATCACTGTGATACGATAATTTTGTATAATGAGGACAATCTGATGACGACTCATCACCGTATCATATTATATCATATAATACTATAATTATACCCGACTTTACTTGGTCCTTTGTTGAGTTTCCGTTGCACGTTGCACATGACATTTAAATGTTATACGTAGGTATAATACCATGTGGAGACGTTAAAAACACCTAAAAGTATTTTGGAACTATGAAATAAATCTTAACATTGAAATAAAAAGTGTTTTTTTTTTGTCATTGGGGTTGGATATGGACTATGGATTTTGACGAATAGCCGACTAACTATAGTGACTAAACTATTCGATACATTTGACAGAAATTTAGACTTTTTAAAAAGGTTTGAAGAATTATTTCTAAGAATAAAATAGTTGTTCTTGTTACGAGAATTCGGGTAATTAGTCGAACCCGCACCCTAATTGCGTAACACACTATCAATCGGAATCTGAATAATTTTGAAGCAAATTGCTAATCCATTGCTTCATAAGTTCGAAAAATTTGTCTGCTCAACACGTAAATAACGCAATGAATGTTGTTGAACTGTCAAAATTGCTACTGATGGTGTGTTACGCAATTCCCCGCAGGTTTGATTCCCGATTCCAAAATCTAGCTTCATATTTCTGAATGACCGACTCCTTTGACAAATCAAAAGTGCTTGTAAATGGTTTAATTTAAATAAATGCTTTGAGTCAGGTCGAGAAAATTGGTGTTGTGTTTTTTCATTACGAATTTGGCAGTATGAGCTCAGGACTCTTTTTTTTTTGTTTCCGATCTGGAATACTCCTCGTGGATGTCCGCCACTCTGCGGCGGGCGGCGGGGTCTGTCAGACTCTTACTGACCAAAAAACCTCCTCGGTGTTCCATCTCACACCTACGCCGGGGCACACCTCGGACACTCCATACAACGCTTGCAAAATAATTACCTATTACTACTAGGTATATAACCAAATGACGTTTGTATACGTGCAAATGTGTGCGTGAAATCTAGTAGGGTTGGCTGACGTGCGTAGCGTAAAAAAGTATTCTGTGGCCGGGGGTCGCGGGATCGTACGATCCTTCCGCAACGAGCTCAGGAGTCTGCCCTAACATGAAACTTGGTAGGCATTTGGGTTGGACTATACTACCTACAATATTATCTTCCGAATTTCAAATTTCTATCTTTAGTGGCTTAACTTGCACTTTGTCAGTCCGTCAGTCTGTCGCGATTAATTCTTCAAGATAATTGATTAAATTGATATCAGTTACTTTCTTCTACTACCTATACTTCGTGATGTTATAATCTTATCAAAATGTTTGTTTCGCCTTTCTTTAGATTATTCTGTTCTATGTTGTCAGTGTAAGATGTACGTGACCCAAGTACGGGGTCGGACCCGTGCTTCACCTAGTTTCTCCACCTGGGTGAAGCACGGGGACTACGGTCCCGTGATCGAGTCCCGTGCTCCAACTGATGATCAGTACAGTCAAGTAATTAAGAAAAATACATAATTTCCAGCACATCAAGCGAATTTCATTAATAGATTTTGAACTTTATCGGTAAAGCATAAAGTTCAAAGTTGATTGGGAAATTTTGACAGTTCCGGGTAGCTTGATGTGCTGGCGTCTGTACTAGAAAGATAAATAATAATACCAGCCTATTATTGTCCCACTGCTGGGAAAGACATCTTCTCATACAGAGAAGGCATATGCATTGATCACCACCACGACATTTGCTCAAGGTGAAGGGCGGGCGTTTTGGGGGGCTGTCTTATGTAATTTTGACGTTCGAAAAGTGCTGATTCTCAGCCTAATATGAATAAATGACTTTTTTTATGCCTTAGTTGTGCAATCTACTATTGATTTTGACTTTGATGGGTTGGCGATTGCAGACTTATAACAAATAAAAAAGGCTTATGTCGCAGAAACGCTTTGTCGGAGTACAGTAGTATCAGACTTAAGGTATTTCGAACTAAAGTATTGTCGAAATGAAGACGTGTCCGAGTTCCATATTGCCGAAATAAAATCTTGTCGTATTACGGTTTGTCGAAGTTCAGTTGGTAAGTCGCTTCAGCTTTATAATAGAATTAATCAAAACATATTTATTCGTACTTACTGACCGTTAATTAATTATGTATGCGTGTGAAATCGCTTAATAAGTAGGTCATACGATTACAATAGACCTTGAGAGGCGGCCAGGAAGTTTGACATCATTCGATGCTCTCTATGTCAACCTAGTAGATCATATTTATTGCTACTTGCAGAATGAAAATAAAATTTATTTTGATTTTCGTCAAGTCGCAGTCGTCCCAAATGGGCCACAGGCATGTAGGACGAGTAGACTCATTGTATGAAACAGCCGATCCTTTTTTTAAGAATCGACTATTCCATACATTTTACAGGTTACATGCAGACGACTGCAGATACTCCGTGGAGACCTCGAAACATGTTTAATATTAAAAGCTCCACATATTAAAAAATAAACCAAACTAAACCAGAACATTTTTAAACGCATCCTTTCACACAATAACTCCATTTCTTCAAAACGCCGCTAAAACACAAAACCGCCACCGTTTCAACTGTCGACTTTAAAACTTCATCATACATCGTTACTTTTATTAAAAGTCGTTTTAATATGACGAAAGGAAGCGTTCGTTGAACAGCAACGGCATGGCAATAACATTACGGCAATGAGATACGTTTATGCCATTGTATATAGGAGAGAACAGAAGGCTAAATTCCTAATGAATTACTCATAATTCGAGAGCAGTGTGGCCAAGTGGTAATGGCCGCCACTTTCGAGTTGTTGGTCGTAGGCCACTGCTCTCAAAACGGTGAAGGAAAACATTGTGAGGAAGCCGGCAGTCCTAGAACCAAAAATTCGAAGACATGTGACATCTACCGAGCCGCACTGGACCCGCGTCGTGTAGTATTACGGCCCAGTCTCCCTCCTCTCTCTGAGAGGAGGCCTGTGTCCTAGCAGTGGGAATTGGGATTATGCAACGGGAATTCCATAATCACATCACATATTTCAAAGATAAAAGACGACAGGGAAGCATCTCAATGCTTCCCAAAAATTAAGTCCATTCTCTGTTAAAGACTAAATTCATCAACATTGTCTGCAACCTTTTTATGTTACTGCAGCTCGGCAGCTTCCCCCATCATAAAAAAAAAACCAAGTGTGCTTATGACCACACGGAAACTTCAAACGTAGAGAGAGACGAAAGAAGAAACGCAGAGAAAGAGAGAAAGAAAATGTGCGCGCGCACTGCTTTCTCTTGCTTATATCCCCCACTTAACTCCCGTTCGCCTCGCCCGATCACACTTTTCGTAACGCTTACGTCACGCGTTCGCCAGCTTACTCTCCAAGTCAAGCGTGCGTAAAGAAGTTTCACTTCAATTATTTTTCTCTCGGTCTTATCTTCTTCAACCGATATCCACCACGTGATGATTTCTGTAGGGCCCTTCTATTGCACATTGTTCCTGGTTTGGGCATTTCATTTCGACAGCTCAACAACAGTCATTGCGTTATTTAGGTTTTTGCGATTTTTTCTACCATTATGAAGCATGGATTAGCAATTTCCTTCAAAATCTTTGGGATTGTGATTGAACTATGTGCAATTAGGGTGCAGGTCATCGGCCAAAGCCGCTGAAAATAGAAACACAATATTTTTAATACTCAAATCACTCACGAGAATTATTTAGGATTGACAATCCGAAAGTCTTACCGTATTGCGATATCGTATGATATCGTATTGCCCAGCAATTGGGCTGTGGAGGTCAGACAGGCAGTCGTTCCATGTAAAATACCGGTATTGCAGCACCCGTTAGACTGGAAGCCGACCCCAGCATAGTTGGGAAAACGCTAGGCAGGGACTAGAATCATGTTCATGTTCATCATATAACACACACTGTTTCAATCTTGATATATTTTCACTATCTCAACCAAAATTTAAAAGGATGGCTATTCAATTGCTTGCACAATAATTATTCTTCTAACCTTCTTCCTAACCTAATTCGCCTCCAGTAGATGCGTGCATTAGGGCATGCAAACCGATAACCGATAATCGATAATTTATCGGTTATCGATCCATTCTGACAAAACGATAAATATCGAAAACAAAAACGATAAATACCGATAATCGATAATTTTATATAAAGAATTCTGACACATTTCTGAACGAACGTTGGATGCGTTCCGTTCCCTCGCCGCGCGCGTTTTCTTTCCCGTCACTGTCATTTGCTCATTGCGCAATATTTGTGTGTGAACGTGTCGATCGCTGTCGGTCTACCATGTGAGTGAGGAGGTGAGGACGCCCGGATTAACTGAATTGAGAGTTTTGCGTCAATAAGAATATTATTGGTAAGTAAGTCAGATTTATACTACTTAATAGCAAACATTTAGCGTTGTTATTCGAAATGTTTCCGTTCAAAATGCTACACCATTTAAACATATAAATATAGAAAGTAGGTACTTAAACAAGGCTTTTATCTTAAAAATGAAAAAATATTTATTTTGTAGTACGACATACACACAATCAATTTCTACCTATTAATTTCTTGTAAAGTGAACATAAAGCGTATTTTATTTGTTTTAGGTACCTACTTTTTCAGTTTAGAATCTTGTTTACCACTTAAATGGTTACTTGATGTGAATGTAAAATTCAATACAGAAGTTCTGTCTACAATTCTACATAACTAATCTACATCGTAATATTTTCATGTAGTTCAGTAAATTCAAAACTTCGTATGTTTTTGTTTTAGGTACTTTACGTACTGCACCTACTCATTCAGTAAAGTATATTAGTAAAGTATATACATATTTTCAGCAGCAAAAAAAAAACAAAAATCTCTTTAAAATGTGATTATTTCAAATGTGATCTCTTTTAATTATAATACAAAATTACTATTTTAAATGTGATTTCTTTTAATTATAATACGGAATTGTTATATGTTAATTTACCTATTGTCGTTAATTAATCGTTAAGAAATCTTGTTAGGATGTGTATTACACATCCTAACATTAACATCAGAGTCAACATACACATTGTGTATGTTGAATTGTTGACTCAGATGTCCATACTGTACTACGAAATTATTTAAAGTTAATTTAATTATACTAAACGTCCAAAAGTTGCAATATTTAACTCATAATTATTATAATTATTTTAAAGAGTAACTTTTTTTAAATTTAGCTAGAGGTTTCTAAGATTTTATTTAAAAGATCTCTTAAGAAAGAAGAGTTTAGTGAGACAATCCAAAATGTTATGTTACTTATATAATTTAAATATTATAAAGAAATACAAACGTTGATTTAAAAAAAAACGCCTTGTTTTATTTATTTTTCAGTATATTATATTGTCCTTTATTTTAGGTAAGTAATGGCATCACTTTATCCTTTTATTTACAAGTAAAAAACGAGTTTAGGTATTTTTTTATAAAAAACGATAATTATCGGTAATTACCGGTTTTTATCGAAAAAAAAATCGATATCTTTCATTTTATCGATTATCGGAATATTTCGATAATTGCATGCCCTAGCGTGCATTGATGCATAAAATAATTTTATACATCAATGGATGTGTGGCTTAGTTTTATTTCTTCATAATAGTTTATTCCGCGGACATTGGTGTGGGTTACATGTTCACCTCCATTACTCTAGTTTTTTATTTACCATAATTATAACGTGTAACTGTTTTATGTCCCAATAAAATAAAATAAAATCATGTTCTGAATTCATGGTTAGTTTGCGCACTGGTTAAAAAAATATCCTGTATAACGTCTCATACTTGTACTTCTGACCATAATTCAATGGTACTACATGCAGGGTGTGTGGTGAGGGGTCCTGTAATAGGCCTCATCCTCCCGCAATCACTGCGCAGGCGACTGTGACTACTGAACTGATTTGTTAGGCCCGCCGCACACTGGCGGAGGACCGCTGTCCTTGACTGTGGCAATGACATTATTTAATTATGGTGATCGATGGAACTACATATTGTTCTGTTTAGGGTTAGCTGATGCCAATCAATATGAATATTATGGATAGCTTATGATCAGGTATTTAGGTTCACTAGCCTGTAGGTATTTTTGATGATAGCGACATTTGGCATAGTATTATAGAAGACTAGCTTCTGCCCGCGAATTCGTCCGCGAGAAATTTCACCCTCCCCCCATTCAGCCTCTTAGGGGTGGAATTTCGAAAAACCCTTTCTTAGTAGATACCTACCTACTCTTCACAAAAACACACCCTCCAAATTTCATGTCTCTAGGACCAATGGTTTAGGCTATACGTTGATATATCAGTCAGTCAGGACTTTGAATTTTATATATGTACTCGTATATCTAAAATGATGACGCGCAGCTCATTAATCGACACCTTACACAAATAATGATCAAGCCATGTTTATGTACAGTAGGCCGCGCGTCAGTCGATCACGCCTGACGGAAAGCGATGGATGAGGTCTATGATGGAACGAGCGTGCTCAGAAGATGCCTAAGGCACTGGAACTCCCACGCATCGACGAAACATAGCAGGCTACTTGACCAGGCGAGCGTTAGTCCTACCACCGCAAGGGAAGAATTGGCCAGTCAATTAAGGTGTTGGGTGTGACTGTCCAGGATGCGCCGAGCCTTCGGTTCAGTTGAGTAACTGGCGGAACAAACTGCGCTACACAAGGAGGCTTCTTCATGCATCCCAAAAAATTCAATTGAAACTGTACTACGCTAGGCCAGCTCAAGCTCAAAGCGTCACCATTGGCGTGCAACCTACTGTACCTTAGAACCTTTTCTTGGAACACTATAGACTTTTAAAGTGAGTTTTAAATTACTATGTACATACAGTCGCGTCTATAAGTATGTATACACTTGGCTTTATCCAAAGGCGAATTTCTCCTTTATTTTTGAATTAAATTTTATGTTCTTACGAACATAGTATTTTCGAACCCATACGTTTATGTTAAGTGTCGTATTTTTCAACGTTGCATTCGTTATTTCACGAAAAAAACGCAATTGAAAATTGCCAAGTGTTGACATATTGGTGCTCGTGACTGTACATCGCTACGGGTAAAACATTCAACCCGTGCGCACCGACACAGCGTATGCTCCTGCGCACGTCCAAGATTGGCACCTGTCAACCTCGCCACGCTAGTCGGCCACGATCCACATTATTACCTCGTTGTACATAAGTATATAACGTACTTATGTAATCACACAAATCATTAAGTCTGGCTGTGTCTTGTGCAACGGCCTTTGCAAATTATTGGGCTTAGATTCTATGTTAGGAGTCACAGTAAGTAGAGCATTTATATTATTAAAAAAAACAACCGACTTCAAAAAACACTACAAAATGATAAAGTTATTTATCATTTTGTAGTGTTTTTTTTTTTAAGTCGGTTGTTTTTATTGTTAAAAAAAGAATTGAAGACACGATAGGAAGACACCGACTAGAAGAATCATCAAAATTCGCATAGAAATGCCGGAGAGGCAGTACATTTATGCATATAACTTCGTACATAAGAATAATTACCTAATGTATTATATACTTAAAACTTCCTGAAAGTATGTAGATCACATTAATGAAAGAACTATCAAATTAGTTTTTGAGAAAATCGCGGATATACAAACATACGGGTCGAATACAGAACCTCCTTTTTTGAAGTCGGTTAAAAAACTAAAACCCATACCATATAGCTTATAAGTAAGTTAGTACAGCGGCATGCGACCACTGGAAAGTACTTTCTTGTTTCATCCTTTTCAGTAGTCAGGTTTTAGTTTTTATAAACTTTTTTTTTATTTAATTATGTTGGGGCTTATTTCAGTAATATTAGGTCCTTACATATGAAATTGGCGTTTTTCGTACTGGCCACTTTAATCACGAATTTCTCCTCTTTGGTAAGGAATTCCAAATTCAAATTTGTACAGCTATTTACTCATGTATTTGTGCTTCGATGACCGTCATTCATTTGTTTTTTTTCTTCTGTTTTTTCTGTTTGCGTCACTCATTTTACAAAATGGAAAATTTAAAATATCGCATTATTTACGAGTACGAGTTCCGCCGTGGCACTAGTGCTGCGGAAACGACTCGAAGGGTGAATGATGTGTATGGCGGTCATGTTGCAAAAGAAAACACAGTTCGTTTTTGGTTCCAACGTTTTCGTTCTGGAAATTTCGACCTGCAGAACAAGCCCCGTGGACGGCCTGAGACCCAAGTTGATAATGGAGAATTGAAGGCTATTGTGGAAGCGGACCCATCGCAAACCACGTCCGAGTTAGCTGCAGGCTTCGATGTTAGTGATAAAACTGTTTTAATTCACTTGAAGCAAATTGGGAAGATTAAAAAGCTTGAAAGGTGGGTACCTCACGAATTGACTGAAGCAAACCGGCAAACGCGCGTCGACTGCTGCGTTACATTACTGAACCGGCACAACAATGAAGGTATTTTAAACCGAATCATTACCTGTGATGAAAAATGGATTCTTTACGATAATCGGAAGCGCTCAGCGCAATGGTTGGATCCTGGCCAGCCAGCCAAATCCTGCCCCAAGCGAAAATTAACCCCAAAAAAGTTACTTGTAAGCGTTTGGTGGACTAGTGCCGGTATTGTTCATTACAGTTTTCTCAAATCTGGCCAGACTATTACAGCTGATGTCTATTGTCAGCAATTACAAACCATGATGGAAAAGCTAGCGGCTAAACAACCAAGGCTGGTCAATCGCTCCACGCCACTGCTGCTTCACGACAACGCCAGACCACACACTGCGCAACAGACGGCTACCAAATTAGAAGAGCTTGAATTGGAATGTCTTAGACATCCTCCGTACTCCCCGGACCTTGCTCCAACAGATTACCATTTTTTTCGCAATTTGGATAACTTTTTGCAAGGGAAAAAATTCAACTCCGATGGGGCAGTCCAAATCGCCTTCAAAGATTTTATTGATTCCCGTCCGACTGGTTTTTTTAGTAAAGGGATCAATGAACTACCTATAAGATGGCAAAAGTGCATTGAAAACAATGGTTCATACTTTGATTAATTAAATATATTATATTAAAAAATATTCGACTTTTTGTTCCTTCCATACAAAACGCCAATTTCATATGTAAGGACCTAATATTTATATTTTTGAAATGTGCTAATTAAGCCCTTTTATTTGATACATCACAAGACGCCATCCCAAAATATTATTATTATTATTTTTTTTATTGCTAAATGGGCGCACTCTTGACCTCGATCACGTCTGTTATCATTTACATATCATTTACACGCATCACTTAATTATTAAATTCATTACTTTATGTCTTCTAGAGGGTGCCATCATACATAGATACATACATACCGGTCAAAATCGTAAACCTCCTTTTTGCTTCGCCGTAGTCGGGTAAAAAGAGGCTAGTGCTTTGTGATTCTATAAATAATACAGCCTATTATTGTCCTACTGCAGAGCAAAGGTCTTATACAGAGAAGGCACGGGAATTGGTCACCACGCTTGCTCAAGGCGAATTGGCGATTTCAAACTTATAATCACACTAATATCACACCCCGGACACTCCATACAACGCTCGCAAAATAATTACCTACTACTACTACATTAAAAAATGACGTTTGTATACGTATGAATGTGTGCGTGAGGTACTTGTGTTTGCGAGCGCTCTTGTTAAAGAACTGCGACGAATACGCCGAAGTGCAGGGTGAGGTGCGGTAACTGATGTTAGTGCGGGGAAGGGAGTGGCCTTTCTGTACGTAGTACTTAAAGTATTCTGTGCTAATATTATAAAGGCGTAAGTTTGTGAGTGTGTGTGGGGGTGTGTGTGTATATATGTTTGTTATTTCTTCACGCTCAAACGGCTGGACCAATTTTGATAAGATTTTGTATGGAGGTAGCTGACACCCTGGATTAACAAATAGGCTACTTTTTATCCCGAAATTCCCACGGGATCGACATTTACGCGGGTGAAACTGCGGGGCGCAGCTAGTACTGATTATAAGTCCAAGTTTCCTCATGATGTTTTCCTTCACCGATGTCCTTGAAAAGTACATATGAATTGAAAATGTCACATTGGTACTTGCCCGGATTTGAACCTACAATCTCGAGCATGAGAGGCGAGTAACTAACTCGACTCTCAATACAAAAATGACAGTTTTTCCATACTAGAACTGTCAAACATCAATTTTATTCCATGGATAAAAGTTATCTGACTATGGAAAAATCAGCCCTTAGTATAAGAATTTTATCCAGTGTATCTATATATTTTTATCCTCTTGAATAAAATAGTATATAACCTACCTCCTTACTAATAAACGTGTTATATCAGATGACACACCGATTTCTCTCTTTCAGTCGTCAGTTATTTGACTTTCGAAAGAAGAAGACAAAGCGTTATGTACTATACAGACGCTATACAACGTTTATTAGTAAGGGGGTAAGAAAGAATAAAAAACAATCGACCCATATTCCCATTACCATTGTTACTAGGCAGAAGCATATAATGTACCACAAACTACCACACACAAGATCTCTTATCGGAACGAAACGTCTCATTTATCTGTAAGGAAGTGACCATATAGTTTCGAAACCACGAAATCTATACTAATGCGGTCACATTATACTAGGGTTGCACCGCACTTGTGCGGGACTAAAGCATTTTTTTTAGCATTCAATGTGATCCTGAACCCTTTCCGCTCAAATCGATCTAGCGTGAACACATCACTAGTCCTTGAGTACAGTCAGGGAGAGAAGTGAAGAGGAATAGATTTAATTTATGTTTTGTTTTTGAAGTGAAAACTTCTTCAGGCGCGTTGGGCATTTTTTGAGAGGGGATAAAACTATTGAACTCGCGCCACTGTTACCGTAATCGACAACGCTTCGGATTTGTTTGGCTGTCCTCGGGATGTACTCGGTTTTAATGTATTTCCGATATGTCAGTGAATGATGGCAAAGTATTCTGTTTGTGTTTTGTTTATATGACGATTAAAAAAAAACATACGTAATTGTTCAAGTTTTCACTTCTGTCGGCACTCCCGGAGTGCCACTGTTTTTTTTTTATAGTAATACACTCCAAAAGCTTTTATTTACATATTTATAATGGGTAAAGTAATCGTCGACATAACCTCTTCTTTGTCCCATTTTAAACACATTATATGCGAAGCATTTATTTATCGCCCAAAGAAATTGGCCAAGGCCGAACGGATAACGCTACATTTTATTCTTGTTCTTAAAACAGCAAAAACAGTCCTTGACCAAACAAACCGTTAGCAACATGTACAACGAAAATGCGTAACGAAACAGTAGTTACTGTAGTTAGGTTATAACACACAAACATTGCAGCAATAAACATTAATTAAAGTCATTAACAGAGATACAACAGTATCGTAATAACCGGAAACAAAGATTGAATTGAAACACATTTCCTTAGTAATTAGGTCGTTTGAGTTCATCAACATTGTGTGATAATTGATAATATACAATGATGTTTATTTTTGTTACGACCAATGATATAACTTTCGTAAGATCATTTCGAAATTATGTGATACCGGCAAATGTTGATATGACATGAACGTTCGGTATGCGTCAAATTACTCTTTTATTGTGAGCGATTTACATAATGAGTGATGATTGCTCAATTTTTTATTATAAATTGGGGCATATGATTATTTTATGACTGGTTAAAAGATATTGTTATCATCAGTTTGGGAAACGTGAGTGAGCAAGCAGATATTTCACAGATTAATTTTATTCTTTGAATACCTTTATTTTTTTGTTAGGTAGCCTAATTTTTTCCTACTGCTGGGCAAAGGTCTCCCCTTTTTCCTTCCAAATCTCCCCGTCTTGTGCAATCTCTGGTCATGTTGGCCCTGGAAACATTATCAAATCGACACACCGTCGTGGTCTCCTAACTATGTACCTATATTAATGCATAAAACATTTCTAACATCTTACCAATCCACCGACTTAGGTACGTATTTTTTGTACACACAGTTTAACACTGCAAAAAAACGTCCAAACAAATCTCCAAAATCACTTTTATCCGCGGCTACCCTTGCGACCAAGTCACGAGGTAATTACACGGTGATTTGGCGTAGCCGCACGTCACTAATACTCCTCCGAAAGGATCCGACAGGACGAATTGATTGTCCAGAGACCTCGCTACTACCCCCTCTACTTCTACCACTAAACAATGGTTTTTTTTTGTCTGTGGTTATACGAAGTAATCAACGCAGGGTAAGTGGACCACTTTTTGCCTTGACTGCCCTTCCAAATCCTGGATTTTTGCCGGTTCACTGAAGACGGTGGTTGTGGGTTAAAAAATGAAAATAAATTTTGGATTCTGAAGGGCTATTTTTTTATTATTTTACAAAATCAGACGGCCGTTCTTGCTTCCAAGTGAGGATCTATTATTATTATTTATTTATTTCTAAAACTTAACTTATTAAAATTTGGTTTTAGCCGCACACCGAAAACCCCTCAGGGTTAATCTATGTGCTGGCGAGCCGTCCACTTAAATTCCAAAAATAGGTACAATATAATAATACTTTTATAATCATGATTTTTTTCTATTAAATCTGCTTCAAATGCCATTTTTTGTTTACTTCATTGCTCTTATATCTCCTTAAAATATCTAGTTTTACACACACATACATAATTATTATGCATAATTAAATTATACGAACATTATTGACATAATCATCAGTAAACAAATCACGTTCCATTAGAAGAATGTCATGATTGACAAGTAATAACGAACGGAACGTGAAACAATTGAATCGAAGGTTAAAAGCGGCCAAGTGCGAGTCGGACTCGCCCATGAAGGGTTCCGTAGCAGCAAGTAACATAATATAAAAGTTCTTGTAGTTCGTTGTAACTTTGTGAAAGGTAAATTGCGGTTTTCGATTTCTGACGTATTAAAAAAAAAACTACTTACTAGATCTCGTTCAAACCAATTTTCGGTGGAAGTTTACATGGTAATGTACATTATATATATTTTTTTAATTTTATCATTCTCTTATTTTAGAAGTTAGAGGGGGGGGGACACACATTTTACCACTTTGGAAGTGTCTCTCGCGCAAACTATTCAGTTCAGAAAAAAATGATATTAGAAACCTCAATATCATTTTTGAAGACCTATCCATAGATACCCCACACGTACAGGTTTGATGAAAAAAAATTTTTGGAGTTTCAGTTGTAAGTATGGGGAACCCCAAAATTTATTGTTTTTTTCTATTTTTGTGTGAAAATCTAACTGCGGTTTACAGAATACAACTACTTACCAAGTTTCAACAGTATAGTTCTTATAGTTTTGGAAAAAAGTGGCTGTGACATACGGACGGACGGACAGACAGACAGACAGACAGACAGACAGACAGACATGACGAATCCATAAGGGTTCCGTTTTTTGCCATTTGGCTACGGAACCCTAAAAAGGACATGCATTCCATACATATAGAATAACTTTTTATCGTCATTCGTCCTAGGATAAGTATTTAATAATGTTGTATAAAAACTACTTACTTAGGTTCCTAAATATCTACTACTAGCTACGCTCCGCGGTTTCACCCGCATAAGTTCCGATCCCGTAGGAATATCGGGATAAAAAGTTTCCTATGTGTTAATCCAGGGTGTCAGCTACCTACTTACCAAATTTTATTAAAATCAGTCTAGCCGTTTGTGCGTGAAGAAGTAACAAACACACTCACAAACTTTCGCCTTTATAATATTAGTGTGAAATGTGATTAGGAATTTTGACACTGACAACTACACCTTAGTAGTTTTTACTGACTGCACTCTAAACATCAATAATTTGAAATTCGAACGGTGTCGCGGGGTGTTTCGTTCTGAATCCGCAGTTGATTTATTTAAAAAACAAATGAGTTCACTTTTGAATTATTTAGTCGACTGAGATTCGAAATAAGCTTTTCGGGATAGCAGCCTACCTATTCTGTAAAAATCTCATCATGATTAATGAAGAGAGCTTGAAGTGATCTGTGAATAGTTTCAATCCTAGGAATAAGGTAGAATAACAGTTCACCTATGTTTTCACGGTGAAATGTTGACAGAATAAGCCGGTTGTTCTGAACACCGGGCTTTGAAGTGAGTAGGTATGATGTTTCAGTGAGCAATTCGGATGATTAAAATTAAAATCAGATAATAACTACCAAGCCATTTGCAAGTTCACTACTAGCGATAGAAAAATAGCTAAAATCCATAATGCAGAAAAAACTAACAAAATCTACAAATCGGAAATGCGTAAAATCTGTGGTTTTAAGTCGCCAGGTGGCGTTATATTTTTTGTGGTGCTGCCCCAAATGCGGTTCATGTGGTTGACATCAATCAACCGTGGGTTCATGGACTTTGAGTAGTAATCATATGACACCCCAAACGTATGAGGTTACCAACAGAAAGGAAGGATGTTTGAATTTGTGCAATACGGCTTCCATTTTCGAAAATGTGGCGTGAGTGTTAGGATTATGAAGACTAGGGGGATGCGCTAGGTCCGTAGCCCGCGTGATTCAAATTTTCTTACGTTTTTTGCAATTTGCAGGTCACTGTCAGGTTGTATGTTGTTTAAAATATTATTTGCGACCATAAAAAATATGACTTCATAATTTTTCATTACATACTTGTTACTTTCGCGAATCATATTTTAAAGTTTTTGAAGTGAAAACTTCTTTAGCGGCGTTGAACACTTTTTGTAATGGGTAAAAAATGTTAAACTCGCGTCAGGGCATCGCGTCAGGACACGTGACCGTCAGGAGAGATTCCCCCCCCCCATCTCTTTCTACGGCGGCGCCAACCGAAGTGAACCAAGTGAGACACGATAACGGATGGATGGATGGATGGTGATGATGATGGCGATGGTGATGTGATGTGATGTGATGGTGATGGTGGACGCGGACGCGGACGTGGATGGACAGCTGGTGGCTCGACCGTCTGTGTAGTAGCCACACTGCTGTGTATTCGTAAAATTCGTGTATATAAAGTGTTTCAAAAAATGGAAATTGAACAAAGTGCATCGATTAATGAAAAAAGTGACGCAGAAATAATGAAAAAAACTTAGTTATATTAATTCAATTAATAATTGATTTATTTCAACGTTAATATTCAAGTTTTCACTTCTGCCGGCACTCCCGGAGTGCAACCCGTCTTTTTTTTTTCATAAAGATCGAAAAAGTTAGAACCAATAGCAAAATAGTCTGGGAGTCCGGAGCCTGGATTTGTGACCAGTTGTTGGCAATAGGCTTGCCCTCTATTACATGGAACTTATACATAACTGGTGTAAAGTCTGTTGTTATCGATGGTACATCACACTAATCACATCACACTAATATTATAAAGGCGAAAGTTTGCGAGTGTGTGTGTTTATATGTTTGTTACTTCTTCACGCTCAAACGGCTGGACCAATTTTGATAAAATTTTGTATGAGGTTTTGGTTTTTGGTTTGAGGTAGCTGACACCCTGGATTAACATATAGGCTACTTTCTATCCCGATATTCCTACGGGATCGACATTTACACGGGTGAAACCGCGGGGCGCAGCTAGTACCCTATAATTATCAGTAAGTAATTTAAAACTAGATTTATTTCAAACTAGATTAATAATTATTTTTTGTATAGTATAACAACTTCTTTAAGCATGCGGAGTTTGCCTGTAAGTAGTTGTTGCACTGTTGCATACACATTATCGCATGTTACCCTTAGCATAGAACCTGTGTAAATAATTTATTTAAAATTGTCTTCTTTAGTTTCAGAAACGTAGTTTTTTACTTTTTTATGTTTGTGAAACTGTCCTAACTAATATTATAAATGCGAAATTGAGTTTATTTGTTACGCTTTCACGCTACAACGGCTGAACGGCACATGGGTTGACCTGGATTAGGACATAGAATACTTTCAATACCGGTAGTAGGACCGGTAGTAGGTACGTTCCCGTGGGATATATTTTGCACATCCACGCGGGCGAGCCGCCTGCAAAAGCTAGTAAGTATGTACTTATGTACTTAAAAGTCACAAAATTGGTTATGATTTGGGAAGCTTCAAGCGGTAAAAAAAACAACATGAATATAGGGAAAAAGAGACTTTCAAGGATTTTTTTATGCGTCCTTCACACTAGAATCATCACACAATTAAAATAAGTATCAATCAACACTTTCGAATCAACACTTTACCTTATTCACAGGTTACCATATCGCTCGATACGCATTCTCGATTTCTAAACATCGATTAAAAATCTCTTATGCTCTTCAAGGCGTTTCATAAAATTAACACCTGATTTGAAATCGATTGCCATTCCATTCGATACATCTGTACGATCGGTGTTCTTTATACATATTTCAATTCAATGGAGGCTATTTTAATATTGGTATACTCAATTCATAAGATCACAAAAGATTTTAATCAGGTATCAAATAAAGAAAAACAATAACAAGTACTGACTAATTCCATGCACTATTACGAAATTCAAATAAAGAACTGACAAAATAATTCCGCACAAAAAGGAAATTATATGATTTTCTTTTTAATTCAGGATAATTATATTTTATATTACTTGGCAAGCGAGCGGAAAATAGTAAGTAAGTATAATTATCTACCTACGCACATTTTTTTTTTCTGTAATAAGTTTTCTGATTAACGTAACAAGACAGTGATAGGATTATGGCTGTGCCTATTGATTAATAATGTCAGATTTTCGAGCGCTTCACTATCCTAGCCACTGTCCAGTACTCTACAGATCGTAGTTTTTTTTTCTAACGCTAGTCTCGACTTCCCGAGCCAATCTATGTAGGTTAATAAAACTATGACAAATCCTATTTATATCCAATACCTACCTACTTATTGTATGATTTAATTGCTTGATCATCGTAGCATGAAGATGACCTTGCGACTAAAAAGCGAAACTGAATTACCTACATATTTATTTTTATCATTGAAAACTGCTGTTAGCAATTACCCCTTGCTCCATGCGTAATTCAAATTCAAATGTTCTGTATTGCCAGTTTTGTAACGTTCCCTTACCCCGAAACAGAAAAAAAAAATTAAAATTGAATTGCGGGACATTCCACCACTTCCGGAAGTTTAAAAATTAATTCCATTCCTTTAAAAAAATTGAAATTAATGTTTGTACAATATGCTGCATTCGAAATGTAAAAATGACATGTCATTGTTTGCGTACTCTGTTTAATATGGGCAAGGTACCATCAAAAATACCTAGTAATAATATGAATTAACATAATTATAATAACAATTAAAGCAGATATTCCACACAAAATAAACAAACGTGAAACAACGGATATACTTGCACAAGACAGCTTCCTACATCGAGTGTCCCGGCCATATGGCCAACCTCACTTTTTTTCAACAGTGGTGTGACAGAGGAATTCTGACAGCCAGGAGCTTCCCTACCTTATGGTTTCTTATCGTTCCTTACAAGCATCCCCAAGTGTTACAGCCACGTGCAACAAATGTACATTTTAACGATGTTAACCGAGTTTTTTTGGTGCTTAAAAGAAACGACTTTAACCAGCGCAGGTTTACAATGGATAAGCTTGTATACGTTGACCGTGCATCAACTTTGAAACTGCCACTCAAGATACAATTTAGTAACCGAAAAGGTTTTATGCTTTAACGGACACCATGACCTTCTCAACCAGAAAAGGAAAAAGCATTCACCGGAGCAACTCAACATCACCAAGCGGCTGTCTCGATCTGAATAATTTTGAAGGATATTCCTAATCCATTGCTTCATAATGTTCGAAAAATTTGTCTGCTCAACAACGTAAATAACGCAATGAATGTTACTGAACTGTCAAAATGAAAGCTATTGCTACTGATACGAGTTGTGTATTACGCAATTACCCCGCTGAGCATTGTCTAGAAAGGCCCAGGCCTGGTGAAAGGTAAACGCGTTTAAGGCAGAGCACCGGCAAGATCTTCTTCTTATATGAAAGGAGCCTTCCCGAGCGACGTATCTACAGAACCACTATACGTCCGGCGCACCCTGGGTAATCAGCGAGTTATCTACGCTGATTGGCTAATCCTTTCACCACGATGGAAATCCAAAGCCCACTTATAAAACCGCGGCTCTGTGCGTAGTCTCGATTATCATCGAAGGGTTCTCTCGAGACAAATCTGAAATTCTTTCTGATGTCTACCGCAAAACTCACTGCAACATTCTTTGCGTTCAAGAAACCCATCGAGATGAAACCCAAAGCCGGCCACACATCCCTGGACTTACGCTTATCGCCGAGATCTGTCACCCAAAGCACCGGCAAGATAGTCAGACGCGGTTAAGAAAGCTGTTGGAGTCAGGATGTACCGAGTGATCCACACTGCAGAAGACTACATAACTTGGAGACGCGTCATATGTGGTTTCGATCCTTACAAGTGAGGGAATGAAGAAAAAGATTGCTTTTGCTTGAGTTGCTTGCAATGAGTTTCATTTTGACAGTTCAACAACGTACATTGCGCTATCCTACGTTGTTGAGTAGACACATTTCTCGAACTTGTGAAGCAGGTTTAGCAATATCTTTCAAAATTATTCAGATTGAGATTGATAATGTGTTACGCAATTAGGGCATGTTCACTGCAGGTTATTTTATTTAGTTATCTATCTATATGTATACTAATAATAAAGCTGAAGAGTTTGTTTGTTTGAACGAGCTAGTCTCTGGAAATACCGTCGGATTCTTGAGGAAGGCTATAGGCTATTTAACATCCCGCAAAACTAAAAAAGTAAGAAAGAACACTAAGCGAAAACGAAGTAATAGTGGGGACAGGCGATGCGATGCGACGGGGTGGGTCGGGGGATCAAGAAATTTTACGCGGACGAAGTCGCGGAGAGAAGCCCGTTTCTGTACCTATATTTAAGGTCCGCTTCTGTATGTGCCAGTTACCTATATCTATACTAATATTATAAAGAGGTAAAATTTGTTTGTAAGGTTGTAAGTTTAGTATGTAGGGGGTAATCTCTGGAACTACCAGTCGGATTTGAAAAATTCTTCTTGCATTTGATAGCCCAATTCTTGAGGAAGGATATAGGCTATTTAACATCACGCTATGGCCCTTAGAAGCAGAGCAAAAAGAAAAAAGTCAAAAATAACGTTAAGTGATAGCGCGGGCGGGTGATGCGATACGACGGGGTGGCTCGGGGGAAACAAGAAGTTTCACGCTAACGAAGTCGCGGGCTGAAGCTAGTCTTAAATACTAAGGAAACAATAACCTCGGACTTACCCAGTCGCCAATTACAGGTTATAAACCAGCATTCAGAAATAAGTGATAACTCATAAAACAAATAAAACTATTATTATTGTATAATAATTAAATTGTTGGTTATTTTATTGCCGACCATAAGTATAGATTTCCTCGCGATGTTTTCCACCACAAAAACGTTTTATAGTAGATATTAATCGGTTGAATGCCGTAATTACAGAAACAATTAAAAAGCCATTGTGTCTCGCGTGGATCCTCGTTCCAGCATACGAAGTGTTAAATATATGACTTAAATAAACCATTCTACGTCAATTTTATGCCATTCACTGTAAATGAGACAGAACTGAGTGAAATTGCGCATGCGCAACCGTACTCCGACCTCAACGCAATCGAACAAATCAGAGCACAACGTAGTTTACGTAGTAATGCCTTCCTATAACTTTATCTTTCGTTACCCGTAGTTGTTAATACGTAATCAACCTATAATGTCCCCACTGCTGGGGCTCAAGTAGGGTTACCAATTTGAAATTTGCTGACAGCCAGATATTTACAAAAAGTCCGGACATTTTAGTTTTTAATCTGTTTTTTCTTTTCAATAATCAATTATCTTTTTTATATTCTTAAAGTACCCTTATATTGCAAATTCCGGACAAATCACAAAGCCGGTCATGTTCGGAAAAATCCAGACGAATAGTACCTAACCCTAGACTCAGTCCTCTACTCTCTGTCAATGTCTTAATTTGGTCTGATTTGAGTAGGTAAATCTTAGGTCTTAGGTATAGGCCGTCTACGGTCTGCACATTACCTTTTGAAGTATAATACTAAAACAGTCATAAAATTATTAATTTTGATTTTTTATTTGCTAAACCAAAATGACAGCTCACTAAATAATGTCATGTGGTTTCAAAAAAGTCGATCGCAGCAGCTGTTTTTTAGTCTGGCAAATTAAAAATCTGATTTTACGTCTACCAACCGAGTGTCATACTCATAAATGTAGTCAAAATGGATGTCATACACTGCCGAAAATTCTTATGGAGCTTGAATGACGTTGACAGGGGGGGCGCGTTGATAAACATTTGTGTAGGTAATGATTTTGTGAAAGGTGTTGAAAATCCAAGATGGCGTCGCTAGTTCCGATTTTGGCCACGCGCCAAAATAATCTTTTTTTAGGCAAGTAACTAATCATCTCGGAATTTCATAAATATCGCAACATAACATTGTGTCTTTTTATTCATTAACATCTACGGAAATAGAAACTCGGACTTGAATTTCGGCAAGAGATCTTTTATGATGTCATCAACTCATACTCATTACTCCAATCACACCATCGTAATGGTTATTACAGCAGCAGCGTTTCAATCATTTCATCACCACTGCTCTCAAAACAGGGAAGGAAAACATCGTGAGGAAACCAGCATGTCCTAGAACCAAAAATTCGAAGACATGTGACATCTGCCAACCCGCACTGGGCCCGCGTGGTAGATTACGACCCTCTCCCTCGCACCGAGAGGAGGCCTGTGTCCCAGCAGTGTGGGAACATTTATAGGCTGATTATGATATTCCAATCAGTCCTTGACGAAACTATTTGTTTTATCTATGGTTTTTTATTTGAAGTGGTCATGTACAAGATCTAAGGTACCTTTAAGTTATTTTACAATGTTTAACCGGTTGCAGAATACCCACTAGTAATTTCCGATTACTAAAAAACGTAATATAACTTCACGCCTGAAAGACCAGAAGGGTTAGGCAGAGGTGCAGCTATAGAACACCCACATTTCGCCGGTTATGTATAAGTCCCATATAATTGGGGGTTAGCGTATTTTTGCCATCAACCGGGCGTAAATCCAGACTTCAAGCTGCTACTCAGAAATTCCAATAACACTGCCTGACCCGGGAATCGAAGCCAGGACCTCAAGCTCAGCAGTAGCGTTTGCGTCTACTCGACCAACGAGGCAGACAATTAGTAAAAAACGTTGGCATTTACTGGAAATAGGATGTTAAATTCAGTTCTTGCAATTATGTATTACCTATAGGTATAAGTATTTCGCGCGCTTCAACAATCAGACGCGCTTGCGCCATAATAGACACAATAAAACTAAGCTGAATATAGAAACGTTCACAAATTTGTAAATATGTATTAATTGAAGAGGGGTTTAACAAACAAATTCTAGTTATATTCAATGCAATATTCCAATATCAATTTATTAATAAAGAATTTGAATTATTAATTCGATATTTTTAGTTACTAAATACTAAGATAGGTAGTAGAAGTACCTACATTAATTCAACATTTTTCACTTATATATTTTGCACTGCGCAAGCGCAGATGGAGATATTATTCTGAAGGTGAAGGTTATGAAAGCGTTCGCGCCTTTTATTTACCCTCGTATCCATGTGCTGCAATGCGGTACGTTTCATAGAAAATGCATACTTATTCGGATTTATTCCAACAGATGTCGCTAATAGAAAAAGAACTTAACAAAAAATATTGTGTGAATATCAGGCAAAATCCAATAAATCATATCATCATATCATCAAATAATCATTGGTAATATTTCAGTACAATTTATTTTATCTACAAGTCATTCTATTTCGTTTTCAAACGTACGGTTTCCCGCCTAGATGAAAAATGGGGAAAATTGAAACTGCGTTCTTAACACACCAAAAAGTAAGTAAGACCATCTCTCCATAAATCACAGAATAATTTTGAAATTACGAATGATGAATAAAACAATCCCTTAAAATAAGGGTTTTCTTAAATATCAAATAAAATGTCTCAGTAAGCGATAAACCTCAATTCCAATAAGATTACAGTAAGTTACGACACAATTAAGTTAGACAAGCCCATTATAACGGTTCCGAAAGATTTTAACCGCTCCCTTATATTCTATTTTTAAAATGCACCTGCAGGGAAAGTAGACATTTTGTGTTTATTAGAAAAACATTAACAGAACATCTGTTTCGAACGGAAACACTTTTTGTGTTCACCGCAAACGAACGCAACTGATTTCCGTTATAAATAGGTCAATAAGTCACTAACGTCTCTCGGGAGAACAAGTTTTTGTAAAATAAATATTTACCGACATAAAAAAACTACTAAAACTTGAATTTTACTTTTATTCTTTAACCAAAGGAATTAGGTAGAACTCCATAATTTTGCTTTTGTATAAACAAAGTCAATTTTATCCATAAAACTATTTTATTTATTTTTGCAACTACAATCTAAAATAATATAAGAAAAAACTACTAAGTGTTAACAAATCACGTTTAATTTTAGATATAAAGTTTCACGAAATAATATAAACTACATAAATCATTCATTCATTCTAAATTAAAACGATAAATATTTCTATAAGTAAAGATCTTGAAAAAGCACGCGAACCTTTGCAACAGCATTATCCTATCACAACAAAGTCGCATTTACGTAAACAAATCACCGAAACGAAGAAAATCCGTCGCTCTTTAATTGTTCGCATGAAACAGACGGAAGCTAAACGCGGCAAACACAATTTTCCGTAACAAAACTCACGCGCACCGGAAAGTGCTTCATTTATTTCCCGCCATCCGGCGTCTCGACCAACCGAAATTTGGCGCCTAAAATATTCCAAGCCAATGAGACAAATGGCCGCCATTTTCAACCAATCAGCGTCGAGCCCGCGCTCTCGCCATCGCGTCATTGTCATATCTCGAAAATTAGTACGGCGGCAGTGCAGTGAATGAATCCCGTCCGCAAATCGAAGAATTTTCCGTGAAATAATAAATAAATACTCATAGGTGAGTACTTTATCATAATTATGGTTCACACATGTGAATTTTTCAAAATTATTCGTTATGTCACTTAGTTTTTAACGATACGTCAAAATTATTTCGCAATTTATTGCCATTATTTAGTTGTGAAAGCGAATATTATTAATCATTAACATTCCGATTCATTGTTATTACATAATGTTGTTTATTTAATTTCATTGTTTTTTATTACTAATATATTAGTAACCTTTTAGTTCATATTGTCTAGATAAAATTGTACCAACAGTCCAACACAAAAATCTAGTCAGTCGTGTTTCGGCAAAATGGCGGCGATGCTCTGTGCTATTAATACATTTTCTGTCCTTTTTATGATGGTCCGCACTAATGCGCGTGAGACAGAGACGGCTATACTTTTGATACGCAGTATGAATTTATGCTGCACACGTAGGTAACTAGACACGTCTTCGTTCTTAGTAAACAAGTCAGTTCGCAGTGTTGCCACAATAATATTTTTTGTACCCATAATTCAGGGAATTGTATACAAAATTGGTATTGTAATAAATCACATAATGTTGTATGTAGAATTAAATGAACGCACCACTTTTCAAGGAGAAGTATAAGTAAAGAGCAAAAAAGCACAAATTTATTTTAAGGTTTATTAAACTTCAAGCTTGCTTGATAAATAGCTATTGGTAAAACAACTTAAGGTGAATGTGCCATGGTAGACCGCGAAATTTAAATTTTCTTACGTTTTTTGCAATTTGTAGGTCAGTGTCAGGTTGTATCTTGATCAAAATATGATTTGCGACTATAATAGACATGTATTTACAGAATTATAGTCATTAGAATCTTTAATATATCTCTTTATGTTAGATTTCTACCATCAACACTTTTCCATACGAGATTTGTTCTTAACGGTAGAAATCTAACTTAGGAAGATGTATTAATGATTCTAATTATTATAATTCTGTAAATACGTACCGGTTATAGTCGCGAATCATATTTTGATCAAGATACAACCTGACACTGACCTGAAAATTGCAAAAAACGTAAGAAAAATTGAATTTCGCGGGCTACAACTACCCATTCACCTTAAGAATTAGTATTTCCTAAAACACAAAAAAGTGTTAAATGTAAGTGCCTACTTTTTAAATTTGTATTACCGGTCAAGCGTCGCGGTTCGCCGATCGGCGACGAAACAATAAAAAATCAATTGTGTCTCACTAGCGGCGCTTGACAGATTAAAGTAATAAAATTAAATAGTTTCTATGCAATTGAAAGTTATAAAACATCATAAAAGCTATATATAATTTTTTTAAATCCTTCCTTCCTTCCAACATTTTAATAGTAGGAATAGAATGTTTAGGAATCTAAAAGAAACTAAAATAGGTTATTATTAAGTACCTAATAAGTAGATCAAACCCGTGGAATTAATGCTCAGAATTATTTTCTGTTGATAATTGTCTTATCAACAGAAAATAATTCTGAGCATAAAATAAAACAAAGAAGTTGTCGCGGGTACAATTTACTTTTTCTATATGGGTAAATGAAGTAGGGAGACGCGTACGGCATAATCACATCACTTGACCGAGCGCGGTGCTAGCGCCACGCGGCGGTGAAAAGTTGAACTAAAAAGAGTCGCTTGCGCTGTGGTTTCTCGCGTTTGCCGTCGCGTTGCGCCACGCCGCGCCGTCGCCTCCTCCTGCCGCCGCGCGCGCCGCCAGTCGGCGTACGTACTTTTACCGTGCGGACGTATTACGTCACGTGTCTCGTCGCGTCACTCACGACTTGTTTACACACAGTAAACTAACAATACGAATTCTTATTGGTGCGTGATGAACCAAACACTTATACGCTTGTTAAATCAATACGATTCTATCACGTGCTGTTACTGAATACTGACCTTGTTTGCGCTAGGTGGATACGGCGCGGATGCTATCTGTGAAGTGCGCTGTGTTTCGCTGTTCGGACTCTGTTGAAGAGATGTCGACGTTGAGTGTGAGGGCTCCGGGCCTGCAGGCCACCACGATGCTGGACACGAGGTCTCTGCGCGTCCGAGGCGTCACCACGCTAGAAGGCGTCAGAAGAAACTTGTTCGGTTGTACAGACCGAGAGGAAAACAGAAGATTTGTTGAGAGAGAGTTGGCTCGCCAATTGGAATTGGACAGCCAGAGATGGGGTTTCGATTTTGCCAACGAGAAACCACTTCCTACTTCGCAGCGATTCGCCTGGCAACTTGTTCCCGCGTCTACGATTCCCGCTGCTCTGAGAAGATCACCGATCACGATCACAACTCCTGCTGCAAGCACGCCAACGCAGGAGGCTAAAGTTTCCAGTCCTGAGAACAGCAAGACACAGAAAAGAATAACAGGTAAGTTTTATTCATTAATGTAACAAGTACCTTTCGTGTTGTTGACATTTGACAGAATAGGTTATAAAATTGCGTTCTATTTCACGTTGCGTAAACAATGCGTAATATTTACGCTAAAAATGTCAACATTCAGAGTTTTTAATCTATGAAACGCGAGTGGTTGAACGAGCCTCCTCATTCAAGACTAGTCACGCGTACATTCATAGGTCTACTCGGAAATGCATAGTAAACGCTGTATTGACTGTGTCTGTACTGTCTGTGTCCATTTAAAAAAATGGAACTCCATTTATGGTTATCAAAAGTCAACTTCGTGAACTGTGCAGTTAATCGTTTGTTGGTCAAGTAATTACTGAGTAAACAATCTTATTATCAGTGCAACTGCAATTGGATGCGGTTCGGGGAGAATATTCGTGTACCTAAAGTTTATCTCGTGAGGCGGAGATAACAAACCTAGGTCACTTTGATTTGACACTATTATTTTACTTTTAGGCGACGTTCGCTTGTTTCCATGTGCGGTTCAAAATGTTTGTTATGTCGCGGGCATTGGTATTGTTTGCGGCGTTTGCTAAAATTCCTAGACGGGTGGCAGTTTTACTTTGTGTTTAAAGTATTTCTTAGGTAAAAACATAGTTCAACATCTACATATTTAAAAAAAAAATATACAAAAAAGAACATCCGACTTCCCAAAAAACTTTAATTTCTGAAACCGGTGTCTTTGTATTTACGTTGGCATCAAAATAGGTATAGGTAAGTACCACATGAACTAAATATAACATTTTAAATGTTATATTATTATATTTTAAGTACTTGGCGAATTATGTTAGTAAAACACAAGACTTCTATGCAAACTTCATTAGCAAATTGCATTTTCAAGCTTGTCCGTATTTACGTAATTTAAAACTCATATACAAATAGGTACTTATGTAGTAATACAACAAGTAAGTACTTGAAAATAAACGCATCATCAAGATTATTAAAAAAAACTTCATAGGTAGCGTAGCTATAGGTATACAATTCATTGACAATCATTATGTAAATTCTTGATTATAACTAAAGACAATAACATGATAGTATACTTAGCAAGTGCCTTTGAAACAATATTTAATGTTTTAATAAGCTGTACTCGTAGGACGACATTGTTACGAAACACACCTACTTAATATTCAAATAAATTTATTGCCCTTCACGTTTCCAATAAGAACATTGAATTGTACATTGGCACAGAATACTTTGACATCGGTTAAAAACAATAGGTACCTATGATGTTTAAATAAATATGAAACTAGGTAAAGAAATGGTAAAAAAATATTACACTATTTACAAAGACGAGTACTTACATGTATACCTTACGTTATGTACTTATGTATAAGACATTGCATTAGTAAAACAAAATCAAAAACGCCTTCACAAATCCTATCGGCAAAAGTACACCTTCTAAAGTGACAGTTCCAATGTCCTTATAAATGAAGTTTTAATAATGTCTAGTTTATACACTCCTGGACTCTCAAATCGAGCCACACCGCATTTTTTTTAATAAGTTCAATATCTTTTTAAATGGTTGCGATTTCAAATTCGGAACAATGATGGCCAGTACATCAGCTTCTAAACTGCATTTAAAACTTTTTCTGTGACAACTCTATTTTGATGTTGTAGGCCATAGATATACTCGTAAGACAGAAGTTTTTTGTTATTTATGTTTACTAGCAGCGCCCCGCGGTTTCACTCGCATAAGTGCGGATCCCGTGGGAATGTCGGGATAAAAAGTAGCCTATGTATTAATCCAGGGTGTCAGCTACCTCCACACCAAATTTTATCAAAATTGGTCCAGCCGTTTGTGCGTGAAAAAGTAACAAACATACAAACACACTCACAAACTTTCGCCTTTATAATATTAGTGTGATGTTGTAGGCCTTTATAGCTAACATGGAAATGCATGGATGCTCAATTTAGTAGGCCAAGTTTGTATTATACCATATTAAGAACTACTGAATAATAATGCCACTTCGTATGGCGTCGTGTTCGTCGTGTAACTGAATATGGATCACAATTTGCAATAGGACACTAATTGAGTGGCCATAACACCTGGAACAAAATACACGTATCGTCTTACTCCTATTAAAAAGTCCTCTTTAATGCCACCTACTTAGTGCTTTGCTATTAAGCATTTTTATTTGATTGATAAGACCAATGATGCCAGAATATCGACCTTTCACTCGATATATTATTAACTAGCTGTGCTCCGCGATTTCACCCGCCTCGCTCGGTTCCTAAGGGGCGTAGCTTGACGTTAAATAGCCTATATTGCAAAAAGAAATTTTCAAGTCCGACTGGTCGTTCCGGAGATTAGCGCGTTCAAAAAAAAAAAAAAAACTCTTCAGCTTTAGTACTTCAACTGCTTCTAAGAATGTAGTCGATATCAGTTACTACGCCGAAATTTTACGACTTCTAAGCGGGAGATGGATAAAACGTGTAACCCACTAACGTTACAATAAAACTAAAATTAACATTTACGCCTTTGCCCAATCTTTAATACGATATCTCAGAACCCTTTTATGCTGGCACAGGCACCCTTATAATTGGACATCAAAAGATTTCTATAGCGACGTGCAAAAACTTATCCGCCGAAGGTGCGAAAAACTTCATAAAGGGTCCGGCTAAGCTTTCATTAAATAATTTGCAGCCTCATAATTAAAAATTAAGACGCCTTAGTTGATTTCTAATGGACCTTTTTACTAATTGAAGGGGATGTTTGATAAAAAATCTGTTTAACCACTTATTAAATTGTTTTTTCTTCTCCTGTTATACGAGACCACGGTCTGGTTTCGTGTGTAAAAGAAAAAATAAACAAAGCTAATAACGGTGCGTCGAAATTATCGGGCAAGCACGAATACTGACCTAGATTCATTTGTTTTGATACAGCGCTCAGTGTTAATACGTAGTATGGTGAGCCTCCCACACTGTCTTGTCCCATTTTAGATTAGGTACACATGTGCGGTTACAAATTGTAAACAATAGTATAATAAGAATAATTCATTGGTCCATTGTTACAAAATAAATTTTGAAAAATAATAATATTATATTACGTTAGTACAATCTGGGGGCACGGTAGTAATGGTAGTGCCCTCGCCAAGATGAGCCATTATTTTATTCTGTGATTTTGCTTACTGCTACTAGAATATAAAACATAATTATTTGAACAGTGTTTGTTGAACAGTTGTTGCGAGTTGCGTTATCTTAAATTTTAATTAGAGACATGTTTGCGTTAACTTAAATTTTATTTCGTAATGTTTGTAAATGGACAGGATACTTAATTAAATAAAGGTCATGAAAGTAATGCTACCATCAAAAATACAGTATTAACAAGGCTACTTTCTAGTAGAAAAAAATTCGTGGCGATTTATTTACCGACTAGCTCCAGCCCGCGACTCCGTCCGCGTAGAAGCCAACTATACCATAAAATATATCCTATTGCATTCGGCAATAATGTAGCTTTCTATCAGTGAAAGATTTTTTTAAATCGGATGAGAAGTTTCGGAGATTAGCTCCTGCATACAAATTTTACCGCTTTATAATATTAGTGTAGATAACTTAAAAACCACAAATCCTGCAAAAGCTAAAGGTATTTTTTAATCAAATACCCAGTCCTATTGACCGCATCACCATAATCTAATTTTTTTCTGTGGCATTGTACAAAACGTTATTATTATGAGTCAAATCGCTATTGATGTCATGTCAATATTTACAGTACCTCATTAACTAGTGTTACGTCATTCGGGGACGAAAATAGCTCGTAACCTTCAGCGAAAGTCCTCAAAATAGGTCATCTAAATACCTAGCCTAGTTTGTTGACATCAGAGGGGCAACAATTCTCGTAATTTAAAGAACGTTCAAGTTTTTTACATTGATTGTCGCTGAGATGAGATTGAACGAACGAACGAACGATTGAACGTTTTTAATTACGAGAATTTAATTCTGGAATGTTTTACAAAATACTTGATTTTTTTCTGAAGAATTTTAGTTATTTTTATTTCGGCGGTCAGCACATCTAAACCGCATTCGAGAGCTGCCAGTGTCATCCATGGGCTGATTATGCATGTTATGTGCCCTTAACCAATCTTCCAGTGTGTGAAACACAATGCATTAGGTACAGATGTTTTGTTATAAGACCTCTCATAGGTACTTACATAATTTATAAAGTATCAAATTATCAATTAGGTCACACAAATACATAATGTTTGATGTCTAGATAATGCTAAGTACTTTTAAAACAACGCTGCTACTTTAATTATCATAACACAATACACTTATTTGTGCCACCAAATTATGCTAGTACCTACAACATTCACAAACTCGAAAATGTTGCTGTGAAAGTAGGAATTCGCTCAATTACAATCTTGCCTATTTTCTTTCACCATCTACTAAGGGAAAGTTTCCTGAACTGACGTTCAAGATTTTCTCGTTCATACCGAGCGAGCGTAGCGACATGCAATACACATAATCTACAGCTTACGTTTGTAAGTATAGTAAACGGTATCCTTGTCGCACCCACACGCGGTGACGCGCTCGCGCGGCGCGTCACCTCACTATCCATCCACGCATGCGCACACACGCTCACTCACTCACTGATTGCAAAATGGCGGCCTTTATATTCGATCGAGATGAACATCTTATTTTGTCATCACTTAATTTAAATACTGCTTCAGCCTGATATTCTCAAGTGTCAATTTATTTCTTAGTGTCATAATAACGGCTGTGTTCAACGTAAAGTTATTCTTTAAGTATATTCATTTTTTTTTTCATTTTCGGCGGGAATTACAAATTAAGACGTCGAGGTGGCCGAAATAAAAATAAATCCTTTGCATTCGTTTAGTTCATAAGGCAAAGGATACCCTTCTTTTCATTAGTATTTTTGGTCCATCATTTTGCTAAACTCTATTTTTTCGTTTTATGCATATTTTGTGCCTGTTACTCATTGATCCAAGTCTGTTTATTCATAGACAACAATACTAACTTGAACCTCAACACAAAAGAACCTGAATAGGCAATCGCTTGTATTTTTTGTTCGTCTAGAAGCCGCACAGCTTAACAATGTACTTACCTCAGTTAACTCGGTAATCGGTACCTCACTCAAACTGTGTAACATACATAAAAACTGTTATTCTTATCCCTTAGTATAATAGCCGCAAAAAATATTTGATATTCAGTCTACAAATTGAAAAAAAAAATGTTACAGTTACAAAAAAAAAAGATGTTTTAAATCTCATCGCGTCCCGGTTTCCCGCAGCGTATATTTGACAACGTACGCAAACATTCGTGACCCGATTTGTAGTGCACTATTAGATTTCACCAGACGTGCATCTGAGAGCTTTCTAAGAGCTCTCTAACGTTCAAACGTTATGAACTTTGATTGTCTAAAACTGACCAACCGTACATACTTCATAGGGGGCCTAGGGGACCGGGTCACCCAATTTCTTACTTCCCTTTCGTAATTACAACTTGGTTGTGTCGTTGAACTCCGATATGTTTTGGTTTATGGGAAAGTAAGTGGACGTAGCTGCAGGGATCCCATAATAATTGTATGCTTCACCATGCAACGTTAGAAATAGTTGCAACTGTAGGTATAGGGTTTCTTCAAATGTTGCATCCGGTCAAGACGTTCCTTTCATAGATGAATTATTTATTTCCGTTATTTCTGAACCCTTTTACAATTCTAATGTGCGATTTAAATCATCGGAATTGTATTATTTAAATAAGTTTTTTTTTTTGTTTTTTTGCATCGTACGTTTTTATTTTCTTTTTAGGGTATGTATACAATTATTATTACCTAATTAAAGGTCTCTCTAATGAAAATACATAAATAACTCGTGCTTGAGCAGACAATGCGTTAGTAATCAAATTACACACAACCAAATGAAAACAAACTAATGATCTACGGTTCATTTCTCCGTACCTTCGTTGATAAACTGCACTGGAAATTCAATTAATGAGTTTTAACAAATCGCAGTGTCACCCCTGCAAGCGGCACAGAATAAATCTGCATTGTGTTGTGATTGTCATAATGGCGGTGCAATAACGTCGGCGCGTGCGCAGCGCACCGCCCTTTGTGTCGCACCCTCGCGGACACTGACTCCGTAACGGTTATATTGATTTTTTAACTGACACTTTCCCCTGGTGCTTGATGTTATTAGTATTAATATGGACTAAGAATAATTTGATTTAGGAACATTATTTGTTTCGTGATGTTTTATCGTCTATTCCTCATGGTTACAATTTCGATAAGTTTAATTAATACTTGGAAATATAATTACCAGCGTTTTTCGGTCACGGCAACTATTTTCTGTCTATAATTGGTTAAACGCCTTGCTAAACTATCCAATTATCTGCAATATCTAAATTGCCCCACTTCAAAAACTTAAAAAAAAAAACGAAATTTCGGAACTAAAAGCGATTGCGAAAACCATACCATGCGGGTGATAAAAAAGTTGTCAACACACGTGTTCGAATTTCAACAGATAGGGGGAATAACGGTCGCGGATAGTTCACGGCATCTGCGTGCTACCCCCGCGTTCGCACCCCCTGCGCCAGCGCATATCCCCCGTCAAATGACCGGAGGCATCATCTGGTCCTGGTGAAACAGATCGTTACGGGATAGTGTTACTGCATGCAATTTTGTTTTTGTAAATTGAGTAGCGTTGTTACCAATTAACATATGTTAGGGAGATCGTTATTACATTTATTGGGAACAGTCGTTTAATAGAGGAAATGTCGTATTCGATCATGCGATAAAATGCTGTTCTCCGGTGTGGCATCATGATAACTACAGATTAAATACCGCTCAAAATGGTATTTCATCAACTCTATATTAAGAAAATTGAACAACGAAGGCTGACCACTCCATATCTTTATAACGTGGCAACACAGTTAATCACCTCTGGCCTGTAATTAAATAAACTTGTACACTTGACCATACGAGTGGGTCGCGCCCATTCCTTGCACTTGTTAATGCAGAAATGTAATTGGTCAAGTCAGCGACACGAGACTAATGCGCAGGAGTACGTTATAGTTCTCACGTTGCGCGTGCGCACCGACCCTAAGGAAACGCCATGTAAGATATGGTTCAATGCGCGTAACGACTGTTCTGCACAGGAGATAAAAAAACGACTTTTCACAGGTTTTTTTTTCTGTTGGTATCAGTCATCCAGAAAACACCACGACCACGGTCACGACCTCAGATTATTTGCTCTGACCACCCGGGGTTAACTGGCTTTACAATCTCGCAGTATCAGGTTATAATAGGCACCTATCTAGATCAATTAAATCTACTCAGCTTTATTTGTTTGGCCTCATTCAACATGTCTGGCCCTCTATTTCATAACATTTTCCTGTACGCTCATGGCTAATTAACTAAATAAAGATTATTTAGATCAAGGACAGAAAACACTATGATTGCAACATCTAGTTGTGTGGTTTTCTACTTCCTGTATATTCCTATCTGTGCCCGCGACTTCGTTCGCGTGCATGACGGAAAACGTTTTAATTTTTCTGCGCAGAAACCCTAATTCTTTTTCTAAAATAAAAGTAGCCTAAGTTACTACTTATTACATCAGCTATCTGCTAGTAAAAGTCCCGTCAAAATCGGTCCAGAACAGACAGACCAAAATTGTAAAAGATGTTATTTTGGTACCTATATGTACCGTGTATATATCCATATGCATTTAGTAAAAAGCGGTTATTTTAATATTACAAACAGACACTCAGATGTATAGATTAATTTCAAAGCTATTTTTGATAGGTATGAATTGTTTTAAATTTGGCTTGGTGCCGTTATAATGGCAGTTTTACGCCTACTGGCTATTAAATACATTATCTGAAGTGAAAATAGTGATTAGGGACTAAAATTAAGTAGTACCGTTATTTCTTCTAAACAAAAATAAATTTCTGCCTTCACATTTAATTCTTATTAGACTAGCTGACTCGACAGACGTACTGTCCAATTTTCCCATAGAAAAAAAGACGTTCAGGTTTTCCCGAATTTGTCAATGTTCCAGGAAGATTTCCAATTTTTCTTTTCATGAATACCTGATTCGGTCTATTACGAACATTTTAAAACAAAAAATAGCCAAATCGGCCCAGCCGTTCTCAAGTGATGCGCTTATCAACGAACAGCATTTCATTTTTATTTACATAGATAGATGCTGTACTATACTTTTGTCTATTTATTCTCTAAGAAATGAATAAGCGACAGGAAAATTTTCAAACGTCTACTACTCAAGTGACTGTGAAAGGTCTTCAAGCGAAAAAAAGTACAGTTAAACGAAATAACTTCTCGGCATACTTTCTAATTGCAGTGAGCCACGATAGCATCACAATTCGCTTGCTAACCGCCATTTTTTTGTTACAGTCGAAAACGTAAAATTTTACACATGGCAACACTTGTGTTGTCGACTCATCTCATTATGATATAAGATTTATTGCATGTGCAAAAAATACGGGCGTGTTTGGATTTTTATAAAGACACCGTTTATTTTAATCTGTAAAATATTAACTTACGTTAACGTTGAAGTAAAAAAAATCGCTTTAAATATTACTAGTTACACTCGAACTGACACTTCGGAAGGAAAATAATAATTTATTACATGTTGTTTAGGTATTCATGCATTTAATTCCAGCGATGTCCTTTTGTACAAACCGCATATAATTGTTGTGATTATTTTCCGTAAATCAGGGGTTTCATTTAAACTGATATTGTATCCTCCCTCCATTTATTTCCTTTTTACCTTATACATAGTTTATAAATAATTTGTTCCACTCAGGAACAAAAATAATGTAAAAATGAAATAAGCAATTAACCCAGTCAATTATTTTTTTTTAAACATGCCACAGTTCCCAAAAAAAAACATAACGATGTCATTCCTTCAACGAAAAATCACCTTCTCACGTTGTTCATTACCACCCCTTGGCAATTACGTGATTAAAAAATGGCTGCCACATAAAAACAGCTGATAAATCTGCCCTGTTGGCTGTTCCGCTCGACGGACTTGGAGGATTCCTCCATGGGAATCTCGCTTGACCGTAAAATGTACGAATCATTCCAGTTCCTTTTAAGTGAAAGTGGTATTAGACTTTTCCTTTCAACAGAAAAACTTTAATAATAAAAATGGTGTGTAAGATATTATTTTAAACTGTTTGTTTCCCGCGGTTTCACTCGCCACGTCCAATGTTGATGAAGTGTTTTGTTTATCCAGGAGATTGTCTATTTGTGTGCCAAATGTCATCTAAATCCCTTCAGCCGTAAAAGCATAATTGAGTGACAAATGACCAACATACAACTCAATCAATCTGCCTAGCCTTTCCCCAACTATGTTGGGGTCGGCTTCCAGTCTCACCGGATGTAGCTGAATACCAGTATTTTACATGGAGCGACTGCCTATCTGACCTACCTATCTGGGTAATACGGATACCCCTTAGTAAGACTGGTTGTCAGACTTTCGGTCTTCTGACGACCCGTAACAACTGTCAAAGATTCACAAATGACAGCCGGGACCAACGGCTTAACGTGCTTACCGAGGCACGGAGCAGTCTCGATATGTAAAGATGGTCACCCATCGACGAACCGACCGCGGCAAGAGTAGCTTAACCTGACCGATCTAGGCCTGCGGCTGTACTTAGTTAACTACGAACTCTCAAACTTTAACATTAAATAATGAGTGGCACTTGGTCACAATGACACCTAACTTTATGGGAGTGCATGGCGCAGAATGCATAAAGCCTAGGTTTTGTTGAACGTGTGAAACAACTATCTCTAAGTTAGTATTCTTAGTATTATCTTGCAATCACTTGCAAGTATGCAATGGGTTATGTAATGAGACTGTGGTTTTCTATTGTGATACAACGATTTACTTTTTACCCGACTACGGCAAAGCCAAAGGAGGGTTATTAGGGAGGAAGTATTTTATTTGCGTTGCAACTTTTACTTCGCTCTTGAGCATAATACTCACCGAAGGGCTAGGCAGACAGGCGCAACGCCTATCTATCATTTCTATGAAAACTTCATGGAAATTGCTCTACCAAAATCGCGTCACACCGTCGCGTCGCGCCTGTCTGCGGGAGCCTTAAATCCCATGTAATAGGGACGAATCTGTTGCCACCAACCGGGCACAAATCCAGACTGCGGACTAAAAAATACTGCTGAGAAATTGCAGATGGAAAAACGCAATAACACAGCTCCACCTGGGAATCGAACAAAGGACCTCATGCTCAGCAGTGCGCATGCGTCCACTATACCAACGAGACAGTTCTAATGACTATTACTAAGATATAGTCAATTAAAACTGAAGTGAAAACAGACCTGATAAAGAGCCCTTGGAGCTCTAACGGTCAGTCAACCTCGGTTCCCATGAGGCTTTTAGTCGATATCGGAAGGGCTCCAATAATGCAGGGTAGATAATTGATACTATCGATATATCACCCTTGTTAAACGTTTCCCATAATGTTATGGGAATACAAATCGATGGCTACCGTTACGGTGTAATGAAATGAAAGGATACACGTCATATAAAAAAAAAATCACCTAAACCTACATGGGCACTTTAGAAACGTCAAAACCTAGGAGCACGGTTCCAATTGGTCGTTTCCTATGGAGAACTGTCAAAATTAAAGACATTGCTACTGTTACGCAATTACCCCCGGCTGTCCAGTAGCAGTTAGTTCGCACTACATCCGAATCCGAATTAAAGATCCGACTTCAATCCGAATTGGAAATGTTCTAAATTCGGATTATTCCACTTTGCCCCACCAGCCGCCACACTGGTGGGGAAAGAGGAATGCCTAAAATTTTGCAGTGGAATCTGCCCCACTAAATCGAAATAGTGGGGCAGATTCCACTACTTTAAAATCTTGTTGGATTCTGCCCCACTAGGGTTGGCACCTTGGAATAAACGTACAAACATTTTATTTTTGCAAATCGGTAGAGTTCAAATTTAGTGCGCAACCCTTCATGCAAATAGGACTACATACGGTCACTTCGGACCGGCATTTCTCAGATTCGGATCGGACGCAGTGCGAAACCGCTCTTACGATTGACCATAAGTCCGTGACACGTAAAATGTCTGTGATAATTATGTCCTCATTGTTATTTCTAATTGTTAAGCAATGATTAAGATGAGAACAATCGTCCTTTCTTTAATAAAACATCTCGTTGTGAATTTCTAAACATTTTTTACTGTGTGAATCGCTTTCAATTCTGTCGCGTGCAGTCATTTTCTTGTATTATTATTTTTATTATGACAGATTTCTTGTCTTTCGATTGTCAAGGTGAAACCTTAATTAATACGGTCGATATTTCTGACATTCCTTTCCTATTTTTTATTATTTTACGAACTTCATCGCGTCCTGCCCGCGCTATTATGTACCTACTTCGTTTTCGCTTAAGCGTTTTCTGACTTTTTTGCTCGGTTCCTAATCGTCGTAGCGTGATGGTTAATAACCTATAAGCTTCCTCAAGAACTGGACTATCAAATGCACAATTTTTTTTTTTTCAAATTTGACTGGTAGTTCCAGCTATTAGCGCGTTCAAACAAACTCTTCCGCTTTAATATATTAGTATAGATTTTTGTTTCGATCAATAAAATTGTAAGGTCTTTATTAATAACGTTTATAATTCTGACATTCCTTTCCTATATTATTATTTTACCTATCGCTAGTCTTTAATAACTAATTAATTTCAAGCAATGCATGTGAACGGACGTACTACCCCTCATAGATGCGCAGGAATACGTATCCGTTAAAACAAATGAAGGGGCATTTTTTCATCACACGAGTTTCTATTTTGCACCGGATCAATAAATAATTACGACTTTTTAACCCCGTGTGAATATGACCTTAGCGTGTACTGCGAGTTTTTTTTTTCTGTTAGTCCCTTTATGGCCTAATGATAATTCAGCCTAGTTTTATCCTGTATAAACCTATTATCTGCATTTAATTAGTATATCAGCGACCCGCCCCTGCTTCACACGGTTTTAACGACTGGACAAAACATTGAGATTTATTTATTTATTATTTGTTATTAGTTTAATATAAACGTTATACACATAACTTGGCAGAATAAATTTTCTAAATGAGAGGAGATGGACACGAAAAGCGACTATCATCTTATCACAATTCCATGAAAAAAAAGTGTAACAAATTGCAGTTTTACTATCGAACTGTCTCTCAATTGATTTCATTATTTTCAATTTGGTGCCACGTTTCATTATTGTTTCAAATGGAACGCGTCAATTTCAATTTAGGAATGTTCGAAATTTTTTTTTTTTTCTGTCTGACAGCTGTCTCGGGAGAATAATGCAACGCGATTAAAAAATCTCCTGACTTTTTTATTTTATTTAAAACGTCGCGAACATTTTTCGTATTCCCAATTTTGAATGTAAACTCTTTTGAGTTTTATTTTATTTAAAGTCTTTTCTTTCTTTTGTTTTGGACACTCTAAAAGGTCGTTGTTTTCTGTCCGAATTTAAATAAAAACAGTAATGTTCCGCACTGTGCGCCCGCGCGCAGATAACAGCTGCAGGGTTACCAATGCATATTTTGATTAAATGTAACGGCTTTTGTTACGTCCAAGCCCATATGTTACGGTTCAATAGTAAACTAATTAAGAAAACGTTACAGTCACATACAATTAAGATATTGTCAAACGGTTTTCCATAACTATGTCGTTAGCATAGCGTAGCCGACCACAACTGTACGTTTCCTACTATTGACTACACAAATACTCGTAGCCAGTGAAGTAACACGTTGTGTAAACTTAAGAGGCTTACTAGACCTAAGTGTCCTTGAAAAACGCATGCACACATATGCAGAATCGACGCAAACGCCATCTAACGACGACGCCCATCACAATTATGACATAAAGCATACATGAGATTTAGAAGTAACGGTTTTGTGAGATTACGCCCTAGTATTCTAATAGATGGCGCGGAAACGATGTGCAAATAAGTTAAAGATCTAACAAACAAATTATGTAGTTATGTGTGACAACATAATAAATTTTATTCGTTTTGAGTGTGACTTGAAAAACTTAAGGATGTGGGTGATTTTGAAATAAAACTGATTCAATGAAATTTAAAACATTTTTAACCGACTTCAAAAAAGGAGGTTGTGTATTCGACCCGTATGTATGTACCTATGTAATGTATGTATGTGTGTATGTTTGTATATATATTTGTAGATTTTCTAAAAAACTGATGAACCAATTTTGATCATTCTTTCACTAATGTGATCTACCTACATACTTCCAGGAAGGTTTTAGTATATAATACATTAGGTAATTATTCTTATGTAGTATGTCCGAAGTTAATATGCATAAATGTACTGCATCTCCGGCATTTCTATGCGAATTTTGATGATTCTTCAATGCACTAGTGTTAATTGAATTTTTGTGAGGTAAGTAGGTACAATTAGAAAGAAAAAAAAACAACCGACTTCAAAAAAAGCACTACAGCGTGATAAATAACTATAATTTCGGAAGTCGGTGTCAAAAAACGAAAATGCGGAACCAGCGACACCGACTTCCGAAATAAAAGTTATCACTTTGCAGTGTTTTTTTCTAAAACTATGAATTTTGGAAACATCTAAGAAAGTGCAGTCATTTCGAATAAGCTAAGTATTTTCGACTTCACGTACAACTGTCACAGTGGCGTATGTGGACGACGTGTAGATTTGTATTCGAGAGTCCCCGGGTTCGATTCCCAAGGTTACGAAATCGAATTTTCTATTTAAATGTCATTTTGAATTTTTAAATATATCTATTAAATATTTTTATAAATAACTAAAAAAAGTCTGCAGGAGAAAGAAAGTCGAAAATATCAACACGGAAGTTAGGTATTTCTAATGCGCAAGTACCTACACGTTATCTAAGCTATTACAAAAATAAAAAAAATTCTGACCTAATGTTTTTATTAACCGACCGCGACTTATTGATAATGGGCATAATGAAATAGGTAACAGATTCATCTGAAAATTGCGATGAAAATGATCAAAAGCAAGAAATTAGATTTAAAATTGATTTTGTTTATAATAAAAAGGAATCATAGTTATATATGAATGTTAGGTACCTAATCTTTGAGGCCGTTTACACATTATGCCGCAGCTGCAGCGGCACCGCCGTCGCTGCATCAGTCACCCTTGGATTTGTATGAACACACGGCGCCGCGGCGGCGCGCCGCAAGGGCTCATACAAATCCAAGAGAAACCAATACAGCGGCATCGCCACAGAATATAATAGTATGGCACCACGGGCGGCGCACAGTGGTCTGAAAATCGAGCTCCATACTCATAGAAACTTAAAGTTCGGAAATAAAAAAACAAAAATTGTAATGGGTCTAGTATACCTCCCTTTACGTAATATTAACGTATGGATGGTATCAGTCGCTCCACGCGTGAGAAAAAAAAGTTTTTTATTTTTTTTGTATGGGAGAAAACACTTAATGTACATTTTTTTGAAACTGAATGGAACTGATAGGCTGGAGCTCGCACGAGCTATTGTACGATACACGGCCATCAAGATGACATACAATTCATGCACCGTTCGGCGCCGCTTTGCACGTAGCAAATTTTTGAAATTTTGAATTTTCGATACGTGATTTTTCAAATCTTTGACGAGGTTAAATTAACTTGCCGATCGATTTACTTATACTATCGTTAGTTGTAGCCTGCTTATGACCTTTGTGATGACAACAATTAAAAATTATATTGATTATATACGTTTTTTTTTTTATTTCATTCCAAGAACTAACTCATTTAATCACCGTGATTATGGTTGAGTTATAATTATATACTAATGACATGAGCATCAACCAGCTCTAGCAGGGCCAAATGGGCCCTAGTCACAATAAAATTCTATTGTCTGTAATATTAAAGTCTGTAAAACCTAATTAAAGAATAGCGAACGATAATGAGGGTAGTTGTATAAAAACAGGACGTTTGAGCTTACTTTTATCAGTAGCTCTCAGTACTTGTGCGCGCTAACTTATTACGTTATTTTTTTTATTGTGCTGTGATGGAAGGTTGTGATACCAATTTGGACATTGTCATGTTTGTGTCAAACAACAATTGTTTTTCACAGCCCAATGTTTTATTTGAAGTTTTTGAGAATACTATTGATTTGTCAGAAAATGAAAAGAGGGTATTGAAACAATTCTGTCAGACTTATGTTTGTTCGTTGAGGAACAAATGGATCTCGTGTAATCTCACGAGACGTACATACATAACAAAGTATGAGACATGGCTGCAAGAGAACATAAAATGGCCTGAGATCATGAAAGGAAAGATGACCCCTTATTTAGTGTCAGTAGAGCAGCAAACCCGTTCCAGTTCTGACTTTGTTTTAAATGAGGGTGCATCAACATCCTACACACCGGAGACGTGCAGTGTTGGAACATCAACATCAGTTGTGAGGCCGAGAAAACCATTTAAAGAGCTAAGCCCGCTACAGAAGAGAAGGAGAGCGGAAGACCTCCTAACGTATAGCACTGAAAGCCTTGCTCATGCAACCGGTTTGAAAGCACATGACAAGAATATAGCAGATATCGTTAAACTAGTCTCGGAGCAAAGAGGCTACAAGGATAAATAAATTGTTAAAGCCCAAGGAAACTGTGCCTATATATTCCGCTGATAAAGCTTTATTTATTTTGACCTCATTGAAGCTTTCGAAGTGGCAGTATATAACATTAAGATCTTGTGCAAAAGAAGTAGGAGTACCACTGTGTCCTTCTTATACTGCCATCCTTGAGGCGAAGAAGGACTGCTGCCCTCCAAAAGTTACCATTGTACATCACTTAAGGAGAGGTAAAAGTAAAGCTAAATTTTGGATAAAACTGTGCAAAGCTTGGAAAATTCCTACGTGTGGAACCTTCGCTGGATGGCAAAGAGTTAACAATTATATGCAAGTATGGCTTTGATGGTGCTTCAGGGCAAAGTTTGTATAAGCAAACTATGGCAGACGAAGACGATTCCAGTATGTTTATGTGTTCTTTTGTGCCTCTGCGCTTAGTTTGTGGCGAAGAAAAGGTATGGGAGAATCCAAAGCCATCTTAAACAATGTTCTGCTGACCAATTTATTTTAAGTTTTCAAACGAAAACAAGTTGAACATCGTGAAAGAACAGGCTCTGATTGAGGCTCAGATTGAAGCAGTATCTAATTATAACTCAACCATAATCACGGTTGTAGAATCCTGTTGATTCCGTACTTATGTTAAACATATCACTTCACTGGCTCACTACCACACCAAGCGCCATCGTATATAGCCTGCTTCACTTTGTCTGTTTCCCGCCATTCCTCGTAACTGACAGATGACATAACATAACTGACAGCAGCTACCCCGCTTGTGTGAATGAGACAGTGTTTACATATCTATTTAATAGATACACTACAACGGTGATTAAATGAGTTAAGTAGTTCTTGGAATGAAATTAAAAAAAAACGTATAGGTACTTATAATCAACATAATTTTTAATTGTTGTCATCATAAAGGTCATAAGCAGGCTAAAAGTAACGATAGTATAAGTAAATCGATCGGCAAGTTCATTTATTCACGTCAAAGATTTGAAAAATCACATATCGAAAACACAAAATTTCAAAAATTTGCTACGTGCAAAGCGGCGCCCAACGGTCCATGAATTGTATGTCATCTTGATGGCCGTGTATGGTACAATAGCTCGTGTGAGCTCCAGCCTATCAGTTCCATTCATTTCAAAAAAATGTACATTAACCCCCTTATTCATAAAACTTATCAAACCTATTTTAGTTAAAATGGGGTTTGTCTCTTTCTTACACACAGAAATGACAACGTGACAGATAAAGACAAACGTTCTATAAACCTATTTTAGCTAAAATAGAGATAAAATAGGATTATGAATAAGGGGGTTAGTGTTTTCTCCCATACAAAAAAAAACAAAAAACTTTTTTTTCTCACGCGTGGAGCGACTGATACCATCCATACGTTAATATTACGTAAAGGGAGGTATACTAGACCCATTACAATTTTTGTTTTTTTATTTCCGTACTTTAAGTTTCTATGAGTATGGAGCTCGATTTTCAGACCACTGTGCGGCGGCGAGTTTTGATAGATCTTATCAAAACTCGTCGCCGCGCCGCACCGCCGGCGGCGCGGCGGCGCCGTGTGTTCATACAAATCCAAGGGTGACTGATGCAGCGGCGCCGCGGCGGCGGCGATGCCGCTGCAGCTTCGGCATGATGTGTAAACGGCCTCAAGGATTAGGTACTCGTACCTAACATTCATACATAATTATTATGATTTCTATTTATTATAAACACAATCAATAAAAATTAAACTCTTGCTTGTGATAATTTTCATCGCAATTTTCGGATGAATCTGTGATTTCTTTATGCATATTATCAATAAGTCGCGGTCTGTTAATAAATTTAGGTTTTTTTTATTGTTACAATGGCATAGAAAACGTGTAGGTACTTACGCATTAGAAGTAACTTCCGTGTTGATATTTTCGACTTTCTTTCTCCTGTGAAAGATAATTACATTGTAGACGTTTTTTTAGTTATTTATAAAAATATATTTAAAAATTCAAAATACATTTAAATAAAATTAAATCGATTTCGTATCACTGGGAATCGAACCCGGGGACCCTTGAACACGAACCTGCGCGTCGTCTACATAAGCCAATGTAACGATTGCGTATCTCGTCGAAAAAACTGAGCTTATGCGTAATAAGTGCATTTTCTTAAACTACCAAAATTCATAGCGAAAAAAAATATTCAGTAATAATAAAATGCTCTTACTTTTTAATTTCGTTCATATGTTCGGCGTTTGTTTTATATGAACGTTTTGTAGTCCTCCTAAGGGAATGTTTCACTTTATTTCCCATATTTACAAATGATATAATTGATAGCAAATTATTACGCTATTTTAACTTAAAAGTATTTTATATTTACATGAAATAAAAATATTTACAGAAAGAAGATATGCAAATAGTAATAATAAACAATGAATGTATGTAGGTACAAATAAATAATGCGGCGAAAAGAGCGACGCGTCCGTATAGTATCAGGCCTCGGCCGGCATTATTGCTACACGCACGGGGGTTTACCGTTTACGTACACATGCGCACTTATTATGTTCGGAACTATGAATATTATGCTATTTACAATAAAACTATTGTTTGAACTAAAAAAATAAAACACTATTATTTTAGTATGTTGCTTGTAGAATGATCTGACAAAAAATCAGAATGATTGTATGTATATTAGTATGGTTTCTATTGTAAAAAGAGTTTGTAGAGGTATCTTCATGATTTTTTTCTATCGTACCAAATTAGTTGTATTATGTTTTCAAAACACTATCTATCTAAAAATTCAAAATACATTTAAATAAAATTTAAAAAGAAAGTACGATTTCGTAATCTTGGGAATCGAACCCGGGGACTCTCGAATACAAATCTACACGTCGTCCACATACGTCACTGTGACAGTTGTACGTGAAGTCGAAAATACCGACTGCACTTTCTTAGATGTTTCCAAAATTCATAGTTTTATTGCAAAAATAAAAATATTCAGTTAAAAATAAAATGCTCATACTTTTTACTTTCGTTCATATTATGTTCGGCTTTTGTTTTATATGAACGTTTTGTAGTCCTCCTAACGGAATGTTTCACTATATTTCCCATTTATTTACAAATTATTACCCTATTTTAACTTTGTTAGGTTACGCGGACCACTGCCGGTAGACACAAGTGAAACGCCCGGGAGTTGGGACTCGCCGTACAATAGATGGCGCGCGCCTTGCACCCATACATAACAAACTTAAAAGTATTTTATATTTACACGAAATAAAAATATTTACGGAAAGAAGATAATGCAAATAATAATAAACAATGAATTTACAAATAAAACTTAACAAAAACATAACAATTTTGACGGAAATAGTGCGGCGAAAAGAGCGACACGTCCGTATAGCATCAGGCCTCGGCCGGCAGTGTCGCTACACGGGCGTTCACGCACACATGCGCACTTTTTATGTTCGGAACTATGAATATTCGATTTACAAAAAAACTATTGTTTTAAATAAAAAAATAAAACACTATCATTTTAGTATGTTACTTGTAGAATAATCTGACAAAAAATCAGAATGATTGTATGTATATTAGTATGGTTTTTATTGTAAAAAGAAAGTTTTTTAGAGGTATGTTCATGATTTTTTTCTATCGTACCAAATTAGTTGTATTGTGTTTTCAAAACACTATCTATCTAGCATATATCCTGAAGAATATCATATATTTTTCTGATTTTGTTTACTGTAGGCGATCATATACTTTTATTGTTTCGAAAACTACCGTTTTTTTGCGTTTAGGTCCTGTAAGCGCCTTAAGGACACTTGCAACTTACGGAAGTATAGTACCCGACCGTCCGTGGGAAAGCAACTATCCAAGGACGAAAACATGAGTGGAACACATTAAGGGATGTCCTAATGACGTCGACTGAACTATTCTCCCATAAACAAGTGTCACTTTCTTTTGTTTTTGGTTGTTCTTTTTTTTTTAATAATATTCTTTATGAATGGTGTTGTAGTAACAGATGACTGATGAGGGCAGATCGTTTCTAAATTATGAGGAGTTAGATAATAAAAAAATGTGTATGAGATAGGGGAGTAGCATTTGAGAGTAAATTAGTATTATAAATAAAGATTAAAGAAGTTCATGACGTAGATAGATAGAGCAGCTAAGTTACCATTTTCTTTTGCATGAATACAGTGAAAATCAAGCCCATTAGGTACTGTAACGATTTTAATCTCTTTCCACATCAACAGATCCAACATTTCTCTACTAATTCCCGTACCTACGGAATTAAGAAATTAGTATGTTATCAAAACATCAAATCAGGCAACATTATACGGCACAAGTGGGCAGATAAGCGATGTGGCCTTGGACCAATTCGATAACATTCATACACACGGCTAGACGAGCCGGCATCATAACTTTGTTTATGTGGGAAATTCTATGGGAACTTTGCCTTGAAATTATGGAATGTGAGCGTAGATTATAGGATAAGGTCCTATTTTATTAGAACAATGACTTCTAGGGCTTTATTACGAGTGGCTCGTGACTTATGTACGATACAAGGACATAGGTACTCTTGCCTAAAACGTCAAATGAGAAGAACAATAAGAAACTACTTCTGCTGCTTTCCTCAAAAGACCATTTCAGACACTAATGTTAAGTAAAGAGGATGAATGCTTGTGTAATAAAACTTTGTGGTTATAGAAAAAATACAACAGTGCTTAACTGGCACACATAAAAAAGAATGAGTTCAAAAATAGAATTGTCACATTTGTCACTTCACCTCATTGATATATAAAATGCTTCACCTATAAACTCCGTTCTGGTTCAGATCACAATCAAAACAAATAAATTCAAAATCGGAACATCGATCTTAGATGCCCAGGTGGTAACAAATAACAAATCATTATGCAAATCAAAGATGGTCGATTGTCGAAGTATACAGGGGAATCACGCCTTGATGACAATGACCCAGGGGAAATAAATCAACGGACATCAACACATTTATTTTCACCTATTTCTAAAGGGCACTCGAAACGTGGTTGGATTAGACATCTCCATTCATCTTACAATTTAATGTTTTCTGTAGGGGAAGTATTGTTATAAGGCGTGATCTCTTTAATAATGAAGATTTCAAGTATCGGGGTTACCATTGACACGTAATAAATTCCAACGGAAAATCAGACGGAGATATTTTAATTAAAAATGCAAGTTTACATTCAACATTCTTCTATTGTTATTGCATAATTGTTTGACATTAAACCTGTCATAAACAAACATTACTCATCGAGGTTATCGACCTTATAATAGAGTACGTTGACAATTTCTCCATCATTATTTGTCGGGCAAACAAGCAAATGAGATGCGGTGCCATCCCTAAGCCGGGCCCACACGACTAATTCCGAAGTATTCCGAACAAACCAAACAAACTGCTCTTCAATATCGACAAGCTCTTGAATTTTCAAAATGTTTACTTCTTCCTATTTGTATAAGAAGTTGAGGAGACGTGTCTATGAATAGGAAACGGTTTCACTAAGCGTAGGAGGGTATTTTTTCAATATTGGTCGGGAATTTAAAGTTGGGGTCAAAATAACCCCCTCTGTTGACATCAAAGGTACACGTGTGAACTTTCAAGTTCAGCTCCATACACAATTCGATTGGAAACGTTGTCACTAAGCGTAGCGCGTAGGAGGGTTTATTCTAGTCGAAATCCCAGAGGTCGGGAATTTAAAGTTAGGGTCAAAATAGCCCCCTCTGTTGACACCAAAGGTAAGAGAACACGTGTGAACTTTCAACTCCATACACAATTCGATTCCATTAATTCTATTCACAATTCAAGACATTTCTATTCAACAATCCAAGTGTCACAAATGTCCCTTAAGAGGACATCCATCAGGTTCCCCCGGAGTGATGGATGGCGCATGAAAAGAATCCTATGTTAATTTTAAATTGAAATGTTAATTCATCATAATTATTTCTTCGAGAGTGGGTTCGAATAAATAGTAATGGTTTTCGAGTATTCACACCTTTTTGAGATCGAGATCGTTTTTTCTTTAAAAAATAGAATAGAAATAGAAAAAAAATATTATATACGACTTATTAGTATTGAGTACAAAGGTACTGTTTATTTTTAAGAAATTTCTTCCAGCAGACCTGCGAAAAGAAAAATAAATTTAGACAGTGTGTAATATTATGTAAGTCGAGTAAGTCGAGTTGTATCTAATAATGTTAATGCTTGTTTGTGATGACAAAACAATATTGCTTAGTGCGCAATTACAAATGGATTCACACAAACAAAAATCCTGGAATTAATTAATAATAAAGCGGAAAACAGTTTCAATTTCAAAAACACGGGAAACAACACGATAATAATTTCCGTGTTATTGTTATATTAACGAAAAAAAACCACACACATATAGGTACATATAAAGTTAAGTAAACACGGCCTTGGGTTCCTTACAATAGGTCACAAAAATAGCTTTTGAGCTGTCCGTCTGTCCGTGACACAATTTTTAATAATACAACTGACACTTGATTGATAACGAACCATTTCTTAAGATATATCTCTAAATCCTAAAGAATGCGTAATAAAAAAGCGGCCAAGTACGAGCCGGACTCGCACAGGAAGGGATCCGTACCACCGGGCTACTGTAAAAAAAAATTGTTACGAATTTTTTGTTTCTTTTGGTTATGCAAATTAATTTTTAACTTTATTTTATTTTTATTATTTGTTGTTATAACGGAGAGCAGTGGTGGCCCAGTGGTATCGGCCGCGACTTACGAGTTGTACGTCGTAGGTTCGAACCCAGACAGGCGCTTTACTTTGTGTAAATTATTTCATCACCACTGCTCTCAAAACGGTGAAGGAAAACATCGTGAGGAAACCGGCATGTCCTAGAACCGAAACTTCGAAGACATATGTGACATCTACCAACCCGCACTGGGCCCGCGTGGTGGATTACGACCCACTCCCTCTCACAGAGAGGAGGCCTGTGTCCCAACAGTGGGAACATTATAGGCTGATTATGTATGTATGTTATGTATAACGGCCATAGTAGTACACTCTCTATGAAAATTTCAAGTGTCCACCTATTGCGGTTCGCTCTTTGACAGACGGACGGATAGCGGAGCCTTAGTAATAAGGTTCCGTTGGCACCCTTTGGTTACGGAACCCAAAAAAACTTCATCTCAGGAGTGGCTCCTGTGATGAAGTTTTTTACAATGATAATATTGTATTGTTAAAATAAGAATTTCATATTTCACGCTTTTGTCAAAGACAAGAATATTACTGAGATAGAATTACAATTTGAATTTTAAATTTGTTTGTATTTTCATGGCGAACGTGAATTGAATGGAATAATGTAGCTAATTGTGTGTGAACCGTACTTTAATAATAGAAATGAATATTTATGATAATTAGGCGATATGATTGGATTGTATGAAGGAAGTGTGATTGACATACAATGTGGCCATATACGTTTGACCGTTGAGGTCCTGATGACAGCTTCAAATGAGACTGAGAAATTCTATTGTTATGGTAGGTATTCAACTACGCCTTTCAAATATTAAATCACGATTTTGTGAGTAATGCTGACTTCCAAATCAACTTAAAACAATAGATAGGATAATAAAATCTACATCATAATTAAATACTACGAAGTTAGCAATAGAAATAGTAAGCTGTAATCACTAACTGAGAGCTGGAATTGATTAATTTACATTGCAAATATCTCCTTAGCATAATCGCAAGTAAGATTAGTGATTATTAAGCCTCGTTTGGATTCATCACGACATTCATTGTTCACCTACTGTCACGATTACTAGCACTGTGAAGTTAGCAAGAAAGTGTTAAAAAGTTTATTCGGAGTTACCTACTTATTACTACAAAACTAAACCAAATGCGCTATTACTCGGCAGTTAGGCACTACTTCCACAAAAATATGCCCAGTATTAGAAAAAAAAAAAAGTTTTCACGTCTGCAGCCCGGAGTCTGGATTACCGCCCGGTTCATAGCTATAGGCTCGCCCCCTGTCAAAATGTGGGTGGTGTACTTTAGGTTCACATCTGCTTAACCCGGAGAATACAGGCGTGATGTTTCGTTATTTATGTGTAAAAAAAAACATCTCTAGACTCCTTCCTTTCTAAGAGTACTTATTAGCATCAACCTTCCCCTACGAAGGCAGCTGGTTTGAAAAAAAAAGCGATTAGGAAACCTAGAAAACCTCTTGTTTACAGACAAACGACAAATAAAAAGAGTTCTTTGACACTATTCCGAACAGTAAAAAAGGCTCAAAACACACTATGCGGCAAAAAAATCGCAGTCGCACTAAGTACATTACCCACTAACAAACTAGATTACGCGAGTCGAAGCAAGGTTCCGTTAGAGAGGCCATAAAGGGTTCTCGGGCCGACCTTACAACATTAATAACGGTGCCGCCGGTGCCACCATTGACCATGACAAACGAAGCAGTGATTGTAGCACTCGAGATTTCTAAACACTTATCGATTTCTTTTCAATACTTGTTATTGCACTTATAGGAGTTAAATAACTCTTGGGAAATCATGACAGTTTTTTTTTAAGTGAAAACTTCTTGAAGCGCGTTGAGCTATTTTTTGATAGGAGGACAATCTTATGGGTTCGTGTCACCAACAAGTTAATGTTTTATGTAGTAACAAAATCATAACAAATTCTTGAAACGGTGCTCTCAAAACGGTGAAGGAAAAGATAGAGAGGGAACCGGCATGTCCTAAAACCAAAACTTCGAGGACGTGACGTCTACCAACCCGCATTTGGCCCGCGTCGTGGATTACGGCCCGCTCTCTCTCACAGAGAGAAGGCCTGTGTCCCAGCAGTGGTATTTAGTTATATAATGAGTGACCACTGTTAGTTATTTCATAGTTTTACGTTTTAAATTCGGACGGCAGTCCCCATGACAGACTATTTTTTGTTCATGGTTGATTGGCTCTCTTTTTGTGAAGGCCTTACAAGGGCCAAGGGTATTGTTAATTTATTGCAGTGTCGATAAAACCATCGATTCTCATTATCAGCCAATCGACAAATTGTAACTGTAAGCTTTGGCAAACTCGTTTCCATAATCTTATATACGAGTCCTACGTCAAATAAAAAAGTTACACAAATGACTTTACATAACGTAAATAAACAATGTTCTGCCAGACACTGTAGGTAAAATTAATTTGCATACAATGTCACCAAAAACAGGTGCGCTAGCAAAAACAAATAAAATTTCACCAGAATAGAGCTAGGTAGATATGTCGCGGTCCAAATTGGGGGCATTGACAGCAATTGTAATTAAACATAGGTTTTTTTTTTGTTAAATAATGCAAACAATAAAGCCTGCGTTAGATTCGCGAAACGCCAACTTTCCGCATCCCCGTGTCTGAAGCGGCGCCGGCGCATTGAGGTCGTTGACCCGACGCCACGGTGTTATTGAACGTACCACAACAACACGCACACATACACGTCGCAGTACGTACGGACACATTTCGGTGTGTTGAATAGATATTAAGTGACTACTGAACTTGCTTAGACAAAGCCTCGGTTTCACTAGGTGATTCCAATTTAAAGTTGCAAAAAAATAATCGAGTTTTCGTCAATTTATTTTTAAGTGGCGTCAATGTAAAAACAAACATCGCTTATTAAGAAAACAAATTCAACTGTTATTAATTAAAGCGCAACTTTCTTTGATAACGTACAAAGCGTACGAAGATAAAAGTAACCACAGATTCCAACTCCACCGAGTAATCATGGCCATTCATGGCATTCATAATTCGTACATTAATTTCCGTCTAATGAATAAACAATAGAGAGAAAGTTAACAAAGAAAGCTGATTGATAGGCACAATAGATATGACACCAACACCACGACCAAAATAAATACTGTGTGTACACAGTTATGAAACTCGAGTACATGACGACATTTCTCCGGATTACGTACGAACGCATTGTGTGTCCACTGCCTAATGCGCACGACCGCAGTAGCTCAAATTAACGGTACTATGACAGCAACTCCTTTCGCGAAGCCTCATTCTAAATTCAAATAGTGGTGCGCGTACGCACTCCGTCAACAAACAAAAGTGTTTTGATCAACAATTTGTTACGATTTTATTTGACGCTTGTTCAATTGTCTTGTTGGGTCGTTTTAAATAAATTACAGCAATTATGCTGCACAAAAAATAAGACGGCCATTATTCTTTTAAATGTATTTTTTACGGCAGAATTTGGTAAACAAGCGATTTATTTACATACTAGATTGTATTTTATTTATTGCTTGATGCCAACAGCCATTACTTGCCAAAGAAAAAAAAGACGGTCAAATTCATAGAAAAAAAATATAGAAGTTTTTTATCAAAATATACGCGTCTCAGGCGCAGCTCTACAAGACCGGAAACTCGGAAAACAATTTGGAACGCTAGTTACACCCTAAAACTGTAGGCATAGGAGTTGAATGACCCACGTTTTTCGCAGTGTACGCGTATTGCAACAGTTCACAGTAATTATTATTTAATTGGGCTTGTATGTAATTACTCTGGTATCTATTACTATGTGGTATTTTCAATTACTTCTGCTGTGAACATACCACTCATACACACGTGCTGTTTGTTGGATTCCGATAACGATATCAAATAGTGCTACTTTTCGATATTGTTGCAATAAAGTGTATAATATGTAGTAAATATTAATAGTATGTGGGTATTATAACGATCGTTTTTATGCATCAATTCCCACGAATTTTCGTGACTTAATTTTCACGACTTACAAACGGTTTTGTAAATAAATGCTAAATGGCTAAGCAATAAAATTATGCATAGTATGAATATTTCATCTAATGGACTAATAAGCAAAACAAATATACTTATTTTTGTTATTGATTCTCAGCATACATTTAATTAGACTTGAATCCAAATTACATGAGAGTAACAACATTTATTTACAATATTTCAAAAATAGAAACCAGTTAGCTTCTTCAACTGATCTACGTAACGTCAAATCATCCTAAACTTTATGGAAATGTGTACAATAGATGAGTTTACAAACAAACAGAGTTCGTCGCACTCAAGCGTAGTAAGTGTGAAGGAGATAGAAATAAAACCAAGCTTTTGAGGACGCGGCCAGAAAAGGTTATTCAACCTCTTTGTAAATTCGCCGTGAAAAAATACGGCACTGCTATTTTCTTAGATAATTTCGCGCAAAATTGCTGTATACCAAAATATACACAGAGGTCATTGCGTCGAGACACTGGAGATAAAATAAAATCTTACTCTAATTTTATTTAGTTGACCAAAATAACTCGCTATTTAAAACGATAACGGGACAAGGTGTTAAAAGAATTTATTGGTGTTGTAACCCGTGAAAAATTGTTTTGTTTTTTTTTTGGTACACCACCTTTTTTTTAAGATTTATTTTGGCTCGCGTCAATGAGAAACGATTGAAGTATTGAACCCGTTACGGCGCGAGCTGTCAGTGCCAACGTAATAATTATCCGAAAAAACTGTGATAATTTACGTGAGGACATTATGTGTCTTTTTTTTTATGTTTATGTTTACCTATTAGTGTACTAGTTTACGGTTACCTAGCAGTCTTTTGTTTTTAGATTTAACTCTCGTGAATAAGTAATTGTTTACCTCGGCGAGGTTAATGATAGTATGACTAACAGTATACCGTTCAGTTGCTTAATAAATTCTGTTCCTAGAAATCAGCTAGCAATTTATTATCACTTATGCGTCCACCAAGTTAATTTATCGCTAAATTAATTTGCTGTTTTTAAGTAACTGACTGTCAGTGTGCCAAGTGAACAAAGTATAGTAATATAAAACGGGTAATTTATTTTTTATTGAAGATGAAGATATTATTAACAAGGAATTTAAATTAAAATGTACAAATACAGCACATATGTAATTTTGTTACTAGGTGCTGCTACCAGAGACCAGAGACAATAAAACGCATAAATTATGGAAGCATTAGACGCGCAATAATATGACAAATGGCAAGACACGTGTGTTGCCATGTCCAATTACGTGACTATTCGGAATTCAAACTAATTACCACTGTGCAGTGGTACAATTAACGATCGCAGACAAAAAGTGGAAAATAATTTCTAAAAATTTTCACTAATAAAATAAACAACAAATTTCGTTTCGTGCACTGAAATAATTAGACAAATGTTAATATTAACGATTTCATGCTGCCTTCCTGAAAATAATTGCGTAACGTCTAATAAACGTGTATTTTATTTGTTGCGTGCTACTAATCTCGGCGATAGGAAAATTATATAATTTTACGTCAATTAGATTTTCATCGCTACGATAGAATGGTTTTTTTATATAATATTTGCAGCCAGACTATTAAATAATGTGTAGACTATAATTATCTATACTAATATCATAAAGCTGAAGAGTTTGTTTCTTTGTACGCACTAATCTCAGGAACTACCTGTCAGATTTGAAAAAAACATTTGATACTTAGCCCAATTCTTGAGGAAGGATATAGGGTAATTAACATCACGCTGCGACCAAAAGACCAGTGCTAAAAGCAATGAACAAAAGAACGCTAAGCGAAGACGATGTGAGTGGGCGGGCGATGCGATGCGATTGGTCGGGGAAAATTTCACGCGGGCAGTGCTGTAGTGCTTTATAAAAATACTAGCTGCGCCCCGCGGTTTCACCCGCATAAGTTTCGATCCCGTGGGAATATCGGGATAAAAACTATCCTATGTCCTTTCCCGGGACTCAAGTTTATCTCTATACCAAATTTCATCTAAATCAGTTCAGCGGTTTAGGTGTGAAAAGGTAACATACATACAGACAGACAGAGTTACTTTCGAATTTATAATATTACGAGTAAGTATGGATAACCTATTTTCGATAAGTATATTAGCCTGATCCAGATTTTACCCAGCTATATTAAACCCAACAAATAAAAACGCAAATATATCCTCATACCTTATTTAAAAACTAGTCATTAAACACTCGACGTTTGATAGATGAGGACGCATAATAAAAACCAGAGACAAGATTATGTTTATGTTTTTCTTAATCTTTAGGGTCCTGCTGACATTGTCTTAACAGCTTTTTTTACTGTAATAAACAACCCGTGCCGAAACTGAAAAAAAAGCGGCCAAGTGCGACTCAGACTCGGACACGACGGGGTTCCGTACCATAATCTGCATCATCTGCCTAGCTTTTTCCCAACTATGTTGGGGTCGGCTTCCAGTCTAACCGCATTTTACATGAAGCGACTGCCTATCTGACCTCCACAACCCAGTTACTGGGTAACACAACACCCCTTGGCAAGACGTGGCCAGACTTTCGGGCTTCTGACTACGCGTAACGACTGTCAAAGATCTACAAATGGCATCCCTTTGTGTACGGAATCCTAAAAACGTCAATGTAAATTATTACGGCGTCCACACTAGCCGGCTAGCGATGCATCATAAAATCTCTGTTGTTTTGCTCCTCAAATTGATCTCGGAGTACTGGGTAAGGTCATAAAAAAATGTACTATTTATAAGTTTTGAGGTGAGCCCATGTTTGATTGTGAATACCATGCGCTAACAAATAGTATGTTAATATTATTATTTTATAATATATTGATAATCATGCTTAGAATAATGTAGAACTAACCAGAACATTCGAGAGGCTTAAACTTAAAAAATAAAAATATTTTTGAAATCAACAAAATAAAGCTGCGTATATAAATTTATTTGTCTCCTATCTACCAAGAGGACGAAAAAATTGCATCAAAAAAAATTTATTGGGATTATGGTTTTAAATTTAAAGTATACTGTTACAACAATAAACATGCTGTGTGATAATGTGTAAATTATTGTAATAATACAATGCTAGTGAACAAAAAACCGATTCTAATTTATGTCTCCAAAAGTTATCCAGTGTGTTATTCCGATTCGATATGGGGTAGATTTTTGGTGTTCAACAGTAGGCAACTTTACTTAGCTAATTTTGATGTGGCAACACCTTAATGTAACTGTCAAATGTCAGTTTTGACATATTTTTTTCATTTGTGGTCGAGGCAGTTATTAATTTGTAAATTCCATAATTAGTGCGCATATTTCGGAAAGTGTATCTGGGAATTCTACGCGGTAAGTACAAAGATATCGTTTACTAGGTTCCTAATTCGAAATTTATAGTCAATGACCTGAGTATATCAAGTTTTACTAGAGAAATCGCGCTTGATTTGTGACCGTTATTCATTGTTGAAGTTAGAATTTTCAAGTGTGTTTGTTCCAGTTCGTTATGTGTGTTATGGTGTTTGTTATGTCACACACTGGAATTTTTTTCGCGAAATACGAAATTTGCAAGCTGTAATCTGTGCTGCATGGTTAAATTTTAATTTCATGAGAAAATAAATAATTCATAATATTTTAAAATGTATTTTACTTGACCTATTTCCACCTTTACATTATTCCAGTGCGTTATTGTGTTATTGTGTGTTATATCTTCCAGTCCGTTATATTACATTTTTTGACGACCTTACCCTACTGCGTACTTTAGCCGTATGACTAACCAAGTGCAATGTAATAAAATTGTATTGACTTGAACTGCCTAGAACGTTTTTTTCTGCTCATCTAAAGCGATTAAATCCCCTTGTGTTTATTCTGTAAACTAGCTGACGCAACAGACTTTGTCCTATCCAGATTTCAATAGTTCATACAAAAATCCCACAGAAAAAAGACGTTTAGTTTTTCCCGGGAAACTTTCAAATTTTCCTTTCCATAAAAACCTTATTCGGAGTATTACGAACATTTAAACATAAAATTAACCAAATCAGTCCAGCCGTTCTCAAGTGATGCGGTTACCAACGAACAACATTTCATTTTTATTTATAAGATTCTTAACTCACTGGAATTCGCAATTCATTTGATTTTCATTTAGAATTTATTTACCGTCTCGAATCTACATTCTGTATACACCACCTCGGCAGCTCATAAATCCTTGTCGGAAACCAAACGAATTATTTAGTCACCAACAAATTCTATTTGCCTATAAAATAGTACAAATTAATGGTTCAACTCTGAGAAACATTACGCCATTTAACTATTATGTCCCACGCGCCCACACAAACTGGATTAGAAATCAGGCTAGCCTTGATTGCGTCCAGTCCGTCCTACAACCACAGGACCATTATTTTAATAAGCGGTCGTTCTGTCCTAAGGATAATTGCTCAAAAGCCACGGTTTCAATTCAAAATAAAAGCATAGACAATAATTGCCTTTACGATCGTTACAATTTATGATATGGTCACAATTTATAAGTTTTTAATAAATTAACGTTTTGTTTTCAGGTAAGCGTCTCGAATTTATGGTAATGATACTATTCCAGATTGGTATGTATATCAGTTTATTATTATGAGATAGCTATTAAAATAGTTAAGGCGGGAGACATCGCGGGAGGGCTGCAAACCTGAGCTTGTCCTAATAAAGGACGAAATGGGGAAACAAACCTCAAATTAGATCATTTGGGACTATTAGGGCAAAAAATGCTTCGCTGCATTCTATATTTATAGAGAAAATCTAATAGCAACGCCACATATACCATAATATTCTAATTCTGTTCTCAACCCCTCTATAATTTCTTCCAATCGGTCTAAAAGCACCACAATCTACATTGAACGTAGATTCCAAGTTCCAATGTAATTTGATCAATTTGAATAAATGACGGGCAATAAAATAACCATGGGCATCACTATAATTTCATTTCAGGACGTAGAAATCTTGTAATTTGTATGGAAAGTTTATGCTGACCCAAACATTCAATTTTATCCAGAGATATATTATAGATCTAGAATTATTGTTCCGTATGATCTGTGGGGTAATTGCGTAACACACCTTCGCTAATGAGGCACAATTGATTTTCTATTGTTTCGTCGCCAATGGGCGACGCGCTCTGCTTGACCGGTTAAGGATAACTGATCGCAATTCCTGTCATTTTGACAGTTCATCCATGTTCATATGCGTCATTCACGTAGTTGAGCAGACGAATTTTTTAAACCTATGCAATGGATTAGGAATATCCTTCAAAACTCTTGGATTTTGATTGAACACAAAGTGCAACGCAATTATAAAGGCGAATGGGTAAAAAAAAAACAAACTAAAATTCTTTTGACAAGACGTATTCTGAGAAAATTTCAAAAAGCGGCATTACCCAATAGACTTCAAAAATGGATCATTTAGAGCATTTTTTATTTGTAGATCAACATCTTTCTTTTACTGAACTGCTACTAAGTATTTCTCAGTTTGCACAACCCATTTAACGTGTAACTATGTTGTTTAATATCCACATTATGACTACCACTTTTTCAACGGGACTACTTAGTAGGTTTTTGTTTCTTTCGGCTGTCTAAACACAGAAGTGTGTGAAAGGAAAAGTCGTGAAGGGCCTGTTTGAAAAGCATAAATTTTGGGTCAAGTGTGCTCCTAATGTTTTTCGATTCGATTAGTTTCAGGCCCCTTAAATAGCAACACCAACACCAAAAAAGTTTGTAGTACGAACTTTTTTGACCCTTCAATTTTCTAAGTGCCAATCTTTAAGCCGATGGTGTCACTTAGAGGATTTTTTTCCCACATCCCTGTTCTATTTCTGTCCAAAGTAGCCTGATAAATAAGTTCAAGGGCTATCGCATTCCCAGACAAGTGGGTTACCATAACTGAAGGGCATTTATGATTATATTTTTTGTTCCACTAACCTCATTTAAAAATCCCGTGACGCGATAAGAATTTCTCCCTGTGGTACTACCATTATGTAATCTTTTAGACATTATGCCCAGGAGCAGGAAAAAAATGTTCTAATGTATCCAAATGACTTTGCCTTTAGGCATTATTTTCTGTTCTTTGAAATAAAAGAACTGTAGAGTTCGAATTTATAAAAATATTTGGTCCAGAATCCGACCTTCCTCAACACCGTCTTCCATAAAACAGATTTTTATAAAAACTTGCGCAAGATTCAATTATAAACAAGTGAAAGCAAATGGACCAATTTCTGTGCGGCGAATGTTTTTATTAAGTGGCAGTGTTTGTTTTGTTTTTATTGTCCCTGTAATGTATTTTAAATTGAATGATTCAGGAATAATATCGAACAGCATAGTCATTACGTGCAGACGAGTCTTATGGTGCAGTCTTGCAATATCATTGTCTATTACGGCATGTCGTTTGGAATCATTGTACACAATCTAATAGACGTTTCATTATTTAATTTGCCATGATTATAAACCTATTACTACACAAAACGCTGCACGCACGATTGTACTGAAGTTTCAGTTTCCATTGCGTTCTCTGTTGAGCGAACAGCATCGATCGATGATGCAATTAAGTAATGGAGCTGATTCTATTGTCTTTTCGATTTCGTTAGTACAGTCCACAGACAATAAACGATCAAAAGTCAACTGTGCTTACTTTGTTTTACTTCTGCGAACCGTAATTACGACTGTCTTTATCGAGGTGTCTTATTAGATGGGGAGCGATCACGCCAACGCAACGTGTTCTAAGAAACCTTACAAAAGACGTACTTACCTATTAACCAAAGTGTCAGTTTCTTTCCACTCCAGAGAAGGAAAGAGATGGATGTTATCCCCGTCCCGCTTGGTTACTATTCGAGGGCGCTCGTAAAACGATTTTGGATTCGACAAAAAATTGTTTTGATTTTTTCATCACGGGTTTGTGGTATACAAAAAAACTACGCTCGTCTTGTTGGAGATTTTGTACTATGTCATAAATAAACTACTACACGGCTTGTAGTTTTTGTTGGGGCGGGATTCAAATTTTGTTTGGCCCGAGCCAACGGTCAACGTAGAGCCACGCTTCACCGGCTCGAGGATACCAATACCGCTGCACATACGACGCCGGAAAAATTGCGTTGAATTTTTTTCTTATCTGAAAAACAGTACAAGTACCTAACTGGGTCAAACTTAATCTAATGTTTCGCAAGCGGCTTTAGAAGTAAAACGTAGTTAAACAATAAAAATGCGAGTAAATCTGGCCCAATACAGCTGCCGTATTAAAAATTTATCTTTTAATTGGCCAGAAATTGTGCTGCGTCTATCTGGGGGAAGCTGTATGGCCACTAGATGCAATCTCGTCGGAGATGTGAGGTCAACGACCGGGGTGAGCGAGCGAGATAGCATGACATGCGCGACTGCAACAGATAGGATGCGCGTACGCACAGAAAAGGAATGAAAATTATTGTGTTACTGTTTGTTATCCTTTTTTTTTGTGTGTATGCGTGTGGGTGTGTGCGTCTAATCCTGAATCTTGATGCGTTTTGTTATTGTTTAGTTTAGTATACGCTATACACTTTGATGTGATGCATATGGAATATCAAAAGAAGTTTATTTTTCCCTGACATGTTACCAGCTTGTATACTACACATACCTGTGCGTTTATACGCCGCCATTCAACAAAACTTCTAAACGCATTTTGTGTCGTCGTTTTTGCCTCGCGTCTTTACAAACTACACACAATGCATTCAGGCGTTCCTAAAAAGGATTAGGCATCACTCAAGGATTAAACTTGCTCTTTTATTCTGATTCCCAACGTCGCGACACGTTCGTCATTGTAAGCCTTAAAAAATGGACCAACCTTTTATTTGTCAAAAAAACTATGGAAGAAAATTAATGAGTTCACGAAATGCAACGCTATTTTTATTCGCCAAAAATAACAAGAGCCACTATGATGTTAATTCATTGATATTATAAATTAAAAAGTTGCAACTGTCATTGTTATCCGTCACCTGTCACTCGCAAACGTCACTTTTCCCGCCAAGCGCGATCTGCGCGTAAATCCCATGCAATAGTCGAGAGCAAAGCTGACTTACTCTCGCTCGGCTCGATAATTTCTAATGATTATGCATCAACGGTACCTGCGCACTGCAGTCCACGAGCTCACGCAACGGACAATGTGCATTCAGCCATTCTAATTTAAATAAAAAAACAGCTCACAATCGCATAAAATGCACTGTTTATTGCTTAAAATACACAAATAATGCCTTTCTCATCCATTGAGGGTCAAACGCTGCTTTGTCGCTAAGTTGTCCCATTTGAATAGGAGTAGGTTACCGCTGAACAAAGGTGGTGACATCTCTAAGACGGGAGAATAGGGAAGCCTCTAGTCCGGCAAAGGTTATGCAAATGAGATTTAATTGAGTTTATAATAGGCAGAATGATGGATTGCTTTGGGCTAGATTAGGGTTGGGAATAAGGCGCGAAAATTACAATGACTAAACTTTTTCTGTCACATGTTTTTTTGATCAACAGAAAAGGTTAATATGAAAATAATTGGCTCCTAGCCTTTGGAAATAATTATAGAGTTGTTTCTATCAAATAATTATTTACATAATATAAGTTAAAATATAAACTATAATATGTACAATTACATGTATGAAAAAATAAACAATCATTATAGGGCATCAAAGAATTCATCCGCATCAAATAATTTGGACAACCTACTCGCGCATGAAGTCCTGGGTTCGATTTCCAGGTCAGGCAAAGTGTTATTGGATTTTTCCATCAGGAATTTCTCAGTCGCAGCCCAAATCTACATAGATTTTTGCTCGGTTGATGTCAATAGGCTCGCAGGGGTCTTGAATGTGCGTATACTGTAGCACGGTACACGTCTGCCTACCCCTTCCTGGAATACAGGCGCGATGTTATGTTTATGTGATGCACAGATAATATAAACAACAGATTCAAAATAATTGTTTTAATAAACAAAACAGACAAAAAAACATTATTAAAGCCGGCAAACACGTCAAATTATACAACCACGCTAATAAGCTCACAAACAAAGAACAATGATACACTATCCCGCGTATCGGAAAACAAATGAACGAAAATAACGTTTTTCCAAATATACCGACGTTCCTTGCGGTAGGTCAAAATTATGAGAATTCTGTAAACAACACGCTCTAACGATATACCGACAAAGATCTGTTTTATATGTACATAATATAAGTATAATGTAAGTATACGTCTTTTGTCTAAAGTTCCTCACGGCCATGTGGAAAATGACCTATGAATGCCGCCCTTAGTTCTTATTTGAACTGACACTCGTAGATGTTTGCCAGTCGTTACGGGTTTCCAAAAGCCCAAAAGCCTGACAACCAGTCTTACCAAGGTGTTTCGGTGTAACCCAATACCTAGGTTGTGTAGGTCAGATAGGCAGCCGCTGCATGTAAAATACTGGTATACACCTACATCCAGTTAGACTGGAAGCCGACCCCAACATAGTTGAGAAAAGGCTTTGTTATACCTACCAACACGTATTTTTTGCATAGATATGAAAACTAAAATTAGAATAAATATTGCCTGCTATCGAGTGTCAAGTATCGAATATCCAAGATAGTGGAATTTAATTCGTATTTACGAAATAATGTATCTACGATTACATTCAAACTATATCAATGAGGTAAATAACAGATATTACCTACATATTATTGTCAGAGATTATTGCTTAAATCCGCTTAGCAAAACGGTCCCGGTAAAGCTCACAGGACCAAAAAATACAAAAGACCAAAAACAAATAAATAAACCAAACAACAATCAGTCTGCCTAACCTTTTCCCAACTATGTTGGGGTCGGCTTCCAGTCTAACCGAATGCAGCTGGATAACAGTATTTTTCATGGAACGACTGCCTATCTGACCTCCACAACTCAGTAACTGGGTAACACGATACCTCTTGGTAAGAATAGTTGTCAGACTTTAGGCTGTCAAAGATCTAAGAAAAAACCAAACATGCTGAACTGAAATACACAACATTCTCATACAAAAATAAACCAACTAATCAATGACTCCAAACATTTGTAGATAATTAGCGAAATATACACCCACGCAGACACACAGTCTGGTCCTCACGCATTATTTACTACGCTATCAGCTGATACACTATCAACTTGCGCAAGAGTCGAACGCGTAATTGGGGCAAGGGGTCAAAGACCAGCCCTTTGTGAGGACCCTCGCACAATAGCGAACAATGTACAAAGACCATGTCTTATATTGTAATTCGACTTGGAAGTGTACAAAAGAAACTTGGGTCCTAATCTTTGGGGTATAAAATCATTGCACGCTTTGTTCAAATGCCGATTTGAATTATGAGTTAAAAATTTAAAAATGGTCCTTAGGGCTTCAAAGATCTACATTGTTTAGAAAAAAAACACACCACGTGCAGAAAGTCTGAACTACAGTCTAATCACACTAATAATATAAAGGCGAAAGTTTGTGAGTGTGTTTGTATGTTTGTTACTTCCTCATGCACAAATGGCTGAACGGATTTAGATGATGTTTGGCACACAGATAGTTTATAACCAGCGGGGCAATTGCGTAACACATTATCAATCGGAATCGGTTTCATTTTGACAGTTCAACAACATTCATTGCGTTATTTACGTGTCGAGCAGACAAATTTTTCGAACTTATGAAGTAATAGATTAGCAATTTGCTTCAAAATGATTCAGATTCCGATTGATAGTGTGTTACGCTATTAGGGTGCAGGATTAACACATACTTAGGATACTTTTTGTATTCCCACGAGATTGACACTTATGCGTGTAAAACCGCGGCGCGCTGCTAGTATAACATATCACGCTTTTATTCCTTGAAGAGTTAGGCAGGGGTGTACTTACCAGTAGATCCACAGTTACATTCAAGTCCCATTTAATAGAGGGCGAGCCTATTGCACAAATCCAGACTCCGGGCTGCTACTGAGTAATTCCTGATTAAAAAACCCAGTAACACTTTGCCCGACCTGGGAGTCGTACCTAAGACTTCATGCTCAGCAGTAGCTCTTGCGACCACTAGACCAAAGGGTTTATATACTTATATTGCGTAATCTAGCTAGGTCCTATGGCACCATAACGGTTTTCGAAAGATGCACATATTTTTCAAAACAACTTTGATCGTTTAAACGTAAATAAAGATAAGCGATTTGACAACACCAATATTGATACAGATGCACCGAATCTAATAGGCTTTCGTTCACTTTTGTTAACTGAAAATGCAAATAAGCATCGGTTATCAGTTAACGGACGGAACGTTTGAGTTGCACAAAGTGGCGTTGTTATGCTTGTGTAAACTCAGTTTAAGGACTAGGGCTGAACTTATCAACTGATTAATATGCAATTTTTGTGAAACTAGCACGGCACTTGAGTATCTTAGTGGCAATAGATAAAGAAAACGTACCTTTACAAACAGAAAGAAATAATTACTAACAAAAAAAAAAACTAAACTGTATAGGTACAAGAAAATGCTCAAAAAATATTTAGTTGATCATCATATGTATAACATCACGCCTGTTCTCTCAGAAGGATTAAGCAGAGATCCTATAGTACACCCACATTTCAGTTCATTTTCACAGTTAAATTTAAGCCCCATGTAATAGGAAAAAAATTGCAACGCGCTTTAAAAGTAAACAGACATCCCTAGTATCAATTTCTAAACATAATTTGAACCAAAAAACGTGGGAATCATCACAAAACATAATTCTGAATGGCAGCCCTGATTTACACGGATCATGTCTGTGCGTACGCGCCGGTAAGCATGCGAACATATGGTAATAGCGTTTTGTTTGTTTCTTTGTCTAGACTAGAGAGAAAACCATGCGTTTCCCTAAGGGAAAATTGTGGTGACAGTTTCAGTGAGCTTTTTCTAATAGTTTCTCATGTCATGTCATAATATACAAATTGTCTCTTTGTTCCGGCGAGTTGCCAAGTAATTTAGAAATTACCCATGCTTTCGCACGTGTTGTCGTTTATTTTGTTAGTAATGGTCGTTTTTAATAAAAGCCCTAATGAGTTGAAGATGGACAAATATGATAATGTGAGAAAAAAAATAAAAATCCCAGTTCAATTTTCACACAATTGACAAAACCATTCAAGGCCCGACTCCCCCAAAAATTAACGAACGGTTTAAAGTAACCGGTGATTTGAATAAACAAAACACTGTCATCGAGAGCCAAATCGTTTCCCATACATTTTGTATTCATTTGCCTATTCTAATTAAACGTTCCTCCCCCCAATTCGGGGTTGAGAGATTTTCGGTGATTTTGATTCGTGTGAACCACTACAAGTTACGGTCCGGCGACCCTTGATTTGGTCTTTGTTTGATTATGTATGAATTGTTTTATTTCGTTGGAGCGTATCAAAATGGAACTGCCATATTGTTCAGAAATTCAACATGCAACATAGAGCATTTTTGGAATTCGTTTCTTAATAACTATTGATAAAAAATCACAAGGAAAACGTCGTGAGGAAAGATTTGATGAATGTGGATGGCTGTAAAGATCAGAGATGATGGTATGTGTAAAAAATTTTATATGGCTAGAAAAAAAGTTACTACCGAGATGACGACTAACAGAGAAGTATGGAAGAAAAAGACATGTTGCGCCGACTCCAAATAAATTGGTATAAGGGCAAGCTCCAAAATGTGCTAATTACTGTCTTGCATTATAAGGTTGCACGTTATATAATATCCCATGAATTATTCAACAACTAATAACCACTTTAAATGTTTATAAAGCTATCTAAAAGCGATAACATGATTAATATTGTTCTACACGCGCGCGATAAGCACAGCCTTGGATTCCACGCGTAGTTATACTTGTTGCATTGTTATGTTATTGTTACTAAGTGGCCTTGTTTTGTCGGCTATTTTACTCGATAACTAGAAATTACCGACCATATTATTGCTGAAAAAATTTTCATTACTCAATTTTCATCCTATAACAGTCTGATGGAGTTTTTTGCCTTTTCTTCTCCATACGAAACTGCCTTTTGGAAGCGGCAGGTACCTACCTATAATCAATTCTATTTTCTTGTAAACGTTGACTTTCAAAAATACGTTTTAATGGCCTACTTTAAAAAAAATGATTTGATTTTAACTTTGTCTTAAAATTGATCGACGGTTATATAAATATGTCGTTTAAAGTTCTCCTGATCCTGTGATCCTGTTTCAATTGACCCCTTTGTCTCAACTGAAGGGTCGAAAAATCGTTACAAAACGTATCTTATGTAAATTTTGAAAAACAATAGAATATTACAAACCCCTTAATTATCTTAAATTGTTGACATCTACCGAGGCGTTAATGATTCCTTTCGTCTTTATTCGTGTTACATTGTTTTGATTGTTACAAGTGCACCTTGTTGTTTATATGAATGCACGTTAATGTATGCAAATCTAAACGAAACACCCGTTATGTTGGAACTGCGTGTGGTTACTTGTGGGAACGCTATTCGGTTGCTAAATGTTTTAAAAGAATGAACGGGAATAATAAATATATCGGGGCTTTAATAATTGAGATTGTGAAACAAAGGAAATGCATGATTTTATCGGTCAGAATCAGAAATAGCTTTAATCTCATTATAATAGATAAAGTAAATTAGAAGTCACGGTAATTTACATATTTATCACAAAATATGAAACGCAATCAAAATCTTTGACGAAAGGAAAATTGTAAGAAACAAAAACACAATAAACATGAGCCCTTTTATTTTTAAACGTTGCTTAAAGTTAGAAACGTTTAAACGACAAAAATGTATGATTTACAGTCGCTAATCATTATACTACTATAGTTATGAAAAGAAAAGAAACGGCTGCCAAAAAAAAAATCTGTTTCCAACAATATAAAAGAAAAGTAAAAGTCCCTCAAACATCCCTCAAACTACAGATAATAAAAATCACCACACCATAGACTACGTATTATTTATTAAAAATCCTGTTTTATCGGTCCAGTGCGATACGAATGCACAAAAATTTGCATAGATGTTAGTCGATAAACTGGTCAGTTTGGTTCACATGCATTGCCCATTCCCACGGAGAATATGCATTATATTTTTAATATCAGCACGTCAATTATATCGGGTACTTGCATTTAATAAGGGAAAACAAAAATTTCAAACCGGCCTTAATAAAAAAGGTTGAATATGGCAATCTCTCCGTCTATATTGTTTGTGGTCACTTATTGTGTCAATATTTAGGGCCGATTCCACCATCTTCTGGTTTAAACTTCCGTTAACTGAACCAGGAGATAATGTCACGTTAATTCAGTTCTAGGTTTTGTTTATCTTGTAGATTCTATCTTGGTCCTCCAGCTAATAGTATATGATCTACGTTTTTAATAATGTCCAGACTCGCAAATCATAATATTTTGGTATCAAGCTCATTATAATGCATTTTGCATAGCATATTGTGTCAATCGCCTGCACCGTTAAAGATTACTGTGCAACACACGTTCTTATTGCTTATTGGCCTACTGCTAACTGTTCGTGACGAAGTAACCACGCTTTGCTCAATTTGTACACAACAAAAACCAACTCATTGTATGCTTTAACATCTATTTTATTACTCGCTATCAGGAATACTTTGTCACCGTTTTATGTATTTTTAAGGCATCAAATTGTATTACAGCGAAAACTATAAAATTCAACGGTCGCTGCACAGTTTGCATTTCCTTTCCCAAGGCCGCCAGTGACCCATATTCAAAGTTTTCTTAGAACATAATTATTACGTTTGATCCGTCAATGCTTGACCAATCGTGTTTACGACATGACCCGGACGGCCATTATTAAACACCTTTATGGCCAGTGTCAAACGGCCACCCTTCAATGTTTTACTTTCACACGTTTTAAACTTGGAATTTGTCGATTTCGAACGACCGGTCAGCTCGTAAACGCTCGTTAAGAAAAAAATATATATTTACGCACCCAAGCTTCGTATAATAATGTCGTAAAAATAATATTTATGTCAAAAAATATATTTCGTGGTATAGTGCTTTTATTTTCTTCCATTTTTTAATTTTTATCGACGACTTAAAAATAATTTACGATCTCCATTCTCCACTTACGCTCTCATATTAATAGTATCGTTAAAAGCGTAACAAATCGTCTACATTAATGACTCACGGTAATTAGAACTCCGTGACGTTTAAAAAACTCGTGTTTGATTAGATTACTCAGTTTTTTGGAATCACTTTAGTGAAATAGATCATTGGCGCGGCTTGGGTGGTCCGTCGCGCCCCGACACACGATTGTATCAACTCACATTAATTTTTTTGTTACGTCCCTCCTGATACGTGACCACATACTAATAGAAACATTAAACCTCAACCTTCGCTCCCACCCTCTCATCAAAATCGAATCTAATATAGCACATTTTAAAAGCAATGTCAAGCAGCCTTCAACAGAAAGGTACGACTTTCCATTCTAGTTAGAAACTAGCAGTTCAAGGAAACTAGTAATTCGAGCGCGTAACGCGAGACCGCAACCCAATAGGTCGAGTGAGAGCCACAGCGGCTAATCCAGGCCAGATGTGGCCGCGCCGCACGCCACCTTGCCCCGGACTTCTAAGCCACTACACCGATTACGATTGCCCAAATAGTCTCTCATCTGCCAAATGACGCTCCGAAAAACATGCACTTTCGAAACAAGTCATTGTTCCCAAAAACATTTTCGGCAACCAAAAATACTCAAACCTACCTACTCCACTGAACTCGAACACAAGCTGTTTTATTAATTAGCCGACAAATTACCTTTTGTGTATTGTGTCTGCCCGAACGACCGTATCGTGGTACACGATAAACTCTGGATCACGACGAAAATGTTAATTACATTAATTTACTTAACAATACAGCTATTACAGTTAGGAGAAACATCTAAATAGTGCGTTTAAAAAACGGGATTACACCGCTACACCGGCCGGTCCCCAAATATGCACGATTTAACATGAAACGCGAATTCGTTATACACGTATGCTTATCTTGAGAAAATACGCTGTTAACCTGTTGTGTGCATCTTATTATAGCACTGGCTATTGTGCATTATACTCCACATATTCATGGGTAAACACACACCGGTCTTTGTGTCTATTGTTGTAGTAATACTTAACAGCAGCATCACCCCTCGTAATCTCATCCTTTCTATTGCATTGTCCCACACAATATGAGATACCGAGAGGTTGGTCCAGAGGTCACACATCTTAGAGCGACCTTAGGTCATACCTGACAATGCGAGGTACCTTGTTTACCTTTGTTCGACCGATGTTTAGGCTGCTCGTGGAATCGTGTACTTGTCTCGAATTCTTGTCCACAATAGGACTCATCTCGGGACAATGAAACCGGACAATGGAGTTATTGTTCTTTTACGATATTTAGCTACCGTTTTAGGCCGTTACGTGTCTTTATTGAAGGTATTATCGATCTCATTGTGTCGCCGATTTATAGAGCGACTCCTGTTATGTGAACATTTGAATATTAACGTTCATGGGAACCATTTTGAAGATTAGAATTACAACTGACATGTTCTGGATTTCAAAGTCATCTGTAAATCTTACAGCTTTAGAGACAACTTGAAAGCTGACACATAAAATGTCTCAATTGCAATTCAGGAAGCCGAACTGCATTTCAGAATAATAAATCCAGCACTTTATTCAGAGCTTTTGTCTTACGCCGCGTGTTTCGGTAGCTGCGCCCGCGACGACCCAGTATGATTTACGTTTATGTTCGCATAAAATCTGAAATGCGGTTTGCGCATCCATTCCAGTGGCTGCAGCAAAAATAGTCCGAGAACGTCGAAACTTTTATTTGTTACTTTGAAGATACTATTGCAAATATTGTTGAAACACATCTTTGTTTTGAAATGTTTATGATCTTTGAGAGCGAAGCTTTACATTAAAAAAAAATAAACGCTTTTTTCTCCGCCCCTTTAAAATTACACTTAAGGTACCGTACTTCACGGCAGTCTTTTTACAAAACTTTAAATGTACATATTTCAATTTTTCAAACTCTCAAAACGGTGCCATGCAAAGATAATCCCTGAGATAATCGAGAAGCGTATCCCAGTAGCAATGTTCTGTAAATGAGCGGTATCTGTCGATAGCTCGAGTGCTCGATAACGGCGGCTTTGATCGCCGACGTGCGCCCGCGCATCCTTTGAACTCGCCGCCCCCGCGGGGCGCGCTTTATTAAACATTCATTAGGACCCATCGTTTAGCTCATACCTGCACAGTAGTCGGGATGAAGTTACATCTTTAGAATCGACAAATAATAAAATATTTTTTAAGATTCCCAGTTCCCAGTTCCAATGACGCTGTAAAGATTTTTTGATTACGATCCCTTTATTTAAACTTTGAGGGACGATTCGTATTGCGTCTTGAACATATTGAATAGGACCTGCAGCCTTTATGAAGGGTGGGTCGGTCATTGACTTTAAGATTACTTTCCAATCTTGTATGCTACAAAACAATCGTGATAATCTTTCTTCAGTCAGTTGCACATTGCACTAAAGATAATCAATTTTGCTCGAAAATGATGTAACATTTATATGTTTACATGTTGATTGCACTCTTTTTATCGGTCATGTGAACATTGCAAAAACAATAACGCTTCAACAGATAATGATTACCTGATTAAAAAAAAAAAAACTAAGCGATGAAAATACGTTAGAATTTACTTGATTATATTTCCCAGATTCAACTCCTCACCTCAAATTAATCTCAAGTACATCCTCCTAACTACGTAAGTTCCCAGATGCACTCAAAGTAGCTCACGTGCATCACTTCCCTTCCCATTAACCATAAAACTCACTATAATCCCATAACTCAATAATCAATAACAACGATAGAAAAAAAAACTCGACATAATGACACATAGTGAGGCAATATCTTCAGTAACTCGCGGCTCCCTGCAATTTACTCGTCCGTCCGTGGGCTCACCTAACGACACCTGGGCACTGGGTACTGGGCACAGGCTGGGTACGTCTGGGCATAAGTCAACGCACCCGGGTTATCCACCCGCTCCCGATAGAATATGTTGCAAAAAACGTAATGGCCGCCAAGAAACGTCAATGAATTGGATTTTATTCTGTTCTTTTTTTTAAATCTCGGAATTGCCAGTGCAGTAAAATTGTTTAGAAAGTGCCAGTGCGATGTTTATAAACATATTAGCGGTCGTGGTTTTTAATTTAAAATGTTTCTTAGAAAGAAAATCTTGTTGGTTGTAAAAACGCAACTTTTTATGGCTTTGTTCGTACAAACAACGCACGTAGAACGTTGACAGGCCATAATTTGAAGTGGTTGTTAATTATAGAATGCATCATAAATAATGGTGGCTTAGCTACCGGAATGCCTCATCGGTAGCAAACTAGCAACTAGCTATTACTTAACGAAGTATCGGTTGTTTCGTTCTGTAATTCTATTTCTAATTAGAATATGGTTTATACAGAGTATGTACTAAAGGTAAAGCTAATTATTTATATTAAAAAAATTAAGTGAAACTTCTGGGGCGGCGATTCGATAATTGGACGAGAATTGAGCGTGAAATTTGAAGGCCGCGTCACATTTAGGCATATTTCGTTACATGAGAGAGAAGAAAGACTCTCTGTCTCTCACACGAAATCTCTCTTATTCCTTATTTTTTAAGAAGATCCACTTCTATCACGTAGACGGTGCTGCACGCGTATTTTTTTGTTTTAAAATCTTAAACAATGCCTGAAATCACAGGGCATTGCCACTTTTGCACAATGCATCAAACTGGGGGTCGTATGAATAAATTCAAAATGGCGGTGCGATGACCTTCGCCCCGTCGCCCGTGCACCGCACTGCCGCAAGTGTTTGCCATTTTTGTCATGATTTATCTCATCATTTTACGGTTCGAGAGCACTGCGGATTCTCGTCTAAAATAATTGTATACCCAGTATGGTCATTAGGATTTTTAATGATCATGTTTTTTGTTGCAACCATTGATAGCTAGCTAATAAATGCGCTTGACCCTAATGATAGATGCAATTCACACGTACAACTATCAACTAACACCTACATCTAAGCTGTCCTACGATGTCTTAAAGGTTAACCAATCATAAACTGACATAAACCCCTAAATAAATAATCAAATAATTTTGTCAATTTCACTGGGAACTGGGAACGCGGCGAACTATCAAACAACTTTGACAAACAACCCGTCAAAACAGTCGTGTTTGAGGGCGGTCCGTCATTCCGTATTCAGAAAAGATTGTTTGACAAATACATAAACGGACGCACAAAGAATTTTTTATCGTCTGTTAATTTTAATCAAGGATTCTTTGTATGTTTTTGTATAAAAAAGACCACAAAAGGTGTGAAAGCTGTGAATATATGATGTGTGCAGTGTGTGCTATCACTTAACCTGCCATTAGAATCGGAGGGAAATGAACAATCTCAGTTGGCTCAACCCACTCTATAACCACAGTATATTTTCTGCAATTTATGGATACTTCACTGTATGAATAACTAACTTCTGCCCGCAACTTCATCGCATCGTCTGCCCGCGCTTGTACTTCGTTTTCGCTTAGCGTTCATTCTGACTTTTTTCTTTTTGCTTGGCTCCTAAGGGTCTTAGCGTGATGTTAAGTAGCTTAAAGCCTTCCTCGAGAATGGGGCAAACATATTTTTTCTAATCCGACTGGTTCCAGAGATAAGCACATTCAAACAAACAAAAAATAAAAAAAACACTTCAGCTTTATTATTAGTATATAGATATACGTTTAGAACCTATGTTTATGGAGGAACTGACGTAACACGACCGTGCAATTTCCCCTGTGAATAGATCTGCTGTGTTATTATCTCTGGCTGCGATTCGACACGCAACAATGGCATTTCACTTGGTTCTCTTACTTTCACAATCATGCGTAGCTCGCCCACTAATGTTTTCTAATGTTACTTGGACATTGGACATGTCCTGTGCAGGTTTTAGACTGGTTTTCTAGCTTTAAATACTTTCACATGCACGTTTATTTTGCTAATATATGCTTAGATAAACTGGAGTACCTATAGCGTATTAAAGTAGTAATACAATTTTGATGCTTTGTGTTTTAAGTGTAGATATACAGGCTAACACTAAAATATAAGTATACATATATAAAAAAGGGAAAAGCTCATTGGGCATTAAAAATTCGTCCGCATTGCTACCAGTGGGAAATGTGCAAAAGGCTGGCAGATTTTGTGCCACCCTAAAGGTATGATTCCGATCTCGGCAGCACGCAGCAGTGCTGCCGCGGCAGTGCGGTCGCAGCACTACCGGTCCTCATACATTTTCTATTCCGAGATCGGAATCATACCTTAAAGCTTATTTGGATTTAATTCCGGTACTGTCCCTTGCATTAATAATTAGAACCACTGCACTGCAAATATTGTAAGTAAGTACTCCATTGATTTATTCATCATCGTCATACATTTTGTTAGCAAACTAGCGCTCTATTTCAATCAAAAACAGTTCAAAGACTCATTCACTTGACATCAGATTATCAATGTAACGTTATCATTACCTGCATCAATCATTTCCTTGCTCATTACAGCCGCTATTTTCTATGTAAACGCGTTGCCATGTTGTCATATTTCCACTGCTAAGTTTCACACGACAGCCAATTAAGGTAGACACTGCTTATAATCCTCATAGAAATACGAACTTTATGTCTAAAGCTATAGGTGTTGTAATAAGTTAGCTAGAGAGTGCTAAAACACTTCTATTAACACAATATTTAAACTCGCATGTTGATGTTAGCAATGCCCACATATTTTCAAAACAATATGCACGCACGTAAATTGTTTAGCAAACAGTTTTGAAAGATACATCTCTGTATGTGCCTTATTCGTTTTACTTGCTCAATCAGCCAATCGCAGTCCACTGCTGGACATAGGCGTCTCCCAGGGTGCGCCACAACACTGTCTTCTGCCTTCCGCATCCAGCCTGCCCCAGCTTCCTTTTTAAGGTCGTCGGCTCATTTAGCTGGAGGGCGTCCCACACTACGCTTGCCGATACGCGGTCTACTCCACTGGTGATTGGTTCTTCGACAAAGATGGTCAGCCCACCATTTCAGCTTGCTTACTCTGCAAGCTATGTCGGTATCTCCGGGTCATTTCCAATTTAATTCCTGATGTTATTCTTTATTTGCTAGATTACTTGCAATTGCTTCTAATCCAACGACATTGGTCGGCAATTACCTGTAAGCCAATGGCCCTGTAACTGGCAAATAGTCCAATTGTTTTACAAAATTGTTCATTTTCACATGCAAACCGACAAAAAATCTTCCAAATTCTGTTTGTAATCTGACCATATATTTACGACATCCTGTTCCGTAGATCGAATCTGATAATTGCAACCTATAGTCTAGAAACAATCCAGACCAGTCTACCTTAGAATTACTAGACTATTTGAGCTGCAATCATGTTGGGTGTAATAAAATATAGTTGGAATAATGCCGTTTTATGAGTCAGTTTTAATTGCAATTCGTTTTTATGTTGCAAAATTTCGAAAAATACTAGTTTCAACTTTTTGCAACTGGAAGACATTATAACTGGTGTTTAAACTCACAATCGTAGGTATTTTTTGGATACTTTAATATCCACAGACGTTCAAGTTGTTTTTAAAACACGACACAACATAACATCACGGCTGTATTCCCCGGAGGGTTAGGCAGAGGTGTACCTATAGTACACGCACATTTCGCCAGTTATGTTTAAACTTCCACGTAAAAAAAGGGGGTGAGTCTATTGCCATCAATTCACAAAAGAATGTGCGCAATATGGAAGGAGTGATGGGGCTATAGGGAAATGTCTTGACGATGCGTGAGCGTGCGTGATCCATCGCCGCCCGTTCGATGTCCACCGCGCACAGGATGGATAGAAAGCAGCACATGAAGTAATTTTTTGTTCCATTGGTGGAATTGCTGTATGGCGTTCCAGTATGAGGATAAATAAATAAATCAACCAGGTCAAATCTAGAGTCCGGGCTGCCACTGAGCCTGCACTGTCGCAATGTTTTTAAAATTACTAACACTTATTGCAATAGCGCGTATAATAGCGCTTTAAAAAAGTCATCATTTCCTCCATACCACCATTTAAGACCTAAGACTTATAATAAACGTCTTTTTCAGTCACCATTTAAAAAGTAGGGTAACCAATTAACCTGTAAGCGTTATGACTAATAGCTCTGAGTAACCGACAAAGTTGTTTCCTGTGTAGTTCAGACATGGCGACATCGCATTGCAAATATACGGTCGTGTGCCTGACATTTTTGATGACCATTTTGGATTGGTTAATATCCCCTTTTGCAATTAGCCGTCTTATGCCTCGACGCTTAATTCCGATGTAAAATATCACTAGTTCTAGACTTGCGGGTTTCTTAAATATCATAGAGTTAAAACTTTATTCAGATTAATGCATATAAATATACAGCATGTTTCAGAAAGGAGTGGTCGAATGAGAAATGATTAAGGGCGTGGTACAGACAGCCTATCAAACTGAACTCTCTCCATGGGTCCAACATGGTAATCGCGAAAATTTTATCAACTAGCCCATATAAAACTTCAATAGCTACTCGACCCAAATGTATGACGTCTGACTATTTTTTCTCGATTACGCTGTCAGAACCATGGAGAAAGTTGATCAGTTTGAAGGTCTTCTGTACCACAAGATTAAACATGACCACACCTTACCGATAGATACAGTCAACAAAAGAGATAAGTATGCAGGATCGTCGGATATAGTTGAAGTTTAGTAAGAAACAGATGGATGTTCTTGAATAAAATTTTATTTTATTAATAGAAAACAAACAGCTCATTTATCAAATTAAATTTCAGTCGACAACGTCCATCGGTTTCTTAGTAAACTTCAACTATATCCGAAGAGCCTGCATACTTATCTCTTTTGTTAACTGTACATGCTTAGAATCCCTCATTTATGAGTTGAATAATTTTTTGAATAATTAAACCATTAAAAGAAACAGTCTTCAACGCTATCGGCAGTAATGACTTTTATATTAATTCGCACATTATAAAGTACTTAGTTAGTACCTACCTGATATTAATTAACGCTTTGAAAGCCTGTTACTGCTGTAATCAAATTTTTAAACATTTAATACGCGATACGTCGTCATGCTGTATTTTTTTTTTCTAATTGCCATAATAATTTGATAGGTACTGAAATCTTATCAGTTTACAAGGAAAACAGTTTAAGTGTTTCGTGAATCAAAGTTGGAAACTACTAATTCACGTTATAGTGTTTAATTTTGGGTAAATATTTGACAATCCAGTTTAAAAAAAAAACGTCTTAAAGTTAAGCATTTATTTCAAATTGGCATGTAAAAGGCACTTTTAAACGTCAATAATTACGAGAAAATGTAATTGATTCTAGTTGCCTCCCAAAAGGTAGTTTCGTATGGAGAAGAATGTGTAAGAAACTTCTTAGTTACTCTCTTAATATTTTGCATATATTAATTATATGTGAAAATGATGCACCTAGAATAAAATTACTATATGTATAATAATAGGTTATTGTTCTAAGGGCTAATTTTTCAATCGACATATAATTTTTATTCGTGGAATAAAATTACGTCTGACAGATTTTGTATATGGAAGAACAATAAAAAATTCAAAATTATTCCACGGATAAAATTATCTGGCTTTGGGAAAATCAGCCCTAAATTAAATTAACCGTCTAATTATATAGACTGCAGCCAATTTCTCAACTCTAGTTAATCCGATAAGGAGAGCTCAAAAAAGGTCACAAAACACAATAATAAAGTATATATCAGATAATATAAAACAAGTGTTAAGAGGAGGATACAATGCTACCTGGCAGTGTCACTTATTTGTTTAGGAGTCGTCTCAAAACCAGTAGCGACCAAACGTATACAAATATACAGATATATGCTGAGGCTTCGTTTTTGTTGCCTTTTTTATGCTACGTCCAGTTGTAATAGAAGTTTGCCTAGGGTTGTGCCATGGATTTATTTCCAATCTTTTAGTATCGATACTATCGATAGGAACGAAAAATGATTTGTCTTGGTTCTAAAGTAGTCTTGTTATTGAAACCCGTGCACCTTTCAGCACTCACATGAATGTTTAATGCACAGTTTTTGTGTGTTCAGCAGGTTCAGCTGTATATTTGTTATCGTTTAATTGTGCATTTTTATGTTGTGCTGTGTCTTTTGTGTGCACCGAATATCATTACAAAATTTGATTTTGAAAAAAAGCTTGAGGAAATATCATTGTAGCTACATACTTTTATTTTATCTCTCATTTGTATAATTACAAAAACACGTCGTATGCGCAACGAGGCACGCCATTTTGACATCGAATCGCCTTTCACTTGGCCTAGATATTTCGGAACTGGTTCGTAATCACAATGCAAACTCGCCGGCTCCCAACAAGCGAGTCGCCATTGCTGTAACAATGTATTTCCTGTGCAGCTGTGAAAAATCTAACGAAAGGATTCCAGTTTTCGAGTTCAACAGCCCTAAATTAGTTTTTGTTTAAACATTCTATGTTATTTGCGGATTGATGTTCATCTAACTAGAAATCAGAAACTTCAAATCAGGTTATAATAATGATTAATGCTGCATAGGAACAAAATACTATAATTAACTCCCTTGGGAATTAAAATAGTGCTTTTTTCTACCATCAATTTATCACCACATACATACGTAAAAATATTTACCAACATAATAAAACAAGAGAATTAATGACCAACCCTAACATGTAAATGAATAAAATAAGATGGCGGGAGCGTGCGCGGCAACCTGTTCTGAGCGGGACGCGCCGCCCACGCCTGACAAATCGGCGCGCGCGCAGCACACACCGATTACAGCACGAACACGTCCGATCAAGTCCGGACTTGTTCCCCCAAGTTCCCAAAACAATACAATACAAAGTGACCAAGAGGAAAACCATGGACACGTTTTCTGGGAAATCGTCTTTACAGTTTCTTTTCACTGGCGGGTTATTCCGAAAATCTGATTTGCCGTAAACAAAAACTACGAATTGGTACGGTATCTCTTTCGACGAGGAAATAAAACTGTAACCGTTCCTACTTTTTCATAGAACGCCTGCAGCAAAAACTGCAATCAAATTTTTGCTGCATTACTCAAAAGCTATTTCGACGAGTTTTATTTGTCGTAGAGATGCGTAGGCACCGTCTATCGTTGCGTCTGGATCTCTGGATCACGTAATATTATGCTCACTATAATGTTTACCCCGATCCTGTACAAAAAGACGAGAGGGACGAACAAGCCGCATCCCTGTAATTACGAGGGACAAAAGGAGGCTCGTTCTCGAGTCCCTTTCTCTGTTTGTAACGTAATGACTGAAACGTATTCTCGATGCCAGGATCGTGACTGGGCCCGTGCGTCATTCCCACGAGCGGGCAACATTTGTGAAGCAGGGCTACAGTCCTTTGTGGCACGCTCTCCAACCAACAATAAACATAATAACGCCATTTACATTTTCGCCATATGCAATTTTTGGAGATTTCGGTAATGGTGGTGAATGTACAATGAGTGAATACATGTTTTAATGGTGTGTATCACAAAGCCACGCTCCTCAATTACTTATTCCAGTTGCGCGGCATGCTTCCTGCACTCTGGCGCAGGCGGCAGGATCAAAGCCCGGTGACAACCCCCGACGTGCTCCCTTCGACGCGTTAAAAAGCTAATTTGACGCATCTCAGGAAGGATCGCATTTTTTCTCACTTTTCAATTTTGTCCTTTTGTTTTTTATTCCCATGCGATCACAGATTCTAGTGGTGTTGGCAGACGGATGCAAGCCCGGCCGGCCGCGGCCTTCGATGCACGTGGATTGCATTACAGCGCTATTGCTAGCCAGAGCAAACTTGGCACACATACAATAGAAGAAATACTCATAAATACTATATGCATCTCCGTAGCAAAGACACGATATCGATTTCAGTTACCTACACAAGATTTAAAACATACAAATCGCAATCGCTACCTTTAACGGCTTTCAAAATATGCAAATTGCTAGTTCTGCTAACACGCTGAATACTTAATGCCAATCAGTGAGGTCGGTTACTTGGTATTGCGTCAAATTATTCTTGTATACTGGTTTCGTGTTATGATTCGTATTTGCGCGGTAAACACGTGAATTATAGCCGCATCAAAAGAGGTAGAGTTCGTGCGCCCGCGCCGATATTTAGGTCGACGAAAATAACCTCAGCACTCGGACGCCAGTTGAAACTACAGCTCGAATGCTGTTTAGCCGCGTTGTATTTGATTATAAAACCTATCATCCATCACCAAATGTGTTTCGGTCAACTAACAATCATTAGAATCATGCGCAACGCATTATCAACTAAAATGGCCTCCATATCAATTCAAGGTTAAACATAACTTCATGGATTACGTTGACTACACGTAGTATTTTAATGAATTATCAAAAATTAACTCAGAATGCCCACAGTTAGCTAGTAAGTATACTATACGATAAAAGATTGATAATGTCCACGATAACCGTGTGTGAGTTGTTTGTGCCGAGCCTGTGCGCGCGCGCACGCCTCCCAAGGCCATTTTGTTTACGCATACACCCGCATGTTTACGCGTGCCCAATATAATACACGGCCAACACTCATAGGCCACACTTGTAAACACACTAATACTATACAAATCACATCGCGAATTAGTCAGGTTATATCAAGATGAAAATGGCGCGAAACGCTCCATTGAACGTTTGGCGGGAAACCGTTGCGTAACCACGTGAAAGTATTTTCTCGCGCTTGCATCTAGTGTAGCGCGTTTTCATGCATGTATTTATAATTCGCTATTTTTAACATATTGTAATTTATAATCACCTAAACGAATTTAGGAAAGTTTATTTTTAGAATTTATTTATTACTTACCCACACTTGTTATCAGTATTTTATATCGTATTAAATAAATGTGGTCTTGAGTTTTTTTACGTAACAGACTACTTCTAACGTTCGCGTTAACTCTGATAAGCAGTTACGTAAACAACATTATATAGTTTATATTGTTATGATGAAAATAACCTATAAATCCACGTGTTGATGAATTTGGCGGGAATCTGCGGGCAACCACCAGTCGACCTTGGTTCCATGACGTCACTGACATAGTTCCCGCCTGCTCACCGAGCCTCGTTTTTTACCATGATTCAGACAATTTTATTATTACAAACGAGAATTTTACGTTGAACGTTTAATAGCGTCGTCTTTACTTGTTGCTATGCTAGCCTCTCTCACCTTGACATTTCACCTTGATTTTATTAAAGTGCTTCATAAGAATCGACTTTACATAAAATTACCGAACGTGTAACATTAAAAACTTAATTTCTTTGCTTTCTTATGATAAATAATTGATTTTTACGCAGTTAACTTCTCAATATCGTTTAAAGTCAGTGATAATGCCAATGTTTTTGTCTCTCTACATTTTGCTTCGAGGTTTGCGACGATAACCTATTGATCTATTTTGGTTAATTAATCATGTTTAAGGTCTAAGGTCCGTTTCAGTCCTCCTGATACATTTAAACTTATTTAAATTATAAGCGATAATGTAGCTGGTGCCAGGGTTATTTTCGACAAAATAATATTTTTTAAACCAAAAACATACCTACAGACTTAAATAAAGCTAGAAAGCAAACAAAAAACAAAAGATCTGAAAATACCTGGGAACCAGGAAAAACAAACATTCTTGAAATTCTTTAAACAATGAATCACGATGAAGCCGAGAATATATTAGCCAAGCAAGGCATACAACAAAACACTAATCAAAAAGTAGCCATAGGTTGGACTTGAGACCTAGCATCGGGAGGATAAAACGCGACTCATTGGAGCAAGTTTCATTCGACCTTGGTACCGACGGTTACAACGCCATTTTTTGTCCGTTCCGATAATTTAGATGATCATATCGTACGATTGTTCCCGACTACTGTTTGCTCCCGTTTGCTCTTGGTATCCAATCATTGTAAGTTTTTTCTTTAGCACCAGTATCTGTTTGATTCTTGGAATCATATAATTATCCGTTTTGATTCGATTTATCTATTTTGTGGTGAATCACTTATTTGTATGACTGTTTTTCTCTTGCGCCAAGAGTCTGTTTTATGTTATCGATGCTAAACTGTTTTTATGTTCGCTCCCCGAACTACAATTTTGTTATTAAAATGCAACGGATACTTACCTTATATTTTAATAATATCTTCAGATTCAACAGTATTTGCATCATAGAGCATATCTTCTTTATGATCTTCACGCTCCAAATCCCCAACATTTTGTTCATGAGTAATAATTTTGTCTTCAACGAGAGTTATTGGTGTGATTATAAAAAAGTCTACGGGCTCCACGGCAACCTTCGCACCAGTAACTCACAAGCCAACTATTATAACGCAGATTAAACAGTAGTAAAAAGATCGTAAAATTTTATAGTTATTAGGGCCATATTTTTTCAAAATTAGAAATGGTCACAAAGAACGTCGCCGCCCCAGGATTTGTTTAGAAAAAAGGATTTCGTCGCTTTAAGTACTCTAAAACTACGTTTTTTACAATCCGATCCTCATGGATGAATTCGTAAAATATGGTGAGGTCCCGTAGGACGCAGGCGCTGCATCCGGGGGCTCGGGGCTCGGGGCTCCGAGCGTCTTAACGAACCTTTCAGTTTGAGAGTCATAAAATTTTTCCCAATCCACAATGGTGCCGGCCACGCCCCCCTGTAATAACGTTTTACGACTGATTTTATGCATCGTAGCGGCTGCGTACGTCACCCTTCTCAGAGAAATGTTAACAAGAGTCGTAAACCGCTTTCACCTTGCGTTTTATCACGACGTAGTCGTCACTGTAAGTCAATAGCCGATGTATGAACACAACAGAAACGAAATTAATTTGAATTGAATTTTATTGCCGAATTCGAGACCGTCTGGAACTTTTTATTCACAGCAACGAATCCGCATTGCCAATTTGCCATTGTTATAAGCTGCGGTTCGAGAGAGAATTCATTCTTTCACGCCACATAAGAAGCCTTATGAAACAAAGCCTAATTTCCATTTCTCTATCTTTCCAGATTTCCTGAAGCCGCGCAAGCGGTTATCGACGAGCGGCAAGAAGTCCCCCGCGCACGCGCATAAGCACGAGTGCGGGCACGGCGCGCACATCCGCCCGCCGAAAGTAGCGCGACTTGCGCCCGCGCATCTTAAGCGCACCAGCTAGGCCCTGCCCACACTAGTGACAACACAAAATTGAACAAACAGCTTCGGCAGCTAGAAACAGAATGAACGGGACAGGATCCCCACAGACATGCGGATCTCAGATTCAAGAGTACCCTACAGTAAATCGGGATCCCCAAGTGTTTATCTGGTACCAAGGACTTGACTGACCTAACGCCTACCGAACCGTCTTCAAAACTGTTCAATTTTGCCACACTCGTTGTCATACTGTGCATATTTTTGTTTTATTAATTTATTGTAATACCGTTTCCAAATTACTAATAATGTTAAGTAATGCGTAAGTTAGCTTAAGAATATCTTTAGTTCAACAATTAATATATCATACAAAATATGTCACTGAACATCACAGCCCAAGTTTTGCGCAATGCTTCCGCAATATGCAGATCTTGTAATGTTTTACATCACATATGTGTCAGTATTTTACTTGATCTTCTAGCACACTAGTGGCCTTACAATAAAATTAACGAGAGCTTCGCTCACGTAAATTTTTCCGCAACCATGAATTTTTACAGTTCCATTATTTTTCTTGAAACCATTTCAAAGTCTTGGGACGTTGTTTTTATAAACTACAAGCTGTAACTTAATTGCTTTAATGCTGTTCTTCAAGAAAGTGAAATCTAATACTGATGTGACGACATGACGGCGCTTCCTACACCCTCACTACAACAGACATTCACAAAACTTGAACAAACCGTGACAATTTGAAATAAGCTATGATTATATTATATGAATTATGATCTCTTTGAATTAAGTTATTTTTAGATATAGCTTCGGATTAATTATAAGAATATTTACACTTTACGTCGAAATGCTAATGTTACGCAGTCACAATAGTAATGTCTCGGGCGCGCTAAGACGCAGCGGTGGAAATCAAATTTTCATCGCAAAGCGTCGGAGCATTCTTGACGCATTCTTCTTCAGAAGATCACTTTCTAATCTTCCATCGCTCATCGCGCGGAATTTGCGAAAGTCATCACAAACACATAGACGTTATATGTAGTATAAAATAACACAAATACTCAATTATAAAAGACATTGTTACCTTCGCTGGAACAGTTTTTGCAATTTTAAAGTTTAAGTAGTTCAATTCAGTTGAGTTTGAGTATTTGTGTTCCAGTAATAACTACTTACTCGTATTGCAAATTTAGGATATTCGTTTTGTTGTTGTATTTTAATGGTTTATAATATAATTATATTGAAGATTGTTTTTTTTTTTCGAAATATTGGTATTCTAAATTTTGTTCACAGTTGAAACAGCCAATTGGATTATTCTAACCGTGGCCCTTTGTGAAAGTACAAATTTTCTCATCAGGTTTAGGTCGAGGGCTCACGGTCGCAGCAAAAAGACATACCATTGTATCATTATCATTACTCATCCTATGTTTAATTTTCTAACATTTATGATAAGTTTCGGATATACCATACATCGTGTATGTTTATTTTTTCTAATACAACGATAGTTGTAGAGCATTTTTAAAGCTAACCAAAGCCGTGTACATTATCGCGACGATTCACACAAAATGAAATTAAGTAAATGAACTTTTTATGACTTGACGGAGAAATAATGAATAATTTTTATATTGTTGTAAAGGTATATTGTGACTACAGATGTAGTTTATTGCCTGTTTAAAATTGACGTTCGTAATTTATGAATTTTTGTGTTTGCTTGTGGTCTCTAGAACCGATGAATCTTTGAAATATTTAGTTCCATTTTCATGTCCCCAATAATTTCAAACTAGCAGCATTTACTGCAATAGAATTGTAGCTTTAGCTACACGCTTCTCAAATCCATAATTTTCTCATCCTGTTTTATCAAAAGCGAGAGGCTCTTGATACAACACTTGCATTCACCCATCTTCAATAGCTGATTCATCAAAGACTCCTCAGTTTGTGAGACCACATCAGATATCATATAATTATGTTGTTCGATTCGGACGAGGTTGCTGGCCATGCTGGGCCACGACTGTCTGCAATATATAGAAGTTAAGTGTCCTCTAAATGTTTCTGCAACACACGCATACGCATAGCGGAAAACTCCAAAAGAAATGGACTCAAATACTTTTTTTTCAATTTATAATCATGACGTTTCTGTGTACATATTGAATTAAGTAACACAACATTTATTGTCATTTCGACTTTTGTTTACACAGCAACTCTACTAGTATTCAATGAATGCAATACAAAAAACAATATTAATAGCACTGCACCTTACAATCTACATAATAACGTAGTTAGCGGCAATTATACTTTGTCAAAAAACATTCGGAGGACACTTGCAATAATAATTTTAATATTTTTTTCTCTTTAACACCTGTGATGTATTAAATATGATCTCGAAACATAATTTTACTACCTTCATATTTAATTATTTTAATAGAGTTAGTTCCGGTGTCTGAGGTGGAATGAAAAAGCCTTGTATCCCTGGAGTGTGTATATTGAGAGATAATTTAATACATCAGCTGATTAACGATTAGAGTGACATAATATTATGTATGGGTCGGAGGAATGGAGATGGTTCATGTATGTAAAAATGTGCTACGTTCTTGCTGCACTGTAAATAAAGTGCACTTTAGTATGTATTTATTAACAGCGGAACGTATTCGTAGGTTTAAAAGGAAATTATAGGGATACTACAAATATTTAACGTAATATATTACTACGATTAATTATTTTATTGGAAAGTTGAGAGGCAAATTATTAATTATGTGCCAAATATTCCACTGTGTATAGTGTTGTTTGGTTTGTGAGCTCGGACATGTTATGTGGTGGTCGATGAATAAGTTTATGTTACCTACCTGCAACAATTTGTCATTATTTGGGCACCGACTTAGCACCAACGAAATGTTTGGTCCGTCGGTGCTATTCGAAGTTAGCAAAACTTATTAGGAAAAGTGTACTACAACTCGCAGATTGTTTGTGTGAATATAAATTTATTTATCGTTCTCAATGACACATTGTTGATCACAACACAATGCAAGCATTTCTTGAAACAAATGTAAATATCAAACGGAAAAACAATTGATAATTTTTATACTATGTGAACTCTTAGACATTGTGTATTGTAAATTTAGTTGAAAAAAAGCTTCTTTCGCTCGATATCTTGTGTTTTTTCTTTCAATAAACCCATTCCTGGTATAAGATGAAAATATATGAAAAGATAATACTTAAAACGAATTGCTGAACCAAGACTGGCAAGTATACGAGCTACGTGTAAGTATAAAGTTTAGAGAGACCTTTAATTGGCAAAAATGACCAAAAATACTAATATGAACTACAAAACTAGTAGGACTCTGAAAACGAGCGATCCCATGTGGTGTGACCTTGAACACAATCTATCCTGCCTGCTGTCCCACAAAGGAGTTGGAGCCAAGAGAGGTGTAAGTATCAGGATCATGAGTGTTATACCTAAAATATAGAACCACAAACACATGACAAAAGGTCTCGTAAAAGGCAACTTAGGAACTGATTTGTTGTTGACTTAGGAAGTGATTTTTTTAAGTCACTGCGTGAGTGACTTAAAAAAATCACATCAACATACAGATTTTGATAGCTGATTTGTCGCTAGCCATGTCAAAATCTATGCGTGGACGTAAGATTTTAATCTAGAGCATAGATATCCGAGTCTAGAAATGTGCCCGTTTTCACTGACACTAGGCGCCACTTAAAAAAAAGCGCACTGTTGTATATACAACCCTCGGCTCAGAGACTAGTATTAGTGAAAATGGGAGTGAGTACCTACCTCCTATGTGAACCATTGCCTAAGCACCTGTAAGAGGAAGAAAATTGTTGGTACAGGCACGGCACGCATAACATACCCACATTTCATCACTTTCGTTTTTAATTCCATGTAATAATGGCCAAACCTATTGTCATTAATCAGATACAAATCAAATCTAGGCTGCTCCTGAGAAATCCAAAAATCTAAAAACTCTGGGGACCAGGGGATCGTACCCAGGACCCACTTCGGTAGTCGCCCTTGCGACTATTAGACTAACGCAGCACATAATAGTCATTTCGTTTTAGATGATGTGTAAAAAGCACTTTTAATCGACTAGTTGCTGACCGTACCTATGTTTTTTCAATTTCACCATGTGGTAAACCTACTCATAATGAGAGCATTTGACGTTAATCAATATGACTGCTGCACTGTGTCGCGGGTTCGATTCCACTGGCACTTTTGCAACCGTGTGTGATTTGTAAACGCGCAATACAGAAATTCTTAGTGGTGCAAAATAATTTTATAATAAGTAATTTGTAGTAGGTAGGTAATATTCCTTTATAGCACTGTGACCTAAACCCACACTTAAGTCACGCTTTTCTTCACAGAAAAGCGTGACTTAAGTGTGGGTTTAGGTAAAATCACGCTTTTCTGTGTAAAAATGGACGAGTTAGTCACCTAACTCGTCCATTTTTACACAGAAAAGCGTGATTTAAGTGCGGGTTTAGATCACACGAGCTATAAAATAGTATACGATAAGTGTGATCCAAGTAGTCTATTAATGCAGCCTTTAGCACTCTTGGTACGTGCAATAATGGACTACTTAAGTCACACATATTGTACCTACTATGTATTAAAAATAACCACTCGATAAAAAACAAAATATTTTCTCGATAAAAATAAAGTAGGTAAGTACCACAGATAGGAGGTGGTGCGTGATTGTTTTCAATAGATAAATCGTGTAGATAGCGGTATATTCTCGCCGAAGAGTAAACAGAGGTAATAATAGTCGCCGAAATAAAACAACCCACTTGATGCTCGTATGAAAATGTTTATTGATATCACAATCAAGTCTACAACACTACCCAATTAATTACCCATCATATTCGTGTACACGGCGAGTATGGATGATTTACACAAAGATACACTTTACCAATTAGTACATTCAAACGCCGATACAAATGTTACAATGCCGACGTAGCTACCATAAAATGTTATAAATCTATTATACAATTTTGTAATACCCAATGAAACAGTGATTAACCTGGATTAAATGCAAAAAGGTCGTTTTGGCGTGCTATAAAATCTTTAACGACTATGTTCTAGTGTACCACGACTGTTGATACTAAAGTGTTCACAATATTTTTTAGTGACGAAAAAAGAAAATCTACCGATAGAAAATTACTCACTAGTCAGTACAACACTATTTTGATTCGTGACAAATACACGGGAGATTCTCACAAAAGTGGAATTACAATTTAAATTCAAGCGATAATTAAAATATGGTAAAGTTAAAGTTTCACAACAATTTACTTTGAATTTAAAAAGTGCTTTCAAAATGACATTAATGCAAAAGAATTATTGTCTCAATATTTACGAATTTTTGGAGTTATGCAGCGTTTCCATAAACACGAAATACAATGGTTGGTTAATTTTGAACAAACCTGCACGGTGCGAGCACTATGCGACGCGTTCCTGAGACTTGTAGAACGATAACTAGGTATTTATTAATATATACAATTACAATAATAGAATATTACACTTAGGCACATCAATTGTTATAAAATACAATTTTTTGTTAATTCGAAAATGTGATCCTGTCGTCGATATTTAGCTAAACTACCACAAACTAGTACACGCAATGTGATTATAAATTACGTCGGATTTAGATTATCATAAGAAAAAAACGTACGTACAAGGATTTTAGAATCATTAAAAAATGAAATAATTGAGAATACGAGTAAACTACGACAACATTCATTTAATTTTTGAAATATTAATTTTAAACAATAAATGCAACATCTTTCTCTCGTAGAACGCTAACTATACAAGGAAAGAGTTAAAGCCATCGCGACGGTCGGGGGTTTAGTGATAAATTTGTACTTTATTTGTCCCCCCGCCACGGGATTAATCAGTAGCATTATTTATTATATTTTATAAGGTACCTATATTTGTGTTTTAGGATATATTAAAGTTACGTTTCTAATTTGGTCGTAATCCTACGTTACTGAAACTATTCTAGCATAAAATAGGTGTTAGGTCGTAACAATAACACGCTCTAACGCGCAACATCGACACACTCAAATATGTATTTGCTGGACATACATTAAACATTTATCGTAATGAAATGTAGTATAAGAAGACAGTAAATCTCGAATAAATTTGGACATCGAAACAATAACTTTAGATCTAGAAAATGGCGCTCATCTAAGTTATCAAATTGTGTCAGCTCGACGACAACGGATTCCGACGGGGGATTCTCTAACCGTCTTGTTGATAAAATAATCTAATTAGATACTGTAGGTAAGTGGATCCTAGCTCCTATAATATAAAGAATCATGGTGACTTGGATAAAATAATCATAGACAGGGCAGACAGGCTAGTCCTAAGAAATGATGCGTTATTTTCGAAATGAATACTCAACCACCAATTAGAATGAATGAATACGTGAGCCTCTCTCAAGTTCTCAACGACTGCAGAACAACATGAACGTTTATTAGCTATAATAGAATTGCGTTACATTCAGGTACATTTAGCAGAGGTAATTCCTATAATTATTTGTTTGCTCCAGTAAAACACTTAAAATCTTCTTTGGTCAGCCTTCGTTGTCATCGAGTCAATCACAGATAAAATGCAGACATTTACCTAACCCTACGCAGATACTACACCCATATAGCTTGTATAAATCTTTGATAAAGTTTTTCTAAGTTAAAAAGCTGTCTCTACCGCTATACATCCCTGATATTCTTTTGTGGGCAGCGGCCTGCGTGTGCGCATTTTAATCCTACAATGAAAAACGGACAATCGCGCGCCACGCAGCCCGCTGCCTCTTAATACTACTACAGCCCTAATCATTCTATAAGCTCTAGATAAATATAAAATATTTTAGACATCTATAATATAGTCGGTTTGGTGTCGAAATATGCGATTATAGTTAACGAAATACATCGAAGAACAGTCCAGCTGCCAAAATGTACTCGCAAAGGTACTGTTGTCATTGGACGGCAAAACATTTTGGTAAACGGTGCACTACCAGATCAACTACTGTTTCTGAAGCTGATCATAATAATATCTTGTACAATTGACTTAATACGATATACACGACACACCTAAGCATAAGATAAAGTTATTCTCCGAACGTTCCGGGTCTGAAGGAGTTATGTAACTAAGCGACATGACACTGGACTGCATTATCTAAAACATTACTCGCTACAGACAAAATCACATTCATTTTTAATAGACAGTGTAAAAATAATGTTTATAAATATTGGCCTATGAGTTAGTCATTAGAATTCATTGTACTCCATCTAGTTGAAAAGCTTATTGTTATTATCACACATATAGTTTACCTATTACTTAGGTAGATATCGAATGAATATACAAAAGTTAATACTATAGAGTAGAGCCTAACCAGCAGCATAACTATATCCAGTAACAACAAACTTGTGACGTCAGACTTGTAAAATTAGAGTATATAATCTTATGTTATGCCAAATACAAATAGCGACTTGATCCCTTTCCACCCTATGAGGATTGCCGCGACGCCTGCGCAGGCGCCGCGAGCGGCCGATCGTCGCCAAACTTGCTAGCTACTATATCAATATCTTAAATAACGCGGTGCTCAACATCGAAACATTAAAATCGTAATAACAGTATGAGTCCATAGAAGTTACTTACGTACGTAGCATTGTGCTCTACTACCATCGGATACAAGTTGCGGACTAAGCACGAATAACGATTTATTATAATCTAAATGGTTAACAGTCAGTCGATTTGGAAAATCTATTATTTATACAATTAGATTTATGTGTAAAAATTTACAACGAATAATTTGAAAATTAATTGCATGTAGTTTATGAACAAGAAAGTTTGTAATAATACACTCTAGAATCGTGTAATCTTAAAATTTTTAAGTTTGTCAATTTGAACTCAAAATATTCTTTAAATTGTCTACACTGGCCACTTTAGGGCCTTATAAGGAATATATATTAAAATGTTATATTAATAAGGAATACATTCATCAAAGATAACGCTGAATCTTTTTTTAATAATTAATAAAAATTATTAAGATAAGTGCTAGCTGTAGAAAATGGGTGACAAGATCACTTCATATAAAAAGAGTATTCTATGCTTTTAATTTGTAAAATACTCGACACTTTATAAAACCTGCGATATAACGCTACTAGAGTATCGACAGGTTACACCCACGCCTCCAATACAATATTAAAATGGATTTCTAATGCACATCAAATATACGTAATTATTTATAAGATATGCTATGGAAAAGACTTCGTACTGTGAAATGTATTCACTATCTGTTGACGCGAATTGTGCTAAAACATGTCACACGCTACATTCTAAAGGCCTATTTAATCGTACACACGTAGATACTATGGTCACTAATAAGGGGCCAAACAAAAAATGTCTACTAATTGGCAAATGATAAGAATGATTATTGTCTGACACTGGGTTATTGTCGAGACAGCAGCTCAGGCGTCATTCGCCACGCTATTGACTATAGAGCGCGCCACCGTCGCCTCGCGCCGCCAGCACTACTACTATACCGACGATAATAATGTATAGCAATGCTTGCTGCCGCTAATATAATATTACGATTAAAATTATGTTATAAACGTTACAAAGTGTTGAGGCACGAGAGAACGACGACGCACGTGTATTCTACTTGCGATGCACGAAGACAGGCCCACAGATACGCCAAAAAACCAAAAAAAAAAAACAGGAAAATCAGGTACGGGAAAAAATAAAAATAAAATAAAAAGGGATATTTGGATGTTTATTTACAATTTTTCATCTAATAATAAACTATTTGATTATTATTGAAGAGAAACTTAAGCAACATCAGTGCTATATCCCCTGATCACCCACATATCGAATTTAAAACATGTTAATAGTATCAACTTGTTTACACAAGCCCCTATAAGCTAAATTAAAACATAAAAATACCCATTATTGTAGAGTTAGTTCTCAGCTGGTACCGACAGGTACGTAGTTAAAAGTTAAATGAATTAAACCAAACGTAAGCCTACCATAACAGTTTCACCGATACAGTTCATCGAACGTAACATAATCACAGTGGAATATAATATGTCCGTACTTATAACGAAACAACATAAGATATCGATAGCGGTAGCTGGTGCAGGTTATTACCATCTTACAAGGAGTATTTTGTACATTTAATTGTTACCATATAGAACAATAAATTATTGTCGACACTCGAATTAGCTAATCGCGACTTTTTTTCGTATAATTCCTCTATAAATATTATCGGTATCGTGTTTTGGTGAAACCATACACAACTAAACTAAATATACATATACACGGGGCATTTCATACAGCTGCTTCGCAAAATGCAATTTTATACACACAAAAGAATTTACTTATTGCAACAACCCAACATTTACAGTTTTCGAACTAATATTATAATGAGTAATAATCACAGAATCACATCGACAAACAGTCAGTTATCTTGTGTATTAGATGCATCGACTGATCGACTGATTGCACTGCTCGTCTGAAGAAATCGGATCATCGATAGCTCAGCGAGGGTGGAGTGAGCCGCGAGTCGATACAAATAAATTGTATGCGATATAATGGGTCGAATGCGCCGCGACAACATGCCCCATATACACACTAAAACATAATAAGGCAATTTCAAACGATACCGTAAGCAGACGTATAATGAACTAGGACAAAATTATTATAGAAAATGTGTTAACATTCCATTATGTTAATACTCTTAAAAATAAACCCCAAAACTCCAATAAAAGCTTAGAAATAATAAAATCACTAAAACAAAAGATTGAGACGAACTAACGCCGTGCTACATCGATACGTAGGGGTAATAGTTATAATATGTGCACGTTTCAACAGAGATCATTGACTAAAGCCTCGCTTGAGGGGCAATCTCGCTTTCTACTGCGCGGACGCAGCGAGTGGGCGGGCCTTTGGACGACTGACATGCAGTACCTGGGCGTTACTATGGCACATCAAGTTTACTTCGACCGTTACTGAGTGACAGTTCGTTCTATGTCTTCAGGTGTACAAGGAGCTTGTGTCGCGTGGCCAAGTTCGGAACTAACCTCACCATCTTGTTTATTACAACATTATTACAAATGATTGCCAACAGTACGTCAGTTAAACGAGAAAAGATCCTTGTAGCACTTTACTCACACAGATATGAGTGAAAATGACGATGCAGAGTTTTTGTGTATCGTCATTTTCACTCATACCTATGTGAGTCACACAGATAAAGTGTCAAAGCGTCGTTACAAAGCAGTTTTTCCAAAAACTCGATGTGCTATTTTAACGACCTTATATACATTATTTATTATGATAATATTTTATACCAAGATGCTCATAGAAAAAAAATAATCAATACAAAAAAAAAATGAATCATTACATTCATATTCAATTATTAAATTAACAACTTATCTGGCTAAATGTGGGTACACTGTAATAAAGGTACACCCGACCCTTCAGGGATTACAGGCTATGTGTTAATTCAATTGCTACTGCAATTTATTCATCATCAATTTATTTAGAACTGATTTATAAATTGATCAGTATAGTATTGTATACTTGGAGAATCACACATATAAATACATTCTATAGATATGTAATTATAATAGTTTGACAAAGGCCCGGTCACTCGCAAGTCCGCGTTACATCGGGCGTCGTAATGATTAGGTTTCAGGTACAGAATGTCACACACAAAAGACATGAAAAAGACACAATTTCCTCGTCTATTGTGAAACCATTCCGTAAGACATTCGTTTAGAATTTTAATATTTTTATGAAAGATTGAATGTGAGAAATACTTAGAATGGAAAGGTATAAGTTTAGAAAAGGTTTCTGGAAGACAAAAAATAAAATGGATTCGACAATTTAGAAAATTGTGAATCTTTATATTGACATATTCATTACGACGCCCGAAATCAACCAAGCAGTTGAGAATAAAACAAAATAAAGTAACATACATAGTTATAACTACAACCGTTAGAAATACAAAAACTAAACATAATAATTATTGTCGGGCAGCAAAACTAATGTACTAAGTTTATGATAAAAACTAATAATATTATATAGTAGTCTTGTCATATAAAACATTTTTAATGTGAATTTAACATAATGCAGTGGTTTATAGAATCTTGCGATTAAATGGTGGATATTTATAAATTAAACACTTAATACTAAATGATAATAAACCGAATAATATATTAAATAAAAAAACTTACTTAGCATACGCTACGGGAAGCATACGAGGCAGCGATACTCATGATTCCTAAAATTGCTAAAGAGATTAATTAAGGTCCTGAATGGGACAATTTCGTTATAATTAATAGGATATAGACACATAAGCACATCCGTCAATATTTGCCTTGCGTGACACCAAAAGCTCTATAAAACACGCTACATGAAAGTTATATTAATAAGATCATATAATTAGGCATTTCTAAGGAGAGTTTGTCGTTTTTCCAAAGAAGCGTAACATTTAAACTTCTAATAAAGATCGCTGTAATTAATTTACTGCTATATATAAAAAGTGATGCATCTTATAATACGATATAAGGAATATATTCAGCAACCGATGCGTACTCTGTCGTATTCCGTAGCGTATGCTGAGTAGACAAGACGCGTGCTGTACGCCGCCCGCGCAACAGAACCGGCATCTATCGATCTATTCTTTATATGACTACGAAAGTTGTACGATATGACTTATTTATTTAATACTTATGTACAACGCGGAGGGCGTACATAACGCGGCGCGGCACATCGCAAGTGGAGGGACGAGGGGGATACACTCGGGCCTGTCGCACCGGACGATAACCGGTTACAATATTATGTTTATAACACTGCGAAACTGAAATACCCAGTCGTACATCGACGCGTATCGAGTCAGCAAATAATAGTAGCTCTAGTGTCACTAAACACTTATCAAAATATCAAACTAAACATCAATTGCAGTCGTAAAAATAATTGCATAACATTTTTTTTTTCATCTTCTATAAAGGACATTATTATATTTTTTTTAAACAATTTCGTTCTATCTAAAGTGATTATACATGCATTATTACAATCTTAGTTAATCATTAGTGTGTACTAAATGTTTATAAAATATCTTAGATAGTTTTTTTTTATTTCGTTTAATATACTCGAATCTACATCTATACAAGTAGTCCATCACCGCGCCCTACACATTTAATTATCTCTACGTAATATATAAAACCCTTTAATTTTGAATATACGATAGTAACCACAGCAATAAATGTTTATGGTGTTACAGTTGTATTACTTGATATGGAACGTAACAAACGTATGAACAAATCTCAATATCTCTAAAGCGTTATACTCTCTACGTAAAGTAAAATCAAACTTTATAATTGACAAAAAGCGTGACGTAAAACTAAACCATGCAGCGCATGCGTCGCGCGTCAGGTACGCCACGCACGCCTCCTCTCAAACAAACGCACTCGTTACATATTATAATCGCTATATCAATAAATTCCCCATTAAAATGATTTGGTACAAACACTAAACTATTATAAAATATTAGTAAATGCAACCTACTCGCTTTATCAGCAAAATATAACGCGAAATTTACAATCCATATAATACATGTGAATAAATTTTTGTCTACGTAACCGTAGACATCAAATGATACAAAATAATGCGACATTAACCTATCATAGATACATTTATAAGCGCTTACATAACGCTATTATGTAATAAATTACACATACCTAAACAAATAATGATTAAACACTTTATACTCGATTAAGTATAACTCGAATAGAGCGACTACTGCCGTAGGTCGCTGAAAAATATAAAACCCATCTTTATAAGTAATAATAATAAGAAATAAAAATCACAATTTGTACAAGAAAGTTATCGTTTCAACTATCGTATAGCGTTGAACGTGAGTTGTTGATAAGGAACATGTTAGGTTCACACTAGTCATGGATTTATTTAAAAATTGCAGTGTGATAGTCGAGTTTAGTTCCTCGGCCACTCGTGCGGGCTTACGGGGGGGCGGGGCCTGGCCAACCGCGCAGTGGGTCCGCTCGCCCGTAGGCACGCGGAGCGGCATACGTAGCTTAGTAGCTTAATGTCTTTTACAAGCGGTCAACACTGCCACTCGAACTGCCCCTCCCTCACGTACGTGTGACGTCACAGGTAGTACGGCAGCTCCCTCGCGCTGGCTCAGTCGGTGTACCACAGGTGCTGCTGGTGGTGCTGCGGCACGAGGTAGGTGGGCGAGTAGGGCTGCAGGTAGCCGGGCAGGCGCGCGCCCGAGGCGTGGTGCGCGGGCGGCGGGCCCGCCACGCCTGCCACGCCTGCCACGCCGTGCGCGCCGCCGCTGCAAGCGGGACACAACACATCAACATCACGCCTGTTATATTTAAGTCTCAAATAATAGGGGGTGAGCCTATTGCCATCAACTGGGTACAAATCCTGACTCCGGGCTGCTACTGAGACATTCCCAGTTCCCATTTACTTATAATGCTAATAGAATACGCTCACGTGGAGCGAAGCCGCGGGCATAGCCAGTTATAAAATAAAGCAAAAACTTTTTATTTGACAGTATAAAAGAAATCCATAGTACAGTGGAAACATTATAGGAACATCTTTTCAAGATTTCTTTACGCCGTGCGAGCGCCAAAAGACCGTTGTACCGTTGTTGTTGAATTTATGAAATACGTAGCAACTTACGTGTGATAGTGGTAGGTGGGCACATAGAGCGGAGGCGGCAGGTAGCCCGGCGACACTCCGCCACCCGGAGACAATACACCACCACTGCCGGTTCTAAAACAAATGTACATTTTATTACGTAATTTTTTATATATTTATTTGTTGGTGAAAAGCTTCTTCACGGAAAACTCGCTGTTTGCGTCTCAAAAATTATTGATAATAATATGTAGTATTCGAAGTGTAGTATTTATTTTTTAATTTATGTTAATCGGTCATTTGTAACAACCTTTTTCGTTTTTATTTTAGTGTTTATTAGCAGAAGCATGTAAATGACCTTCAATTTCATACTTTTTGCCATAAATAAGTTAGCTGTAAGTTTCCAGAATAAAATAAATCTATGATATAACATCTTTAAAAGATGGAATGAGTGGGGAGGCCTTTGCCCAGCAGTCCAGCACGTGTAGCCCGACCACCGAGATTGTAGACAGATTTTTAAAGAAATCTGTAATGTTGTCTATTCTTCTGTGGACAAAACCCGTTCCTATGGTGGTCTACGCGTGCAGGAGTGGGACAGTGTAGGTTAGTAAAGATAAATTTTAAAAAATGACATAACAAATCCTACTAAAATTATAAATGTTAATGTTTTGTAGTTTGTGACTCAATAATGGTGCCAACAGATTTGAACGGTTTTTGAGGATGGACTGTGATCAAACAAAATTCAATAATAGTGTAAGCAACAGACGAACTACATTGTATTTTTTGTCGGTCGCTACTGTAGTTCGATAACAACGGGTAATACAGTACCCGGCGATAAATATTGCACATCGATCTTTGGAAAGAGACAATCGGCTAATTTCGGCTTCGTAGAGCGTTATCTCTGTCGCACGAAATACAAACAGTCCGGTATCTATTAGGAGCTGTTAAAACAATTATGATTTGCTTCTTTTGATAATTCTTTTTATTCTTTGTATAAAATACACCAATTTTTCTATAAATGATTGCTTTAGGTTGGGGTAAAATAAAAAGGTTCCCCTATTTTTCCTAAAGATGCCATAGTACAACTTTAAATTATTTAAATTTGGGGGTGTTAACAACTCTAGATATATATTTTGAACTGGACGCGACCGCACTCTATCGCACTTGAACAACGACTGACAAAACGTCAGTTAACGTCACATAGGTAGTGTGCGACAGAGATAACGCACTACGAAGCCGAAATTAGCCGATTGTTTCTTTCCAAAGGTCGATGTGCAATATTTATCGCCGGGTACTGTACTTGATTTTAATTTTTATCGACGTCAAAATCAAGCCCGATCTTTAAGAAGCTGACGGATCTTTCTGATCGTCAAAACACAGTATATCAAGCGACAAAAATCGAGCAGATCTTTAGGCACCTTAACTACAGCTGAAAGGTATTTTCTTAAAAAATTGTTTTACCCTCTACCTAGTGAATGGAAAGTTATATGGGGCACTATTGTCATGCGCAAACACCATCATCTATTTGGTATACAGACCGAATTTATTTTATTTAGGATCTTCCTATATTTTTTTGGGGATGAAAAGTACCCCATGTAAGATTGCAATCGCGAACGCAACATGGCATGATAATTTAAAGTAGCTCTAAAAATGGACACCATTTAGCACTGTCAACATCTTTTTATGTAAGAAAAATGGCTCTTATGAATCTGTTGAAGTTTTAAACCTACAACATACTGAAAAATCAAGCACATAATGATCAGGTGTGCTACGCACTTGTTCGGTTCGACACAGGCTACATTTCATCTAGATATTTTATCTTAGTATTAAAAAAAATATGAAATACAAAATACACGCAAACAAAGTCACGGGCAACAGCTAGTATAGATATCTGTGGTGTGTGGTATTCGATATGTCAAAAATTGGTCATTTTCGGTTTTTACATCACCCATACTCCATTTTTTTTTACTTTCGTTTGGTTTATTCTTTGTAACTCTCCTGCTGCGATAAGTACATGTAACAGTTTGATCAATAAAAGTATCCGATTTGTAGCATTATTTAAAGTTTCAATTACTCATAGTGTAAAATCAGATTTTTAGACTTATCTATACTAATATTATAAAGAAGTAAAATTTGTGTTTGTTTGTTTGTAGGGGGTAATCTCTGGAACTAGCAGTCGGATTTGAAAAAATATTTTTTCATTTGATAACCCAATTCTTGAGGAAGACTATAGGTATTTAACATCACGCTACGAACCTTAGGAGCCGAGCAAAAATAATAAAAGTCAGGACGATAAGTGAAAACGAAGTGATATGCGATGCGACAGGGTGGGTCGGGGGAACAAGATATTTCATGCGGACAAAGTCGTGAGCATAAGCTAGTCATCTAAATACCAGACACCACAGATATAAGTTCGGGAAAAAAGCCGCAGCGAAATGCCGGTCGACGGCGAATGTGTTGACCCGAACCAGTGTGTTAGCGCACACACATTTCTGCACCCACATTGAAGACGCAGTATTTTACATGTACTTATCTAAATCTACCTAGCTAGCGGGAAAAATAGCGAGAATTCATGCCATTACAAAAATAAATAAAAAAAAAAACTGACTCAAAAGATGTTCTCGACAGTATTATCTTACAATGTATGGTTCCTGTAATCCGCGATGTTCGTCCTTTCAGCGTTCAACGGTCTATTGGCAATCAACTGTTCCATCATAATAGTTTGTATCCCGTCGAGGGACGAACTGTGTGCTACGTCGGGTGGTCTGTATAGAACGTGGAATCATATAGTTGTTGCATTTTGAACTTTACTACGCCAACTTAATGCTACAACTACGATAAGCAGTAGATATGTTTGCGCTGTGTATTTTACTGACTAGGAAAAGCTGATTTATTACGCACTTTTCATTTTATACCTACCTTTTACCAAGGGCTGACTTTTTTATGGTATCCGATAATTTCTATGTAAGAACTCAAAAGTGAATTGTATTTATTGGTTTAAAAATATTTGACAAAGGAAATATCAGCCCTCGATTTATTCTCACAAATTGCCAGTTTTGCCATAGTAAACAAAAAATCTCATCTCATAATATCCTTTGTGTTTAATTATGTTATGAAACACGAAATAAACATGCTATTTAAAGAAAAGTATATGATCACCAATAAATTGTAGTTGTCGAAAGTGCTAAATCAGCCTGCAAAATTTTAATTCTCTATGTTTTTTGCAATTTGCAGGTTGGTGTCAGGCGTTGTTGATCAAAATAAAATTCAAATATGTTTTTACAGAATTAATATTCATCATTGATGATTCTAATAATTAAAATTCTGTAAATACACATTCGTTACGGTCGAGGATCATAATTAGATGAACGTACAACCTGCAAATTGCAAAAAACGTAAGAAAATATGAATTTCGCGGGCTACTCTGGCGTTTTCCTGTTAAATAATGTGTAGAATGTATACTAACTTGTAATGAGGATGCGGATGGTGATGCCAGGCGTGCGGCGCGGCATGCTTGTGGGCCGCAGGGGGGCCACTCACGCTTACACTCACGCCACTCACGCCGCTTACGCCGCCCACGCCTGTTACGCCTCCTACGCCGCCGGCGTTAGTCAGGTACTCGCGACAACCGCCGCTCTGTAATCAGTAATGGTTTGTTTTAGACTTGTGTTCCAAAATATACATTATATCCTGTTTAATTAAAATCTAAAATGTTTTCACTGACGGACAACGCACAGTCTAAACCACTGGTCCTAGAAGCATAAAATTTTGCATAAGAATTCCTTATAGAAATAATGTGAGCATTAAGGCAGGAGTTTTGGAAAATATCCCCTAAATGGGTTAATTAGGGGATGAAAATTTGTTCGCATACTATTGTAAAGCATGAAGTTTTTCTAGCTGAATAGACAGCTGTGCTGCTGGGAGGTTTATTGCGCCACTTCTTGCCAGCTAAAGCACTAGGAAGAAGTGAAGGGCGGACGTGTCAGAGGACTGTCTTATGTAATGTATGACTTTTGTTTGTACGGACGTTCGCCATTTTTGAAGTCAAAAACATGATTTTTTTTTATTAAAACTTAAAATCGTTCGAATTTACGTAACGTTTACGCCGCGTGTTCGTGTTAGGTCCACGGCTTGTTATTAAAATACATAACATACATAATCAGCCTATACTGTTCCCACTGCTGGGACACAGGCCTCCTCTCAGTGAGAGGGAGTGGGCCTTAATCCACCACGCGGGCCCAGTGCGGGTTGGCAGATGTCACATGTCTTCGAATTTTTGGTTCTAGGACATGCCGGTTTCCTCACGATGTTTTCCTTCACCGTTTTGAGGGCAGTGATGATGAAATAATTTACACAAAGTAAAGCGCCTGTCTGGATTCGAACCTACGACCTACAACTCGTAAGTCGCGGCCGTTACCACTTGGCTACCACTGCTGTTAAGACGCTGAAAGCCGCTATTGAGCTCCGATGTTTCGGTATTTTTAGCCACGCCCACAATTTCTCCGATATCCTAGCGCCATTCTTAAAGGGCGGTGATACAGCGAACTACCAAGTAAGGAACAGTGTGACGCGGTCAATAATAATTAAAAACGAACCAATAGATGGCGCTCTTGTATATTTATTGTTCTGTGTGAAGAGCTAGCAACAAATAAGACAAGGCGATTATAAAAAACCAATGTATATTTTTGTTTTTATTTTTAATTATTTTAAGACACTTTATTTACACTGAATTGAAAAACAATATAAATGTATGGAAAATAAAATCTCAAACTATATTAACAAATCATTATTGTAATAATTAGGTATATTTTTTTATTTGCTTTTTTAACCGACTTAAAAAAAAAACCGGCCAAGTGCGAGTCGGACTCGCCCATGAAGGGTTCCGTAGCAGCAAGTAACATAATATAAAAGTTCTTGTAGTTCGTTGTAACTTTGTGAAAGGTAAATTGCGGTTTTCGATTTATGACTTAAAAAAAACTACTTACTAGATCTCGTTCAAACCAATTTTCGGTGGAAGTTTACATGGTAATGTACATTATATGTATTTTTTTAATTTTATCATTCTCTTATTTTAGAAGTTAGAGGGGGGGGGGGGGGGACACATTTTACTACTTTGGAAGTGTCTCTCGCGCAAACTATTCACTTCAGAAAAAAATGATATTAGAAACCTCAATATCATTTTTGAAGACCTATCCATAGATACCCCACACGTACAGGTTTGATGAAAAAAAATTTTTGGAGTTTCAGTTGTAAGTATGGGGAACCCTAAAATTTATTGTTTTTTTTTCTATTTTTGTGTGAAAATCTTACTGCGGTTCACAGAATACATCTACTTACCAAGTTTCAACAGTATAGTTCTTATAGTTTCGGAAAAAATTGGCTGTGACATACGGACGGACGGACAGACAGACAGACATGACGAATCCATAAGGGTTCCGTTTTTTGCCATTTGGCTACGGAACCCTAAAAAGGTGGAGGTTCTCAGTTCGTCGGTTTTTTTTTTAATGTATCATGTTCCCCGATTACTCGAAGACGGCTGGACCGATTTCAAAAATTATTTTTTTGTTTGAAAGGGTATACTTTCCAGGTGGTCCCATCGTCATCAGGTCAGGATCTGATGATGGGGTTCTGCAGAAATCGAAGGAACTCTTCAAATATTATAGGCCAAAATACCCAAGTCGCTATAGGTGTCTATAGCGACTTGGGTATTTTATATAGTAACTCGTGCATTTGCTTTCGGAAAGCACCATTTGGTAAAGTGGAACTAATATGATGAAGACCACAGATGGCTATTGGAACTACTCAATAAAAAGTATTTCACGGGTTGCGATTCGATTACTTTAATATGGTTGCTAAGCAATTTATGCTCGTCACAATGCAAATGGTGAAATGGAACTGATGGTGGAATACCAGGAGAACTCCTCAAAAATTAACGTCCCTGCATCGGGAAAAGTAATATTTTGTATAAGGCGATGAGCAAGTTGACATTATGCTATTGTAACTTAGATACATTATAAACAGACCCACTACTATTATTCCCGATACTTTTTAGACTGGATGTACATAGGTTTTTTTACTGAGGTATCTGGAACATTTGGGTTGATCGATTGGTGACTGAAGGACTATTTCATGCACTTTAATGTTGTCTCATATAAGCAGTTCCGTGTGAATCTCGGGTCTACTATTTCAGGGAGTAGGTGTTTTAAGTAAAATGATTTTAATTTTTGTTTCATTTTCTGTTCCCAAAATAGGTCATTTTTTTCTATTAATTTTATCTTTAATTTAACTTCTTCTCCAGCCGGACCATACTGCAAACAAGCATTTCTTACGTCTTGTAATATGGAGCTGGCTCTGAACTTGATTATACCAGTTGTGATTTGTGTTTTTTTAGGCACCCTTCTTTATCTTTTACCCAAAAATTTACTTTTTTTTTGTTGATAGCCTCATTCAAGCCCAACTTGTATGCATTGATTTGGCATTTAATTTCAATTATGGCATCTTCGCCACAAATACCATCAAGTAATTAAAAAAACTAAAAAACCCGACTACGGTAAAAAAAGCTTAAGTTAAAAAAAAACTGAAAAGCTATAAACAAGCTTATTTTTAATTAAATAAAAGTTGGAAGCAGGTGAGACCTATTTGAGTTTGAAAATATAAAAATGGTATGGGTCCCGCCTGCTTCCAAATTTTATTTAATTTAAAATGGGTTTGTTTATAGCTTTTCAGTTTTTTTACCGCAGTCGGGTTTAATTACTTTTTTTTTATTTCCAGATTTTTAGTTTACAAATGTGAAAGAAGTTAATTTTTTTATTTCGTTTTTTACATATTGTCACTTCGAATTACTTTTAACCATATAAGTTGTATATAATTTTGAAATCACCTTTTAAATACCCTTTATTTTTATATCCCACTCGATGGTATTAGAAGAAAGAAAAATTTCGAACTCCACAATATGGCACCCCAAATCCGCCATTTTACTTTGTTTTTTATTTTCATGTAGTCAGTGACACTCGTGCCACAAAGACAAATCTAAAGACAGATAATTTATCCAAATCCGTTCATTCGTATAAGAGTTACGAGGTAACAAAGAAACGGACATACATACATACATACAGGTCAAACGCATAACCCTCCTTCGCCGCAGTCAGGTAAAAACTAAAAATGATTTTTATTTAATATCTATTCAACATATTATATTATATTGACATAGTTTGTTGACTTTCATTTTTATCATTTTCACAATATGGCGTCCAGTAGTCGCCATATTGAATGTTTACTAACGTCATGTCTTTATTGACACTCGCCGGATTAAGAGGAATCGATTGACGTGTGAATCATAAAAATCGGCCCAGGCGTTTGGTCTGTATAGTGCTTCAAAGGAACATACATACATAGGCTGATAAACACATTACCACTCCTTTGCGTCGCGCAGTCGGGTAAAAAATAAAACATTCAAACTTGCAAGAACTTTCTTCAGCACTAAACTTACCAATTACGTCTTTAAAAAAATACCAAGTCTCACACGATGATTTATATACAGGGTGAAATTGAACACATGCGACAAATCGAAATGGGAGATTTTACTCGTCATTATGAACAACTTTTACTATGGGACCAAACCTGAAATCGCGAAAAAAAAATCAGCTGTTCCCTACATTTATGTTCGCATAACTCGCCAAAATGTAGGGAACAGCTGATTTTTTTTTCGCGATTTCGGGTTTGGTTCCATAGTAAAAGTTGTTCATAATGATGAGTATAATCTCCCATTTCGATTTGTCGCATGTGTTCAATTTCACCCTGTAGAGTGGGCAAGAAACAATGGACAAAGCTACGAATATTTTCCTATAAGTCCAGTTCTAAGATAGTCATAGGTCTATGTAAATTCGATAGTGTTTATCACTGGACTTATTGTGACTTTCTTTCTATGATCTAAGTAATAAAATTGTTATCTATATTTAGTTAGTATGCGCGTATTACAAACTTACTGGTGAAAAACAATTTTCGAAGCTTCACCTACTTCTGAATTGTTCGCCAAACGTTTATTTTAACTGTAATTTTTTTTTTTTTTGTAGTCAATTGTTACTTTCCAGTAAAGAAAATTAATAATTATTCTAAAAATATGCAAAATAAATTAAAAAAAAAAACAATGAAAATTTGCTAAAATTAATAAAAAAAAAAAAAAAAAATTTCCTAATAAGAATCAACTTGGTTTCGAACTCAAAACTCGCTATTCAGAATCTATGCGAAAAACGAAGCTTCGCCTGCTTCTGAACTTTCCGCCAAACATCTTTTTTTTTGTAAAGAAAATTAATAATTATTCTAAAAATATACAAAATAAATGAATAAAAAACAATGAAAATTTCCAAAAACTAAATAAATAAAGAAAAAATATAGTTATATAAATTAAAAGAATAAAAATCAGCACGGTTTCGAACTCGAATCTTGCTATTTCAGATATTACGTAAATACCACTAGACCAATTGAGCATTTTTATCGCAGCCGAATTTACGCTACGCATTGTACAAAGCCTATAAGTACTTTTATTTATAATTTCATTTCTGTTCGTGTACCTATTTTGTCAATATTACAATATAAAAAAATACTTTACTACTTCCATTAGATGTTTTTGTTAGTATAGAATAATAAAAATAATACATTTTTGCTGGCCTCCGACATTTTTGTTTGTTTCCCATTTTGCACAGCAAATATTTTCATAACTTAGAACTATATTTACTAATGTCTTTACGTGTTAATATTTTTACAACTTATTGTAGTTTTAGGCAAAAAATAAAATATGTACATATAATTATGTTTGAAGTTGTCAATCAACAAAAAATAAAATGAACGGATAGCGGTTAGCGGGGCAAAGCGACATACGTCCGTCTAGCAGCGCGCCTAAGCGATCACTGTCGGATTGCATACATAAGAAAGAGAAGCGCGATGACGCGACACTCGTAAGTTGTTACAAACCATAAAATAATTAATTTCTTAAAAATAAGTTGAGTAATCAAAAATAAAAAACAACCAAATTTTGTATTTAAATATGATACGTTATTGTTATAAATTTTACCAACGTACGTTGATCAGTAATACAGATATTTTTGTTGGAAGGTCATTTTAAGAGGTTAGTTTACATTTTTTTTGTATCGAGAAAACTTTTCAAAAACGTGTTTTGAATACAACAGGGTTCTCAGAAATATGTTCAAGATTAACATATATTTTTTCCGCCGTTTCAAACTGTATAGATTTGGCTAAAAAATTGTTCGAAACAAGCCTATTTGGCTCTTGTCAGCGTCTTAAAATAAATTCGTATTAATACTTACGCTATCCCTCTTATTATGTTGCGCCGGGACGTACTGATTGCATTGATAGTCGTTCGTTTGGCGTACCGTCGACCCGCTCTGCAATACAAGGCAAGAGACACGTTAAATATATCGTGTTAGAATACGACGTAGACTGTTTGTATTTGTAAACGTTTAAATCATTGATCATTTTTATCACTAAAAGATAAAAAATTACGTGGCGACACATCCTTGTCACAGAAAAAGTTTGGCTTTGCAGAGCGTCTATTAGAGTTCACCTTCAAAGATCTCCCAAGACATCATATTTTTCATACATCTATCAAAATATAAGATGTGTTTAGGTTCGCCCCCTATCCGTGACTAATGAAATGAGTGACTATACATTATTACTTATTCGTAGCTATACATACACCTCTGTCAGATCTACTCCCTGAAATGTATGACAGAGATGTGTAGCATGATATTTTGTGTTTATCTTGTTAAAACCGGTCACTTACGAGAAAACTCTCAAATAAAATTCTTTTATTAGTAACACAATACTCACCGGCGGCAGATGTGCGTGCGCATGTTCATGTTCCCTCTTCGCTTGCGCCTCTTGTTGCGCGAGCGCTAGTAGTCGCTTCTTCTGGCTTTGAGGCGTGGCCACGGTTGTGACGTTGTTGTTTCGAGTGGTTTGATTGGTCGGTTGTTGTGGTACAGCTTGCTGGGGGGCTGGCTGTTGTTGTTGCTGCTGTTGTTGTTGTTGCTGCTGCTGTTGTTGTTGTTGCTGCTGTTGCTGCTGCTAAAAATTGAGACAGATTGATAGAGCACTTTTTAGGGTGAAATATTTTTGAAGTGAAAACTTCTTTAGGCACGTTGGGCATTTTTTGAGATGGGAAAAAACCATTGATTTCGCGCACTGACCTCTATTATTACCACTGGACTGGCGGCTGTCAAAGTGCTTTTGTGCCTAATTGATAATCGCCATTTTGGCGCTGTTAGCCGTAGCGAGTGTCTGTGGTACTAAAACTAGTGATGTCGATATCAGCGAGCAAATATCGATAACTTTTGATAATATTTTTATATTAATAAACGTATCATCATAATTCCTACTTATATTAACAATTTGCAGGGAATAATGAATAATAATAATGGAATAATGAATGTATTAAGTAACAGTCGAAAAGGTAAAATAAAACACGTTTTATATATTTAATTTATATTTTTCAAAGTCAAAGCATTTATTATAAATAGTTCCCTGAGAGATTCGCGGCGACGTAGATTATAAATGGCTCTGACAGCTCTCTTTTACAAAATAAAGATGGATTCAATGTCAGCAGCTCGACCCCATAGTAAAATGCAGTACGACATAATGCTGTGAAAGTAGCTAAAATAGACTAAACGCGCGGTTTCTACATCTGTTAACTGCCTTATCTTCCTAACAGCATAAGCGATTTTAATTACTGACGTGCCCAAATTATTTGACGGGTTAAGAAATTTCGTATACTTTGACCTGTAATTGACAAAGAGTAATTTTTCGTTGTTGCAAAAATTCTAACATCGATTGTACTTAAATATAATTTGTTTAATTAATACATCATAATAACTATTTAAAGTTTCAAACATCATTGTTTCTAAAAAATGAACGCGTACCTAGTTCTGGAAACAAAGTATTTGATTTTGGTAGCAATTCTTTTATAACTTTTGCTGTGAGAACTGCCGGAAATATTTTTTCCACCGGCGGCTTCCCATTGGTCTTTTTGCATGCTTGTCGAAAAAGTGATTCCACTAACAAACATATAGAAACGATGCTTTGTGATGGAATTGTTAGTCCACCTCTATTTTTTTGAATAATTAGTGCGATACCGTTTCGTCGATCAGATATGGCACATCGGACGGTATTGATTCACAAGCGCTCAAACAATCAATACATGTAATTTTGTTCTTGATAGATCTAATCACAAAACCTGCTATGTCATGTATCCCACACATTGCTTCGATGTTTCGTTTACATTGTTTGGAACAGCCCAACCAAAATGTAATATATGTCAAAATTAGTTCTCTGGACACTCGCTAGTGGCGCTTCAAAAAGACACAAAAAAATTGCTGTCAAACGCTTGGAACAGCCTGTCCAGTGGTAATAATAGAGGTCAGTGATTTCGCGCCACTGTCACCGTAACCGACACCGCTTCGGATGTGTTCGGCTATCCTCGGAATGTACTCGGTATTAATCTATACCCGATATGTCAGTGAGTGATGGCAAAGTATTCTGTTTGTTTTCACTTCTGTTTTTTTTTTTTTTGTTGGTAACCTTTGCCTAACCCTGCAGGGATTACTGGCGTGATGATTTACGTGTTAGCTAAATGAGTTGTCAGAATAAGTTGTCCAATAATTTTATTAAAATATACTAACACTAGTATGTAGGTGTGATGAGGCGTATTGTAGTCTTTTTTGATATTTAAAAAGTGTTGATTCTTAGCCTCAGTCTCATTAAAATAAAATAATGATCAGTGTGCTCTAGAAACTTTTAATCGGTCTATAATTGGGTATAGGTATTGTTTACCGAGTGTATAATAGCTCGATTATAATTTGCAAAATTCTTGCATTCCGATGAAGCTTAATAATGATTGCCCTGACCGATCAAACGCCTATAAAAAAAAGTCTCTAGTGATCTAGTGCGTACTGTACCTGAATGTTCGAGTCCTGTATAGTGCACAGTGGAGCTTACCTGATGGTGGTGGTGACAGTTCTGGTGCGGCTCGTGCTTGACGTGCTTGTCGTCCCGCGGCGAGCGCGCATTGCAGATGACGCCGGCGCCGCTCGCGCCGCCCGCTCCTTGTGTCGGCACGCACTCGCCACTGCCGCCTACAGAACAGAATCGTTTGGATTCACATTATTATTTTTCAGAACAATGGCGGTCTAGTATTAAAGGTAAAAGCACAGACTGGTCACGTCTAAATTTAAATTTTTAATCCTCTGTTCTTTAACTTTTATTTTTATGTAGGTATTTACAGAATTATAAACATTAGTTTATTTTTATGTATTTACAGAATTATAAACACAAGTTAGAATCATCAATACAATTCTCTATGTTAGAATTGGCCTCCAATGTTCTGATTTCAGAAAATATGAATTTCGCGAGCTATCTTAGTGCTTCCCGTAAAAGTTGGCGAATCCGGGGCCACAGCGCTTGTTTTCAGCGACAGCAATCAGTGAACTTACCTTGATTGTTATGCGGCTGCGTGGCGTGCGGTTGATGCGACACGTGCGGGTGCCGGTTCCGGCGCGGCGTGTCGGCGTCGTCGTCGGAGTCGGAGATGGTGATGACGGACACGGCCGGGGACGGCGTGTCGCGGATCGTGATAGTGTGTGCGGCGCCACCTTCCCAAGTCGTGCCGGCTTGCGTCCGGCCGCTGTTGGGGGTAACATCGTGTGAGCCGAATTCGATGATGCTGTTGGTTAGGTTGTGTGTGGGTTGATTAGTATGTTAGAAGGCTGAATACCCCTTGAAAGTACAAATTATACCGAGAGACCAGTAAGTACCTACTGTTCAGTTCATCAAAAAAAAAAAGGCACAGGGCAAATGAACATTTTGTTACACACCCTCAGGTTTGAAACATCCATAAAACCTTCATCTTTTTGAAAATCTTGTGTCAACTTAAATTATTGTGTTACATTCTTGTGGTTACCCATTAATCATTTACACAAAATCTAGCATGAAATATTATTTCAGACGATATACTGAATTACATTAACTATCATACACCAAAGGTAAGAAAAGAGAATACGGAGTACAAAAAATACCTATTTGTAGGAGAAACAGAAAGACGATTTGTTTGTCGTTTAGTTTTATCTCATGTTAGAGCTGTTTCTTTTAGATTGGTGTAGTTTGGTGTAAGTTATACTAACGTGTGATCATGATGATGGTGCCTGTGCCTCGAGGGCGGCGTGCCTTCCTTGACCCGCTTCTTGACCGGCGACAGTTGTGTCGGCTCCTTCTTACCGCCGCTGCTTGCCATACTGCACATCAACCAAAAAGATTCATTTATTAAATGGATTTTATGTACAACTGCTACGAGTAGGGTGAGGTTTTGAGATGGGCAAAATGCGAAACTGAACTGAAATTAAAAGTGTTCTGTAAAAATCTCACCGTGAAAACTTAGATGAAGTTTAAAAATAAAATAAAGTTTATTTGAAACAACTTAAGTTTACACTTTACAAAGGAAAACGAAGATAGTCACAAAAGTAAAATACTGTGGCGCAGCTATCAACGCCCAACTCAAAATATACAGGGTGAAATTGAACACATGCGACAAATCGAAATGGGAGATTGTACTCGTCATTATGAACAACTTTTACTATGGGACCAAACCTGAAATCGCGAAATAAAAATCAGCTGTTCCCTACATTTATGTTCGCATAACTCGCCAAAATGTAGGGAACAGCTGATTTTTTTTTCGCGATTTCAGGTTTGGTCCCATAGTAAAAGTTATTCAAAATAATGAGTATAATCTCCCATTTCGGTTTGTCGCATGTGTTCAATTTCACCCTGTATACAAAGACATTGTTCCAGACTTCCCAAAGAAAGTCAATTAATAATTAATTGAAGAATTACAAGTTTTAAAAAGGAATAAAAAAAGAGAATATGCTCTAATGGAGGTTACTACGTAGTCAAAATGTAGAATGGAGGTGGGGCGAAATGTGTATGTGTGTGTGTGAGGGTGAGGGGGGGTGTGTTTACCGTGTTTAAGACAAGTGTGCTTGAGGTGAGTTGCCATTCCGTCTGATGCTATAGATTGACATTATTAGCAGCTCATTTCAAGCTCACATCGTCACCTAAACTTTCACAGTGAGATTTTTACAGGATAAACCGGTTGGATTTCTGGTTCTTATTATAATAACCAAGTCTCATCTCAAAAACTTACTCCCCGTATAGTTCTCGTAAAAATCATTGCTACGCTTTTTAATTTTTATTCGATGTGTGTTTAATCTGTTCGAAATCTCTGAGCTAGGTTCAGTGCAGCCAAGATTCTAGTTTCTCGAGTCTAGCGTCTATGTATCCTTCTTCCACGTGAGTGAATATAAGCATCTTCTGGGCATGCTGTTCCATCATAGACCTCGTCCATTGCTTTACACCAGGCGAGATTTAGGTCAAGAGAGCCCATGGTGCAATAAAAAAAAAATTGCCTGCATTGACCAAGATTTTTAGTCGACTTCGCGCGTAAATATGAATTGGTAAGATATGTAAGAACGGGCGACAACTCCCTGTATATTGCAATCGCTAAGTTTTAATACTCTTGGAACCTACATGTTACATTTCTTGGTTCTTTGAGTCAGATATTTCAATTTCAAAAATAAATATTATGTTTTAGACTACCAAAAAGTATGTTTATATAAAATTCTACATTATTCCGCTTTGATTTTAAATATATTTTATGTATCTAGCTAGTAACTAGCGCTATTGGCTACAACACGACTAGTTTAAACAAGGAGAACATGTTTGCAGGGCCAACATGGTCAGAGATCGCACAAAATACAGGTTTGTTTAGGAAGGAAATAGGGGAGGCCTTTGCCCAGCAGTAGGATACAATATAGGGGTAAAAAAGCTAAAAAAAAAATCTTGCGGCAACTTTGCTTTCAAGCATTCGATGCTGTGCATGTGCAGGACCGAATTCTCGGTAAATAGGGATAGGGAATATCCATTAGCCCACGCACGTACGCACGGGCCCGTTATTCCCGCGGTGATATTTTTTCGCGCATTGGATTTTGAACGCACTGCTTAACGCCGAAAGTTGAAAATCCAACAGATTTTTTGATGCGCTGGGATGCGCTCTGTTGGATTCTCAACGTTCGGCTCAACACCGACAATTGAAAATCCAGTGTGCGATAAAATTCCGCCGCGATATTTTTACTTCCGTGCTAACGTGCGCTTATACTATTGTGAGGGATTTTTACGTGTTTGCTATATAATATTTTGCATGATAGGCACCTGTATTGATGCGTTTGGTGGTGCGGTTGGTAGTGCGGCACCGTCGTCTGCTGCTTTGTTGATCTGTCGACAACCCCTCTTTTAGTACTACATTGTTCTCGTCTATATTGTATCGTTATAAAACTATTAAGACTTGAAAATTCCCCAGACTTTTTTTAGAATTCTCTTTGTAGAATGATTTGCAAGTGCTACAATTTCTATTGCTCCGATTAGAATAAATATATTTTTAGTGTCAGTTATTCCGGTGGATATATATTTTTCTATCCATACAACATCAAACATTGCATTATGGTGTATTATGATTTATTTTAGAAAACTTAAAATTTACCTATCCACTTATAATTTTTTTTTTGTTTTGTTTTTTGACAAATTCAATAATTTCTCCCATCAATCTAATATCATCAACCCTTTAACTGACATTACATTTTATATTCTGTGGACTTATGACACGTTTTAAATAAATATATGTTTTTTCTTGGTTATTATCCCATTTCTTCCTCGCATAATGTATAGCCGTGTAGAGAACGCACCTCTTATGCGGATGGTGGTGCTGCGGGTGGTGCGGATGGAAGGCGTCCCACACGTCGGGCTCGGGCAGCGGCGCCGGCTCCACAATGAGCGGCGCGCGCCACTCGGCCACGTCGCCCACGCCGGCCACGCCCGCCACGCCGCCCACGCCCGCCACGCCGCCCACGCCGTGCTGGTGGTGCGCGGCTGCGGCGGCGGCGGCGGCGGCCGCTAGCTGTTGCACCTGGTGGATGTCATACTTTATGAAATGTTATTAGAGTCGATTTTGTGGGACGACGATATTTATATTCATAGTTGGTTAAATGTGTTTACGCTGAGTGGAAAACGATCACTAGATCTAAGGAAAGTACCTCAATTAATAAGGATAACATTTATTTTTTAATTGCTGGAACGAAACAGAAATTAGACCAATAACGCAAACTACAAAATAGCACCAAGTGTTTTCATTCTACTGCTTGATAAATTAAGACACACGCTCTCACCACAAATCGCTAAATATATTTAGCGCTGAACGAATTCAAAACATTATTCTGTTTCTGTCAAGCATTTGAAAGTGACAGAGACAGAAATCTATTTCGTCTTTCATTCTAGATACATTGCTAGAACTGCTAGAAGGGTATCTTGGCGCTAGAATGGCGTTAATATTCGTGCAATTGTTTTGTAAAATGTCACATAAAATATATTTAAAAAACAATATGCCGACGTCTTCTTTCTATTTTAAGTTACTTTCCTTTCCACCCAGTATAAATAAATATAATAATAATTACCTGATAAGCGGGCTGGCAGAGTATAGACGATACGAATTGATGTGGGAACGGTTCAGCGGCGCGAGTCGCGTACTGTCGCGCGCCGCCAACTGCCACTCGACCGCCTTGGTAGAGTTGGTACTGTGGAAAACAAATACATTTTGTTATGATGAATTTGGGAAGCTTCGTCAAATCTTCTCGTCGTGTATTCCACAGAGCCTAAAGACTAAGGTCTTCAATCAGTGCGTCCTGCCAGTTATGTGAAACGTGGACACTCACGGTACGTCTGGTCCATTCGCGCAGCGAGCTATGGAAAAGGGGCTATGCTTGAAAACTCTCTGAGGGATCGAATCCGCAACGAGGTGATCCGGCAGAGAATCAAAGTTTCAAAGTCGACATAGCTCACAGAATAAGCAATGGGCCGTCCATATTAGCCGTAGAACCGATGACCGTTGGGGTAGACGTGTTCTTGAGTGAAGACCGCGAATCGGTAAACGTAAGGTGGGACGCCCTCAGGCTAGGTGGGGCGACGATCTTTGCAGGATAGCTGGTAGCAGCTGGATGAGAGTTGCCAAAAATCGAGTTGAATGGCGTGCAATAGGAGAGGCCTATGTCCAGCAGGGGACTGTTATAGGCTGATGATGATGAATTTATGAAACACGGTTATAACGAGTTTTTTGTGACCAATATCTTAATCTTAAGGCGGCGATATTTATGTGCCGACCATACGTTCAAAATACCCCTTAAAAATGCAATTAGTAAGAAAGATTAGGTTCAAACTAAAATTAGTTTTCTAGTTTTGAGTGATTTTTGCTATTTTTTTTGGAGTAACCTTACTATCATATTTCTGTTCCATTGAAATCATCTTTCTGACTCGAACATAAAAACATGGCTATATCCCTAAAACTGGCCATTATTTAACTTTGTGGCCATATCTTTCTCATCTTTTGTCAGCATGTTACAGGGTATATAGCCTCAAAATTTCAGCCAAATTGGCCGAACGGCTTTTTGCAACATAGAGTGCGGGGTCCTTGTGCAGTGTGCACGCACCAGGTTGTCGTACGGCGCAGCGCGCAGGCGCTGCTGGTTGATGGTGAGCGCCAGGTGGTGCGCGGGCGCGGCGCCGGCCACTACGCCCGCCACGCCGTACTCGGCCGCGCCGCCCACGCCCCCCACGCCGCCCACGCCTCCCACGTTCACGCCGCCGACGCCGCTGCCTGAACGACGGCAAACCTGGATAGATGAAATTCATTTAGAAAAAACCCATGTACCCGATGGCATTTTCCATCGGCAAATAATAACGAACTTCTATAAAAAATTTAATTCCCTATTTGACCCCTTTGGATTTTCAAAAATCCTTCCAAAGTGCTCACTTTTGGTGTATAAGGAATTCTTGTGCAAAATTTCATGCTTTTACTCCCACCGTATTAAGCCATGCATTGTTTGAATTTAAGATTTTTAGATTACTTCGAAGTTTAAAATCCAGCTAGGAAAAGTAGCACATAATATATTATGTAGTTAGATATTCAAATGTTTACAGGAATCTTCACATTCCTATTTTTGAACGACCAAGACACTTTTCAACAAAAGTGTGATGATTGACAAAACTATTACCATTATTGTATTGGAAAGGTTGAATATTTTTTAAACAACAACCATTCTATTGACTCCCAAATCAATCTATGGCCTGGTCAATGCTAGATTTGACAACAATTATTAATGCTTGGTTGATACCCAAGTATTTTTATTGCTGAGAAAGTCCTGTCCCTTTTTTTCTGGTTTCCAGAAGGGTTATAGATACGGTCAATATTTACCTCCATCATTTGAACGGAGGCCTTTACGTTGTTACAGTGCGCGTAGTCGACGAGGTGAGCTAGTGTTACGAACGCGTGGTTCAGCGCCTCGCCCGGTGTTATTCGTCTTTCCTGTAAGAAATATTTAAGTGTCATATAAAATATGATAGTGATTGTAAACAGATGTCATGAGGGCGTAATTCAGCGTCCCGATATGCAATATTTTCCAGGAATATTATAAAATGTAACAGTGTTTGTATAAAATTTTCTATCAATCGTGCCGAGGTGTATAGAAACACAAAATTACAAAGAAATTATAGTTTTACACATTTTCTCAGATTCCAGATGTATTTCTACGCGATTTGGTCCGTGTTCTCGATTTGTGGCAATAGGTAGAGATAGAGAGCGTCTGTGACTGAGGACCGAACTTGACGTGTACTTTAAGAGGCCTGTTTCCAGCTATAAACAAATTTTGATTTATTCTGCTCCCTGTTTGGCTGGAAGGCTCTTTCGTCGATATTATTATCTGCTTAAAACTAACCTGATCCATAGTGAGCATCCTCTTGAGTAGATCGATGAACTCCCTTCTGTCTGCTTTCTCGGCCAACAGTTGCCCGCCTTCAAGATCCGTTGGTACATTGACCTATGCAACAAACACGTGTGTTAAAACAACTGCAGTAAACGGAACCCACACTGAAGAAGCCATCTGTTTTCAGACTGGAGAAAATCTCCATTGATAAGGCACAAATTTTTTTCAACAATTTTAAAGTTACTCATTACCCACTATAAATCTTTAAAAAAAATTTAAGCATTGCACATTATAGGGTATTTTGGTAAATATACATGATGTTAATACTTGTTTTAAAGATGTTACTAAATAAAATAATTAATGAAAAAAAAAAAACGAATCAAATCTTTGGAAAAATGGAGAAATTGCAAGCTTTTGAATTTATCCTTCTATTCATTTCACGCAAAACGATCATTGTACTGTATGGCGCGATGTTACAATACTATAACGTTTATGTCTTGTGATGTCATATGCTAGTAGTGCTGTCTCTGTCTAGCATAGACGTTAAAACGTTTACAACTTCACCATTGTTTTGAGAAATTAAAATCTTTTTTTTTTTCTGTGGCATTTCTTTGTTCTAGGTTTCGAGAAATCTAATTTTAAATAAACACCAATCAAATTTATACTGAAGACCCCGTTAATATCAGTTAAAATCTCCAGAATGAATCAATGAATTAAGTCTACTGATCAGGCTTTCAGTATACGGGAGTATCCGGCTATCAATATGGCTCATCGAGTTTTAGAAAATGTTTATCCCGACTTGAGAGTCGTCGCAACATGTCTACTTCTGCCATACTACAATCATGTTCATGTGTGCTCGAAGAAGTCTCTTTCTAATCCTCGATGCGTCATTTTTAAGCCAGAGTACTGTACAAAATGCTTCAATTATAAAGTTCATACAACAGGTTACCTGTCCTATATCGTCGAGGCAGTTGAAGATATACTTCCGAGCCTCCTTGCTCTTGATGCCGGTCTCGAGTTCATGTTCCTCTGGAGTCTTCAGTCGCCAGAACGGGTACGTACTGTCCACGTCACGGTAGAAGAACTTCGCTGTTTTACTTGCGCTGTTCAAAGGAAATTGTTGGGTTAAAATTATGTTACAGAATGGTAGGTTATTATAAAGAGATGGTGGTTATTCATGCCTAGTTCTGCGTTGCATGTAGGTACTGCGGGTAGGGAACCTCAAAACGTGTGAGGGGTTCATTTATTCAGCGCATACAGTATGACATTCGATTCATATGAAAGTAATCTCGGCGCTGCTTGTCAAGGGTTAATGTCAATAAATCTATCAAATCTAGTATACTTCAAGTTGGTTCTCTTTTTTACCACGTTCACATCGCGCTATACATAATAACGTTGAGAGTAAGTAACATCGAATAGTCGTATTATTCGCTACTTATTTTTATTATGACCAACTTCAACTTTTGATCTGAATTCTAGTCTACAATCTAGTCTATTCATAGAAGACCCAGATTTCTGGCCAGTACTGACCTGTTAAGCATGTGTTCCGTGGGCAGGCCTTGCGTCTGCGAGATGTACCGGATTTGGTCGTACTCCGACGAGCCGGGGTACAGCGGCCAGCCCAGGAACAGCTCTGCCACCACGCAGCCAAGCGACCACATGTCGATGGCTTCGCAGAACGCCAGGCCCAGGATTATTTCTGGTGCTCTGTAAAAAAGGGTCGCATTAAATATAAATAAGTTCTATAACACCCAACAAAAAAAGGATGCACTAAAAGAATGCTTATGACCAGCAGCAAGTCTTTCGGCTCACTACTGAATACTCAACATACTTTATCATCATTGTTTACATTCCACAATGTGAAATTAGGTGGTAGGTTTTACAAACACAATCATGATCATTGTGGACCCCCCGTTCGGGCACAGTAAAGTAGAAGAGAGGAAGAAGGTTTTAGTTTGACTAATTAATTGATTTGATCTATTTGAGAGGTATAGGTGGGTAGATTTTCGTTATTTATCGTCATTTACAGGTGTTATTAATATTATATTATTTATAATACGGCACTGCACCACAACCGCGGCACGTGTCACATCCCAACATATATTGTGTCAAACGAAATAACAAACGAATACCAATATACTATATTTTCAATGTAAGTGAAAAAACCAATGTAAGTGAAAAAAAAAACCAAAAAAAAATTTGTGCGATGAATGATGAAATGATGATAAATAACGAAAATCTACCCAGGTGTGGGTGTAATTACAGGCCCATCACATGAGCCATTTTAGCTTTGTCTCTGGGATAAACACACAACTCATCTGCGCAGATGCGTCCACAAGCAGCAATGACCGCTTACCATGAGGTGTGGTGCGGCTTGTTCAGCGGCCAATAACTTAGGTAAGACAGTTTTTCTGACACTATTCCTATTTATATTGTACCTGTAGTATCGGCTCTGCAGGTAAGTGTTGCAGACGGCCTTGCTGACGTGGGACGCGCTGCCGAAGTCGATCACCTTGACGCGGTACGGCTGTCGCGCCGGCTCAACCAGCATGATGTTCTCAGGCTTCAGATCTGCGTGGATCAGACCCAGTTGCTGGAAAAATAGAAACAGTAAAGTTAAGAAACAATATTAAGGGCCTTCATTTTTTTTAAATTACAGTCTCGTGTTGATCTGCTGGTCTTCCTTTCCTTCTGCCTATTCCCTATCTTTTGCCGTCTAGGTCTAAGAGGCTGAAAACCTGACAAGACAACGCCGATGATGCATGAAGGACTGTGTTTGTAATGGCCGATTATTCAAGCGTCAGATAACTCTAGTTTGAAGAATAAATACGGCGCGTCTGTTTGACATTATAATTTCCTGTGCAAAAGCTGTAAAAAGCCATATATTTTCCTCTGATAAAACATAACATCACGCCTGTATTACCCAAGAGTTAGGCAGAGGTGTATATATAGTACACCCACAATTCGCACAGTTATGTTCAAGTCCCATCTAACAAGGGGCAAGCATTCAACCCAGGACCTCCTATTCAGTACTTGCGACCACGAAAAATCGGCCCTACAAATTATAAAACGATCGAACTATTTTTCTGTTGGTGCGGTATCTTGTAACAAATTTTAAAACAAAACCACTTACTTTAAGTTTAAGCAGCGCCGTCAGAACCTGCTGCAGTATAGGTCTGATGTACTTCAGCGGCAGCGGAGAGAACTTGTTCTGTTTGAGGAAGTCGTACAGGTTCTGCTCCAGCATCTCGAACACCAGGCAGGTGTGCGAGCGATGCTGGAAGCACTCGTACGCTCGCACGAAGTTGAACTCGTCCGCCGACTCTTGCGAGAGGCGGGAGAGGATTGAAACCTGGAAAGAAGTAAATAATTGGCTGTAGAATTGTTGGGGTAGACCTTGTTCATAGAGTTGAAACCGAAAAGTATGTACGGTAGAACGATCTTTGCAGGGTAGCTGGTATTAACTGCATAAAAGTAACCGAGAATCGAGTTTAATGGCGCGTGATTGGAGGAGTGTTTGTCGAGCAGTCGGCTGGTGATGAAGGTGTAATATTTAGAAGAACGGTAACATAAAGTCGATTCCCTATTTCCGTCCACTGCGGGACATAGGCCTGTCTCAAGTTGCGCTTAAAGAAACGGGTCTCCGCCTTCCCCATTCAGTCTATCCCCGCTATCATTGTATAATTGTGTGAATACCTATTACATAGTATTAGCATCAGAAGCGCAACTACGAAATTTTCGAAATGTTAACCTCATCAAAATCCTTCACAGTAGTTTCGAAATGTTCATCGAATTTCCAGTTAACTTTGTTTTATACTATTCAGACAACCTACTACAGTAAAGTTATACATTCACAGGGCTATGAGCAATTCCATGATAGTTCTAACTACCTAGTTTCTGGTATTCGTAGGAAATGGCGAGCCGAGCCAAGTTCTCAACTTCTCACCTGTCATAACATGAGAATGGAGGTCGCCGAACACCGACACGTTACGGCTACTATATCAAGCATTTTATACAGGGCGAATATTTCGTCGCAATAATTGCCTTTTCTGTCGATTTTCTAAGTGAAATTTATTTGCAGTATTTGTACCTTTACAAGCAGGAAAAACTTTATCGAGTTCAATAATATAGAGTGGTATTTCATTGCAAAAAGAACGGGTTCGGTTCTTCATCAGCTCTTCTAAACAACTCCAATTATAGTATTTTGAGTTGTTTAAGAAAAGCCGAAGCAGAGTGGTGTCCTTAAAAATAGAGTTTAACTCTAGTGATCTCCACTTAGCTCTACTTCTCAAAGTTTCGTATTTCGTCAAAAACTCGCCCTGTATAGAAACCACTCCGGTGGGCAAACACAAACAACGGCTGGAGCGCGGCCAAACTCACTATAATGGATCGAGACTTGCTAGCTTTCTATCAAACATAAATAATGTCACTGGTGGCCGCCATTTTAATTTTTTTTACAAAAATATAAATTTGGTAGTTGGGGCTCGTAGATAAATGATAACAGCCGCACGGGTCGATCGAAGGTTAAGCTACGTTTGCCGCGGTCGTTTTGTGGATGGGTGACCATCCATTACATATAGAGACCCCCTCCGCGCCTCAGAAAGCACGTTAAGCCGTTGGATGTCATTCGTAGATCTTTGACAGTCATTACTGGTAGCCAGAAGTTCGAAATTCTAACCAGTAACTGGATTGTGGAGGTCAGATAGGCAGTCGCTCCATGTAAAATACTAGTATATTAAGACCCAAAATATCTCGCGAAAACGACAGGATGATTAATTGATTGAGTCTGTAATTACAATAGACGTTTTTATATTACCGGCTTAGCTTCTAAAACCTTTTTAAAGTGATAAGAATTATAAGAAACGTTTAGTTATCAGCCCCCAGATGATTTAAAACGTTTTGTTCTACTAAACTTGGACGACAACCAACGTAATTACGTTTCTTTGTCTTCTGTTTTCCCACAATAGTTTCAAACAAACAAAGTATTCTATAAAAGTCTGACCTACTTAAAGGGTTTTCTTACACACAGAATAATATTAGTGGCGAATTTGGCAGCGATTCAAAAACTGCATTTTGTTAGTAGTATGTCAAAAATGTTTTTTTTTTTTGTAATATAACAATGCTAGCTGACCCGGCGAACTTCGTACCGCCTCAACTTTTTTTTTTTTTGTTATTTTTTCCCATGTTTTAATAATTAGGAACCCTCACGGGCCTCCCCAGAACATCCTACCAACGTTTCATCACAATCTGACCAATAGTTTCAGAACGCATAGAAGACAAACATACAAATATTGATTTTTACTTATATAGATAACATTCAACCACTTGTTTGTAATAAATAACAATTGAATTACGAAACTGCCCTTACTGCTTTGGAATAAATACTCTTTCAAGGCCAAGCTGTTACCATTTCTTCCCAGCTAAGCTAGGCCCGCGTGCTAGATTACAGACCACTCCTTCTCGAAGAGAGGAGGCCTGTGGCCCAGCAGTGGGGAACATTATAGGCTGATTAACTAAGAAGTGATGAAGGGCGGGCGTTTTGGGGAACTGTCTCATGTAATTTTAACGTTCAAAAAGTGCGGATTCTAAGCCTAGTTTGAATAAATGACTTTTGAATATGATTTTGACTGACGTGAGTTTGAAAGTACTAACCTCCCTAACTCTGGCGTAAAATTGAAATAACTTGTATATTTTACTATTCTTGCGGTAAGAATAGACATTAAGTGTGAAATGAATTATTACTATATTTATTACAGACTAGCTGGCGACCGGTAGAAATTGGAAACGATTCAAGATATATTTGTAACTTTCCTTAACAATGTGGCGTGGCTGCAGACATTTTATTCATCTTTGGTTGGTAAACCTGAGCAGTCACGGTCAGATACACAATGGAAATATCTCTATTGTCTGATAAATGCAACAAGTCTTCATGACTATAAAGATCCTTATGTGTGTGACACGTTTGTGGTAGCTAAGAAACAATACAGCATGAGAAAAAATGCATTGTCTTCAATACTGAACCAGTATGCAAAATTTCAACTCCGTAGGATAAAAGAAAGTGGTTTTAATTCTGCTCGCAAGATTTGACCCTAACATACTAACTAGGAAGGCTAGTCAAATAAAAGCTTGTAATTAGGTCTACACATACCATAAAGTCAGTTTGTAAATATAGTGTATCTCAGTTTTCACGATTTTACAGCAGGACGACAAGGAATGTATGTATGTTTGTAGTTGTACCTCAATCTGTCCTTGGCGAGCATAGCTGGGGTGGTTCTTGAGGATCTTGATGGCTACTATCTCGTTGGTGCCCTTCTTCCAGCACTTCACCACCTGCCCGAACGTACCTCGCCCGAGGAACTCCAACACCTCGTACCTAGAATACAAATAAACATTTATATCATTATTAACATACAATTTTATTTAACATAAGATCACAGGTTCACAGGCACGGCCTCCACGAGCAGCGATACTGAACTTGCTCTTTCGTACAATTTTCAAAGAATGACAAGTTAGATTTGAATATACGGACAACTTAATTTGATGGTTAATTTGCTTAGCAATTAATTTCCCTGACTTTACGTGACGTGGACAGTCAGTTTGTAAAACGTGGCAGTAAGATCGAATAAGTCACTTTTGCAAATTGTGCTGGTACATTTTTGGCTCTGTATAGCGCAAATTCAGCGCGCTTTTCTTAGTGTATTTATTTACCTATCCTGACTGTTGTATTTGTAATCTCTGTGTGTTTTTGTCCTTTGTTCTTTCAATGTATGAGGCTATGTTGGGGATTTTCTGAGGAACCTTTCATCATAATCACTGCCTATAGGAGTCCATTGTTGGCTAGCTGGCTCGATCTTCGGTCACCTTCCTAAGAACCGTTTGCACCAATTAGTTACCACTAAGAATTAATGATCTTATTATATCTCGCTCTAAGAGGACGTCTGTCTGAGTCCCAGCGGAAGGAAAACTATAGGCTGACTAGCTTTTTTCCGCGGCTTCGCCCGCGTTTACGTCGGAAATTATCCCACCGGAACATATTACCGGGATAAAAAGTATCCTGTGTTAATCCTGTTTTTAAATATGTGTGCCAAATTTCATTCAAATCCGTTCAGCCGTTTTTGCGTGATTAGAATTTAGAATTTTAGTAGGATATAGTAGGAGTATGTAAGAATGAATTTGGCAACGATAGGAAATAATGGGTCTCACAACCAAAAGGCACAGCCGCACAGCTGCATTATACTCATAGTTTGACTATACCAGTTTTACAAAATGGTGACTACAATGATAAAACTGCATAGCTATATGACAAATAAATACAGTGTGGAAGGGAAATCGTAATGTATAAGGTGCAAAATTCCGGACATTAATTCGGTACAGTTAAACCCAATTACCGGTCTGAATCAGTGCCAATGAAACGTAGAGAAAAAACGTATTTAAAATAAAATTTAAAAGCGTGTAGCAGGGAATATGAATAATGTATTTGGAAGACTAGAAAGAATGCAAGGACTCTTGATAAATGAAACGAGCGCAAGGATTTCTACTCAGACCTGTGCACGTTATTGCAATGATTGCAGACGCGTAAAAAAAAGGTTTTGCAAAAACATTTCGTGAAATGGCTACAAAAGTTACTCTGTTTGTCTGTCTGTTCTGCATAGACCTGCTGAAAGTAACCTCGCTAAACAATGTTGGTGCTGCAATCACCAGCAATTGGTTAAGTATTGGTGATTTCAGAATGTTGTAGGTAACCAACATTGGGCACCAGTCTGTATGTACTAGCTTATTATATCCCATGAGTAAAAGAATTGTCAGAGAATGTTATCGAGTTGTGGAGGTCAGATAGGCAGTCGCTCCATGTATAATATTGGTATTCAGCTGTATCCGGTCAAACAGAAAGCCGATCCCAACATAGTTGAGGAAAAGCTAGGTGATAAAGAAAATTGAAAGAAAATTCGTTTATTTGCGGTAAGCATGACGTAGAGAAAGAACACATACAAAAAGAACAAGTTGGTGGAAAATATGCGTCACGTCCACGCATAACAGACATCGCTCAGCATAATGCTAAGACCCTATGCTAGACAGCGTCCCAGCGCTGGGTTGGTGGTTGCTGCCACGGTAGAAACAGTCTATCCATAAAGTTAAAGCAAAAGGGACTCTAGTAGAGAAACCATCGACCGTTTAGTAATCTTTAGCAAAGAATCCATTGCAAAAGTGATGTTGAAATAAAATAACATCTAGCCAATGTCATACAATAACATTTACACAGCGAGTGGAAGCCATATTGTAACATATTCATAATATTCCATTGCGAGGAAGGTTGTAGTACTTCTGGTTAATCAAGATCAATTTGTATAATCAACAGTCCCGCCTTGTTCTGCGATCTTATCGTTGGACGAGTACCTACGGCCAATTACTGCGAAGATCTCTCTCACGACGCCAAGTACTTAGCTTGGTCCACACATTTAATGCTATATTATGCAGGGATACGTCTTCACTGTGGGAATCTTACCGTGACGTGAATCCCCACATTGATTCGATTGACGATGCTTGATTGCTACCACTCCGCTAACTGATTAATATTTTAACTACGACATAGCTTTTCTCATATTTTTGGTAGCAATGCGGGAGAAAATAGACATGAATCGTTATGGAATGGTAGGTACAGACGCCAGCACATCAACCTACCCGAAACTGTCAGATTTTCCCAATCAACTTTGAACCTTATGCTTTAGTGATAAAGTTGAAAATATATTAAAGAAATTTGACAGATTGTAGAAGGTTGATGTGCTGGCGTCTGTACTATCCTTCCGGGGTAATCGGAAAGGCTTCTGACCGCCGCTTATATTCGTGGCGAATAATTCACCAGCAGAAACGTTTAGAGATTGATCTAATTTAAGCCTGGCACAATCATATTGATAATGTTGGTATAGCTCACCTATTGGACGAGGAGTAGAGCACCTCATGCTGCACAAGCTGGTAGTCGCCATCGCCACCACAGCCGGAGCCTGTTGTCGCAGCAGTTTCGTGTCGTGTCGCAGTCGCAGCGTCAATCGTACCGCCAGCCGCATCCGCATGTACAGATATTGGATAACGACATATTAGCTTCATGCGTCTATTTCACTATATACACTTTGATGCCTGAACACTGTGAAGATATTTGTCGAAACTGTTCGAATCATTTGAAAGGTAATTTTTGATAGTACAGCAATGTAAAAACGAATCGGAACAGTTTCGGTAAACGCCTCCATAGTGACATGGCTTAATGATATAATAATGATACTTATGACAGGTTTGTTTGGACTTCTAAAAGGTTATATTAATTAAAATATGTGTGTCTATATCTCACGTTTTGTTCGAGCTGTAGGTCTTCTAGAATTATCATATTTTTTGTTGCCTTGTTGATCTGGGGAAGAAAGAAAGACAGGGTTTTGTCAATTGAATGTCATTTCCCACAGTTGTGCATGTCAACTGAGAAAAATGGGGTTATTTTAGAAGTTATTTTGAAAGCGTCAAGCTTGTGATTCGACACTACTTAGTACTTACTATGAACGAGTCACTTTAAAAGCATTGCAAAATTGAGAAATTTTCTATTCAAATTCAAAGCAACAGTTTAATAGCCATCTTTGAAAGGCTTTATAATTATGATTTATTCAAAATGGCTTTCAGTGACGGAGTGGCGATAGAAATAGACTCATTAAAATGTATAGGGTCCGGACACTTGCATACAACTGTGGTTTAATGTAAGCAGACTGGTATTAGAGACATAATGACTGTGATTACAACGTCTACTGTCTAATAAATTGCGGATCTATTAACACTTGGAAATACATACATTAATTCCAGTGACCATAACATTTTGTTGTTGTGAGGTTTTAGTATTACGACTGATATTATACAGTGTTATTTAGAATTAAAATTAAAAACCTTTTAGAAGTCCAAAGAATTGTGGAGAATTCTAAAAGACATGACACGGCATCTAATACAAATAATAAGAAAGAGAAAAAAGACAAATGAATTATAGTTAAAATGGTACACATTAGAATGCGCTCAAGCAATCGTTAATTCGTGTTAACAAAACTGTTAATCGATCTATGTTAAGATAAGTAAGGTTTGAGAATATAGGATATTCTCAGCTTGAGCCCACTCAATGTGTACAAAGGTACTGTTTGCTGTGTCAACCTAAACACTTATACTGAGTGCAGTTGTCAAAGGATAGTGCATGAAAGTTCAAACAAACTACAGATGGGTTCCCACGCGCCCCTTGGCATAGTTACCTCCTGTTAAGTTAGTTGAATTTCTGTGCAAGTATTTGAAAACTATACATATGTACCTACCTAACTCATTATCTGCCTAGCCTTTTCCCTGCTTAGCCTGTTGTGGTCGGCTTCCAGTCTAACCGAATGCAGCTGAATACCAGTATTTTACATGGAGCGATTGTTATCTGACCTCCACAACCCAGGTACTGGGTAATACGCTACCCCTTGGTAAGACCTACCTAACTACAAGTTATGATATCAAGGTTGGAAAAAAGTGCAAGTAATAAAATCTATAAAGTTGGATAATCTGATTGTGACATTTTAAATGGCAAGTCCATTCTTGTTGGGTGATATCCAGTCTCAAGTAAACATTGATTTTACTAAAAACAATTTAATATAAGTAATCTATTATTTAAAATTCAAAGTCCTGACTGACTGAATATCAACGCACAGCCTACAAATTAGAATAAATTCAACAATATAGCTGCATGTTGTCCAGTTCTAATTAAAAACGATTCTAATAATTATCTTCTCGAATTACTGATAATTAGTATATAAATCTGTGGACTGTGGAATGGCTACTAAAACAGCCGACTAGGTTTTATATGAATCCCGCTTAATCGAGTTAATAGGCTCAGTTAATGATACGCCCATTACATAAAATCCCTAATGTATTTGAAACCGTAGAAATTATATTAACGCGTTGTTGAACTTTTTTGAATAAACGAACTAGAGTTTACGAAAATACGAAATCAAGTGATTATTGAGAGTAAGAAGTTTCTGCATAATTTATTGATTTATATGCATAATAGATTCTAGGCATTGGGTATTGGGTTTGTAGTTATGTTTACATTATGAAATACTACTTTGACCGGTCACTCTCCAAAATAACCCTTTCTCAAACTGACCAAAATCCTTTGTAAGTTAGTGTGCATGTGTGAGTGCATGTAAGGCGCTGAGCAGACGATGGATAATTTGTCCACCGGACAGAAATTTCCGGCAGTCTATTTCTCCTACGTGTGTGTTGTTGCATAGGAAGAAATAAATTTATTTGCGGTAATGACGCAAAGAACAAACACAAAAACGAACAAGTTGGGGGAAAATATGCGTCACATCCCCCCAAAACGGCCATCACTCAGTAAACTGCTGTGTTGTGACACAGTGGGAGACAGTGCCATAGCGTAAGTTTTCAGCGAAAGTCGACGTTGACGTGATGACGTCAATCGGGCACAGATTGTCATTTCTATACTTTCTATCGTGCGGACAAATTGTCCATCGTCTGATCAGTGCTTATAAAGAGGTATAATAACAAAGACATTACGTTTGTGGTTACCTTGCGGCTGGGGCGGGTGGTTGGCCCCGCCCGCCGCCAGCTGCTTGCTGTGAGCCGTCGTCGTTGCGGCCTGTGGAGCCGTCTTGTGCCGCGCGCCGCCCGCGCCCGCGCCTCCCCCACTGCCGATTTGTTCAACGACGCGACGTTGTTCGATGCTATCTGCGACACTGTTGGACGAAAAAAAATTGTTAGCAATGTGAAGGTACTTTCCAAGTCTTCTGTTGGAGATCTTGTCTAAAGTGGAGATGATAAATTATAATTTATTTCTGTAAATTGGTTAAAAAAAAAACACTTTTTTACGTCAAAAATAAATGAGTTCAGGTGTTTCCTATCCGACTACTCTGAGAAGAAAAACCAAAACAAACTGATAAACACAGGTCACAGACTCTTTTAAAGTTTAGATATAATATTGGGCAGGCCATATGAGGACCATGCAGATTTGTGTCTGAGATGGTCTTTTGAGGAAAAAACCACGCCAGTTGCATTGGTAATCACCCGCTTCCAGGTCATTGCTAAGTTAGCTAGATGACGATTGTCATCTAGTTAACTAGACAAACGTATCATCGATTCAAAAAGAAGTAAAGTTTTCAATGCAAGTATTAGGAGACTTAATTACTGACTTTAAGGTGCCACTATTCGATATTTTTTCCATACAAATTTCGGGAGAGTATTACTCCACTGTTTGACATTGTACATCCAAAGTTAAACATTGTATCGTTTTGTCTAATTATTAATTGTGTCTGTACGGAAGCAGAATTGTAAAATAACAAGCCATTAAAAAGTTATGAGCCAACAAAGATTCGTTTTTCTTGCTATTTTTAACGTAACTTTGGGTGTAAATAAGTAATAAAAGAACTGAAAATATTAAAAATTAAATCCGTACCGACAAAGCTCAGTTATCGATGAGTTCAAAAAACTTTATTTGTGATTGATTTATGTAGTGGATTTTTTATAGAACTCGATTTTCCAAAGCACTTTTCAAATATTTTTATGCGCCTATCAGTTCGGAACGGTGTTTCTGTGCGTGAGAACTAGATGTTGTGCGTGTAGATTAGCGTCTAACTGCTCATCACTGATACTAGCTCCGTCAGACACGAAGCCAAGTTAGACAGCGTGATTTTGGCCATGACCACCAGTGAGTTCGAACTCGCGTTTAGTTTACTCTTAAGACCAGCACTGTACCAATACCTATTGCAAATAAATGTATGAAAGAAAGAAAAATGCGTTTGTTGGCATTACAGCAAAACAATACACCTTAAATACGTATTATTAAGAAGAAGAAGCTAGATTACATTTCAGTGGACGAGTAAGTTAGTAATCAGGTCTAACCGCATCATTATTGAAATTAGGATTCTTGGTACACACTTGGTTCTTGGTGAACATATATAGCTCAGAAGAACAGAACAGTGCTGGCCAAAGAACCATAGAACTTGGAAAAAAATGCCTAAAGTTACTGGACAACCAACCCACACTGGGCCCGCGTGGTGAATTACGGCCTACTCCCTCTCACAGCCCTGTCCCAGCAATGGGAACTCTATAGGCTGAGTGTGTATGTATGTAAGTTACTGGACGTTACATTCCAAGGCTTAAGTAGTTACTGGCAGGGTAATAGTCTTCATGAAGGTAAATCTTCTAACTACTAGTTCTTCTACTTCTAAGTTAGTTTTAACCATGATCTGGCAGTTTGAGTAATTTACGCGGCCTATCCAAATGTCCTTTCTTTGGTATTGTTCGTCGAACCGTTGAGCTCCTCAAGTTCTGAGTTGAGCTGCACGATTTTTGACAAATGCATGTACTGACTGGACAGGACCGCTCAATCTGTGTGGTTCTTTCCTCAAGAGACCATTTCAGACACCAATCTACATGGTCTTCACATGATCTGACCAAGATTTTGTCTGGACTTTAAAAGAGACTGTGACCTCCGAGTTTGTTTCGGCCTTTCTTCACAGAGTAGTCAGATAGGAAACGCCGACCTCATCTAGCTTTAAAAAAATATGATTGACGTGTAAAAGTGTTTGTACAAACCTACTTACAGAAATAAATCATTTATCAGTTACATAACATCACGCCTGTAATCCCTGAAGAGTTAGGCAGAAGTGTACCTATAGTACACCCACATTTCGCCAGTTATGTTGTTAGTCCCATGTAATAGAAGGCGATCTTCTGTGTATGTAGTCAAAGTTTGTCAAAGGGAACTATTAGGTATAGCAAACTTAGTTTGGAAGTCTCTCTAAAACCCAGGTGGAAACCTCCGCCACAGGTGTGACCAACATTCCATAATTTTTTTTATCTAAATGCACCTACATTTCACTTTACACCGATCTCCCAGCTTTTTGCTATGCCCAAAAATAATTTAGCCACAAAAAATAAACGGAGCCCACGCAGAAGTTCCCGTTAGAAAAAATCCCTTTGACGTACGCGCATGTCTGCAATCGGGCCTAACTTGGGGCCAATGCTGATAAATCGGATCTTAGTTTACGGGATTTTGGACTCTATTTTTTAAGCAGTAGAGAATGAAATGACTTAAAGTACTATAATAACATTGAAAATAACGTCGAAAGTAAGGGACGAGTTATATTATTATTATTATATTTACGAACACCGATGCAAGTGAAACACTTTGCGAGTTAAGAGAAAGTACGGTTTACAGATAAATTGTAAATAACAAGAGACTCTTGGGCTTCTCCAAAGGTTTAAAAATTCTTTATAGGACACCTGCGTGTGCAATATTTGTTTTTGCATACAGAAAATATCGTAATTATCAAGTAATTTTGTATGCAATTATGTTAAGTGAAACGGGGACGTAATTAACATACTCGACACTTTAATTAACACTAAAAAACTGCTATTTACAAATATAAAGATGCAATCAAAGCGCACGCTAGAAGGGATGGGAGTGTGTCTACTTTTAATTTAATCACTTTTAGTATGATAGTTGGGATTCCAACAGCATAAGGAATTCCAATCAGATAATCAACTTACGTCGCTCCGAGATCAAAATCCTCGTATCCATCGTCTTCACACTCAAATTTCAGTCTTGGTATCGACAGATCCATTATAAATATAATAACTACACATTTACTATAATTATTATACACTACACTGTACATAAACACTACATCGTAGATAAATTACACTGTACATAACTTCACTAAGATCATAACCAGTCCAGTAAAAATGCTAGTTTTAAAAATTGTGTTAAACTTGCGAGGCGTGGAAATATGCGTGCGCGCATCGTAGGGGTTAGGGGCCCGAATGACGCGAAGGGACGAGGGTAGCTGAGGGTTGAGGGTAGCGCGGGGTCCAGGTAGCGAGGGGACTCAACACCCAAATTCCCCGTATTGTATGCCCCATTCAATAATAAGGTAACCTGCGTCTGAGTAGCGTACGCGCGCGGTGGGAACGACTCAGCGATTGTATGAAATGTTTGCTTGTTTTTAAATTAGATGTTGATGCTATGAATAGTTCAGTTGTTTTCTAACTGAGATGTGTATAGTGTCGTAGTTCTAGTCTATTGAAAGTAAACGATCGTTGTGAGTTGGCCAAAACAGTCCTATACGAACGTTGCGAAAACATCCTAGGATTTTTCCCACTATCTTGGGGTCGGTTTTCCAGTCTAACCGGGTGCAGCTGAATACCCCGAAGATCAGTATTTTACATAGAACAACTGCTTATTTGACCTCCACAATCTAGCTTCTCCTTGGCAAGACTCCTCTCTAAGCCCGTCTACGTAGATACGGACCCGTCCGAAAATAGATGATGATACGTCAAAACAAGTGTCAAATTGAATTTATAGTATTAGGAGTAGGGACAACTGTCAAATCGTGTTGTCATTCATTCTTAGTTCGGAACTAATTATAACTATGTGCGTTGATACGGAGTAGCAAACGATCGTAACTTCGGTCGAAATTACGAAGTTCGTGCTTAGGGGGCAGACCCCCCCGGTGCGAACATTCCGAAATGTGAGCTGAAAAATTGCGAGTAAAATTCACTTGACGTAATTCAACTGGCAACTGCAGTTCCTCTCAAAATTATGTTAGAGCGCTGGCAATTTTTTTCACTAAAAATAAGTCCTAGAAAAGTTCCCCTGGTTTGCTTCATGACAAATGATTTGCTAGCGTGCCCATTTGGCTATCCGTAGCCAAAGTTAAAAGCCGGATTTCAAAAAAGAGCGTTCATAGGGGCGCATTCAAAATTACGGAGCTTAGAAAGTTCCCCCGACATTCGCATTGTACAACTAGCCATAGACATACCAAGTCCGAAATTCCGAATATAATTAAAGTTTTTGATAAGAAAATCCTTTCCATTTTTTTTATGGGATTACATTAATTTCACAGGCTTTAAGCCTTTGGTCATTCGAAGAATAACATTACATTAGGGTGTGGTCATTATTTGTATTTCAAAGAAAATTTTAATTGTAATTAGTGCCCTTTAGCTTTGTATGTAAGTACATCATTAACATTCTGACCGTCTCTATAATTTCAGCATCGTCTATTGCCGGACGCTAACCGTTATTTACCCAAATTAAAGATGGCGTCGGGTTTTTGCGATCCTTTATTAACAAGGCATTGCGGATTGTTGTTGTTCTCAGATTGATATGAAAACTACCGAGTTCAGATAATCTAGCTCTCAGGGGTAACTGGTTTAGAAAATAAAGCTAGTAGTTACTGACGTGTCGTCGCAAACTCGCGACAGCAGGGTTTGGCTCCAAGCACAGGCGGAGCGGAAGCCGGGTTCTAAAGGTAAATTAGTATAGAAACGAAAAGCGCTAGAACTACATACAAGGACTGACGTAGGGTCGTGACGTTGAAAAACAAAGCAGAGGCGAAGCGTCAAGTGGCTCCTAGGGTTAACTAGCAAAGAAAAAAAAATCCATAATAAAAGCGCGCTGTTGGATTTTCAACGCTCAGCTCCAGCACCGAGAGTTGAAAGTTCATATTATCTCTTTTATTTAAAGAGCATAAAGCTTTTAAGTAAGTATACTGACGTGGCGTCGCGACAGCAGGGTCTGGCACAAAGCACAGGCGGAGCGGGAGGAGGCGCGGGCGGCGGGGACCGCTCCGCATCGCACGCGCGACTCGGCACGGCGGGCGCGGTGCAGCAGCCCGGCCCGACGCCTGACCACCACTTGTTCTGCAAGCACAAATAGCTACTTTATTTACTTGACTACAGCAGGGAATTTTAGGAAATTGAGCCTAGTAGGTACTTCGCTGAACGACAGGCTGCTTTAGGACGGATTTCAACAAGAAACTGAACGCGATCAGCGTATATAAACCGGGTTCAAGACAGCTATTTGTGTCATTATTGTTGTTGTGGAATATCGACACTGACAGTTCTTGTTGAATGCAGTTTCGATGTGCCGATGATCGCGTTCCGTTTCATTGGTGAAATTGGCGCTCAGTGTCGATGTCGGGACTATTTGCCAAATAAATTCTTAAATGTAGCTTAATTTATATCAAAACGTTAGCCAGATAAGTGAACCGGTACTTATCAGGAGCTGGTAAAAAGGCCATACCTAAGTGGCGAATGAGAATGATTGTCGCTTATATAGTTACGCTAAGGCCTTAGGATCGTCTTCATAAACTTGTATCTAGGTTCAGTCTAATTAAACACAAATAACAATGGCAATGGGAAATTTGCTTATACCAGTAATTAAAGTAACACAGTTAGTGATAATTAGTAGTTCGACCTAAACGGTAATTCAACAATGACTGATGTAATTACTACCTCTGTCTACTCTAATAGTCTAATTAGATGCGTGTCAACGGATGTATAGACGCATGGCTTAACCTTCAAGCAGGCGCACGGCGTTGAATCGACCGCACTCGATACATTTTCGTTCTTAATATCGTTATTTCTTGTCGTATGTATTTCCCATCCCTAGTAGCCTGTCATTGTTTCACTGAGCACGAAATAAACTGCTTACCTCCCCTCCCCGCAACCTCCGGAGTGCATAGATCGCATTTGTTTTTGTCGCGGCGCAGGCGTCGAAAGCACGCAAGCACGCGAAAGTTAGAGGTCTAAGAAAATGTATGATGCCAAATTGCTTACTGAACCAAAGAAATTTAGAATATTATTCAGATTTTATAATTTTTTTTACGTCCTGACGTAATAATAATGTCACAGTCTATTTTAAATTCCAGACATAATCTTGGTTAGATCATGTGAAGACCATGTAGATCGATATCTGACATGGTCTTTTGAGCAAAGAACCACACATATTGATTATGTTGTGAAGAAGTTAGTAAAACAATATTTAAACTGGTAATATTTGTTAACTTTCAAGCGGCCGGCGTCATTTGTAACACCAGTGGTCGCGCGTAACCTAAAAGACCGATATTTCAAGGATTTAAAACACCAATTTTTTTTTTTTTTGTAAAGCTCCCAGACCCCCGACCCACCGACGCGCATCGCATCTCCCGCCCACGCAGTTACTTGGTTCTCGCTTAGCGCTCGTGCTGTCTTTTTTTCTTTTTGTTCGGTTCCTAAGTGTCGTAGCGTGATGTTAAATAGCCTATGACCTTCCTCAAGAATTGGGCTAACAAATGCAAAAACAATTTTTCAAATCCGACTAGTTCTAGAAATAAGTGCGTTCAAACAACAAAATAAACAAACTCTTTAGCTTTACCATATTAGTATAGATCAATACTGTATTTTGTAGCTACTAGAGGAAAGCTTTAAAGTACATAAGTCTTAATTTACCCGACTAAATTATTGTCATTAAGCTCTCAGAATTTCACTAATGGCTTCACTTCTTAATTACTTAAAGTGCAAATTACCGAATCGCTTAAGCTTATGCATTATACGAAGACGCGACGCCTATAATTATGTTAGTCGGTGTTAATATTCAAACAAGAACGTCAAATTAATGCTTCAATATAAATCTATGTTCAGCAAAGTGAGGAAAACGTGACTTTTAATAAATGTTTCGCCAATGTTGAATAAATTAAACTGAAATTACTAGCTTTTCAGTTAGGACTATGAAAACTTAGGATTTATAGCGGAAAATGTGTACCTAATGTTTTCATTTATTAATGCTCCATTAATAAAGGAAACTGGCTTTTCCTAGAAATAAAAGTTCGTAGATATGTGACATCTACCAACCTGCACTGGGTCCGCGTGGTAAATTATAGCCCACTCCCTCTAACGGAGAGGAGGCCTGTATCCCAGCAGTGGGGACATTATAGGCTGATTATGCTAAATGCTACATTTACGATGTTACAAAACATCGTAAATAGAGGTTTATTTTTCAAGTAAAAGTTATCAGAAAATGGCTCCCAGCCAGCTATTAGTTTTGTTTAACTCCGTTCGCGTAAATCACTTTGTATGAAATGTTGTTCGCTTTTATGATATTGTTATCTAAATACCTGCTTTTATGTTCCCGTATGAAATAGGAATGAAGATTTACTTAGTGCATTATCTTTATTTTCTGAAACCATTATTCACATTCGGTCTAGCATTGATTTTTGGTCTAGTGATCCCAAGAGCTCTTTGTTACGAATCTGGAATTCTAACTAATTTAAATAATCGATTCAATCAGTAAAATATTTTTTGAGGAGGCAAATTTATTTACCTCTTAGCTCTTATACTTACAGAAAAAAAATGGTCTACTAGTCATAAGCGCTACTGCTAAGCACGAGATCCTGGGTCGTATTCCCACGGCGGGCAGTGTTATTGGGTTTTGAAGTGAAAACTTCTTTAGCGGCGTTGTACACTTTTTTTGTAATGGGTATAAACGTCAGGACACGTGTACTGATCGAAAATTCGTAAGACGGATGGAGAGTAGACAGCCGGCGCGGCGTAGGAGAGGAAGTATTCTCTCTCTTTCTACGGCGCGGCGAAAATGTATGCCTGCTGTTTCGTTTAGGCGGCGCAGGGCGCTTGCGCGAATGTTTGTGTGTGTTTATGTTACAGCGTGGCACGCGCATCCATGGATGGTGACAGCTGATGGTTCGACCGTCTGTGTAGTGGCCACACTGCTGTATATTCGTAAAATTCGTGTATATAAAGTGTTTAAAATATGGAAATTGAACAACGTGCATCTATTAATGAAAAATATCAAAAATGCACAACGTTAATATTCAAGTTTTCACTTCTGCCGGCACTCCCGGAGTGCAACCCGTCTTTTTTATCAGGAATTTCTCAGTGACAGCCCGAAAACTGGATTCAAGAAGCCCCGTAGATGGCAAATCTATCAACGCCATCTTGTTTTTGATAGGAGGCGAGCTATTACATGGAACCGAAACATAACCGGCGAAATGTGGGTATACTAGGTAGACCTCTACTTAACCCTTCCAGTAATTGTTATGTTATTATTGGTCTAATTTTCAACAAGTGAGGTTTACTTATGCATTATATAACTCCCAAGTTACTATGAATCCATATACGAAGCTTTAAGCTGATGTAAGTAATGGAAAATTTCGCACATGGGTTTTGTTATAATTCCCCGAATAATTACAGCATGTGTTTACACTCACATCTAATCTAGGAATAAAGGGAAAACGTTGCGTAACATCTCTATCGCGTTAATTCGCGCTACGGAGTTAATTAACAGAATTTGCTAGGTATCGTTAATGACTTTCTATTGTTAGCAGAGCATAAATAATATAAATTACATATACGTAGGCACATTCCGATCCGCTCTTCAAAGGTCTGTTGTATAAAATCATAGTTATTTCTTAGGCAGCCGCAATTTACAGTTTTTCTAATCTAATTTTGATTAAAGTTCCCTAGAACTGGTTGGTGTCTACTGTCTAGGATCACTAAAACAAATATTATAACGTCACGAGGTTCTATTGGAACTAACGCCGTCATCTTGTTTTTTTCCATACATAACAAGCCTATAATATATGTTTCCACTGCTGGGACACAGGCCTCCTCTCTGTGAGAGGGAGCGGGCCATAATCCTCCATGCGGTTTCAGTGCGGGTTGGTAGATGTCACATGTGTTCGAATTTTTGGTTCTAGGACATGCCGGTTTCCTCACGATGTTTTCCTTCACCGTTTTGAGAGCGGTAGTGATGAATATATGAATAATTTACTCAAAATAAAGCGCCTGCCTGGGTTCGAACCTACGACCTATAACTCGTAAGTCGCGGCTGATACCACTGATACAATTGCACAAATGTTGACTAATTCTCCCTCATTCGACCGCCAAAAGATCCTTGTAGCAGTGTAACTGGTAAGTAACTATAAATCTTTTACAATTCTTGGCCTTTATGGCACATCAGTATCTATGTAAAATATCTCAAAAACAGATAACCACGTAAACATCACTAGAAATTACATTCATTTTCTCAAGCAGCAAAATCTTTACTCCACCTGTCCTAACCTCTTAGATATCAGCAACAATTTACGTGTATCATATTATCTCTAACATCTATAGTGAACCTTGCAATAATGCAAGCAAGTGTGGTCCGGTTCCGAACCAGTCTGGGCGACATCGAGCTAGATAACTGGCCTTATCTAACTGCCGACCAACATTTTCTACGAGAATTTGTGCTAAACTAGCACCTGAATAGTTATTATTTCTTATAGTGATCTAAATCTAGCGTTAAAACAGGATTTTCAGGGAAAATTAAGGAGCATTTACCCAGAAATTCTTGTAAAAGTTTGATCTAAGGTAATTTGAATACATAGAGGATTTAAAAATCAAGTTAGTCAAGTCCAATTTTAGATAAGACTAGCTGTTCCCGCGACTTATTCGCGAGCATGTCGGAAAACAAATTGGATTTCATGGGTTTTAATGTTTTTTTGCGCGGAACCCTAATTATTTTTCTTAAATGAAAGCCTAAGTTATTCCTTATAATATGGGATGATCTGCCAGTGAATTTCTCGTCATAATCGGTCCAGCCGATTCGGAGATTAGCCGAAAGAGACAGAGACAAAAACATTTAAAATATTTTTTTTTGTAATTTGTACCGACCGTATATACTGTCATATTATTATGCATTTAGTAAAAAGCTGTTATTTTGGCAATACAAACAGACACCTCAATTTTATTTTTTTTAATAGATTGAACTCAAATGTATCACAAGAATGCTCTTAAATGGTGGATCTACGCGTACAATATTCCCAGACAACAGGAAAATTACCTCAACATAAATTGTTGTAGTAAACTTTTCGGGAAAGCTAAAGCTAGACAACTATGTTGGAGAGTAGTTCGAGATGGATGAGACATACTATACCTATCGGAACAGGTTTACAAATTGTATATCTTTTAATACAAGTTAACCTGCTGAATTTCCACAAGTGTGATTATGCGAAGGTAAAGGTGGCTATCGCAGAGGTTGATTGGGCTACTCTATTATTGTCATGTGATATCGACCGGGCTGTGGAAGAGTTTTACATGGCTCTCAACTCTATTATCAGCAAGCATACTCCCACAACCAAATTGGGTGAGTCTACACAGCCTTTCTGGTACTCACCAGCTCTTAAAAAATGTCTCAACGAGAAAAATAAATATCACAGTCGTTTCAAGAAATATAAAAACCCCCGTGATTATGACACCTTCTCAATGTTGCGCAGTAGGTGCAAGTTTCTTAGAAAAGAATGCTACGGTTCCTTTATAACATCGACAGAGGACAGTTTACCTGATAATATCAAATCATTTTGGAAGTTCGTCAATAGCAGAAAAAAAACCAATGGCTTACCACAAACGATGAAGTTCGGTGGAGTGATTTCATCTGACAGTCAAGTCATTAGCGAATTATTCTCGAACTTCTTTAGTTCAGTTTTTGAGGATACGTCTGGAAGTCCTCCTAGTGGTGAGGCATGCTCAAATATTGAATGTAACTCTTCTTTATCGGAGATTTACATTGAGTACGACTATGTTTTGCGTGCATTGAAACAGCTGGATCATAATAAATGCGCTGGTCCGGACGGAATACCTTCACGTTTTCTGGTCAAGTGTGCCGAAGAGCTATCATTGCCACTCTATTATTTGTATAATCGATCGCTGAAACTGGGTACGTTTCCAAAGTGCTGGAAAAAGGCGCACGTTGTGCCCATTTATAAGGATGGTGACAAGTCAGATTGCGCAAATTACAGACCCATAAGTATTTTATCTGGTATGGCTAAACTTTTTGAAGCGTCTTTGTATCAGCATTTTTATTCTCACTTTAAACCGTATCTTTCCCAGTCTCAGCATGGATTTGTTCGAAGTAAATCAACACTCACTAACCTGCTCGAATATAAGAACTATCTGTGTACTGCTTTCGCGAAGGGTGGTCAAGTAGACTCAATCTATACAGACTTTCGGAAAGCCTTCGATAAAGTTAACCATGAGGTACTGCTTTTGAAGCTGAAATCGTACGGTATACATGGTTCCCTGTTCCGGTGGATACAGTCTTACTTGAAAAACAGGAGCCAACTCGTTTCTGTCAGAGGATACTTGTCTTTGCCGGTTAATGTTACGTCAGGCATTCCACAGGGTTCGCATTTAGGGCCCCTGCTTTTCATCATTTTTATTAATGATCTAGTGACAAAATTGGCATGTCCCTGTCTGTTGTATGCCGACGATCTGAAGGTATTCACGTCGATAAAAAACACCTCCGACAATGAATCCCTTCAGAACGACTTAAATATCATTTCTGACTGGTGTACGATTAATCAAATGAAATTAAACATAAATAAATGCTTTGTTATAACGTTTACGAAAAAACGTTTAAAGAACACCTATGACTACAGACTCGAGGGTCAATCTTTGGAACGGAAGCGCGTGGCCAGAGATCTCGGCGTGTTGTTTGATGAACAGCTATCTTTTAGAGATCATTACAATAGCATGACGGATAGAGCATTGAAACTTCTCGGTTTTGTATCTAGGTCTACCAAAGGATTTAAAAAACCTCAAAGTTTCATATTACTTTACAAAAGCCTAGTAAGAAATGTATTGGAATACTGTTCGATTATCTGGTCACCGTGTTACGCAGTACACTCTGACAGAATTGAGAGTGTGCAAAGAAAATGTGTTAAGTGGGTCTCGTACCGTTACGGCTTCTCTAGAACGCTACAAAGCTATTCCGAACGCCTTGTCAGATTCAATTTGGAACCTTTGCATGCTCGTCGCAAACAGCAGGACTTAATCAACCTGCATAAGATACTACATTCCACGCTGGACTCTTCAGCTCTGCTGTCCCTAATAAACATCAATATTAGGTATAACACCCGAATACCTAAAACCTTTGCACTTCTGGTCTTTACAAATAACACCTCGTATTATAACCCTATCGTTAGAATGTGTCGACTTTACAATGAAATTTCAAAAGACAATAACAGTATTGATATCTTCGATTCTCGTGCCGCTGCTTTCAAAAGACATGTATGTACTCTTTCTTTTTAATTTTGTAACGCTTTAAATACTGTTCTCTTTAAATAATGTAACTTTGTGTCAATTATGTGCTTAACCTGGCGTGTTTGGTCTCCGACACATTCCCTGTGTAAGTAGAAGTGTGTCGGAGGGCAGACGCTCACACCTTGTAGCCGTAAATTTTGCCTATTAAGTATTATTTTTATTTTTTACTGTAGTTGTTATCATTATTTTGTTGTTGCTTGTCATGTTGTGCGACTACGCTTTGGGTGATAGTCTGGTCGAAACCTATAATTTTGAACCTAGTGATATACCCTAATGTGATTATTGCCTGTTGTAGTTGCCTTGTGAATAAATAAATAAATAAATAACCTAGAGTTAATTATCTCTGAGTTCGAATATGAGCGCGAAGTATATAATTGGCACTTATATTCCCCGAAGGGCAGAGAAGTACCTTACATATTCACCCACATTTCGCCAGTTATGGTTAAAGTACCACAGAATAGGCGGCGAGCCTATTGCCATCAACCAGGCACAAAAAAACTAAACTCCGAGCTGCTAAGACCGCCCATTGTGTCACCCTTTGTAAAATTTCTATATTTACGTCTGTAATTTATATGGTGTAGGTACATAATAAAGAGTATTCTACTCAGAAATTCCATATGGAAAAACCCAAAAACACTTTGCCCATCCCGGGAATCGAACCCAAGACCGCATGCTTATATCAGCGGTAGCGCCTGCGACAACGAGGTAGTCAGTTAAAAAAAACTTGCATCAAAATAAATTCCTAAACTAAATCGTCAGTAATTTAATCAATTCAAACTTTCTCCTATCAACCTGCTAATCAAGCAGTACACAATCCACATACAAATCAACTTGCACATGCAAATCACTGATTAATATGGCCATCAACCATAATTAGCGTATTATCAGGCACCTAGACAGACTTCTTAAGGACGGAATTACCCATTAGCCTTTACTGGCGAAGCTGATGAGGGGAACAGTAGGTGTTTCGAGTACTTTTCGAAGGCATAGGATTGTTCTAAACGAAACAATGCAGCAATAGTGACAGGTTGATAACCTTCAAGCGACACAGCTTACTATTGTTCTTGTGACTGCGTGGAAAGATAAGTTTATGATATCATTTCTACACTCCCCTTCCCCCCAAACACTCCCGGATTATGTAGGCACTCATCATTCTCTTGCCCTTATACCAATTCATCTGAGATCGGCACAACATGTCTTTTTTTTTCTTAATCGTCATCTCGGTATTCACCCTATTTCTAGCCATATTATTTTTCACACAGCCCATCCATCGTGTCTTTGGTTTTGCTCACATTTTCCTCATTCTTCCGCATAACGCCCATACCACGACAACCGATTTCCATACAACTTTACAGTCCGGTGCCACTTTCAGATTTCCTCTTATACATTCGCGTAATGTTACTGTTATGTAGCCACTAAATGGTCAACAGCAAGTGACATTCGTGCGGAGGTATCGATCATTGGGTGATTTCTGCCGAAGATGAACGACTGCGGCCGAAGATGACCGAGCTAATGAAGTATGCGCACGCGATCTTTCAGTGTTTTAGAAATTTGCAGGATATTCGTTGTTGTTTTATAAGAGTTAAGTAATAGTGAAGTGTTATAATTTAATTCAAAATGTTATAGGCAATAAAATATTTATGATCACTTTTATCGTAGGCACTTTGGCGTTAATAAATCTGATTTCAATGAAATTACAATCATTATTATTTAAACTGTTCACTCAGAAACTTTATTCAAGATTCACGCCAAGTAAGTAAAGTACCCGAATGCGAACTGTATTGATATTCGTACGAAACGCTGGCACAGATTACTTTCCGAGGCACGGAGAGGTCTCAATATGGATGATCTTGATCACCCACCCACGGACCGACCGATGCAAGCGTCATTTAACCTAATCGATCAACACGCGCGGCTGTTTTACTAAACCACGAGCCCCTATACTATAACTATGAAACAATGTTCACTAATAAGCACATTCATGTAATTCCAACAACTGTCACAATCCTGAATAAACTGAGTAAACTGTAGCTAACAATAAATTCTTCAATAATTGTTAATACTTGAGACGCACTCACCATCAATCAATAAGGGTCAGTACACACCGCGACGCGACGCGGCGGCGCGCGGTTTTCAAGATAGCAATACAATTATAGACCTTATCTACTACACTAAAAGGTACACATCAGTGAGGAGGGCCGCGCGCCGCGCGGCGTGGCTCGACGTAGTTGGCACACCGAATTGTGTACCTTTTTGTGTAGAAGGTAAGGTCTATAATTGTATTGCTATCTTGAAAACTGTGCGCCGCGTCGCGTCGCGGTGTGAACTGACCCTAATAGTTGGGCGACTCTTGCGCACGCAAACTATGTAGTCACGTTTTAATAAATGAGAGGCGGATACAATTACGATAAACGATTACCACGCGCGGGAGCATCTAGCTTGATTTGAAGTTAACAATGTGACAGGGAAATCTTTCTAGAAGACTTGGTGCGTTAGAAGACGGTACACGCTGACATACAACAACGCACAACGCTATCAACAATATAATGGTTGAAAACTGAAATGAAATAGCTATCTTTCACATATAGATTTCCAATGATGACCAGTCAAGACTTCATTCAAGTGATAGTCAATTCATTCAGCATTAAAAATTCATTATTTTAAATAGGCACACAAACGGCACTTTTCAACGTCAAAATTTACAAACAACTAGAGTTGATTCTAGTCGCCGCTTCCAAATGGTAGTTTCGTATGGAGAAGAATGGGCAAGAAACTTCCCCGTTACTCTTTTAAAAGTGTTATTAGGTTTTTCCATTACGAATTTCTTAGTAACAGCCCGGAGATAAGAAGTTGGCGGTGTGAAACCCCCGTGCCTCGGAAGGCACGTTAAGGCTGGGCGCATACGTCCGGTTTCCTGATCCGGAATTCAGATTCGGAAACCCGAATGCAAGCATTTCATACAAAAAGTTCTCTTTAGCGCACACGTGCTTATATTTTCCGTCAGGGTTTCCGAACGGAAAATATAAGAACGTGTGAGCAAAAGAGAAGATTTTGTATGAAATGCGTGCATTCAGGGTCTCCGAATCTGAATTCCTGATTCGGAATCCGAATCAGGAAACCGGACGTATGCAGCCGGCCTAAACTCTCTCCGGTCGTGTTGGATTGCCGTGCCATCGGACTATGAGAATGAGGGATGAGAGAGTGCACCTGAGTCTGCTAGTCTCAGTTCAGATTGGCCGCCATGGCCAAAATACGTCCTGGAGGACTCGGAAAAGTTCATAAATATAAGTTAACAACAATCAAAGCAAATAACCGCGTTTGGTTTGTATGTGTGTGTGTAGTTGTTATCAAACGTCATACGCACACAAAAGCATTAAATATAGCAACATTGGGTGTTAACGACCCGTGAAGGACAGTTCATTTCCAAGTATTGTCAATTGTTGTGTGTTTATTCTATATTTCTATGATCAGGAATTGGCTAATACTGTTTTATTCAGGTTCCCAGCCTGTGAGATACTCCCTCTGTGTGGCGCTGTGATTAAAACAAATTAGGAAGAGGACCTCAATATTTTATTAATTGCCAGGGTAACAGTCAATAGTGTGGAAATTGAAAAAAATAGACAGAGACCTTAATTTTGAAGGCAGTAGAACGTCGGCAGGATATCCGTTTGAAGATCTAACAAACGAAGAGGGAAAATTTTTAATTGGGTGCCCCAAAGTAGCATGGTTTGGTTTCTACGCAGACTTTTATTAAGATGGAATTATAGCGAAAAGAAAGGGAGGTACCTAATAAAACCTACATAAACTCACGCCTTTTTCACAGGGACCCTAGGCAGAAACTATAGAACGCCACCTCCTACGAGCCCAACATACTCTTCTTGCTTCGTTTGCGTTCACACAAGCAATACCTATTAATAAATAAAATAATTAGTGAAACCCAAAACTAATTATGAGCTCCATACCAATTTAAAGTTGCAAACATAACCACAACAAGCGTCAGATAGAATGACAAGGATCCCTTTGGGATTCAAATTAATTACAACTTTCACTTCATACATAGCGTGAACTGGCAAATACGTATTTTGTTTAGCCAATAGATACAAAATAAACAACTTTGTCTACCTAAAAACCGCCTGGAGAATTCACTATTTCTATAAATCTTTTGGGTTGAATTTGGTAAAATAATACCAACTTGCGAAATTTTGCTAATGATCAAGTTCTTACCAAGGGATATTGTGTTACCCAGCCAGGATTGTCGAGGTCAGATAGGCAGTCGCTCCATGTAAAATATTATTATTCAGCTGCATCCGGTAAGACTGGAAGCAGGCTCCAACATAGTTGGGATAAGGCTAGGCAGATTGATTAATCAAGTATCCAGTAATAGTGGTATAGTAACATTAGTAACTCTTCTAATTTTTATGATCGAAAAGGATCGAACGTACACATTCGACAAATATATTAACGAAAGGATATCTCTTTAAAAACAAACTGGACATAATATTGAAATAAATTAAAGACGATAAACATTATTTTACTTACAGCGTCTGATGTGTAGCTACTACCCAGGTTACAGTGAATGGACTTATAATGTAAAACTATGATGAAACAACCGCTGGGCGTAAACGACCGACCTATGCTAATGAGGGTTGCGTAGATAAACCAATTAACTTATTACGCACTTTCAATACCAATCTCTTTGTTTATGAGTAACAAACATGAAAAGTTACTTTGTTTCTTTGGTTAAAATTCCTTTGTACAAGGAAGTTGTGACTAAAGAGTCGTCTTATTTTCCTCGTTATGCAAGTGTCAACTGAATACTATGATGATTGCAGACGTGCAACCTGTCACCGCTGCTTGCGCAATATCGTAATCTTGGAAACAAGTCATTTTGTAGGCTTTATGTTGATCTTACATTCCTGCACCCTAATTGCGTAACGCACTGTCAATCCTAATCCGAATCATTTTGAAGGATATTGCTAATCCATTGCTTCATATTAGGTATATTCACATACTTTGATTTCTCAACAACGTAAATAAACGCAATGAATGTTGTTGAACTGTCAAAATGAAAGCCATTCCAACCCAACTGTTAGTGTGTTACACAATGACTGGCGTCTCGTATAGTCTGGTCCATGTCTTAAGCACACCGTTGTAACTGCAAGTGTTCATAGTTTCAAGCAAGCCGATTCATGTCAACGACAAGCCATATTCTAGTCAGTTTCAAGTTCCCAAATTAATTAGAATAAGAGCAGGAAGATCACGAGGATCACTTTCAAGACCAATCTGCATTACAGACTAATTGATACCACTAATAAACAATTTCCAGCCGCAAATAGTAGACCCAAAAAGCAGTCATCTGCCCATATTGCATATTGTAAACGCAGACAGGAACAATTTTGCGTCATAGGCGAAACAAACAGTCTTACACGTGGGAACCGAGTTCATGGCAAATGGCGAGACAAGCTACGAATTAGCATAACATTATGATAATTGTATTGAACATAGATACGAAATATGTTTTCGTGGCGGCCTGAATAATATTGACAATTTGGCTCTCTCTGTTTCGAGTTATTTACATATGTATCGGTTAGTTGGTTGTCTGATCGATTTTCCTGTTGGACTGAACTGTATTTCAAGTAGAGAAAAACAGCTTTTTAGAGTAACGTCTAAAACCATACGTAAACTCAAGCCTTCTTCCCATGGGGGTAAGCAGAAACCAATCACGTTCATACATCAGCGGGGTAATTGCTTAACACACTCCAACTAACTGCTGAAGTTGACGATTATAAAAACTAGTTTAGGATGGGGGAAAAATGTTTCGATGAGTTACTACAAATGATAACTCCATATACAGGATGTCCCTGGAAGTATGGATCATTTTTTAGATAGCCCTGATAGTATTTTTAACCGACTTCAAAAAAAGGAGGAGGTTATCAATTCGACGGTATTTTTTTTTTTTTATGTTTGTTACCTCATAACTTGCGACTGGGTGAACCGATTTTCATGATTCTTTTTTTATTTAAAAGCTGGTGCTTCCCGTGTATGTATCAGTAGCAATGGGTTTCATTTTGACAGTTTAACAAGATTCATTGCGTTATTTACGTTGTTGAACAAACACATTTTTTGAAAATATGAAGCAATGGATTAGCAATATCCTTCAAAATGATTCAGATTGATAGTGTGTTACACAATTAAGGTGCTGGTCATAAACAAACGCTGGTTGCGAGTAATACGTATGTACGTGTGTACCTTTCTGGAGAACATCACCGATAAGCTCACTATATGTATGTCCTTCTAGGGCGTCCCCCACCGGCTTTTCCATTCACAAGTGCCTTGTTCTTGTTAGCTCTACATGACCAAACCATCTAAGCATACTCTTTTAAATGTTTGTCATCACATCTTCTTTGTCTAAAACCATGTTTATACATGTACTTACTTTTACCTTAGGAGATGATGTGCCTGATAATGAATATCTTCTTTGATAAGTTCTGCTCTTTCAACTGTCTATGAAAACTTATTCAGTAAACAGCTGTACCATTTGTTTGACCTATTTCACTGCTCGCACATCACCTTTCCTCCTTTTTAGTTTTTCTTATATCATTTTTCTTCCACGATAAATAACACAATATCTCTCTAGAGCAAGGCACTTAAAGGTAGTCAAGTATAACGCAATCTGGATATCCAATATCTCGAAACTGTTTCGCCTACGACGCGAACCAGTATGATGTATGAGGGTTGCCTGGCATCTGGAAGCGAATCAATCATATTTTCACGCCATTGCCCTTGACGTAGCCTCGCTTCGCTATCTGTGTCGCACAGGCCTAGTGTGAAATGGAATGGTATAAGTATTAGAAGCTACTAAAGGATTTATTATACGCATAGTCATTTGTTTCTATTAACGCAGAAAATAAATAAAATCTAATATTTGTTAGCACTGTTTTAAAAAAAAATACTGTTTTCTTGGTCTAGTGGTCGCACTGCGCTATTGCTAAACATAATGGTCTGGCAAAGTGTTATGGGGTTTTTCAATCAGGAGTTTCTTAGTAGCTGCCCGGAGTCTGTTGTGCCCGTTCGATGGCAATAGGCTCGCCCCCTATTACATGGGAATTAAACATAATCGGCGCAAATGTGTACTCTATCATCAGTACACCTCTTCCTAACCCTTCGGAGATTACAGGATGTTTATTATATTCTTAAGATACACATATTGAAGAGAGTGAAAGAAAATGTGACTATATTTAATAAATTCATTATTGGTTACACATTCTCTGTTATGAGAAAATATTTTCCAGCAAATGGTGAAGAAAATTCAAACAATTTCATGTTCAAATTCTCAGCAACGATCGAAAGGATTGCATTTGAATTATAAATCGAGCGACGAAACACGCAAACTAGACTTCGTACTACGAGAACTACAATAGTCGTTTGTACCCAGTCCATTGCTGTTTACCTGAACTATTAGCCTACACCTGGTAGTTCTAGAAACGTAATGGATTTCCTAGAAATTTTACTTCGTGTTTCGGTATGACCAGTGGCCATCTGGCAGTCAATCGATGGAAGGTGTAAGCTCGACATGGCTTCATTAAAGTTTCATTGGTTGATTGCTAACAATTACTGTGGTGTTTCCATGAGTCAGAATATGTGATTATTTCTTGTCGTACCCGTCATTATTTAGTCATGTGATACTTTGTCATACCACATTAATGAAATATCAATTGAATGTGTTTTCTTATCAAATATCTACGTACTACAATATGGTTACTATAGCTAGCGAGAATGTTTCTTAATTATTTAGACTAAGGTGAGATGGCTACATATACATGCATATGTAGATTTAGTGGTAAAAAAAACATATATGAGTGCAAAAAATCTCCAGCTATGCTAATTAATACCAAAGCATGTACACACAACTGATAAAATCGATACTAATTAATTACACATACATCGCACTTTCTTCGGAACGTGCTCAAAGCAAAAAGTACTGGCGTAATGAGCATGCAACTACGTGTGTCCTGAAAATCATAAATGCATGCAGTACGCACTGATGCACAACAATGACTTTCAGTTTTACTGTAGCGCCTTTGGAATCTGAACACAGTGATTGACACTGTAACAGCTAGTATTGACGCAAACTGTATACAAAGCCAAGCTATAAATATACAGGGGTCAAAGGCATTCCAAAGAAAAACAAAACTAATTTTATTAATACAAAGACTTTTCACACAAAACACTACTTACAGTACCCGTACGTTGAAACGGCACATCGAGTTTTCGAAAAAGATATTGTCACACAGGTACAGAATTTTTTTTTTAAGTCTGAACATCGCGCGCTTTACTTGTGGTTACCAAGTGTTAACACGCTGTAAGTGTGTGCGTGAAGACGAGTAGCGTCAGCACATAGCAAACACACGCTTCCGACTTCGCCAGTGTCTCGGACGACATCGAGAGCTCCAGCGCTTACACACACATTCACAGCGTGTTTGTACACTTGGTAACCACAAGCAAAGCGCGCGTCGCTTCGTGGGATAAAAATACTGTGTGAGTGACAGAGATGACGCTCGACAAAGCCGAACTTCTTTTTCAACTCATTATGGCATATTAACGGCCAGGTACTGAAACTACTTCTTGCATTGCTATTGCTATTAATTCATGCAACTACACATGCCCAAAAGACAAAAAAGTTTCTTATAAACTAAAACTATCAGATAAATCTACTAGTGTGTTGATATTCTATCAATATTCTACATCAACACATAATTAGAGATTATTAGAACACATCAATGCGATATCATCTTGAAATCTAACTAGAGCTTCACATTGCAAGACGAACCCGTTTTATCGAGCCGAACAATGAATTGCAATAGCACTGATGTAACTAAGAACTTCTAGACATGTTACGTTAGATAAGAGAAGTACAGGGTAGTCAGGACAATACGTGATTTTGCAAACTAGGCGTAACAAAAGAAAATTGCATCATGGGGATTTGAAACTTTCTAATACTTTTATATTAGAACATATAGACTGTGTAATGATGTCGTTGAATATGATGTGGCTGAACGCAGTCTTAAGGTATGTTGGAGTCACGAAACACAGTTTAATAGCTAAAGACATTGGTGGCCGGTGACATTAATTTGAATTAGTTCACTAGCTGACAATCAGGTACTAAGTACTCATTAACCGACTTCAAAAAAGGAGGAGGTTACAAAGCCAACACCCAGAAAATGGGAAAAAATAAAGAATTTGTGCAGAATATTTCATCGCTTAAAGTTCAATAAGAACGTGAACCATTCAAAGTTTCATCAGTGGCTAAGTCTAGGAGCTTTAAAAATTTTACACGTCCTTTCTCTTTCGAAATCTAGGACACATCCGTTGGGAGTCCGGATGGATGGGTGCACTAAGTCTAAGTACGTGGGCCAGATCCGTCGGATGGTCTCGACTGTCGCCCACTCCGGCACATATTTATGAATAGAGCGAGATGATAATTGGGTACCTGTACTGGGAAACCGGTTCAAGATAATATATGAAAATTCATTTACTTAGTCATAAAAGGGGCTTGGAGAATTGAGGCTGAGGTGTAGGCGTATCTATACGTGATCGATACCTACAAGTGTATGATAAGTATTGTATTGATCACGTCTCCTCCCGTATTTGGTAGACAGAACAATTGTGTTATTACAGGTAGGATTTTGGTTTCAACATTAGCTGAATGTATTTTGCAAAACACAGATAGAATAAAAAGAATAAACCTAATTGATTTGTTCAAATTAACTCCTTCAACAGACTAATATAGCTAAAATTTGATAAATCAAGGTAGATTGCTACATTCCAACTCTTAATACAAAGTATTAGATAAACCCAATAAAAAATCTATTAATTCGCAATCAGTCAATTCAACCGCACTAAATTAAACTTCGATTGAAATTATGACGTAAATCGCGATGCAGTTATATCATTCGCCAAATGTAATGAGGTTTGAAGTGATCCAATAAAGAGTGACTAACGATCGACAGTGACTCCATAATGAATCGGTGCTGAATCTAATGCAATCAATCATGCTGTTGACAAAATAGACTAAATAGTTTAAGTTTATTTATTGTCACAATCAACAGCTTTTAACAAATACATTTTAGAGGTCTTCTTCTAAGTGTAGAGATACCTGTAACAGAAGACCTCAATATTTCAACAGAAATCAAGCGAAAAGAGCTGTAAATACGGCTTTTTATTTTCAGACATTTGTAAGTCTATAGACAGATATCCTAGTTTCACGCTAGATCTTCAGACTAATTAATTGTGAACGAATTAGAACTGAAATGAACCTTTTCCAACAAAAGCTTTTCGAATATCTTGCGCTTGAAAAGATTTCAAAGATTTATCTTTTTGCTACAAAGATCAAATTGAAACTATTTACTGTTTTGCTCGGCATTTACGTTTTTGCAGTCTGAGAATTCAGCTCTCAATGTAAAATTTAAGAACAAAATGTAAACTAAAATGAGCAAAAACAAGTCAAGGTTTTAGACTCCGTAGACAAAGTAAAATGGCTCGTAGCAGTCGTAACACAAATGCAACATTGTATATAACATTAAATCTTAAATCGTCAGGATCTTAAATTCACAATACCAGGGGGCAATTTTCGTACTTTTAAGAACATTCACAGTCTAATCTCAGTCTCAATCTGTGAAAAATACCTCTAATATCTCTACTTACATTTTTGACATTGATTGTCGCTGAGATGAGATTGCGACTAGCTTTTAAACGTAAAAACGTTCAAAATCTAGTCGCAATTACGAGAATTGGCCTTTAGTTCTTTGATACTAAAGCTAGGCTGCAGGTAACTAAAGACATATCCATTCATTTGGCATATAAAGATTGTCCGTCCCTTCAATCACAAGATCTACGTCTAAAAATTTATTCCACCGGGTGTTTTCATTAGTGTGGCAAAACGTGTCAAGGATCCCTACACGCTGCAGTGCATCCACCTCGACAATCCGTGTTTAGAAAGACTTGACTCCGGCACCTGACCTCATAACTGCTTTAGATGCGACGCGATCTACGTTTTCTCCGACGAAACTGCCATATTTAGCTGCATATATGGAGATACTTTCTTTTGCAATATCACTAAAACCTTTAAGAGTGTTTCTCTACTGTACTGCCACGTTAGGGTTTATGTCTAGTGCCTTAGCTTGCTTGTAACGGTAAGTATCATGGAAAGGATATGATAAAAATGCGTGTTTTGACGTTGCTAAGGCTACACCTATCACTAACGTAATACTGAGTAATGCAGCGATAAGCAAGTAACTGTACGGTATGATAAAAAAAGCGAAAAAATATCTGGTTATTATTAGAGGTAAATTTTATACAAAATACCTTCTAAGAAGTAATTAACACGTTAGCTGCCATGGGGGGTCCAAATGACCGGCACTTGGTAGAAGCGTTTGGGCCATGGGGGGCTTAAATGACCGGCACAACTAAGGTGAACTTGAACACCTTTTGCTCGCTGACGGCCATGCGTGTAACGCAAAATACCATTACAAGTGGCCGGCGCGGCCCCAATGATCACTTTAGATAACTTGGCCTCAAAATATTTTTATAATTTTTTGGTTGTATGAATGTTTTTGTAGCGAGTCAAACAAAATTATGATGTAAATTAAAGACAGTATACTTTTTAAAATATTTTTATTATTACAAATCAAGGACTAGTGTTATTTAGAGACACATTATGTTGTGTTGAGATCAAAGTAATTTAAAATTAAAAAACAAACAGAAAATTAATGATTTTTATCAAAACACGGTCTGCACAAATATGGCTTGTCTGGGCAAACTGAACAAAATGTCGTAACCTTTTTGGTTTTGTTTTTGGCAATTTTTCTTCCATGCGTTTGTGAATTATTTTTGTAACAACCTACACAAAATTTTCTTGTCGTCACAGCCTTTCCGTCTGCTTTTACAAGAGAATGTTTTATTCTCTTTGGCCTACATGGAATGTTAGCTCCATCACGTGGGTTTGAGTCAATCATTTGTTGTGACAGTTTTCGTCTAAATTCAATAATAGGTATCTTCTTTTTGGTGGTAGCTTCATATAAAACCCGAGCATTTACTACAGCTGTGTTTAGAAGCAGTTCTAAGGCCAACTTCTTGTACCACTTGATAGATTTTCGAAGCGGAGAAGAATACGCTGTCATTTGATCAGAGAGGTCTACTGCTGCCTTAGCTTTATTATAATCCATAATTATCTTCGGCTTAATCACCTCTATTCCTCTCTTATTTTTAGTTTTTATAAATCCTATAGAGTGTTTAGTTGACAGTAGACAAACGTCACGTTTGTCCTTCCATTTCATAACTGTAATTCCCGACCGGCGATTTGACCGGCGTGGCTCCAATGAAAAAAATATTACATTTGCGCCGCGCCGGGTGTAAATGACCGGCGGATTAAAAACAGCACATAATATACAAAAAAATATATAAAAACATATATTATTATATATAGAAATCTTATAAATAAGTCATTTCACGTCATTTAAGCGACTGATGAAAAACGCAAATGTATTCGGATTTCCATATGGCAGGCAACGTGTTAAACATACAACAACTAAGCTGGTATGTCGAATTGGCTTCATACGACATTCCTAAAATGCTCTTCTATAATTTTTTTCTACAACTAACATGTCAGAAAAATTGCTGCTTCAAATCAATTCCCACTCAAAATAAACCTAAAAGCAAGTAATTTATGTAACCCATCATCATAATTCTCCTGCCCTTATCCCAATGTATTCGGGGTCGGCGCAACATGACTTTTCCTTCCATACTTCTCTATTAGTCGTTATCTCGGTAGTCACCCCCGGCCCTTTCTAACCATATCATCATTCACACAGTCCATCCATTGTTTCCATGTAACCCAATCATTACTTTGATCACAACTACTTTCCTTAAATAGGTATCGGGCTTGATTCCCCCACATCTAATCATTATTAAAATGAGTTCAACTTTGATCACAACTTCTTTACATTTATTGTTCTTCCTTCTATCCTAATCATAAACGTTATAAACGCAACTATTGTTTCACTAACACGACTCTTATGAGTCGTACGTTAAATAAAATACTTGAACATTTCAGCAAATATGTCTCCACAACGTTATCTATTTACTTTATAGGAGTCGAGATCAAGAGGTAGTGATGTGTACACAGCGTTTTGTTTATTTCGCTCATTTTCTGCGCACCGAGGGCCGGATGCGAAGGCACCGGCGACGACAAATCCTCGCAGATAACGCAATGGCAACCGCCTGACGGAAATAAGAACCCTCACAGTATTGAACAACTGCCTTCGCTACACAATATATTGCCACGCGAGTTTATACCTTACTGCTTGGATATAGATTCGGTCTGCAGTGAAATGTAACTCGTTTTTGTAGCAATTTCCCATGGATTTGAAGGAGAAAATACTGAAATAGTGAGGTAATTTCAACATGATATTGGTATACCACCCATAGTAAGGATATGTATGTGGAGTGAATACATAGGGATCTACGGAAATGTAAATTTAAATATAAATAATGGATATCATTTTGATGTCTTGATATTTAAATACAGCTCATTATTTGCTATAGGTAATATGCGACTAGATACGTCAATCATAATATGCCACTTATACATGAGTTATCATTGCTTGCAAATGTAACGCGTTCATATCATACATATCCATTCTTTGTGTGAATCGTAAGTAGAGGGTACCTAATTTTTCATTGTGGATGACGCGAAAGTTTGAAAGAACAGAGCATTCCCCTATAATATGTCAAAATGAGAATTTGATCGTTTCCAGAGTGGTTTTGTGTTGTAGAGAGAATGTAATACCTATAAATTCTCATACTACGAAGGGGTAGGCGGTGGCTACTGCTAAAGCCGGGCCACTACTATGTATGTATGAGCAACATAATTTAAATTCAAACTCATTCAGTAAGCTGCCCGTCCTACTCAAAGTGACGATACGAACAAAGTCAGATACTCAAAATAACTGTGAGTAAAATATGAGTATATTGACAGATATAATTCGTTTGAATTCATCCAATGAGTTTGTTTGTTATTGAATCGATCAAAGTTAAGCCGGCTGGAGCCAAACGCCCACGGGTCGACGAATGAAAATGCAATTATGGCTATTTTTAATTGAATCAGTTTGTGTACTCTTTAATCTGTTGGGTCCGTAGGTTGCTGTTTACTTTCTCTAGTATGAAAGCTGAGACTACCAAAGCCCTTGTTTACTACAACGCTACAAGCTTCTTTTGGCGCGTGGCCAAAATCGGAAGTAACGCCGCCATCTTTATCATTCGATACGTTTCACAAAACAATTGCACAAAATGTTTTATCAACAGCGCCCCCCTTTCAACGTCATTCCAGCGCCTAAGAGAAAGATCCTTATAGCAGAGCACTTTTACAGGCGTTGTTGTAGTTCGTCAAATGTTTACGACCTGGACTAGATCAAAGGATTGTCTATTACTTGACGAAAATGTCACAGTAATAATGGAGTTCATTACCTACGTCACTAACCGTGGCTAAAAAAAAACAAGTAAAGCAGTGAATACTGAGATGACAGCTTTGAGAAGGAAGGAGACATGCTGGGCAGGAGAATATGGACATTAAATTAAACTAAATATGAAACCCAACATTTACCAACGGGAAAATACATTGAAACTTTCTAAAAGTACCATTTGTTATTCAACAAGAACAATAATGGAATAAAACAGGTCCTGTGACACGCTGTCACGGTGCCACGGACACGGACCGGCACGGGCCTGTCCGCGGCACGGCTCCTGTGTACCATTGTTGAGACTTGGGACAGTTGAGACACGACCCATTTCTGTGACAGTGATTGAGGTCCAGTACACGTTATTACTAATATTGCTGGAGCAGGTATTGTTCAAGTCTTCATTTATGTAAAGTTCAGAGATCTATTTAAAAAAGAGCATTCTGCATTTGATCTATTAAATAAAAATCTTAAATTTACTGACAGACAACACACAGCCCCAAATGGGTCTAGAAAATCAACACAAGAGTCCCTTACATAACGAAAGTGAGCACTAGGAGTTTTTGAAAATTCATACCCTAAAGGAATTACATAGGGGACGAAAGTTTGTATGGAAATTCGTCATTTCTGGTGATGGGGAATCCCATCAGGCGCAAGGCTTGTTGGAACTAAATTCGAAGAAGAAAGGTTTAAAAATAAACTACCATTTCATATACAGAATGTTTTGTTAGGCGATGAAATGACGATAGTGATGAGCATTGGTAATGAACAGGGACGGTTTGTGGCTATGACAGTCCAATGCCACACAAATACATTAGTTGAATTTAATAACTTACTCATATATGGTTCGAGTTCGAAGGTCTGCTTACCTAGAAACAAGAATAAACATTTATTAGTTAAAATGATAATAAAAAAATATGTATAAGTGCATATTTTTAAGCTCGTACAACTACATGAAAACATAGAAAGCGGTCGCATAACGGAACTGGAACCTTGAAATAGATTTAGAAGCCTAGACTCGCGACGATATGATAATAGAAATACAACGTATGTCAGTGTCAACTTTAAGAAGAAAACTAAGTTGATTTACAGTGAGAAGAAATAAGGCAAAACTTTGTCAGTTCCAATCAAAACTGAACTATATACAACAGAGCTTGCACATGCTTTTTATATCAAATATAAAAAGCATGTTTATTAGATTAAGTTTTGATGAATAAAGTTATCATCAGCATTAAAGTTGCATGTCAAGGGCATATTGCAGCATATATGCTATTATATTTTTATATCGTGGACTGTGGCGATACAATGCTGTGCTGTGAGAAACGTTGAAATCCTTGTGTTCAATTGATTAGTTTCTGAAATTGAATAGCACAAAGAACGGTGTTTGGTTTCATTTGTGGTTTCAATTGAGTTTTTATTTGACGTTGTATTTTCAATTAAGTACATATTTGTTTTCTGGACTTTGGTCTCTTGGTACAATTATTACTCAATAGTCACTCGACTATTCGTCGACGACTCGACGTTCTACCCCCGATGATAACATCGGGGGCAGAACGGGGCACTAGCCGAGTAAAATTACAGTAAGTCGACTTACTGTCGTATTTGAATACTGTACACCTGCACGTTACAGGAACTGATGGACGCTAGTGATGGCGCCAAACAAGTAGCCGAATTCTGGGCCGAGTACATTTAGATTGCTATCGACACGCTACAAAGAAGACTGTAATTATAACAGGGGGGCAGCGTTGGTCTCGTAGTCGCAAGCGCGACTGCTCAGCGTAGGGTCCCGGATTCGGTTCCCAGGTTGGGCAGTGTCATTGAGTTTTTCCATTAGGACTTTCTCAGTAACAGCCGGAGTTTGGAAGTTGACGATTTGATACCCCCGTGCCTCAAAAAGCACGCTACGCCGTTGGTATGTGCCTGATCTCACTCCGGTCGTGTCGGATTGCCGTTCCATCGGACTATAAGAGTGAGGGAAGAGTGAGTGCACCTGTGCCTATGTACACACTTCTGCACTATAGTATCTCCCGCCTAGATGGCCAGGTCTCGGCTGGTAACCACATAAGCATGTAGACTAATAAATCTGTTATCCGTTTTAAATGCGAAGATTAAATAAAAGATGCGGTTAAAACGAGACCTGCAGGTAATAAATCTGTCAAAACAAATCCAGCTTACGCTTCCACATAAAGTGTATTTATACCTCATTCCTTTCGCATTTCCTGACGCCTCTCACCTTTCCCAGCCCGAGTACTTAAGAATACATTACGTTCTCAATTACCCAACAAACTAAATTTACCGTGTTCCTAAAAGGCTACTTCCAAAGTATCGTATACCACGTCTTAGTCACGCGTATAAGGGCGCTTGCGCCGATCCAAAACGAACAGTTTATATTTAAACCAGGAATCATTTTGTACCATTCGCGGTTGGTCTGACTCACTTCGGATACCCAAATGTTCTTGTCAGTTTATTACGTCAGTATTGACTGAAACTTGATACAAATGATTGTGTGTAGGCAGCCTAGGCTGATGCACTTTGGCAAGACCTGTGGGTAGATAGAATTCATTACTAGACGCCACTGTTTTGCAAGGCCGGAATGATTTGTTACTCATATACCAATATAATAAAACCTTGATACAATCATTTTCAATATCAATAATTTTATTGCGCGTTGTTTGCAAATTAAAATCGTTTGAGCAACACGAGGCAAAGGAGATAGGAAAAATCCCCGAGCCTTGGAATCAATATTCCTGAAAGATGTTTAAAATAAATGTAATAACTTCAATTTCAAACGTTTTAGCCAGGAATTCATAAGTAGCTCTCTCCATTATATCATCATAAAGATGATACTCGTTGAAAATTGTCGAAAGAGACATAGATAGAGCATGTAAATGGGTATCACGATTATTTACTTCTTTTGTTCGCTCTGATTGCGTCGTGGTTATAATTAGAATCATTTTAGAGCTATTGCTTGCTATCAGATACAATATTTTATAGAA